>OZ010792.1:602756895-603956895 GCA_963932465.1 Maratus speciosus
TTGTCGAGCCATTTCAAATTTAGGAAAATCGGATGTATAGTTTAATTACAGGGACAGTCAAAAGTTTTTCTTTACATTACGGCCAATGGGAAAAATTATTGAAAGTGCATTTTAATGATATTAGAACCTTCCGAATGATCTGAAATTTTAAAGATATAACTGTTGCAAAATTTTGTCGAGCCATTTCAAATTTAGGAAAATCGGATGTATAGTTTAATTACAGGGACAGTCAAAAGTTTTTCTTTACATTACGGCCAATGGGAAAAATTATTGCAAGTGCATTTTAATGATATTACAGCCTTCTGAATGATCTGAAATTTTAAAGATATAACTGTTGCAAAATTTTGTCGAGCCATTTCAAATTTTAGGAAAATCGGATGCATAGTTTAATTACAGGGACAGTCAAAAGTTTTTCTTTACATTACGGCCAATGGGAAAAATTATTGCAAGTGCATTTTAATGATATTACAGCCTTCCGAATGGTCTGAAATTTTAAAGATATAATTGTTGCAAAGTTTTGTTGAGCTATTTCAAATTTTAGGAAAATCGGATGTATAGTTTAATTACAGGGACAGTCGAAAGTGTTCCGTTACATTACGGGGAATAGGAAAAATTATTGCAAGTGCATTTTAATGATATTACAGCCTTCCGAATGGTCTGAAATTTTAAAGATATAATTGTTGCAATGTTTTGTTGAGCTATTTCAAATTTTAGGAAAATCGGATGTATAGTTTAATTACAGGGACAGTCAAAAGTGTTCCGTTACATTACGGGGAATGGGAAAAAATTATTGGAAGTGCATTTTAATGATGTATCAGACTATGCGCTTTATGAAGTGCAAAAAAGTATACATTCAGTACAATATGGGGTGCAAAAAATAATTATAAAACTAGTTATAGTACGAACGCACCTCATTTGCCACGTTTGACGAGCAATTTCCAACTTGTTTAATACGTTTGCACCCAAGAAAAAGCAATACAATTACAAATAAACGAATTTTTATGAAATTAAAAATATAGATCTTTCAATATGTGCGGTGGAAGTTTAATTAAACTTTTCATATTTTTTAATATAAATTTTCCATACTTTACATTATAAAAACCCGAATAACTTATTGCGGTAAAGTCGTATCAACGAACTTACACAATATGGAATCGAAACTTGCATATTTCAGAAATTTATTGAAAAAGCTCGCATTCAGTTTTTAAAAAGTTTTACGTTTTGTTATTCGAACATTAAGATTAAAATGGTTCTTTCCTCAACTGCAATAACAATTTACTCATGCATAAGGAAATTTTATTCATTTTCATTACACGAAAATGATTAAACTCAACATAAAAATAAATTTTGAAATGCCGAATTTCGTTAGGTTTCTAATAATTTGAAGTGGTTAAACAAGTGACAACGTTACAATAAAAAATTTACTTGGTGCAGTACAATATAAATAAAAAACAACGTTTAATGCACCAAAACACTCTACTTCTTGTTGCAGACTAGTTTCGGTAGCCATAGCGTACCGTCATCAGTGCAAAATATGATATCATATTTTGAATCAACGTTGCCTTTTGTTTATATAAGTGGAAACGTTGTGGATAATAAGAGTTGTTTTTGAAGTAAATTTTGCTTTACTTTTTAAATTGTATGAAATTTTACTTTTAAAAATTGCAAGTGTGTGGTAAGTTGGCTGTAATTTAAAAAATACCTGTGCGTAAAGATTAACAAATTTATTTTTATTCTTCGATCTTTTTCTTGTAAATATGCTCTTGTAAGTGTTTATTCTTATTCTAATCTGTGAATTTTATTTACAAAACACATGAATAATTTTCTTTTTATGTTGTGTTTAAATTTTTCTACAATGTTATAGCAGATATTTTTTTGATTAAAACTTTAAAAATTTAAAGAACATTTCCTAAAGAACTGTAGTCTTACTTTCACTTACCATAGCATTTTTCAGCTTATTCCTTTCTTAATAAACTTAATAGATGAACATAACAGTAAAAGAAATGGATAAAAAACATTTTAATTTAACAAAGGAAGAAGAATATTCATTAATTGTCGTTTAGTAAGAAATTGAAATATTTTTCCGTAGAAAAACATGAAAATGTGACTTTGATGAGTCAGTTAATATAATATTCAATGTTTTAATAACTGATCACGGAAATGAATACTTTATGTAATTATAACTAAATTTAGCTTTTAAAAGACTAGCTTTCTTATGCACAACGATTAAGAAACAAAATTATAGGGACAAGAAATTTTTAATTTCACCTGCAGTTTATTATTAGGACGAGATGCTCTCAAGGAAAGTCTAGAAAATAAAGCGTCATAAAATAAAGCGAATATTATTATTCCTTATGAGTGATGTTCAAACGTACTGAACATCACTCTTACGTATTCCGAATAATGAGTCCGAACAAATTAAACTAAAACAGGGATTTAACATCTATCTAGAAATTATCTTTAAATGGCGAAATTCCCGACACTGTTGAAAGAGACAAATGTTTCTTCATCTACGAAAATACAATAAAACAATGAAGGAAAACAGATAACAACCTCTTCCGAGCTACACACAGTTTCTTAAAGCGTTCTTTATCCTCGGAAACCTCATAAACCAATAGAGGTCCGAGATTTAAACTTATAAAAGGAAAGTTATTTTTACTTTCACTCACATTCGGAAACGTTTCCGATTCATTTTTACAGTTTACTAATCCGTTCTCTTAAACTGGAATATCGGTTTTGCTCGTTCTCAATGAAACGATTTCAGCTGCGTAACTATATTTATACATGTAAGCCTTACAAAATGATTTACATTTTAATATTAATGTTAATACTGTTAACTTATCCAGTTGGTCTACAAAATGGGTTTGTTGAACATGAAAATGTTTACAGGGTTGCCACTCTTCAATTGCCATACAATTTCCAGACAAGGAAATTCTTCGGCACCAGTACTTTCTTACAGAGAATCTCTATTTATACTACGCGAAATTTCGTGTGCTTAGTCTAGATATAGTTCTCTAAAAAAAAAGTACTGACATTTTGACTGGAAAATTCCCTGAAGCGTGGTAATCCTGGCTTACTTGAGAATGAATAGCCTCTGAAAAAAATCTGCATTGCGGGTTGAAAAAACAAATTAATACATTTAAAAAAAGTACTCAGAAACGTTTCGGAAAATCCAAAAGCAGCAAAGGAAACTTTGTTTTTTTATAAATTCTTCGTTACTTTTTTTGTCAGCGTTTTTTTCATGATATTTTTTTAACGAATTTTGAGCGGAGGTACATGATTTTTTTTTAAACATAGGATTGTCAATGAAGTTTCATTGCAAAGTTTGTTTGCAAAAGCAAACACCGTTTAAATGTAAAGGGTTAGGTAGAAACAAAACAGCAACGAGAAGGCCTAGTAAATTCAGCATGCGAAATTCATTACAGACAGAAAGCGGACATTTAACTGCCAAGTCCTCCTATGGCAGAAGAAGATTGCATTGTAAACAATGCCATAACCAGAATGTTTATCGCTGCAGTAAATTTGGGATGTTGCTTTATTACATAAGTGTAACGAATATCTTGATGCTTGAAACTGTTTTCTGAATATAATCAGTAATTTGTAAAGAAAAAATTGATTAAAATACAATAATAAATTAATTACCTTTAAGGTGATTGTTTGTTTTCTAAATTGTAACATCTCTAAAAAAATCTTCCAGTGCCCAAATACAAGAAAACCCTGCAGATGTTCGGTTGAACTCATTGAATATCAATGCTCTTATTCTGCTGACGTTGCGTGAACGCAACACTTGATTTTTCGTAAGCTAAGACAAGTTTTGTTATTTTCACTATAAGTTATTGTTATGTATTTTCAAATGAATAACCAATATAATTTGTATAAAATTTTTTAACCCTTTATAGTTTTGGCGGTTAATGGGTTAAGATGTAAACGTAATTAGAGAAAGCGTGTTTAATTTAAATCTCTTTTAATGGTGTAAACAGTGTTGCCAGTAGGCTACTTTTTAAAATCATATTTCTTGAGTGGCACCACTTTTCTGAAACGGTAAAATCGCCTTATTTAATGACATATTAATTAAAGCGTAAAGAAGGGGAATTTTATCATTTCAAAAAAGAAATCTGAAATCAAGAAATCAAGAAATCTGAATTTAAAAAAAAGGAGCTTACTGGTAACACTGGGTTTACATTCTATAAAGATGTAATTGTTGGGATACAGGTATCTTTTGGGGATACTGCATTCAACGCGATATCCTATTATTTTTCTGTTTGCATTTTTATCTCTTAAATATCTCTTAAATATATTGAATTATTATTTTATCCCACTATTCAGATAAATGAATAAATGTGTAAAATAATGGATATTTTAAAAAATATAAACTGTATCATTCATTCATCGGTTTAACTGTATCCTACGAATTTCAACTATTTTGGAGGTTTAAAGAATCATCTTTTTATATTGTGTTTATTTTAGTTTCACTGATATTCGGAAATGGGTCCGATTCCTTTTCTTTTAATTATAGCAGTAATGTCAGTGTTTTCTGTTGTGATTTATATTTCTGTAATGGAACAATTTCTCGTTTTTACGAAATATATCGAAATAAGCCTTTGTTTAACACTTTCGAAGACAATTGAAAAGTGTTTATGCATTCGGTTTGTCTGTCCGAGTTCGAACTTACGTAAATAGAGTTCAATTTTATAGCATTTGTAAATGTAATTGAGGTTTAATAGGACATGTTCCATATTAAAATGAATTGTCTCTCATGTATAGTTCGTTTTCAGGGTCACTCAAAAAATGTCGTAACATGATGGTCTTTGCTGCTTATTTTAATGATGTTAGACCATTTCAAACATATTTAAATGGATACACATCATTGAAGTGCATTACGCAATACTTAACTTTCTATATAATACGGTGTGCGTAGCAGTTATCTTTCATTTATAAGGACAAACAAAATTATCCGTTTATAGTACTATCTTTGAGTAAAAATACCTTTTAATAGTTATTTTTTTAATATTAATTTGTTGCTATAGATACTATACAGGGTTGCACAAAAGAACTCGGGTACATTTCTGTTTATTGACGGAAATTTCTAAAGTGAAATCTTCTATAGAATAGGGTGCGCATTGCATTTACAGGGACACACAAACTAATTCTGTTACAGTACGGTCTGTACGAAATGAAATTACTTTAATATAATAACATTTTCTACCGCATACCAATAGTCACTCAATTTTGGGATATCTTTGACATTAGAACTACCGAAAATTTGAATCAAGTTTTATAAAAATATTTTACACGAGAATTTTCATTTAAATCAGTTTAACTTTATTATTTAACATTTTTCTTCTTTGTATCTTTTAAACTTATTTCATAATCAAATTTCTGGTTTGAACCAAAACATATTCATATGGTAGCCGTCAAAATGACGGCTCACGGCAGTTCTAAGGTTAATGAGATCTTTTTGTGTGGTTCTATATCTTTTAATGTGGTTTGTTTTTAATATTTATACTTAACCAATATTGGATTTTTTAAAAATATAAACCGTATCATGACCGTAAATGAAACAATAAAATTACTGCTTCTTTAAACATATGATGATTATCGCATTCATATTCTGGTGCAATTACAATAACAATTTATTCTGAATAGACTAAATATATTGCAATATATTTAGACTCAATATATTTCAATTTCAATAGTACAGGAAAGAGCAAATTATACTGAACTCTTTCGAAAGTGTAATTTGTGTTTAAACTTTCCAACATTCGGAAACTCAGTAAAAAGGATGAATGAAAACAAAGCATTTGCTAATTACTACTTGCGCATTATATGTGCTGATCTTGGACTGGTGTGGTCTAGTGTATAAACATTTCTGACAGGCCATTGTGAAGTAGAGGCAAATTTAGAGTGTACAGAATATTGAAGTCTGTAAGATGAGTTAACATGTAAACGTAATTAGAGAAAGCGTGTTTAATTTAAATCTCTTTCAATGGTGCAACTTCTGTAAAGATGTAATTGCTGGAATTCAAGTATCTTTCGGGGATACTGCATTCATCCAAGCTGCATATTGAGTGGAGATTAGGTTCGTAAAATTTATTCAACGAGATATCGTATTATTGTTCTGTTTGCATTTTTATCTGTTAAATACCTCTTAAATATATTGAATAATTCTTTTTGTCACGCTATTCAGATAAATGAATGAATGTGTAGATGCATTCCAATAAAAGTAATTATAGCTGTAATGTCAGAGTTTTGTGTTGGGATTTGTATTTCTGTAATGGAACAATTTATTATTTTTATGAAATATATCGGCATAAGACTTTGTTTAACACTTTCGAACATAATTGAAAAGTATTTATGTATTCCGTTTGTCTGTCCCTGCTCGAACTTACGTCAATACAGTCCGATTTTATGACATTCGTAATTGTAATTGAGGTTTAATAGGGCATGTTCCATATTAAAATGATGTCTATCATTTATAGTTCGTTTACAGGGTCACTCAAACAGTGTCGTAACATGGTGTTCTTTGCTGCTTATGTTAATGACGTTTGACTATTTTAAATGGATATACATCATTGAGGCGCACTACATGATACTCAACTTTCTGTATAATACGATGTGCTTAGCAGTTATCATTCATTTACAAGGACACGCAAAAGAATTCTTTTATAGTACTACTAGCAAATCCCGCGGCTTTGCTCGCGTAATATTTGAAATATGCCAAGTGATATTTATGTGTCTAATTTTTATTAAAAGGTACTAACTAAATTTTTATTTTATTAAAAGGTAATATTTTATTTTATTAAAAGTTTTTTTTTTTTTTATTAAAAGATACTTATTACTTTTAGGAATAATTCAAAAATTACTATTTAAAACACAGTTTGATTAAACATCATTATTACACTGCATTAAGCAGAAATGAGACGTAAATTAATAAAATTAAATAAAACTAAATAAATGATAATTTAGAAAATATTTTGAAACTTATGCTCAATTAATACGCTCATTTCAGTATTCATTTGAAGTTTTGAATTTTTTAGAAACCATCTTCTTACATCTTAAAATTAACCATCTTGTCAAATTCCAAGTCCTACCCCCTCTCTCAACATAAAGGGCTATGTTGAAACAGGAACTGTCACCATTAATTTGCCAACATTAATTTTGAAATCGGTTTGTTATTTCCTAATATTCCACAGAAACGTAATTTAAAAAGCTTTTAAAGACCTTTTTTAGAACGTTTGTTGCTCCTGTGAATCCCAGGTGGTAGAATCACCGGCATAAAATATAGCCCGTGTAGGATAAGAGACTGTTACCATTGATTCGCAACTATTACTTTCATAATCGGTTTATATTCCCTGAAATTGCATAGAATCGTAATTTAGAACTTTAATAGAATGCTTTTCGCACCTCCCCTTCGCTTCAACCCTTTTTAATTCGAATTTATTTTCGACGTTCCTTCGAGGGCATTTATATTTTATAAGTAACTACCATGTCATATTTAATGTTTCTAGCCTTTTCAGTATCACAGAAATCGCAATTTAGAAAGTTTTTAGCTCCTGCAACCCTCTGGTGGTAGTGGAACAGACATAAAATATAGCTTATGTTTGAGCAGGTTCTATCACCAAAATTTGCCATCATTATTTTTTAAATCCGTTTTGTAATTTATAAGTTTGCTTAAAAATTGTAATTTATAACGCTTTTCACTCACTTCATTTTTTTTAATTTGGAATTTTTCTTTCGACTGTTCTTAGAAAGCAGTTGCATCTTGTAAGTAAATACCATGCCATACTTCAAAGTGTTAGACCCCTCAATTGTGAAAAAAACGCAAATTGGAACATGTTTTGCTTTTGCAACCCTCAGATGGTAGTGACAGCAACATAAAATATAACTTATGTTATAGCAGGGACTATCACCATTGATTTGCAACCATTACTTTTGAAATAGCTTTGGTATTTCCTTAGATTGAGTAGAAATCGCAATTTAGAACGTTTTTAGGACGCTTTTCGCGCATTTTCACCCCTTTTTAAATTTTCAATTTTTTCGAAACTGTTCTTAAAGATAATTTATATCTAATAAATATGTACCTTGCCTAATTTTAAGTTGCTAGCCCCTACCGATCACAAAAATCGAAATTTAGAACGCTTTTTTGCTCTTGCAGCGTCTTGGTGATAGTGATACCGACATAAAATAGCGTCTATGTTAGAGCAGAGGCTGTCAGCATCAATTTCCTACCATTACGTTTGAAATCAGATTCATTCTTCCTGAGATATTGCCGACAAATTGGAATTTAGAACGTTTTTAGAACGCTTTTCGCGCATTTTGCTCCTGCATCTCTTCTGAGGTAGTGGAAACAGACATAAAATATAGCCTATCTTGGAGAAAGAGGTGTGACCATCATTTTTACACCATTATATTTGAAATCGGTTCAGTTTTTCCTAAGATTGCAGAGAAATCGCAATTTAGGACTTTTTTTACAACGCTTTTTGCGCATTTTGACCCCTTTTTAAATTTCGATTTTTTTAGGAAATGTCCTTAGAGATCATTGATATCTTATAACTAACTACCATTCCAAATTTCACGATTCTAGGACCTTCCGTAACGCAAAAGCCGCAATTTAGAACGTTATTCTCCTGCACCCCCTTTGGGGTAGTGGCACCGACATAAAACATCGCCTATGTTGGAGCAAGGGTTGTAACCATCATTTTGACGCCATTATTTTTTTAGATCGGTTTGGTATTTCCTGAGATTGTGTAGAAACAACCATTAGAACGTTTTTTAGAACGCTTTTCGCGCATTTTCACCCCTTTTAAATTTCGAATTGTTTAAGAACTGTTCTTAGAAATCCTTTATATCTAATAAGTAGCTAATATTTTAAATTTCATATTTCTAGGCCCTTCGGTAACGCAAAAATCGCATTTTTAGAACGTTTTTTGCTCCTGCACCCTCTTTCGGGTAGTGGCACCGACATAAAACATAGCCTATGTTGGAGCAAGGGTTGTCATCGTCATTTTGACGCCAATATTTTGACATCATTATTTTTAAAATCGGTTTGGTATTTCCTGAGATTGTGTAGAAACCACCATTTAGAACGTTTTTTAGAACGATTTTCGCGCATTTTTACTCCTTTCAAATTTCGAATTGTTTAAGAACTGTTCTTAGAGATCCTTTATATCTAATAAGTAGATAATATTTCAAATTTTATATTTCTAGGACCTTCAGTAACACATAAATCGCATTTTTAGAACGTTTTTTGCTCCTGCATCCCCTTTGGGGTAGTGACACCGACATAAAACATAGCCTATCTTGGAGCAAGCGTTGTCACAATCATTTTGACACCAATATTTTTTAAATCTGTTTGGTATTTCCTGAGATTGTGTAGAAACTACCATTTAGAACGTTTTTTAGAACGCTTTTTGTGCATTTTCACCCCTTTTTAATTTCGAATTGTTTAAGAACTGTTCTTAGACATCATTTATATCTTATAAGTAACTAATATTCAAAATTTCACATTTCTACGCCCTTCAGTAACGCTAAAGTCGCATTTTTAGAACGTTTTTTGCTCCTACACCCCCTTTGAGGTAGTGCCACCGACATAAAACATAGCCTATCTTGGAGCAAGCGTTGTCACCATCATTTTGACACCAATATTTTTTAAATTGGTTTGGTATTTCCTGAGATTGTGTAGAAACTACCATTTAGAACGTTTTTTAGAACGCTTTTTGTGCATTTTCACCCCTTTTAAATTTTGAATTGTTTAAGAACTGTTCTTAGACATCATTTATATCTTATAAGTAACTAATATTCAAAAATTCATATTTCTAGGCCATTCAGTAACACTAAAATCGCATTTTTAGAACGTTTTTTGCTCCGACACCCCCTTTGGGGTAGTGGCACGGACATAAGATATAGCCTATGTTCTAAGTTGGACTAACACCATCAATTTGATACCATTATTTTTGGAATCGGTTCGGTAGTTCCAGAGCTCACTTCCTACAAATAAACAATTTTTTCCTCTTTATAATAGGAGTATAGATTTCTGAGTAAAAATTCCTTTTAATAGTTTTTTTTTCTTATTAATTTGTGTGTATAGATCCTATACAGGGTTGCACAAAAGGATTTGGATCCATTTCCGCTTATTGACGAAATTTTCTATAGAATAGGGTGTGCATAGAATTTATCGTTTACTGACAGGGACACACAAAATAATTCTGTTACAGTACTCTATGAGCGATAACTGTTGGAAGTGCGTTTCCTATACAGAAATACTTTTTCCAAGTTTACATATGCTCCGCCTATTAATAGGCGAGTATAAATAACATAGATCCTATACAAAACTGCACAAAAGAATGGGTGTACAGTCGTGGAAATAAGTTTGCTTAGGGGGCCATCTATGTACTAAAACGAAACCAAACTTCATTGTTTTTAATTGCAATATCCAATTTTAACGAGATATTTCAAATCTTCGGTTCAAACTATGCCTAGACACCAAATTTCAAGTCATTTCAATGATAAGTTTTTGAATTATAGACCTTCAAAATTTAGCGCTTCTAATGTTAAATTACATTTTCATATTTTCATTAATATCTCCTGAAATTAAACTCCTAATTTACTCATTTTTTGCGTAGCAATAATACTAAAATACACAAACATAAATACGTTGAATTTGCATTTTTTATAATTTTATGACATGAAGTATGAAATTAATATTCGTAAAAACGATGAATGACAACCTACAATTTTTTTATGCATTTAGATTTATTAAGTCCAGCTTTATGGAAATTCAAAATTTCACATTTTTCTTCCAAGTAGTTTTCAATTTACGTGTACTGTGATAGAAGTAGTCAGTATAGTCAGTAGACACTATAAATACTGTGGTAGAAGTGACTAGATATTTTTGGAATTTTTTATGCTATCCTGTAACCTTCAATGACTGCTTGAGTGACGGTTAAGATGAGGATCAAGAAGGAGGCTCTCTCGGACAACAGTCGAGTACCGAACTTAAATTTTGATACCGCCCCTAAAATACGCCCGTTTTAAAATAATTATTTTCTCGGAATTGCACAAAAATTTGTTGTTAGTCTAATTGAATAGTGTAGACTGTAGAGTTGTTCATTTATGCTGTCAGAATTGTGTACTTCTATTGAAGAAAACAAAGTTATAATTCGTTTTAATATGTAGATGGCCCTCTAAGGAAGTTTTATATACGTCATTTAAAAGTAGACTTTATTACCAATCATGTGGTATAAGTCACTTTCTTCTACAATAATTTTTTTGCAGAGTTAGTGAGGGGTGTTTACTTTTTTTTTCTCTCGACTGTACATTTCAGCTTACTGACAGAAATGGCTGAAGGGGAATTTTATGAGGTTACGCGTTTCCTAAACTGATCTACATTTTTGTATACTATGTCATATGTATGTACAGGCTTATAGATCCCTTACAGAGTTGCAGAAAAGAATTCGCATCTATTCCCGACTCTAGAGGATCATTGCTGAATCCGAATTTCTAAATGTGTTGTTGGTTTTCGAAATTGTTCACTTACACATTATCTTTCACCTTATTAAAAGATGAAGTTTTGAATGTGTTGGGTAGTGTTTTTTAAAAGGTATACTTGACGCATGACTTTTCTTTCAGGTTTTTTTTTTTAATTAAAAACAACTAGAAAAAAAGAATAATATGTTTTTTAATTATATATGTATTTTAAAATTAAAATTACAAATTAACCTTTCTATTTATTTATTTTGTTGACTTTTAGATCTTCCAGGCATTCCTTGAGCCAATCACAAGGGTTGATTGAATGGATCAACATTTCACGTCCAAGGAAGATTGAGCTATATAAACTTACAAAACTACGGAAACATCGCTCCCTTTTCGGAATAATTCTTTTAAGGTATATTGTAGTGTAATTCGGATGTGTTTTCTGAATGAGTTTTGCATCAAGGATTTCTTAACACTGGAACTACCGGAAATTTGAGTCAAGTTTTATAAAAATATTTCACACCAGAATTTTGACTTAAAACAGTTTAACTTTATTATTTAACGTTTATCTTCTGTATATCTTTTAAACTTATTTCATAATCAAATTTCTGGTTTGAAACGAAATATATTCATAGGGTAGCCATCAAAATGACGGCTCACGGTAGTTCTAGTGTTAAGGAACATCAAGGTGTTTTACCTCAAGATCACGTGAACAAGCTCATGAATTTTGGGGAAAATGTCAACTAAAAAATAATTCAAAAATAAACTCATACTATGCTATTTTATCATCCCCAAAATATCCCAATATATTTTATATCTTATTTTTTGTGTGTGTGTGGGGGGGGGGGAAGCATGCATTATGTAGAAATAAATAAGAAGCATCATTTTTTCTTGAAATCTATTTTAAGAATGAACATTAGTTTAATACTGCTTTTAAATAATATAAAGTGAATTTTTTAATAATACGAAGAAGAATTTAAAATTATCCCGAATAATTAGAATAATAAATAGAAATGGAAAAAAAGACAGATTTGTCATTTTTTTTTTCAATACTTTTTGTTATTATGTTTCAAAACTTTTCATTAGTAGGCAAAGTTCGGAGTGTAGACGGAAGAGCAAACGTAAATGATGTGAGGGGTTAACCCCTTCGCGACGGGAGCCTTTTACGAAATGTTTATTACTTTGCTACCGGTTTTAAAAAACAGAAGTTTGTGCCTATTCAAATCGGGAAAATGCTCGGATTAAATAAGGCAAATTTTACAGTAAAATTTTACTGGTGAGGATAAATGAGGATCGTTAGGCCTATTTCCGGCACGTATACGTGTCGCTCGTCCCCAAGGGGTTAAGAGGAATATCGTAATTTAGTTCACGCAGCGCCGCGCCGCATGTTCCGAGTCACCCTCTTTCCCCCTCCCCGTTAGTCGTACGTGATAATGCTCGTATCTTATTTGTTGCAAAATTTGTTGCTTTCTGAATTTCTAAATAATATTTCCAAAAAACAATAAAAAAATGAATTAAAAAACTATTTTTTCCATAATTTGGTGGGAAGTTAAAAATTTGAATTCAGCGACCTCCAAAAAAATAAAGTAATCCTTACAGGGAAAGTTCGGAGGGGAGAGCAAATGTAAACGATGTGAGTGGTTAAGCGGAATTGCGCAACTTAGTGCACGCAGCACCACGACGCATGTTCCGAGGAGGGCCCCGGCTCCCCTTCATCCCACGTCATAATGTAATTTATCTTATTTGTTGCAAATTTTGTCTACTTTCTGAATTTTTAGATACTTTTTCCCTAAAACAATAAAAAATCGAATTTGTTAATAAAAACCTCATTGGGGGATTTCTTCAAAATTTAGGGGGGGGGGGAGTTGTTGCCGGGAGAAATTTTGGTGAGAAGTTAAAAATTCGGATTCAGTTACCCAAAAAACATATAGTAAGCCTTTTTCCAGAATTAACATTAATTTTTACAAGTAAATTCCCCTATTGCCTGGAGTAAAGGTGAATACTTCTACTTCAAAAAAGTGGTGGCATCAGACAATCTGATTTTTTTAAAAGTAACCTACACTTATACGGAGCGACGCTTAACCCTTTGAGGGGCAGTAGGATATCACCTAAGTTTAATCAAGATTTACACCAGAAACTTTTAATTAAATTTTACTTTTCTAACTTTGGTGGGGGGGGGGGGATGTTTTTCCTTATTTTGAAGTAATTTTTATTTAAAAACCCGTGTGAATTCAACACTGCAGAAACACAATTACTTGTCCCTGATGGGTTAAGGTGTTAAGACGATTTGAACTTAGCAGAAAACTAAACTAAACGTTATTTATTTAGTTAGTTATAGATAATGGAAAAATTAGACTCATGGTACATGTTGTCCCAAATGAAGTGAATGTCCCAAATTACATTCGATAGAATAACACTAAAGACGTTCTACAAGTTAAAAAGTCACGAATATTTTAAAAGTTAGTTGGACGAAGTATTTTCCAAACGAAAAGGCAAGGGAGATTTTTTTTTTACCTTACTTCGCAGGGAATAAGGTAAAAATATTTACTGCTTGTTTATTGAATACTCGTAAAATCAGTTTAAGGCCATTATTCGATGTAAAATATATTATATTCAATTTTTATATATATTGTGGTGTAATATAATTGAGAAATATATATATATGATAGAGTGAATATATTAGATATTTAAAAAAAAGGTATAGAGATAGTCTGACTCTTGCTAATTGGTTAGCAAGAGCGAATGATTATCAATATACGTCTTATTCATGATTTTTTTTTTTTTTACTTTGATTCTTTCTAATTGTACAACCTGTATTGGATGTAAATTCTTACATTTACCTTAAATGAAGAGTATCATTAAAACTAAATTTATAGTATCATCCTCTAAATTATTAGTATTAAATAAATTCACAAAAACGTCGATTTTTTTAAAATTTATAACAATCTTCACTTTTTTGAATATTAAATCCTTTAAGTTCAAGTAGAAAGCAGAGTAAATATTTAGAGACAACAATCTTACACTTCAGATGGAGATATTGATTGCCCAGTTATTGGCATTTCTTTGGATTTTTTTTAAATGATCTTGCGAAATAACTAAGTTAGTATTGACAATCTCATCGTTATTTCATTTCACCTTTATTTATTCAACCATGTACGGTACGATATTAGAGATTTTACGTCAATTACATTTACAAATTTTAACTACAATGTTAAATTTGAATTGTTTAATATTTAATCTGCCAGAAAAAGTTACACTTGGATATAAAAAAATAAATTATTTTACATTAAAATATCTTTTTGCCAAACAAAGGTTTCTTCACGTCATTAATAGGGTGATTCTATGTTTAATTGGATTTTTGCAAATTAAAATAATGAAAAGATTGGGCTTACAATCGTAATTCCGTATAATTTTCCTTAAAAATTACATTTTATACAAAAATGATATAATTTTTCAGTAATGTACTTAAATATTACATTTATTGCAGTCAATCAGGGTAACTTTGAACCACGGTGTGTAACTTTGCACCACCTCCTATTTTTCAATATTTTTGACTCTAACAGACTGAATAAACTCCAGAACTGTGCTCCGTTGGCAAGGTTCTAAACTGGGATATCTTCTCTTTATTTTAGAAAATAATTAGCAACATTATGGGCAATTAATTGCGTCATCTAACTATTTTTGTAAAGTACTGTTTTTAAGCTAATTTCGAATGCTGTTTTGAAGTTCTTGTAATCCAATTAAATTTTCATAGTAAGTAACAATATACTCATTTATAGGACATATTGTTAAATAAATGTTGTATATGTGTTAATATTTTGTGACTTTTCATTTAGTAATAGTTAATAAAATGTAAAATAAGAAGGCACTATCATTTTACCACATTTTCAGGGTAACTTTGAGCCGGCTCATAGTTATACTGATGATTATAATTTACTAATTATAGGTGCTACTGTCAAAAATTTCCCATATTTGCACGTATATCTTATATAAATGCCGAAAATGAACATTAGATATGACATGTAAATATTTTCACAAATATATGTAAAATACATAAAATCCATTTAAAGGCGTTTTTCGGGGCGGAGCTACTCAAATTTGACATTTTATACATTCGACATTTTTTATTCTTCTTTGAATAATACTAATACTAGTATGTATCCTCTTGAGACCCAAGCTCGCATTTTTCGTGCAAATTTTAACATTTTTAGGATTAATGGGGCTAGAAAACTTTATATATATTCATTTATTTTTAAAACTAAAAAATATATAGTGCTTTGGTGTGTCCAATATAATATGGAATTACATGATTCTGAATGAAAAATTCTTAGTTGCAAAATTTCCTTTCATTATAAATTTGTTTTTATCGTTCATACATCACCTTTAAATATTGCACAATTATAGTTTTTTAATTTTCAAAGAGAAAAAAGTACTTTTGGATGAGATTTATTCGAAAAGTATAAATTAATTTAGTGATTTTTAAATAGTTTTTTTAAAAGGAACAAAAAAAGTCTATCACATCAATAAAAGTTTTTTCTAAAAGGAAATTAAAAAGAAATAAAACACAGTTTATTTATAATCTTAAATTATTATCTTCAGTTATATTTTCTTTCTTTATAATTTTTTTTTATCGTTCATACATCACCTGTAAATATTGCATAATTTTTTCATTAACAAAGAGAAAAAGTATTTTTGGATGATGTTTATTTGAAAAGTATAAATCAATTTATTGACATTTTAAAGAGTTTTTTAAAAAGGAATTTAAAAAGTATATCACATCAATAAAAGTTTTTTCTAAAAAAAATTATAAAGTTAGTGGCGCGGTTATCACAATTGACATTTGGATGCCAAAGGGAATTAAAAAGAAATAAAATGCAGTTTATTTATACTCTTAAGTTATTATCTTCACTTATATTTTCCTTAAATTTTTATTTCTGTTTAATTTCGATTAAATTAACTAATTAAATTATAAATGACTTACAAACAGTAAAATAATATAAAAAGCTTGTATTTATTTTTTGTAGTTAAACGAATATACAAATACAAGTTGCATTTCATGCTTACTTATTTTACAGGCTTACTTATTTTATTTTATACTTATCAAGTAAGATGAGATCGCTACATAGGCTTCAAAAACCAGATTTTTAGCGTCAAGTTCCTATTTCTTTCCGTACAAACATCAGAAGTGCGTTTTTATCTTTTATACGTTACTTTCAATTATCACATAAATTGGATTTTTGCATCATCAAATAGAAAAAGTGCATTTTATCTAAGAAACGTGTTGATCAATTTAGTAATAATAATAAAAAATTAATCTGGGAGCACGGCAGTGCGTCCGCCAAGTTCGCACAAGCCGTAAGCTACCTTTTCCTGAACCATTTCGGCATACTTTTCACCCCCTCATTACGTCGGTTTAGGGTGAGATATGGAAATTTTTCTTTTATACCCATGTTCGTATGGTCAAACTGAACTAAGGTTCCACGATTTCATGTTTTAGTAGTTTTCGAAATATTAAATTCCGAAAAAGCGCTTTTTTGTCACTGACTCACTTCGCATCATCAAATAACTAAGGTACTTCTAAAAGTCGTAGAATCATGAAATTTCACAAGTAAGTCAATAGATCAAGTAAGTCAATAAATTTCACAAGTAATTTGTAGCACAATTAACCAGAAAAATCTGAAAACACAGAATTTCCGCCTCTAAACCCTTCTGTTTGAAGGGTTTAGAGTAGGGATGCACAACCTGTGGCCCGCGGGCCAAAAGTGGCCCGCGATGGGCTAACGTGTGGCCCGCGAACTTCGTCAATTTATAACTGTTAAAAATTGCAATTTTTGTCCATAAGCCGAAGGAAAAAATCGTGAGTTTCGACAATTTGCGGCGCGAAAAATTGAAAATTTCGTCAGTCAGTTAAGAATCGCGAATTTCATAAGGCACGGAAAAATAGCGAATTTGGTTGATCGGACATGAAAAAAACGCGAATTTTGATAATCAGGCGCGAAAAATAGCAAATTTCGTTGATCAAGCACGGAAAAATAACGAATTTCGTTGATGAGGTGCGGAAATAAATTCAAATTTCGCCGACTGGTCACTGAAAATTCGCGAATTTTGTCGATCAGGCGCGGAAAAATCGCAAATTTCGTTGATTGGGCACAAGAAAATCATGAATTTTGTCGATGATGCGCGGAATAACTACACATTTTAATGATCGGCTGCCGAAAAATAGTGAGTTTCGACAATTGCGTGAAAAATTCGCATATTTCGTCAATTGGCCACTGGAAAAAAGATGTAAATTTCGTCAGTGTGTTAAGGTCACGAATTTCGTTGAGTGAATGCGGAAAAAACCGAGAATTTTGTTGATTAGGAGCGGAAAAAACGAGAATTTTGTCGATTAGGAGCGGAAAAATCTCAAATTTCGTTGATCGGCTGAGGAAAAATCGCGTATTTCTTCTGTTTAGCGCGAATTTCATCGATGTACCGCGGGGAAATTTGCAAATTTTGCCAGAGTCAGTTAAGGATAGCGAATCTCGTCAGATCAGGCGCGGTAAAATCGCAAATTTCGTCGATCGGACAATGCAAAATAGCGTCAATGCAAAATATTGTCGTCGATCGGGCTCCGAAAATGGAAAATTTCGTTGGTAGGGCAAGAAAAATTCGATGATGGGCGGAAAAATTTAAAATTTTGGTGATCGGCTGTTCGAGTTTCGTCAGTTTATCGTGAGAAAAAAATCGGGAATTTCGTTAATTTCCTGCGGGGGAAAAAATGCCAATTACGTCAGAGTCACTTAAGAATCGCGTATTTCGTTGATCGGACGCCGAAAAATCTCGAATTTCGTTGCTCGGGCGCGAAGAAATCGCGAATTTTGTCGATCAGGCACGGAAAAATCGCAATTTTCGTTGATCGGCCCGCCGTCGTTCATAAAGTTCACATTTTATTTCAGCACTAGCCACTTTCATGCCTATGTTTGTATTTAGAACTATTCATAAAACAAAATTTACTCCCTCGAATAAAGTCAAGGAATATTATCACTCCTAAATAATCATTGCATATCTCTGTTGTATATACAAACGTAAACTGTTGATATATCCTTGCCAGCTGACTTGGATATGTTGGCTGGATAGGGGAACCTAGAGGGATAAACACCCACCCCCCTTCCCTCTCTCTGAAACCATATTTCTTTATCTGATTTTTGTCCACAGATCACCTTCCCGAAATATAATTATCTCTGTGTTACTGAAGTGGCCCTCGACAACCCAGAAATTTTTGAAGTGGCCCTTCACTTAAAAAGGTTGTGCACCCCTAGTTTAGAGGGTTTCATTTGGCCGTAAACATTTCCTTAACACATTCAATTGTGCCAATGTTGGTCGCCAAAACTCGATAACAGATTTTTGAAGAGAGCCACATGATTTCAAGCAGAATAATATTATATATACAGGGTGTTCCGTTAAAGGGGTCCAGTATTAATAGGGGTAATAGAGGAGATCACATGGAGCATAAATCAATATATAAAGCCTGGTCGGATCTCAATAGTTTTCAAGTTACAGCAAATAGAATGAAAATTCGGAAAATTGTAAAAGAACCCTCATTGCTAAACTATCGATAATGCTACATAAAAACGAAGCACATATTTAGAAAGAGCAGAAAAAAACCTACAAAATGACATCAATTGTATTAAAATAGCAATATTTATTGACGAGTTACAAGCCCTGAAACAGTGAAAAAAGTACGAAATCCAATATACATCAAAATAGTTAATCGTTAATTCCAAAAAGACAACTCTAGCTACAACAAGGAAAATGTAGTAAAATTTGGTCCATTCCGAAAACTTTCGAAAAAGCTTACAATGAATCATATCGGTTTAACTGTGTGAGAGAAATTAATCAGTTTCTTAGTTACAACTCCGCTTTCTTTGACACTAGCAAAGGTTAAACTCCGCCCATCACGATTGGAAACACCGCCTTTTTAATTACTCTCAACTATACATTTTCGATCATGCTTCTTCTGAGATGCAACATTTTTAATTATTCAAGAGTTGAATGAACCAAAATAACTTTACAATAATAGTCTACATTTTAAAATGGTCTTTTATTGATATAAAGCTTAAGTTAAATTCTTTAAAATTAAACTGGTGGTGAAAATTCGGAAATAATTAAAAATATTGCGATTTGTAACTATGCAAGAAAATTCAGTACATGTTTTACATGGACAATTATTGTATGTATATGTGCATCATAATTTATGATAGGAAATAATAATAACAAATAGCATAATAATTTTATTAATTATAAATTTAAAAAAGACACTAAATTTTAAATTAATTCATACAAACTTTGTAATTTACAATTTGAGTACAACACAGTCTGTGACTTACAAAATACTGTGCCAAAAAGTGTTGAAAATAAAAGAAAAATGACAAATAAAGAATTACATTCCACGTACTTTATGACATATGTGAAGCATAGTCTTCTGGCCTGCGCTGCACAGTTCAATGTCGGAAGGCAGACGAACGGACATTATTATAATAGGTGTTCGAAGTTGCGCCCATTAACAGAATCGCACAGCCGACAGCGACGTCGTAAAGATTGGCGAACACGCCGAAAAACTCCGACGGAGTTGGGAATGTCTCCTGCAGCGACAACGATTCGCGCTAGTAAATCCTCCGGTGTATCCACAGGCGTTTCATACACCAGCGATTTAAGGTGTCCCCAAACAAAAAAGTCTAACGGATTGAGGTCTGGAGAGCGTGCAGGCCAAGCAACAGGTCCACTGCGTCCAATCCATTTCCCAGGATATGATGAATTCAGGTGATTGCGAACACCTATGAAAAAATGTGCCGGTGCGCCATCGTGCATAAACCACATATTGTGGCGCAATGTTGCTGGCACATTTTGCAGTAACTGCGGTAAGATATCCCGTAGGAAAACCAAGTACGTACTGCCATTGAGTACATCTGGGAGTAAATATGGTCCTATGAGATAATCGCCGAGGACACCTGCCCATATGTTCACACTGAACTTTTGTTGTGCGTTCGACGGGAAAACAGTGTGCGGATTTGTACATGACCATGTGTGCATATTGTGCGTGTTTACCACGCCCTCTCTCGTAAATGTTGCTTCATCAGTAAATAAAATATTTTCCAGAAATTGTGGATTATTTTCTGTTACATTAAGCAACCAGCGTACGAATTCTGTCCGCTGAGCACAATCTGTTACTGATAACAGTTGTACCCGCTGCACATGAAAAGGGTGCATGTTTTCTGCACGCAGAACACGCCACACACTTTGGTGAGAAACACCGACTTCAGACGCAGCAGCTCGTGTACTCGTGGAGGGGTTACCTTTAAAAATATTCAGTACATCTTCTTCCATTGCAGGTGTTCGTACATGTCGAGGTTTCCCTGCATCAATGCTTGCTGTATTAAACGATCCAGTCTCCCGTAATCGTCTAATCGATTTTTATGAAGAGTTTCGAACTTGGGCAACGTCTCCTTGGAAATTGCTCACGGTACATGCGCTGTGCTAGACATGCATTTCCATGAGCTTGCCCGTACATCAGATGCATGTCCGCATATTCTTCGTTAGAGTATTCCGGCATAATTATTATACATCAACTTACTACAGTCCCACTTACAACAGCCTCCCTTGAACATAACGCCCACTGATGACTGCTGTTTTATTACACTTTTCTTCCTATACACATAGAAAATTTGCATAAAAAGTACTTCTTCTTCATCATCCTGAAAGTTCACGGAGGAAACGCAGCAGTCACGGAGTTTGCTTTAAGACAAGGCGAGAGCTGCACAATATGTCATTCACTTGACCAGACTGAATAATGAAAGGGTATTGATAGAGGTTGATCAGAAATGTATAATTGAAAGATATTAAAACGGGGTGTTTACAATCGTCATGGGCGGAGTTTCGCCCTTTCCGAGCGTGCAACAGTACAGAGTTGTAACTAGGGAACTGCTTGATTTCTCCCATACAATTAAACTGATATGGTTTATTGTCAGCTTCTTCGAAAGCTTTCGGAATGGACCAAATTTTATAACATTTTCCTTGATGTAGGTAGAGTTGCATTTTTCGAATTAACGATTAACTATTTTGCTAAATATTTGATTTTGTATTTTTTCACCGTTTCAGAGCTTGTAACTCGCCATTAATTCTCAATATTCTAAAACAACTTATGTCATTTCGTAGGATTTTTTCTGCTCTTTCTAAATATGTGCTTTGTTTTTATGTAGCATTATCGATAGTTTAGCAATGAGGGTATTTTTACAAATTTCCGATTTTTCATTCTATTTGCTGTAACTTGAAAATTATTGAGATCCGGCCAGGCATTATATACTGATTTATGCTCCGTGTGATCTCCTCTATTACCCCTATTAATATTGGACCCCTTTAACGGAACACCCTGTATATGCTTTTCCAAAGATGTTTGTTAACACTAGAACGGCGGTAAATTTTGCTCAAGTTTTATAAAAATATTTCACATCAGAATTTTTATTTAGAACTATTTAACTTATTTATTTAAGTTATTTTTGGGCAACATATATTAATCTTATATTATAAAAAAAAAAATTCTGGTTCGAATCGAAATGTTTTCATTCGGCAAGGGTCAAAATGACCCCTCGCCGCCGTTCTAGTGTTAAGTAGAAAAAATGAATATACCTAAAAATTTTAATCAGTATAGGTTGTGATATATTTACGATATTAAAACAATAAAACATTTAACAAAATATAAACCGCGATTTGGTACGTTTCCAATATAGTTGCCTTGGCGAAATACAGAAAATAGCCTTGACGAGAAAAGAAATTTGATAATAACGTATTTTCTGGCAACCTATATACTGTGTCATATACACAAGCAATATTTTCCATATGTATACAATTTATTTAATGTAAGGAACCCGTTTATTTATTTTTATATAAAAACATAAATAATCTGTATATAAAAAATAATATTTTATACATGTATAAATAAAATGTTTATATGTATATAAATACATATATAAATAACATAAAAGTTCAACAGGTTTCTTTTCATAGTTGTTTATATCATTTGGCAACATATCTCAGTTTCTGAAGTCCGATTTGAGCCAAGATTTTTAAAAAAATAAGAAGGTCCCTACAGTGGAAAAATATCTTAATTCCATATGAAAATTTAAAAATCTCCTTTTATTTAAATGAAATGTGTAACTAATAAAGCTGTATTTAACGATGTGCGACAGATGCGGCGTCCGAAATCCGCTTCTAATGTTATTATATTGTATTATTAGCCTACTTACTGTTAATTTATTGTTAATTTTAAATCTGTAAAAAAAGATTATAGTTATAGATAAGATATGTTGGTCGCCAAAACCCGATTACATAAAATTAGCCTGAGTTATAAAGGTGTTACATGATTTCAAGCTGAATGAATTTTTATATGCTTTTACAAAAATCTTAATAAGGCAAATCTTTCAGTTTATCTGTCCATCTTTCTATCTTTTACTTCCTTAAAACAAATTTGGTACTTGTTAGTTATCACGTCGACCAAATTACTGTCGCTAAATTGTAAGATTAAATGCCAATAATGATTGATCGTAAATGCCACATTCACTTGACTAACACGTGTTTACGTCATCAAGTGATTTTTATTTCGACGTTTTATTAGTATTTTTATTAATGTTATACTAATTTAATTGTTCTTTCATTATTTAAAATAAAAATTTATGTTAATTTCTATAATTTGGCGAGTGGTTTGGCAATTTATATAATTTGGCGAAATTGGTCGACGGGATAACTAACAAGTACCACAAATTTTATTAAAGACCGGGAGGTGTCTGCACAGATCATCACCTCATCGAGTTGACGGCTGAAATTTTAGGATTAGTTAAATATCGATTAGCGTATTGAAATGTAACTGGTCTGCCAAGTCATATCTTTGTGGAAACCACCTACAGACACTTTTACGGGTTAATTAGTGGATTTTCCATGTGTTTTCCTGCACCCATTCCTCCATGTTTCCAAACTTTTGGATGCAGGAAAATACAGTAGTAAACCTATCAGTTAACCACAAAATTAGGTCTTCAGGTGGTTTCTACCAAGATATGACATAACAGACCAGTTACATTTAAATATGCTAATCTAGTTTTAACTAATTCTAAAATTTCAGTTGTAAACTGGATGAGGGGGTGGTGTGTACAGACGCCTCCCGGTCTATTATAAATGACGGAATTCTAATCTCAATAGCATTTTAGTCAATCTGACAATTATCCCTATTATTTATGGAACACTATTCCTTTAAGTGCGTTTTAGTGATGTTAATGAACTTATGCATATGCATCATACATATTATACATATGCATATAATACGTAATACATTTGCATCATACATATTATAGGTATGTGTATAATACATAATACATATGCATCATTATGACGTCAGAATAAACAAAACATTTTTGTCGCCAAATTTGAGAATTGACATAATATATTACCAAATTTGGCGAAATTTTGCTAAATGTCACCAAGCTTGGCGAATATTTGATGCTAGTGGCTATTTTTAAATGAATTAATTATTAATGCGAGTCATCTATTTTTATTTTTCCGCATATCATCTGAATAGTTAAATGGTATAATGTACTAATATTTCCAAAGAGCCAATAGCTTCGTCACTGCACAAAACCTCTGCTACTGTTATTATATTGTACTGTTATTATACTTATTGTCACTATGTTGTTAATCTTTACACAGCTAAAACTTCTATATTATATAAAGAGAATTTACGGAAACTATTAAAACATTGAAACTTACAGTTCTCTTTATGATTATTATAATTCTATAATATGTAACCCGTTAATCGATATGTACGTTAGAATGAATCTTCTATAATCCGGTTCCTCGTATTTTGTTTTTTAGGTTTCGAATAAAATTAGCTAAAATCTTAAAACCATGGCACATTGACTAATTCTTCAACACGATCAGATTAGAAGAATGATAGATTTTTAAATGGATCATGGCAGTGAGCCGGTAGACCTTCTATTCTTCCGTAATCGAGTCTATTCAAACGGTTAACGTGAAACAAAAATATATTAGCATCAGTATGGTTTAATGCAAGTGCAGATATTGTCAAAGGATTTCATAAGAACCATTTCATTTGTAACCAGTCGTATCAGTTAAAATACAATTGACAATGAGCCCGATTAGAAAAGACTACTTAATACGATTAAAAATTTCCACATTAGAGAACGAATCGTAACTACTAAGGAAGCATGCATAAGTGAGTTAAGAGATATTTGTCGCGAAAGATGAAATACATAACAACACAAAATA
Organism: Maratus speciosus; assembly: GCA_963932465.1. Classification (NCBI taxonomy): domain Eukaryota; kingdom Metazoa; phylum Arthropoda; class Arachnida; order Araneae; family Salticidae; genus Maratus; species Maratus speciosus. The sequence continues at coordinate 602,781,679 of OZ010792.1, forward strand.
TATGATGTGCTTCGATGATCGTAAAGAGTTCTTGATTTCTTTATCAAAAGTTTCCGACTTGGCGAAAGAATGGGCAAATAAATTAAATTATGAATAACAGTAACATGATGCAACGTTTAACATGAAATGAATAAGGTAAATACTGCTTGCTAGAGGCGGCTAGTACTTTAATATAAAAAGAAATAAAGTATAAATTTGTAAAGCTCAATAAAATAAATTTAGATATTTTTATGTTAGCCGGGCGCAAGTGGCAAATCGCTAAATATTGTTCCCAACTCCATTATTCATAATGCATTCATTTCATTTAAAGATATATACTTTTCAGTCATCTCATTTAAACTAGATGTATTTCCCTCATTTTATTTAATAGAATATTTAACATAGAAATAAATAAATAAATAAGAAATAATAACATAAACCAAAATATTTTATTTGAAAATAAAAGCATTGTTTCTAATTTACACATGTGAAAAATGAAAACTGCTATTTGCGAAAAAACACAAGGCTAATGAGGAGATTTGCTCCCGGCTAACATAAAAGTACCGAAATTTAAGTTTTTTCATATTAATATCGTTTAGAACAACAAACTTGAAAAAACATACAAAAAGTAGTGATATCCCAACAAAAAGTTTTCTGTAAAAAAAAAAAAAAAAAAAAAAAAAAAAAAAAAAAAAAAAAGCGCCAAGTTCTCCTTAATGTTTCCGCCAGAAAAAGTAGTGATATCTGAAGTTTGCACAAGTTAAAAGCCAAACATCCCAAATCTTTCATTGAAAATGGCTTCCTGCGACTTGGCCGTTAATGCCTTCGAGAGAGTTTTTCAAATTTTAAAATATATACAAATGAGCTACATGCCAACTACATTTTCTGATTATTTTAGGCATTTTGTGGCACAGGGTACAGAAATAAAATACGCATTTGAAAAAACCATTTAAACAACTTCAGTCTATTTAAATGCTTAGAAGTTAAAAATAACAAAATACTTGTATTCAGGAGATAATATCCCTAATTGGTAAAACATATTTAGTATCAGCTTTTAACAGTTTATAAATCGAATACCTCTTAATGTATGCAGACAAACTGTAATAAATGTTCAAACGAAAAAAGTCTCTTTCGTCAATACACAAGATTTCAATATTATACAATAAAATATAATGTAAAATATTGTGAGATTTGAAGTAAGTAAATTTTGTTTTATTTCTTGGGTTTTACGTTAATGACTTTAGCTTTAGACCGTACAAAATGGCAATTAAACAACAAGTGGACTAAATGATCTGTAATCAAAACTAATGTTTGTTGAAACTGAATGGTAGTTATCAGAAATCTTTTACTTATAATGTCTTTATTTGCCTCTTTGCATTCTAAAATTACTTTTAATATTTAAATAATTCATAAATGCGTCATTTCCAATCATTAATTTTGAAATACTGTAGAGTGTAGAAGGCATTAACGGCCAAGTCGCAGGAAGCCATTTTCAATGAAAGATTTGGGATGTTTGGCTTTTAACTTGTGCGAACTTCAGATATCACTACTTTTTCTTGCCGAAACATTAAGGAGAACTTGACGCTTTTTTTTTTTACCGAAAACTTTTTGTTGGGATTAACCTTTATTTGTATCACTAAAAAGTCCTAAGAGTTTTATTTTATCAATGAAGCAAAACAAATAATAAAAGAGCCTTTGTTAGAGTTTTAAGATTGTTTGTTAAAAGTAACAAACTAATGATGTGACAATTAAAATTTCCTTTCTTTAAAACACAATAACGTTCTGAGAATTGTGTCGAATGAAAGTATTTCTTTAATATAATCTTAAAAAAAACACATGTTATACAACGGAGATATTTTTTTCTCTCATGATTGTAAATTAATTGATAGTTTTTACTTTACTTCATTGATAAAATAACATGATTAATAATTATTAACGGTTTTTTTTTCAGTCTGTAGAAATTGTTTTTTGAGTGACAAGTGATGTTCAAGTTCAGGTTACTGACGGAGAGATTATTGATGCACGGATTATTGAAGGCATTGATTATTGTTGGAAATTATTTTAGCGAAATTTGTCTGTCCATCGCTCTGTCATCTGGCGCCTGTTAGTTTTACCCCACAAGTGCGTTGAAATAGAGAATTTGCTGTTATATCAACCCTGTATATTTGAAAGGATTTCTTTCTTTAGATATAGAACAGGCGATGCAGCCCCTATTTTTGCTCTAAGACTATTTTCAAACAATAATCTTATAATAACAGTTGTAAATTTTCAAGTGGGTGAAGAAAGTTTGAGCCAGGACTGAAACCGCCAATGCTCTACCAACTGAGACATCCCGGATGAATCTGGAGGACTCATTCACGGAAATAATCTTTTACGATCACAGCCTCTGGTCTGATATCGTCGGTACCATGTCAAACTATCGAATGCAAAAAAAAGTGGGCTACTTTTTTAAAATTAAGATTTCTTGATTGACACCACTTTTCTGAAATGCTAAAATCCCCTTCCTTTCGTCTTAATATGTCATTAAATAAGGTTAAATAAAACGAGTTTTACTATTTCAAAAAAGTGGCGCCAATCAAGAAATCCGAATTTAAAAGAAGTAGCCCTCTGTTTTCACATTGGATAGTTTGACATGGTACCGACGATATCTGAGTCATCTCAACAGGATAGCTCGAAGGTTATTTTTGGAACTGCACCAAACGCTGCATGCGTAATTATATTAGATTAATTTTAACACAATTATTCATCTGGTAAATAAATCATATGTTATAAATTTCCAAGCAGGCCAAAACAGTCCGGACTAGGATTTGAACCAGCGTAGTCTTGTCTGACGCCGCCGATGCTCTTCCAACTGAACCATCCCGGAGGAATCTGAAGGACGAATTCTTCCAAGTTAGAACCCGGACCTTTTTTCACGTACTTGGAAATTTACAACTCTTATGATTTATTTACCAATTGATTAACTGCATAGCTGCCAACTTACGTTTTTTTTTCTTACCACTAAAATTCAATAGTAAATTTTGCCTAATTCAATTGCCGAAATCTGACAATTTTTAACGAGGCGAAAATTTGTATTAAATTTTAGTGTGAGAAAAATCCGTACAGTTTGGCACCTATGTAATTGTGCTAAAAATTAATCTAATATAATTACGCATGCAGCGTTTAGTGCAAATAGCCTTCGAGCTATTTTATTGAGCTGATTCAATTATCAAAATAGATACTGTGATCGTTAAAGATTAGTCCTCCAGATTCGACCGAGATGGCTCAGTTGGTGGAGCATTGGCGGCGTAAACCAAGACATTTCTGGTTCGAATTCTAGCCAAGACTTTTTTCGGCCGCTTGTTATAATTTATTTATCAATTGAATAATTGTGTTGAAAATTACTCTAATAATCTTATTGGTAGATTTTGTTATAATCTGAAATAAAAATCTTCGAAGAAGAATAGAAGCATGAAGATTCTGATTTGAAGACAGTGGTAGAGAAAAAAATAGGACGCTGCGGTTCCTGGTAGAATTGCAGATTCAAAATTACAAGTAATGTTTTTTCCACATCATAGTCATAAGCTGCCATTTTTTTTCTTTTATTTCTTACCACTAAAATTAACTTGTAAAATTTGCTTTACTTAACTGCTGATATTCGGCGGCGAAAACAACTAAATCTCTAGTATATATGTTAATAGTAACAAAAGCGTTAAAGTTGGCAGTTCTGCTTAGGTATCTGATTTCGCGCCAGATTCTTGATGCCCTTAATGAGATTCCATTAAATGAAATTTAATATCAATAATACTATCTGTATGTCTGTATTATGCATTTTTTCAAAATTTTAAAGTAACAAAAATTTATGTTTAATGTGGATAAGTATGACATTTACAGTACATTATTACGTCTGATAATTTCCTATGATAGCATTTTCATATTTTAACAAATGTTGTCTATATAATGCGTAAACATCTATTTGCGAAAATGGAACAATCATCAGAACAGCTGGGAGATTCTCAAAAGGTGGGATCATTAAACGTTAACTATATGTATTTTTTAAAATTTTCAAATTAAAGGCCAAATTTGTTTAATAGTATAGTATTTAGTCTATAAATATAATATATAAATATTTTATAATAGTATGTCTACAAAATTATATACAAACAGCAACTATTTTGGAAAATTAATGATTAAAGCACTTAATTAGCAGTTAGGTACGTTTCAAATTTTGGACACTCTTTCGCACGTAAGTTACAGATTTTGGACAGTCTCTTAGTATTTAAAAAATTCTTAAGAATGTAGTAAATGTGTCTGTATACATATATATATGCATAATTAACTTTTTGTATTATCACTTTCTAGGCAAATTATTTTTCGATCGAAGAGAGATTTTAAAAAAATTATAATTTTGTTCGCTTTTTTTTCTTGATTTTTCATTTAATTGTATTTTCCATGTGCAAACTATATTAACGATTCTTAAGAGCCATTATTTAGAAAATCAGACAAAGTGCGATAGTTGTATTTTTTGATTTGCTTGATTTTTTTTATGTTGAAGTAGAACATGTTTAATGAATAATGTGCAATTTTCAAGCCCTGAAAAAATTTCCTGTATCCTGTAGAAAATGTCAACGTTCAAGACCATGAATCCCATTTTTCATGAAAATTGAAATGCCAGTATGTTTGGATTGCTATATCTCTGGAAAGCAACAACATCCCAAAATTCTTTTGTCATAAACTATTAGTATAACACTACATGCTTAGTAAAACTTACTTGGGTCCATGGGGCATTGTTAATTTTCATTGTTATGTTGCCACAAAATGCAATCAAAAGGACGTTTTTATCCGTTTTCTGCACTTATTATCTTAGTTAAGCAATAGTACCCAAAAACTTTTCTTATAGAATATGAAAGTTTACTATTAGGACAAGCTAAGAATATAGATTTGTTCATTCTTCAGTGTAAAACATACAAATGGTATTAGAGATGCAATTGCAGATTATTTTTTTATAGTGGCATTGAAACATGATTTACTTTCTTTAAATTGCGGGTTCGGGTCGGGTTGTGGGTTGATATATTGCGAGTTCGGGTCGGGTTGTGGGTTGATATATTGCGAGTTCGGGTCGGATGCGGGTCGAAATGCTCGGGTTCGGGTCGGGTCGGGTCGCGGGTTGCCTGAAATTATTTTTGAGGGTTCGGACCGGGTTGCGGGTTGACTTAAAATGTATTTTATGGGTTGGGGACTGTGACAACCCGACCCGCGCAGGACTCTTTTGTGTACTGACGCAAGAACGCATTTTTCTTGGCTCTGGTGTATTTGGGTACTTTTCTCTTGGATTGTTAGATTTTCGAGACCCACTCCCGCTGTCGGTTGGTATCATTGTGGTTCTTCTGGTTTTCTGGATGCGGCAACTTGTCCAGGAAAGATCTTACACTTCGAAAAGTTACCGCCTCCAGCAAACCTTAAGGGCTACATCGATATCTACAGAGAGCGGCGAAGCTCCTCTGTGCGTCAATGCAGAGTAAAATGCCTTCCCATGTTTAGACAAAGTACAGCGCCTAGAATAAATAGTGTGGAAATCTGCTATCCAAACAGCGCTAAAAATTTGTATTCCTTAAATGTGCAATGATACTCAAATCCAAAGAACCGATCGCAACGACATCTGCAGTATATTTTAAACTTTCAATGTAAACATCGTATTATTACAGCGTCTAAAACAAATCGTCTTGGAGTTTTAGAAAATATCCTGCAGATGCTACTGCAATCGACTCTCCGGATTTCAGTGTCGTTTGACATTTAAGGGATCCAATATATTAGCACTTTTTGAAGTATTACTGGGATAGCCGATTTCCATACATTATATACTAGACAATATAGCCAAAGGTACTCCCCATTCACTCAGAAAAACCAAAAAGAAAGATGTTAGTATAATCGCGCCATGCTTCGATAAATAAATAGCAGCAGCCTACACTGTTAAAAATATCGTGAAAAATTATCCCTGTCTTTAAAGGCTATCTATTTTCTGACCAATGAAGAACGCTTCATAGGTGTTTATGTAGCGTTCTTATTGGTCACAAAATGGAGAGCTTTAAAATCAGAGGTAATTTTTCACGATATTTTTAACAGTATAATTCCTATAAAGGGAGTAACGTTCTCGGAAATAAATCGTATTGATTTGATGTTGAGTCCAAGTATGATAATCTGAACCTTGGCTGCCTCGATATGAGAATGACAATATTCGATGTTCAAAATGTGTTTTGACAAATGATTTTTTCAAAACAATAGCAAACATAATCATTTTCTATTCCAGAACTTGGCGATACTCACTTGAACAAGTTCGATTATACGAGTGACGGAAGTTAACATGGTCCACGATAATGACAGGCTCACCAAGATGCTTGGCCAAAATCGGCTCAACGATTTGAACATTATACCCCATATTTCTGCACTTTCATATCGAGGAAACCTACCTGAACGAAATCTGAAATCCTTTTGATGTTTAATGCGATAATTCATTATAGCGTCTAGAATAAATAGTATGGAAATTGGCTATCCCATTAACACTTTAAAAAGTGCTAAATCATTGAATTCCTTAAACGTCCAATGACGCTGAAAGCCAAATAATCGATCGCAGCGACATCTGCAGTATATTTTCTAAAACGGCAAGACAATTGCTAGTCTATGGCTAGGATCCAGGTAAATTTTTCGCTGTTAGCAAAACAAGATTGACCAATCAGAAGCCTGCATTTTATGAAATAATCGTTGTTTTAAGGGAGCAAGTTTTCTGATTGGTCAATCTCATTTCGCAAACAGCGCAAAATCTTCCTGGATCTCGTCCTAAACGCTGTGATGGACTCTTTGGATTTCAATATCGTTTCACATTTAAGGGATTCAATATTTAGCTTTGTTTGGATACCAAATTTCCACCCTATTTTTTCTAGACGCTGTAAACTGATTCCGAAACTTACACATAGCAATGTACTTTACTGCGCAATGACATATGGAAAAAAATCATGTCTTCGGCACGAAGTTCTCCCATATGTCAGTGCACAGTAAAGTTACAGCGCCTGGAATAAATCGTATGGAAATCTAATATCCAAACAGCGCTAAAAATTTGTCAATCCCTTAAATTAAAATAAGCGCAAAAAAATTATCCCTTAATTGTGCAATTATACGCAAATCCAAAGAGCCAATCGCAGAGACATCTGCAATATATTTTCAAATTTCAATGTAAACATTGTATTATTACAGCGTCTTACTCTCGTATTCACCAACTACTTCGGCCCCGAGTTATGCCGAACTGGGTCCAACGCTCAAACGGGATGCACCTTTAATCCTGATTGTATGTCTCCTTGATAATGTCAAATCAAATATGTTATCGCGAATTTTATTTCAGCGTTCGACAGAGGTTGTCTAGGTCGAGGTATATGGTGAATACGAGCATAAACCAAATCGTCTTCAAGATTCTAAGGATTTCAGTGTCATTTGACATTTAAGGGATCCTATCTATTAGCACATTTTAACACTTTCCAACAAAGTTGAAAAGTGTTTATGACTTCGATTTATCTGGCCATCTGGCCGTCTGTCCGCGCTCTAACTCCAGTAAATATACCCGGATTGCCCTGAAATTTTAGGATGTTATTGACGTTTACCATAGCACGTTCCCTATTTCAAGTGAAGTTTGTAGTATCTCTAATTCATTTACAGAGACAGTCAAAAGTTTTTCGTTACATTACGGCCTATGGGAAAAATCATTTAAAATGACTTTTAATGCTGTTACACGCTTTCAAATATAACAAAAAAAATTGATATGCATTAATGAAGTGAACTAAAATATGTATTCCGCAGAATATGCGGTGTAAAGAATAGTTATTATTCATTTACAGGGCCACACAAAAGAATTCAGGTACATAACGGTATAGAGGGGGGGAGATTTTTGTGGCGTATTTCAATTATGTTAAACTATTTCATATTACTGAAATTAATATACGTCGCTCAGGATTACTATAATTTATTTCATCTATAATACTAAGTGCATAGCAGATGGAGACACGCAATAGATTTCAGATACTATATTGTATCCGAATTATATTAGCAATGATTGCTGGAAATGAATTTTTAATTTTTATATGCGCTTTTAAGTTTCAGTATATTTATGCATACTATATGGTGTGTATAAATTCTATAGTTCATATACAGGGCTACAGAAAAAAATTCGTAAGGGTTACTGAGTAGAGCGTAAATTGCTTAAAGGTGGTTTTTAAATGAGCTATGCATTTTCACGATGAACTGCGTTTAGTTTACTAAGAGATGCTTATTGAATATAGATAAAATGATATACAGGGCCGAGCAAAGAATTCTAAAGGCCCAAAGAAAGTTTCTAAGTAGAATACAGGTCTGTACAAAAGTATTCAAGTATGTTTCCATCTATTAGTATAAATTACGGAAAGAGAAATTTCAACCTGTTATGCGTTTTCTTGCTAAACTAAATTCTCCCATTATATAGTGTATATATCAACCTAAAGATCAATTATAGGGCTGTTCAAAAGAATTGGAATACAGATTTGTCTATCGATGGTAACTGCTGAAATCAGTTTTTCAAATGTTTTATGCGTTTTCTAAAATGTTTACTTAGTTATCTTTACCTTATTTCCCTAAATAACGAAGTTTTGTTAACACATTCAAGAAGCGTTGAAAAGTGCTTCATAATCTATGCTTAACGCATGATTTTTCTTTCTTGTTTAACTATTACTAGGATAGCCGATTTCCACTCTATATATTCTAGATGCTACAGTAATGTGCATTGCTTAGACTTACTGGAAATCGTGCTGTGATGTATATATATGTAAATTTTACAGATAGGTTTTGAGTTTTTCGACAGCTACTTCCGATGTTGGTATGTATTGATGTGGGTCTTCCAGTTTTGTGGATGCGAAAACTTGCCCGGGATCCAACTAGATTTTTGTTTTTAGCAAGACGAGATTTGCCAATCAGACCAATCATTTTTTCGAACTTGAAGTAAATAGTGAAATGTTATCAAAAATGTAGGCTTCTGATTGGTCAATCTCATTTCGCGAACAGCAAAAAATCTATCTGGATCCCGTCCCTTGTTCAGTCAAGATGTCGCCCTTTGGAAAGATCTCGTATCTCTGTAACAGTGTCAAAAATAAACGCTTCTGAGTGAGTGACTGCTTTGAATTTTAGAATTTTTATAAAAACAAATTTATTCTAAATGTTTAAATACATCAGGATCGTTCGTAACGCACTCGAGCTTTATAAGGAGTAAGTCAAAGCATCTATGTACAGTAGCTGATCTTTCGATATTTATCTTCTTCGGGCAGATTTCCGAAGCTGTAGAATTCTCGAGTAGCAGCGTTGATTTAATTTTATATTAGTTTCTAGGCAAGACGAGATTACTATTCCGAAAGAAACACCCATTATTAAAATGTAAGTTAAAAATAAATACTTTGATAATTGTATAGTGTGAAACTGCATTTTTTTCCTTTTGTAGATCCGCGAATTTAGCCACTATATTATAGTATTTGATATACTTTATGCTCTTTATTACTGTTTACTGGCTTTAATTGTTCTCTACATATGCTCAGTTACACGCAGAGACGATTGCATGGAAGTAGACTAGGTGTGGAATGATACTCCTAAAGCATCACAATGTGTTTCTTGGGAGGTTTTGAATTGATTACATACTTTTTTAAAGCATTTATTAGGAATGCATTTTTAAATAACTTTTTATGTGTGCAAATAATTTAAAATGTCTAACTCATTTAATTTTATTCAGGAAATTATAATTTACTCATGTATTTTGGAAAGTGAAACAAACCATCTAGTTGTAGTTTATAATATTTTTTAACTACCGTACGAAAACATAGTGTAAGGAAAGTATTGTAATCATGATTTGTGTGTGTTGTACGTGAATGAAAGAGCTTTTATTGGGTAAGTGTCTGTGTGGATTTTCGTACTAATCAGCCTATTAAGTATTTAATCTATTTTTAGATAATTTCAAAACTATTTTATTACCTACTCTATCAAGAAAGTTACCCAGGAAATAGAACAGGGAGTACTTCATAACTATTACTGTGATAATTTCTCACATTGTAAAAATAATTTGTCTTTCTTTTATCAAATTTAACCGTAAATTTAGAATACTTAAATTTATAGTGTTATATTCCTTAAGACCCTTTTTAAGCAAAAATTTACAGCAAGCCTTCTATCATTCCACGTTCATTATATCGGGTATTTAATCTGTTACCAATTAAAAATTATTCCCGACTGATGAAATGCAATAAACAAAATATAAAGAAATAATTTTCCTCTATCTATATTATAGAGGGTAGCTGCAAAATAAATATATGAAATTATCGGCGGTTATCTTTACATATTGTATTTTGAGAAATTCATTTTCACATTGAAATGTTACAGCTTTCAAAGAAGGAAAATATTGGTGTAATTGATAAGTATTGTGACGACATAATCCAGTATTAATAACGCAAAAAGAGGCAACGTCTCTACTTTGAATCCAGTTATTATAATTATTATATCCAGCCGATTGCAAAACAAAACCTTCCTACAGAATGTTCCTTCATTTTCAAGGTTAAAATGTAAGTGTTGGTAAAGTGTTAAAGCAAAATAAGAATGTGAATATTTTTTAATTTGGTGAAATGTATTCAGTGTTTTAAAAAGATGATTAATAAATTTAAATATTTTTTAAACTACTTAAAAGTGCACACAGTGTGTGTGTGTGGGGGGGGGGGGGATTAGAAATTTATATTAATGAATCTGATAAAGTGCATTTACAAATTTTTTTGTAATGTTTCAATTCGGTAAAATGTACCGTATTTGTTCATACTTTGGTTTAATTGCAAGTACATTTTTTATTATTCGGCTTAGTAAACAAATCATAGTTAATGTATAACGTATTGTAAGTAAAATATAGTATAGTGTAATATAATAATTAAATCTTTTTTCTAAAATTTTTGGTTTTTGTAAATTTAACAAGCGAACCATATTATCAGTCTTCCTATGCGGAAAAGTCTACAATTGTCAAAATCTCCATTATGGTTGTTTACGTTGAGGCTGAAGCAAAAGTATAATATGGATGCCGTTACATTTTATGTTCTGTTTTGAACCCCGTTTAAGTATTGTGCAGCAGCTCTACTTTTTCAAAATGTCACCATAATGTTATTTTGTCAATTTTATATTTTCATCGTGGGCAAAGGGGATTTCGTCGTTGGATGAGACAGTCTTGGTCAGGTGAGGGTGATCTTTTGATATGTTTTTCCCGGCTCGTCTACAAGCAGAGAGTAGATAACCTATTCAGCAGGGATGTAATCTTACCTTTATCGTAAGTTGAAAATGTCTGAATTTTTTTAACCTTTCTGGACATCTGTGTTCACAAAGTCAAGTGGAGTCGAATGGCACTAGAATTTTTCTTCAACCTTTAACTGATGTCACCGGTCTCGCAGACCGGTGGTTTTTTCAATTTTCATAGTTTAGCTTTCAAATTTCAGTTTACCTACAAACACTACGGAAATTTAGTTTCGTTTGGAACTTGACAGGCTTTTGAATAAGTGAATTTTAATTATAACACTCCTGTACAAAAAGTTGAGTACAAGAACATCCTAAGAGTTTTAATAGCCGCTTTTATTCATCTTTCGATCGAACGGTCTCGCAGACCGCTTTACACCAGTTATGTGACAATTTCTGTGACATCAGTTAAAGGTTGATGTCCATTGCTTTATCTCGTTTCATTTTCTTGTAATATATGCAGATGTATATAGTGTGTAATGGTATGCAGTTGCTTCATCCTAAAAGGGTATGTAACTTCATTTATTTTTGGCGAAACTTTTATGTGTTGACAGTCGAAACGATTTTTTTCTCGAATGTTGCGCAAAAATTCAGCGTCAATGACAATAATGCAATATTTATGTATTATCTCTCTTTGTTCAGTATCAGGGACAGAAACAAATCTGTGCCAAAATATTTCTCGATAGCAGAACACATTTAAAACAAAAAAATGAAAGAAACGTATGCTACAAGTTACAACAATGACTCCAATTTCACACCAAAACCATTCTTGATAAAATACAAAACAAGTTTTTATAAGTATCAAACTAACAATAGGATTTCAAATGTATCTGGAGTATGTTGTGTGTATTACGCTTCATATGTGAGTATGTGTGTATAGTTAAATAATAGTATAGTTTTAAATAATCAATGATACCACTATTTAAAATTATCTATTTTTAAAAGAAACATTTTAGGCGCGTTGACTAAGGAAATCCTCTACTAATAAGTGGAAGTATCTCTCTTTGTGTGCGACGGCTATCAAAACCTACGGCACGTACGAGGCTAGACACTTCGTTAGGCTTTCCTGCCTCCTAATACCTCTGAGACTCTGAATCTTAAAATTCTAATAAATGGTCCAGTTATTAGCATATAATTTCACTCTCGTCAAAAGTAATCTAATTGATCGCTGGTTACAATATCCCTTGCACATGTACTGGAACCGGTTTACGCATCGGTATCTAACGAAGAAATGCTTGTTTTACTTTATTTCAGTTTTTCTATTGTTTTAATCTAAATCGACCAATTCGCTCGCTACAGTTAAAATTGACATTCCGAAAGATCTTACTCTCGCGTCTCAAAAGCCGCAATCAATTCGGAAAAATGTCGCAGTTATCCTTTTAAAGAATTTCATAAAGGCTCGTATTTCGAAGAACGTTTCCCCCCTTATTGCAATGCTCCTCCAGAGCGAAATTTTATAGTTATCGGCAAACCAAAAATATGTTCGAGAAACCTTCCACCAAACCTCCAACAAAACTTTTTCTAATCTATGGTGCAATCGGTTTTTAAAAATATGAATTTTAACCCTTTCAATACACAGGCGATTGCAGGTCACATCGCGCCTGACGAACAAGATATTTTTTCTGCACTAAAAGTAACTAAACGTCCGTATTTAAGCACAATCTTTTTAGAGCATCTTAATATCCATCTTAATATTTACATACCCCTACAAAATTTTGAGATTTGGGACGGGAAGCAATATTTTTTACAAAATGTGTGAAAATTTGGAATAAATCAAAGATCAGAGTTGCAGTTTCACTTGCTTTTTGGTACGCATAGGCTCCAAAAATCGAATTACGCAGAAAATAAAATGCCAAACATATACCGTAATTTCCGGTGTATAACTCGCGGATCAAACAATCGTGTTTCGACCCAGAAATTTTTAAAAATAAAATAACTTTTTAGATCTCGGTAAATATTGGTCTTGAAATGCTGAATAAAATTTCTGGGTCCAAACTGAATTGTTTGACTTGCGGGCTATACACCGGGAATTACGGTACTTTAAATTCAATTTTTCGCACTGTTTTTAGTTTAAAAAATAAAAACTGTGACAAAATGGCGTTGGATATAAAATAATTAGAAAGATCGCCCGTCAAAAATGACGAAAATGAAATACAAAGATATATACAACACATATGCAAGAATATGAGTATTTTTTTTCTCTTGTTCCGCACTGATAGATGAAAATAACACATTTTAAAATGTGGAAATATGCTGCTAGAGAATAAGTTGCCAAATTTTCTTCTTCGCCAAGGCCCTCATACTGGAAAAATACAGAGAATTTAATTTCTGTATCTATGTAAAGCACATTAAAATTGGGCTGTTAGGCACTCAGCTATCACAGCGCCGTCTAGTGGCGGTTATTTTATTAGTAGCATCGGGATGAAGATGTAAATACGTACATTTTCGTATTACATTTTAAATTTTGATCCATAGATTTAAAAAAAAAAAACTTAAATGCACGGAGTTTAAATTAAATAGCGGTGAGAACGAATATGAAAGATTAATGGGTTTTCAGTGGGAATTTCACCAAATTAGCCAGCTATCGCCAAGATGGTTTTATATATGGTAACTTTTTTTTCTCCAAATTTGGCGAAATACCGCCAGGTTTGACGATATTTTGCCAAATCGGTCAAAATTTGGTGTTATTGTGGCAACCCTGAAATTAGTACTTTCGAACAATTACTCATTGTTGAAGCTGGTACCGGTTTCTCCATAGGAAGCCTAACCCTGACATGGCCGCGATCAATGAGGCGGTCTAACCGGAATTATGAGGGACACACAGAGACTTGGATTTTATATAAATACATAGATACAAATTTTGTTTTTTCAAGTTCAACGGCTACCGACTTTAGAGGTACCGACCATTTGAGGCATTAATGAATTCTATTCTAATTCTATTTTAGACCAATACAATAAATTCTCTTTCAATAAAGTTCATTCGTAACGCGATTTTGTTTTCAATTTCTTTCAAATCCCCATTCTGCTGAAAATGAACACCTTGTCTTTTTACCTTCTGATATGGATTTGATACCATATCTATTCAACACTGTCCTCATATCGAATAAGCCCAGATAAATCTATAGAAAAATAGAATTTAAATTTCTTTCATTTTAAAATTGATTCCAAACTGAATATTTGGACAACGCGGATGGAACACTCCTTTAGGCAATTTTCTCGCGTTGATTTTCTATATGAATGTCTAACTTTAATGCTATGACAACGGTTAAACAGAAAGATAAAATCGCTGTCAGTTTCGCGGTTTAAAATCAGGCGCTTTATATTTTTTACGAAAGCAATTTTTAGGTCGGCAGCGCTTTTTATTGTGAAAAGATTTACATGAATGTTTTTAACGATTGCGTGTTTTTAATCCCCTCGCTCTGCATCCCCCGATTTCGACGGACAACGTAAAAGTAGCAAACTTTGAGCAACCCACGATTTCCGCGATCTTTTTTATATGTATCTATATCTATCGTAGTTTTTTTTTATTGTTGCCTTGACAATTAATGTGTCAGAAGTTTTCAGGGAAGAATTTTTCCCCTTTTTCCTTCCGAAGGAATGTTTAATTGTTTAACGACCATTCAGGACGGAGCGTGAATGAAGCCGATGTTTACTAGACTCGTGTCGGACCTAGGTATAATATTTCTCTGAAACCTCTGGCCGAGCGGGTCTTTTAGTGTATTAATACAAAAAAGATGCCTGTGTGTGACGGCTAGGGAAATCTCTTGCACGTAGAGTTCAGCCAATTTGGTTCCTCATAGACGAAAACTGGTTCAAATGAACTGGGCTCTGATATTCGATATTTTTCATTGTTTTATAGTGAGACAAAATTTGTATATCTTCCTGACTTATAAAGTTCTTCCCATCAAAGTTTATTCTGCATTTGTAAATCTATTTTCCTTAATTTCTTTTAATTTCGATTTTTTTTAAACTGCTGTAAATGAGAACGTCGTTTTATTATGAACTGAACTCGTGTTATCTGAGCCATTCATTGTTTTATGACATAACATTCCAGTATCAAAATAAAAAATCCATTTTTTTTTTAATTACTAAAGCGATGTTTTCTCTGAAACCTTACGAAGGTCCAATAATGGGGTGGGGAGAATGAATCGGTTTGTATTGTATCCTTGCTGTGAACTTGTATCATGAGTTTCAGTCCCCCCCCCCTTTTTTTTTGCATGGACCATTTTAGTACGGAAAGGTAATTTGACAATTTCTCTTTCCAATATCATAAATTGGCAAGTTAGATAGAAATGATTTCGTCATCTGATCTACCTTACTGCAGTAGAATCTTTCGGGATGTTTTTTAAAGCCATTTTTAAATGTTTATTTTCTGAATTACGCGGGCCCAGTTTTGTTTCATTCCGGTCGAATCCCATACAACGCCCGGTGAGTCTGCTAGTATTAAACAATAGATTAAATGAGTGATGCTTAAAATTTTAAATTTAATCTTTTTTTTCAGGTTCAGTTTTCTTTTCCTGTTGATTCTATTGGCTGCTTCCTGTGTTCATTGTAATGCATCACCTTGCGAAAAAGAGACTAGTGATTCATATTTGGATTTGACTAGGGACGTTGTTGTAAAATCAAAACACAATGCCTGGAATGTAAGCTGAAAACTTTCCGTTCCTAAACATATTTTAATGATTTCCATATTTCCAATCCTGTAGCATTTATAATAATGACATTTTAAAAAGAGAGATTTCTAGAATGTAAAGTATATCAATACAAAAACCCTTTACGGGTTAAAAGTTTGTGACGCAGCACTTTATCTTATGCTCTAAGAATTTTAAATATGGAACTTAAAAATAATGATATCAAATTTTGAGTGACACTATGCTATTAATTATAATATCTATATACATTTATTTCATCATTTTATTTTTTTATAATTGCATGTGCAAAAATTATATTCATTTTAAAAAGATGTATAAAAGTTTATTCATTGATGCATTATCATCCGTATCTCTCATAAATTCAAAATATGAGTTTTAAAAGATATGATATCAAAATTTAAGTGACGCCTTGATGTTGCTTAAAACGATTAGTTTTAAAATTCAATTTAAATTTTCTTTTGGCTAAATACATTTACACATCTAAACAATACTTTTCATTTTCCAATGCACTGTTGAATATATTACTTTCATTGAATCTATATAATGCACTGAAATGTATTCATTTGAATAAATTGATTTATCTTTTGTCCCACGCTATCCAAAAATCAAAAGTAAAATTTATGTAAATAGTTTTTTTCGTCATATTATCCATTTGCATACATTTAACTTAGTTTGGATACAATGACGCAAAAACTATTTACATAAATTTTACTTTTGATTTTTGGATAGCGTGGCACAAAAGATAAATCAATTTATTCAAATGAATACATTTCAGTGCATTATATAGATTCAATGAAAGTAATATATTCAACAGTGCATTGGAAAATGAAAAGTATTGTTTAGATGTGTAAATGTATTTAGCCAAAAGAAAATTTAAATTGAATTTTAAAACTAATCGTTTTAAGCAACATCAAGGCGTCACTTAAATTTTGATATCATATCTTTTAAAACTCATATTTTGAATTTATGAGAGATACGGATGATAATGCATCAATGAATAAACTTTTATACATCTTTTTAAAATGAATATAATTTTTGCACATGCAATTATAAAAAAATAAAATGATGAAATAAATGTATATAGATATTATAATTAATAGCATAGTGTCACTCAAAATTTGATATCATTATTTTTAAGTTCCATATTTAAAATTCTTAGAGCATAAGATAAAGCGCTGCGTCACAAACTTTTAACCCGTTAAGGGTTTTTGTATTGATATCAGTACTTTTTTTAAGTTAATGATAAAAAAAAAATAAAACAACAAAAATTAAAGACCAGACAAAGAATTCATAGTCAGGATTTCTATTCACCTTCAATCTCTCCCCCTCCCTCCCCGCAAAAAAAGATGCCTCATATTTCAATTTTAAAGAGCACTGTGCAATGAGATTTTTTTAAACCACTCATTGGTAAATATGGAAGTAATTCACAACATGCATGTTTAGATGGTATTTCTGTTGGTTTGTTTCAGAGATATAAAAAGCTATGTTAAATTTTACTAAATAAAAAATTTACTGTCTTAAGAAAAATAGCAAGAAATATTGCTCTTTAAACATACATATATATATATATATATATATATATATATAAATTTCCACCATCCTTCTTTAAAGCTCTTTATTGGCAATAATAGTAAATCATATAAAATAATCTCCTGAGCCCCAAAAATTTCACTTCTCCCTTCTCACCCATCTCTCCAGCTTACCTAAATAATTGGAATCTTTCAAACTTTAGTTTAAAAAAAAAAAAAATCTGCAATATTTGTTGCTCACTAACATAAATAAATAAAGCCCTAACTCCCCAAATGTACATTTCTCCTCTCCTCTCCCCCCCTACTGCACAGCATAAAAAAAAAAAAGCACTCGCAGATATTAAATCTTTAGGGTTTTTGGTGAGTGAATTACATATGAAGATAAATACGATAGATCTTTATAACACACCTTGGGATGAGAAGTTCTGCATATTACAGAATTTTGCATTATATAGATCACATTTTATTCATCATTAAATTTACCTTGTAAACGTGCTTTAAATTACATTCCTTGGAACTAGAAATAGTGAAAATTATAAAATTTTACATAATAGTATAGGTGCAGATTCCCAATATCTGGAAGGAGAAAGTGGCTCCTAAACCCAAAAAGTCCAGTGGTCTCATTATGAAACAAACACATAAAAAGAATTTAGTGTTTGTAAGGGACTGAATTCAAAGTGGAAAATAATTTATTTTATATATACATATGTCTATGTACAAGAAAACACACACTAATTACATCAAATGGGTTTGTTTAATTTAATCACAAAATTCTTTAATTATTAAGTCTAATACAAATCTTAAACTATGTTCATTCAGAAGATATAGTTGGACAAGATACATTTAAAAAAAATGTAAAGCTAAGCAATCATGGTAGTGGGAAATATTAGGATAACAATATTTCTAATTTTGATTTTATCGTATAACATTACATTAAAAAATTTGTGAATGTGAAAAATTATTTAGCGCTATAAAAATCAAAACACACTTCAGACGTTTGTTTTTCTATGTAATACAATAATTTTCTGTGTTAAACAGATCATTCAGGACTGTAGGAAGGAAAATACACTGATTTCATCTTTTTAAAAAAGGTAGAAATCCACCATTAGCAGAAAAGGAGCATCCCTGTATAGGGTATGGCGACTGAGACAATGAAAGTTAGCAGCCGAAGCAAAAAATTTAGTCGTCACATGGCGACTGTGAATCTGCACCTATACATAATAGGATCACAGGGCCAAAACTAGCCTTTTTTGTACCCGGGGCAAACATGGATTTTGGTGCTTCCCCCCCCCCTGTTCTGTAAAGTATATTTACAAAGATAATTTTATTAATTTTCTAATAGCCGACTTATTTTAAAATTTAAAGTATGTAATCATAAGACATGTTATTCTGAACTACGTAATCTACAATGGCGGATCCAAAGGGGAGGTCACAGGGGTCATGATTCTCCTCTGAACACCAACAAAAATTTTCTAAAGAGCATTTTAAAATGAAATATACAGTAGAGTCCCTATTATCGAAGTCCTGCTTAACTGAGTTATTTTCTTCTGATGGATTGATGGCTTCCATTTTTATGAAACAGCCATTATAAATGAAGTATTAGGTAAAGATGAAAAAGCAGCCGTAAAAAAAAAAGCTATTTCCCTTGCCCCCCCCCCCCCCCATTCTGACCAGAAAATCAGAGTTCTAACTTTTTATGACTGCTCTTTCATCTTCACCTAACACTTCATTTATAATGACTGTTTCATAATAATGGAAGCCATCAATCCATCAGAAGAAAATGATCCATTCCAAAAGTATAATCCTTCATTTGGCGCCGGGGCACAAGCCCCCTTAGTTTTGGCCCTGATAGATCATGTCACACATTATTAAATTACCTTTAGCTCGTGACTGACAGTTTGGGTGTACTAAATGCATGGCTGGCAAATTTATTCCTTTTTCACTATTTTTAATAATGAAATCTTTGCCTTATTTTTGGCAGAATTTTCTTATATTAAATAAGGCAAAAATTTCTTTTTAAAAAAATATTACTTTTGGAAGGCATGAATTTAGTGCCTAAAAAAAAAAAAAGACCCCGTCAAGAGCTGCCACCGATTATAACACTCATTTACAAAAAAATTTAATATTGTTTTCATTGCTCCAAAATAATGCGTTAAAAGAAGACAATGTATCAAATTTAGTGTTTCAAGAAATTAGCAATATTTGTGAAACACATGTGCTTCTTAACTGCAAAATTTATTGTTTACATCTGAGAAAAACATTATATGCATCTTCTGTATTAAAATTTTTTAGTGGCAGGCTTTTGTGATTGAACAAGGACTGCTTGCAGAATACTTTAATAATTTTACAATATAAAATTATGGCTCTCGAACTACTATTGATGAAATACAGTAATAGGGAGGAAAAAAAAAATCATTAAATAAATATAGTTTATTTTTAAAAAATTAATTGAATTTTCATCAGATATACTGATTATTACTACCATACATTATATGTAACATATTTATTAGAAAAATTACAACTATTTAGGTGAAGTTTTAAAATGTAAACAAAATGATGCCTTATAAACACATCAAAAATACAGTTAGTTTTCGAAAGCTGTGCCTGACACTCTGAGACAATTTTAAGATCCAAAGGGGTAATGCTGAGATGGGTATTTGCCGAAGTTCCAGTTGTATGTTGTCACTCAGCTAAACAGCCTCCGATCATCCTTATTTTGATAAAATCAAAACAGATCTGATGCATGCACAAAAGCACAGAAGGTTTCGCTTTACAAAAACAAACAGTACCTCTGAACAAAATCATTATACAGTAGACGCCCTCAAATCCACTCAACTTGGGACCAGAGGTTGTGCAGATTTTAGAATTTCGCAGATTTCTGGTCCTTGCTTTGTTTACAGTTTTTAAACAGTCATTTGAATGTATTTATGCAATCAAAGTTATAAAATATCCTTGCAATATAGTAAAATATTAAAATAATTAATTACAGTAATAAACTAAAATGATAAGAAGTAAGATAATTTAAAAAATGATTCAATTATTAAAGATAAATATCAAGTAAATAATAATGTATAATTAAATCTGCTTTATAAAGATAAGATTCATTTTCCTTGAATTATTGAATGAAACTTACCTCCTTCCTAATGGTACCTATTAATTTGCATCCAAATTATAAAGTAAGGAAGTTTTATTTCAGGTTTAGCCAGTCTTAATAGTCAAAAAATCTGGATTAAAATACATAAAAAGATTGTGATTACCAATTTTTTTTTTT
Source organism: Maratus speciosus (assembly GCA_963932465.1). Taxonomy (NCBI): domain Eukaryota; kingdom Metazoa; phylum Arthropoda; class Arachnida; order Araneae; family Salticidae; genus Maratus; species Maratus speciosus. Next base: position 602,802,408 of record OZ010792.1, read on the forward strand.
TTTTTTTTTTTTTTTTTTTTTTAATCAGAAATAAATTGTACTTCCTTCCTAAAAAATCATGAGTTCAGTCATATTATAGAGAATTAATTACATACTGAAATACAAACGGAATGATATAAAATTAAAAAAATCTGAAATTTTGCCCTTACATCTGAACTGAAAGTTTCATTGTTTACATCTGTGATGTGCAGATTTAACGCTGGTAGCTGGTTGGGTACCCGGGCAGATACCCACTACAACCCTGAAAATTATTGCTTGTTTTTAACACAACATATATTTGTTTTAAATGCTTTCTCGTCACTTCTTTATATGAAAAACAAATACAGGAATAAACATAAACATCGAATCTGATTTATGCCTAAAACTAAGATTGAATCAGATATGAGGAAGATGTGTTTGGTAAAGCAAGCATCAGCCTTATCATTAGCAATACAACAGAATTAATAGTCATCCTTGTGCATATGTATCAATCTACACCAATATGCCATTAAGTATTGTAGCTTTTTTTTAAAATCAAAACACTATATTTTGATAATGTACATATTAATAATATAGTAATAATGATACTAGTACTTTTTACTTGAATGTTAATATAAAGCAGTCAATCTAAGTATACCAATTTAATAAAGTAATATCCAATTAAATACAGTAAAATCTGCTTAGACGGAGCACAAAAGACTGCACAAATACCTTGTTTTAGACATATTCCATTTACACAGGTCTTTTTGTAATAGCATGGAGTTTGTAACTTGGTGGTATGCGGAAGTATGAACTTCTATTCAGTGGTACGTCGACCTAAAAGTTTGGGAACCCCTGCTCTAGAGGGTAGCAATATTTCTACAAAATGGATTGCAGGCTCTTTTTAAGAGTAAAATTCATTGTTTACATTAAAGAAGCTGTCTGTTATACAGAGAATTGCATTAAAAAGATCTTTTACTGCAACAATGCTTTTACTACAATGCGGTCCTTTGACGAAATTCACATTTATCTCGTGATCCTTTGATGAAATTCGTGTTTTTTTACAATCCTTTAACGAAGTTAGTGTTTTATCTGCGATCTTGTGTCAAAATTTGTGCTTTTTTCAACATGCTGTGACAAAATTTGTGTTTTTTCGCAATTATCTGACAAAATTTGTGTTATTTCCGCAATCCATTGACGAAATTCCAGTTTTTTGCGGCCTTTGGCTAAATTTGCATTTTTTTCCGTGTTTTTAATCAATCCTTTGGCGAAATTCATGTTTTTAACCAATGCATTGACAAAATTCCTGTTTTTCAGCATTCCTTTGACAAAATTCGTGTTTTTCAGCGATCCTGTGATGAAATTTGCATTTATTTCGTGATCCTTTGGCGAAATTTGCATTTATTTCGTGATCCTTTGGCGAAATTTGCATTTATTTCGTGATCCTTTGGCGAAATTCGCATTTTTTTATGATCCTTTGGTGAAATTATTGTTTTATCCACAATCTTGAGGCTAAAATACGCACTTTTTCTGCAATAGTGTGACAAAGTGTTTTTTCCGCCATCCTGTGACAAGCGTTTTTTCGCGATCCTTTGATGAAATTAGTGTTTATTTCGTCATCCTTTGGCGAATTTTGCATTTTTAACGACATTAGTGTTTTATCCTCGATTCTGTGGTGAAATTCGCGCTTTTTCCTCGATCTTGTGACAAAATTTGCATTTTTTCACAATAATCTGACAAAATTTACGTTTTTTCTTGATCATTTGACGAAATTCATGTTTTCTTTTGTATCTTTTGGCGAAATTCGCGTTTTTCACGATCCTTTAACGAAATTCATTTTTTTCTGCGATTCTTTGATGAAATTCGCGTGTTTTCCACGATGCAGTGACTAAATTCATGTTTTTTTCTGAGTCCTTTGACGAACTTCGCGTTTTTTCGTTATCCTTCGTTGAAATTCACGTTTTTCCAATATATATATTTATTTGGTGGGCAGGATGATCGGGGCCGTTTGCCACCCCCCCCCCCGGGTTTCCGTTTGTTTGTATTTTCCGCAAAAACTGCCATAAAAAATTGGATTTATATTTTTTTTTGGAGGGGGGGGGGATCAGCGTGATTATCCCCCCCCCTGCACCTACTATAGGGACCTGCTGGATTCGCACCTGCCATATGGACACTAAATGGTAAAAAGTGACTATTAAGAAATTGTCAGCGGCTACCTTCCTACAAGGACAAAATATTTTTTTTCAAGAGAAAAACAAAAACTGCCTAATATTCATAAAATATTGGTTGACGGTTTTTCGGGTGCGAGGCCCTTTGCGGCTGCACCTGTCGCACACTTGTAGGGACGCCTCTGTCGGTATGAGGTAAAGGAGAATGCAATAACTTTGAAACGAAAGATGTTTGTACTTTCACTGAAAAAAAAAATTAACATGTAAATATACATTTTTTCAGGGGTGCAGAAAATGTTTCTACTCCCAACATTTCCCCCAATCCACATGAAAATTTCCCGAAAATTTTACAGTATGTTGTAGGTAAATGCTGTTATTATCGTAGGTTCCAATATTTCTCAACTTATGCGCGAGTATATATAGCAGAGGTGATTTTGAGTGAAAAGCAAAAATTCTGAAATTAACAGCAAATTTTCTGAAAGGTTACAGCACAGTGGAGGAAAATGGGGGGGGGGGGGATCCACTCCCAGCACTATGTTTTTTTCGCGGCCCTTTGACGTAAGTTGAGTTTTGTAGCGATCTTTTGACGAAATTTGCGGTTATTTTGCCTTTCTTTTGACGAAATTGGCGGTTGTTTTGACATCTTTTGACGAAATTCGCGGTTGTTTTGCAATCGTTTGACAAAATTGCAGTTGTTTCACGATCTTTTGACAAAATTGCGGTTGTTTTGCGATCTTTCGACAAAATTTGTGGTTTTTCCGCGATCTTTTGACGAAATCTGTGTTTTTTTTCGACGAGTTTTGTGGTTATTTCACCCCTTTTGACGAAATAAATGGTTGTTTCGCGATCTTTTGATGAAATATGCGAGTTTTTTGACGAAATTCGCGATTATTTAGCTATGTTTTGACGAAAATCATGGTTATTTTGTCCCTTTTGACAAAATTTGCAGTTTTTTTGCGATCTTTTGACGAAATATGCGTTTATTTCGCCTTCCTTTTAACGAGTTTAGCAGTTATTTCGCCCTCTTCTGACAAAATTTGCGCTTATTTCGCCCTGCTACGAAATACGTGGTTGTTTCGCGATCTTTTGACGAAATTTGCGTTCATTTCGTGCACTTTGACGAAATTCGCAGTTGTTTTGTGATTGTTTGACGAAATTTGCTCTTCTTTCGCGATCTTTTGACCAAATATGCGTTTTTTTTTTTGGCAATCTTTTGATGAAATTTGCGTTCATTTTCCGAACATTTTACAAAATTTCCTAGTTTTTTCACGTTCCTTTGACGAAAATCGTGGTAATTTTGTCCTTTTAGACGAAATTCGCGGTTGTTTCACGATCTTTTGACGAAACTCAATTGTTTTGCGATCGTTTGACGAAATTTCCGTTCCCTTTGCGCTCTTTTGACGAAATTCGCGGTTTCTTTACGATTGTTTGGCGAAATTTGCTCTTTCGCGATCTTTTGACGAAATTCGCTGTTATTTCGCCACGTTTTGACGAAAATCGTGGTCATTTCTCCCCTTTAGACGAAATTTGTGGTTGTTTCACGCTCTTTTGACGAAACTCGGTTGTTTTGCGATCGTTTGACAAAATTTGTGGTTATTTCACGATCTTTTGACAAAATTTGCGGTTATTTTGCGATCTTATGACAAAATTTGCGTTTTTTCTGTAATTCTTGGACAAAATTCGCGGTATTTTTATGTCCGAATTTTCAGATTGATGAAAGATTTTTTAAATTTTCGGAACCGAATGCCTTAATTTTTTGGAAAATTGGGAACAGAATCACCCGATATACGGTACATATTATTCTGAGATTGATTTTGTGAAGGTCACCATACGGATCTTTTTATTTATAGTGAAATTTTTCTATCTCAGGAAATTATGGAATTTGTTGTTAAAACCGAAATCAATTGTATATGTTTCTGCAAAATTTCCCCCGATCCTAGATCGCCGGATCGGACATATTCTGCACCCCTGCATTTTTTTTTTTTTTTAAGGAAGAAAAAGACGAGGTTTGTAGTATAAATTTGGCGCCCCCTCCGTGCCTGCACCATTCGTACAGCCCTGCTGAGACATATGTAAATCTGACAGCATAGCAAATTGGATTAAGCTTTCAACCTGGTCAAGTTATGCTAATATATTATCATGATGCAAGAAGTTCATCCAAGCGAAGACTGACAAAATTTCTGAGCATTAGGAATAACCAAATGTAAATAAGGAAATGTAAATAATTTCAAATCCATCTCCTCGCAAGAAGTACACAAATAAATATAGATTATCTATCACTTGAAAGTGACAGCACTTCGCACTCAGGAATTCACGTTTGTAATCAAAGATAGGTGGCGCTTTTAGACCTGCTAATGTTTGTAAACAGTTTACGTGAACGCGGTTATCACTGCTGGCTTTCGCTTGTGTCTTGTGTTTGCCTCATGTGAATTGGTTACTTGTGGAATAAATTTTTAGCTTTTTAAAGTCTCTTAATGGAAAATCAGCCTACTTTAGTATGTTTGTAATGTAGTGTGTAAAAAAACAAGTATTTTTATTATAATCATTAAAAATGGATTTTTATGATTGTTTTTCTGTGTTAACCTTTTTTGTGCCGACGATATTTTAACGTACCACTGAAATTACTTTTCATAAAATTCATTTAATACATCGATTAGTAGTAATACAGTTTAGAATCAGCTATAGATACATTATTTTATCTTGTTTCAAAATCATTATTGGTTGCACAAAACAAAAATATTTAAAAAAAAAATGATTTCTTTTGCCTTTGCATCTTTTCAGTTTTCTTGACGTTAAAAGATTAGGGAGGGGGGGTAGTTTCAGTTCGGAAATATTTCTATTGTAAGAACATTATATTTGTACATTTCCTAATTCTACAAAATACTAAAAAATATTTTTTAAATAAAAGATTTGAATGGAGTTATAAATATTGCACAAAATCTCAATAAATTCAAATTTAATTAATTTTATTTGGCAAAATCCTTTTAAAATTTATGATTATGTAAATCTTCTAATATAGTTTAAAAAATTCACGAAAAATACTTTAGAAGATGAAATTTTCATGAATTCATAATTTGGGACATAAAGGGTTAATCATCGTCAAAATTGTAGGTTTTTAAAACAACCAAACCGGTAATTAGGATATTAAAGAATATTTTTATCGTTAATTATTAAAATAATAGATGGTAATTGGATAAATAATAAAAACGATAAATAAATAACTTCATTAGGTAATTTAATGCATGAAATTAATAGAATTCTTAGAATATAACAAATAAAAGAAATTTCATGGCAGTTCTTTATGTATTTGTAAAATTATTGCAGTTGCATAATTCTAAGCTGATGCAGATATATGTGCATTAACAACAAAAATAATAATATCTGTTAATTCATACATATACAGAGACTAAATATAATCATATTAATGGTTAGTCATACATTCTATCAACATTAACTACCCAAAATATTAAAGAAAAAAAGAAGAAGAAAGACAGAATATATTAGTTTTCATGCTAAGTGCATTATGTTTCAATTTCTAATTTGTATGGACTCCGAAAATATTTATAATCACCGATATGTTGACCATTTTGAAATTATTGTGATATTTATTAACTTTGATTGGAACGTAGCTCTTCCAATTAAAAAGCAAAAAAATTTTGTTACTTTTCATCTTTTATCAATTGCTTTCTTTGATATGTTGTGCTAATCCAAAAGTAGAAAATATTTTATAACCTTTTACTGAAGTAGTTCTTCCTAAACATTTTTATACTAATTAGATTTTTTTTTACTTTTTTCCATTCTCTTACTATAACTGTATAACAGATGTTATCATTCTGAAATTTTCTTTTAGGTACCTGAAATTTATTATGTATTTATTTATAAAAAACAAATAAGAATCTTTTATTTATTTATTTTATTTAATCTAGAAAAAATTATTTTATTTGTTGTGCTTATTTTCGATAAAAGAGTGAATAATTTGATTATTCAAAGAAAGTTTTTATGACGATGACCAGATTTAATTAAAGCTTTAAATGAAATGCTTTTTAAACCTGGTAACATCTATTTTAATATACTTTCACATCATTAAAAAAATATTTTAATCCATTATTTTTTTTTTAATAATCTGATTTTAAATCACGATTAAATTTGAACAAACTGTCAGCCTCAACGAGACATCGGATTTTCTGCTGATCAAAGTTTTGTTGCCGTTTTTAGAGACGACAGGTATTTTATTTTTTTCATTTGGAAATGAATGAAAGCTTAAATCGGGATTTTTCGATTATCTAGAGTTGCATTGGGGCACATAGCAGCATGTATTATCTTTTTTTTGCGGTTTTATTTATATTTATTAAGAATTAAAAATCCCAAATGATATTTGACTCACGGTAAGTAATGCCGGTAATGCTAACGCGATGAAAGAAGCAGTGGTACCCTTTAGATCGCTAGAGGGCGAGTTTTTTGTTACAAACGCGAATAACTAAATGTAAATAAGGAAATATAAAATAATTAACTTCAAATCCGAGAGGAAACAACGACTTAAAACACTAAATCCATCGTTATACCGTAATTTGTAATTTCTGCTCGGTACACAAACATGGATATGGATTATCTTTATCTATCTTCTGAAAGTCACAGCCCTTCGCGCTCATTGGCGCGATGTGATGACGTTAAACCTACTCATTACGAGGCTAATGTTAGCCTCGCACTCACTAATCACAGACGAGAAAATTACCAGAGATTAATGGTTGACTGGGCATTAACGGAAACGAAAATGTCAAAAATAAAATGAGTTTTCCCAGATAAAAGATATATCTTATTCACCTCGCCTTAATCACATTTGTATTATGTATCAATTTAAAGATAATCGTAAGAACCGTTTTCGAGATTTTCAAATTAGGAACTTCCTCGATATTATACCAACGTTTTCACTTTAAAAATGGCTATTTAGATCTCAAAATATACTGCACGTAGAAATGTAAAAATTTCAGTATACGATTAGACTGCAGATATAAGATTGTTCTAGAAAATTCAGAACAATAGGACCTATATCTGCTGAGTTATTAAAAGGCGGCTTTTCGCGTTTTCTTTGATGTCGAGTTAGCTGTATATATGAGTTCCGCCATCTACGAATTCTACGATACGATACGATTTTAACGATACGATACAATACAATTTTAGGCTTAAGGCTGCGTCACTCGGAATACTACCGTCTTCCATGATGTAGGGGATATACTTGAAATGCTGTATACTACAATGAAGTGGTCTGCTTGTCTAATAATTTTCACGTAGACCGATAAGTTTATACTATTTTTTTAAATGAATATAGTGGATTTTCTGGTTATTTTGCTTACGTCGACGTCAAAGGATATTGAAATCTGAAATATCATGCGAGATTTTCTAAGCTTACATTAGCTGAAACCATTGTTGAACTGCCACGTTTGTGTTGTATTAAAATTAAGAAGAATGAGAACACCGTCGTGCCAACAAGTGAACGCTCTGCGTGTGACCATAAAATTTGTGCAACAGGCACGTTAAACTATATGAGCTACTTCATATATACTTCTGACGTCAGAATTCCGCTCTTTCTGCACATACATAATGATAAATGAGGTATTTATACGAAAGGTGTTTTGAGCCGGTTTTGGACACGGGGAACTTAAAAAAACACGTTGTTTGATTAAATCGACCAGTTAAATAAAAAAATAACCCCCGGCTGGGTCAACTGGTGCAAGTAGATTTCGAAGTTAAGTAATTTCACCAACAATTAAATCATGTTTAGAGATAAACCCACTTTAACAATTTTATCGGGCCCCTTTTGACGATTGTTTAATTTCATTTTTATATAAGAGCTGGTTTTATCAGAATCATGTTAAGGCAGTATAAACCGTGTTTATTTCGCCCCTTGAGCCCATTTTTAGTTTATCAAAAATCTGTCATTCATACATAAATTTTTGGCGCATTTTTTAGAAGTAATAACTTCAAACTGAGTCGATATGTATTATAATAAGTTAGGTGTTTTTTTCACAAAACCCCTCCCTATTTCCACCCCCTTGGTCCGATTTTCCCATTAACGAACTTGAATGACATTTTATGCCTCTTGATTTTATGTACAAATTTGTAAAATGACTTATGCAGAATTGTGGAAGTTATGGTGTCCATGAAAAAGTGATATAGATTTTTTACTGGAGGTGGTTTTCGGTTCCAGGGGTCATGATCGGTGTAAATCTGAAATGTTTTCCAAAATTCCAACGTAGGGGAGATCCCAATAGGTAGTATTTTAAACGAAATCTACCTAAAATCAACGAAAAAATTGCATATCGAAAGCATCACGTTGTTGCCCTAGTTTACTATAAACTAGGGGAGCCCCGCCTCCTACGCTCACCAACCCCCCGCGTAATCTCTTCGCGATTCCATTTGGTATCCGGAAGCAATCGCTTTTTTCTTGTCAACTCCCGACGTAATTGTTTCGCGTTTCCATTCTGGATCGCTTCGCGATCCCTTTTTTTCTATTCATTCAATTTTTAGATTCCACTTGGTAAAAATGCGCTCCTCTCCAACTCCTGACAATTTTATTTCCTTATCTACAAGTACATAGGCATTAGAGCTTAGTATTTCATAATTCGAATTATTAAATATAAAATTATAGTGTTACGAATATTGTAAATAGTGTTTGTGCTTAAAAATAATGTAAATAGTTCAATTAAGCTCTATTCATAAGCTAATATTAGTTTTTGTTGCATTGGAATATCTCAATTTGTTGATTTTCTGCAAGCAAATAAACCCTGTTGGATTTCAATGGTAGTCTATGGAAATTTTGCGAAATACTGGAAATAGCTCAAAGTTGGTGTCACTTTTGGTGACTACTTTTGTTCGTCAAAATTTGGCGATATGTCGTCAAACTTGGCGACGTTTGCCAACGGAGCCTCCCCCTTGGTAACCAACTTATAGCGTCAGAAAGCTGACCAATTAGATGAGTTTCGCGGTATCTACGCAGATTATCATTGGTCCTTTTCCAAATTGTTACTTATATATATATGTATAGGACTCGTATATAAAATATTTGGCGTAAGTTCCCCATAGTCGAAATGCTTTAATCGTAGCAGTGACGTTTTTTAACATCCTGGGAAAAAACTTCAGAAAAAAGTTCAGCATTGCACATATGTGAACATAAGACTATTTGAACAATGCCGGTTTTTCACCTTCATCGGACTCGTCCCTTTTATATTTGTAATATAATACCAACATTTTCTTGATACTACTGATATCTACAAGCGCTTAGTATGACAATGGAGAGTACTTTTGCAGTAGTATAGGTGCCTTGGCGTTTTTTTTAAAGCTTGGCGCAATTCGATCTTCAAAAGATGACTTTTTAGCCAATGAGAGAAACACCTTTGAAAACAAACCTGAACATTGAACATTTATGCTTTCTGTATCTAGTTGTCCTTATCTATAAACATTTTGTTTACATATATATTTTTTATGCAACATTTTTTCTATACCTAGAAATAGATAAACGGTTTTTTTTGTTAAATTTTACAAATATTGAAACAATTGCTTGTGTATGTGAAACACGGAATAGGTTGCCAGATAATAGGCGGGAAAATTTACTTCTCGCCAAGCCTATTTTCTGTAACTCGCCCAGTATCCTATACTAGAAAGTATCTTTCAGAAGTTTATCAGGCAGATTATTATGTTGCCGCAGTGATCCGATTTTATAGGGTTTAATTTCCTTTATATTGTGAAATGCATGCATTTTTATTTTCTGATTCATAAAGAATGCATTTAAATTTTCCTGTTTTAGTTTTTTACTGCATTATTAGCAAGTCTTATTTTTACTACGGACTTTTCTGTTGTCACCTGAAACATTGTGCTGGATGACTCCCAAAAATGCAGGGTTCTTTCCGGCAAATGCATTCCAACTCAAGTCGTGAACTTAATCCGATTTTAAGTGACCGTCCATATTCGAAATCGTGAATGTAAATACGGTAAAGTTTTTTAATCTGTTCATCAAATCACATTTACTTAAAGGAGTCTTACTATTAACCTAATAGTGGAAGATTAACCTCAGGACTCCGCATTTTGGCGCTAAACAAAAATCTGCCAATAGAAAGATTTATTTTATCTTGAACATAAAATTGACAAACTTTAATTGAATGGGTTAAAAGAAATTCGTTGTTAATCGTCTTGCATGTAAAGAGCTCACAATCTTGCCTGCGTGGTGGCTCTATCTCTAGTCACAAATGACTACAATCTCTTATAATATGCCAGGCACAAATTATGGCTTTCTTATCTTTTGTTTTTATTTGCTCTATTGGTAAACTGATATAAATTTTAATTATATTTAATTTTAACGCTTGTTTTTTAAATTTTTCTATCCTAGGCCCAAAAGTACATATGCATTCAAAAACCACATTCGATGGAGCTCAAGCTGTCGACTGTGCGGATATATTACAGGGCATAAAGAAAGCGGTATTTATGAAGTCTGGCCTATGAGCAGACTCACAGAAGGCAAGCCCATCACCGTGTACTGCGATATGGACACGGACGGAGGTGGATGGACGGTAATTTTTTTTAACATGATTTCATTGAAAACTTTTCTTAGTTATGACATGCATGCCCCTATGTGCTATTAAGGTTGGTTTTCAATTTTGAATGATCACGCAAGGGTTAATGAGATTTTAGCTATTCAGCTGAATGTGGATGCCGAACAGAAAATTCTTAAATTTTGTAATTCATACTGAACAAACTATTAACGGTAAAAAGAATAAATCTTTACATAGTGATCTGTGATCGTTGCATAACTTTCTCCTATAAAATATAATAGTACAGTTGCACACAATTTCAAAGTATAGGGCATTTCTTTAAATAGAAAAGTTAGGGATCAGTTATATAAAACTTTGTACCGCAGCCCCCCTCCCCTGTTGGATATTAAATTTTAAATAAAATCAGTGTTATACCCTGGTGTCCACTGAAACATTTTGTTCAAAATGGCCGGTTTAAAAATTCCTCATAAAATTAACTTTATATTAAATTGAAGTTTCTTTGAAGACTATGAAAACTCTGATCCATATGTATCGGGCAACTATTCTCGAAGATTTCATTGACTCATTTTTTATATATATATATATGCGGTAAACCAACCGATCATTTTACCCAGTTGGTATGTTTAATGCTAATTTTTATAGAAATTTATTTTTTATTACTAAATTTTATCATATCGTGTGTATATAAAAAGAAATGAAGACATTTTAATGTTTTTTTCGCTTACAGCTTGCATCTATTAGTTAAATTACAAACCATTCTGACTGGTTGGTAGAAAACTGTTTATACATTCTTGGTATTTTTATGTTAAAATTAAATTGATATTACTATAATTTATCATATCGCGTGTAAAACTTTTAGTTAAAAAAATTAAAGCTTCTTGGGATATATAGCATTAAAAATTAAATTCTGATTACTGTCAGTATTGTGTATAAAACTTTTGGTGAATATATTAAACCTTTATCATAAAGACTCAAAACATCGATCACGGATATTTAAAGAAGCATGTCGTCGCTACAATGTCAAACTATCCAATGTGAAAAAATGAATTTTTCATATTTTGTGCCATTTTGTTGTATTGCGCATGATACATATTAATCAAAATTGTCACTACTCTAGCTTACTTAGTCGTTGAGCCAGAAGCCAAAATTAGTGATTTTGGTTTCATCTCTGAGGACTTGATGATATATACCTTTTTGGATTCCCAATGATCCAAGGAGTTCATTTTATGATGATACTATGAAATTTGTGGTAGCTTATAGACGCCATATTGAAAACATGAGCGCCATCTATCGCACACAGATACATATGATTTTTTTTTTTGCCAGTACCACATAATTAAAGAGATTTCAATGAAAAAATGGAAAGAACAAATATTGTTAAACATAAAACGTTATACAAATTATATATTTATTAAGATTTTATTTTAATATGATGCTTATCTTTACATTTAACTTTATGTTTATTAACATTTTCAGTGGGATAAACATCTCGTTTCACATTTTAATGCATATTATTTTCATATGGTAAAACACAGCAATTCAAGAAAAATTTAATACTGGTGAAACTATTGTACTTAGTATGTTAAGAATTAACCCCTTCGGGACCACGGGTGCATATATGCACCTTCGGAAACGTGTTTACATCGCTTGTTTTTGATACCACTAAAAAAGAAAAGTAAAAATTTCCTTATTTAAGTAATTTTCTTGATTGCTAAGCTAAATTTAATTGTTTGACAAAAAGGGGTGTCAAACGAATAATATTCATGTGAAAGATGCTGGTCCCAAACGAATTAATAAATAACAGAAATTTTAGTCTTCTTCACAGCTATCATCATCATCGGTTGACATTCCTGTGTCCAAATAACTTCCATCGTCATTAGAGCAGTTCTATATTTTGCATATGCTTGTATATTTGAGGTTATTAAAATATATGCATATGATGGTGAGACACATGCTCTTGAACATGACATCAGTTCCAAAATAGATTCAGGAGCAGGAGAACTGCCATTCCACTGGATCTCTAGATAGCCTTTTCCTTCACTATCTGTTCCAAAAATCCAACTATATTTATCTGGGAATGTAAGATCAGGATCAGCCTGTATGCACTTCATCCAAACAACACCGTGACAAATAGATTGCATTACCTATAGGTAGAGTGTTATTTCTGCATGGCAGAAGGTGATGCGATTCCACAGACTCCTTTTTTACAGCAAAAGTATATAGAATATAGCGCAATTCATTGATATCTGAGTATTTGTGCTTTCATAATAGAGATGGCAAACTTACGGCTCAAGCTGTTTCTTTGTTTTCTCTGACAGCGCCTTAAGCGCATTTCGAAATTCAGTGTTCTGAATCATCATTTTACCTTGCTTGCAAAGGCCCTTACTGTATCGCATTCGACAGTTAATGCCTTACATACCGCTTTACCTAAAAGTCCATGCATCTCACTCAAGTTGTAGTACTTTACTTTACCCTGTCATTGGATCCACATTTTACAAATATTAACCCTTTCTAGTTCTTCAAATCGTTTTCTAAAGAAAACAGTGTGAACAGAGCATAATAATAATATTTCTAAATCCAGACGCTAAAGCCATGGTGTGCGCAAAATAAAAGTCGGGTGTAACCTCTTCTTGGAAGCAGGTCAACTTAGTGTATTCTTCAACTAGTTATTTCGTGAATATATAGCATTTTCTCCGTAGATAACGTACATAATTTGTGTAATCAACTATTTCAGATAATGTTCATTTTGTCATTCTTGAGAAATGAAATGTATAAGTTCTTTCTAGTTCTCCTCATCGGACAGAAACTGCTTCCATTTTTGTACTGGATGTCCAGGAATACATGATCTTTATAGCATTACCAACAGTTCATATTTTTCGTTCATTTCTTTTTATTGACACCTGCCTGTATGTATCAAATAAAACATCTATTCTTTGAGAGGATGTAAAATCTTGTATTATTTTAGAAAACAGATTCTTTGCTAGTTGTCCAAATGATTGTAGTTCCTGCGTTAGCTTTGAACAAAGCACATTCCGTCAATGATATTAACAATACCATCATTTGCATTCTTTCAGCAGTCACAATTTTGTCATAACATCCATCAGTTTGATTTTTCAGTTTTTCGCATTAAACCACCAAGTGTTGCTAAGGTAAGTCAGAAAATGTCTTTAGCTTCTTTATCTTTGGAGGTTTGAAAAACACGTCTGGCTTTGAGTCTTCAGACAGATATTCTCTCTTGAAAGTTTGGTAAGCTTCTTCGCACATCTTATGAGCTTTGACCATGTCTTCGACAATTTCTAGATTTGTCATTGCTCCAGTTGATTCTATTACCATGTCTAGATTTATCCATTCATTGGTAATCATGTTCTGTAAATATGAGACATCACGTTCGTTTTTCTGGATCCTGCTATAAGACAGATCTGGATGTAGAACTAATTTTGGTTCTTTCACGAATCATGTGAAGAAATGCTGCCCTGATATCAAAAATATCTTTCGACTGTGGCAGGTCTTTGACTGAACTTCGTTGTACCTTTTGACACCTGCATGTCTTTACTTATTGTCTCTTCAATCGCCCAATTCATTTAATAGCATGCAAAAACAAGAAAATCTTTCAATCACCCTGTTTATCGGCGGCCATTTTCCAATATGGCGTCCATTAGCTACTATGTTTTTGAATGTATCATGGATAAATGTCATTCTGATGTTGTGGTGAATCCAAAAATGTGATTTACCAAGTCCGCTGACATGAAACCACTCGAACCCCTGACTCAACGACGGCGGCCATTTTCTAATATGGCGTCCATAAGCTACCCTGGTTTCGAAAGTATCATGGATAAATGAGGTGCTGTTGTTGCGGTGAATCCAAAAATATATAGTTTACCAAGTCCGCTGACATGAAACCACACGAGCCCCTGGCTCAACGACTAACTTGGATAATGGCTGTTTCAAAGTACCGATAAGCACTTTTTTCTAAAATTTACGATGTCAAACTATCCAATATGGCATATTCGATCCTTTGCCACAAATATTTAGATATTTTTCTTTTTCTAACCATCCGTACCATGTCAAACTATCCAATACGAAAATAGTCTTTTTATCAGGAAGAGAAACTGTTTTATTTATGGATAGAAATCTAACGCAATTGACGTGTTTTTGACAATTCCTATAGCATATTTTCTATTGTTAATAGAATGTGAGAATTTTTAGTTCATTCACAGGGACATTCAAAAGAATCCCGTTACATTACACTCAATAGGGAAAAAGAGCGGTGTCTTTTAATCGTATTACGATATTTAAAACATAATGAAATTAATATGGATTTATAAACTGTATTAAAATATGTTTCATGCAGAATATGCCATTTATTTACAGGCTCGTACAAAAGGATTTTGTTGAATGTTTTATAGTAAAAAAAAAAGTTTGAAGCATGTTTTAATGTTAAAATACTCCAAACAGTAATATGACATCCGTAATTGATTTTACATTACAAGTTGCTTACTGTAGAGTATGATAGCATCGTTAATTTACAGGGACACACAACAAAATACGGTTACACTGCTGTCTATTAGCGATAGTTGTTTGAAGTGTGTTTTGAATTATATAATAAGTTCTTAACTATTTGACTATTACGTGGTGCGTATAAAATCTATAGATCGTACAGAGGGCTATACGATGGAATTGTAAGCATTTCTTTGTATGGGCGTAAATTTCTTAAAGGAGGGTTTTTATTGAGCTATGCAATTTCGGTCTTTTATTTCTTTTTAATATACTAAAAGATGTTGGTAAAAATTCCTAATATGCAGGACTACGCTAAGAACTAAAAAACATTGCTGCCTATGACTGGTAACATCTGGAAGTGTGTTTTATAACACTTTTTTGCCTGAAATAAATTTTACCGTATTACGTAACATGCATAAAAATATGTAGATAACAGGGCCAAAAAGTTAGCGAATTTTCCGTTTATTGGTGGAAATTGCTAAAGGTTGAAAGTGTAAATTGCGCTACGCGTTTTCTAATTAAACTAAACTGTCGCATACTATCTAGCTTATACACAAATCTATATCATTTACAGGGCTTCACAAACTGATTAGAGTACTTTTTCTGTGTATGGACGGTAATTGTTTTAGCGAATTCCTTTGTGCAGCCCTGTATGCGTATAGAATGTTTATACACCATGCACAAAAATTGTTAAATTTCGCATACCGAAATTCAAAAACTCACTTCCAGCAATTATTGCTCAAAGACGGTACTGTAACCCATTTCTTTTCTATGTTCCTGTAAATGAATTACAAATGCTATGAATGCATGCCCTATTCTGTTTGTAATCTTTTTGTAATGAAATCCCGTGATCTATATCAGTTTTAATACATTTGAAATAGCGTAATGTCATTAAAATACTCGCCAAACTATTTCCCCCCATATACCATAATGTAATGGAAATATTTTGAGTGCCCCTGTAAATGAACTATTCATGTTACACGCTCCATATGCAATACCGAACATGCCATTTTAAGCATCATTAGCATTTTTCAATTGCATGAAAATCGGAGTACATTTAAGCGAGTTCGATCGTGGATATATAAACTGAATTCATAAACACTTTTCACCCTTGTTGGAAGGTGTTTAATAGGTTGAAAATTCACATTAGGCAATTTCTACCAATAGACGAGCATAACTGAATCATAGTTAGTAATGCTAACAAATTATTTTAGGTAATGCTGTATACAATATATATAATTTATACATACCACATAGTATGCACATAATTTTAAAACCCATGCCATAATATAAAACGCATTTCCATCAATTATCGCTAATAGACTGCACTTTAACAGAAATCTTTTGTGTGTGTCAGTAAATGAGCTATATCTGTTGTACACGTCATATTCTAACGTAGGCATGTTTCTGTGCACCTCAATGTACATAAATTTCATTGTTTGAAATAGTGTAACATAATTAAACTAAACCACAAACGTTTCTTTCCCCATTAAGCATAATGTGTGTCCCTGAGTCCCTGTTTGAGTGTCCCTGTAAAGGACCTATAAATGCCACACGCTCCATTTTCAGTACCGGACAGGGCCTAATAAACGTCAAAAACATAAGTTATATGTCAATCAGAGTTGCGATTAAGCGAGTTGCAGCACGGTGAGGCGACGGAAGAGTAAACCAAAAGTCATAAACTTTTTAACGATCAAGAAAGTATTGAAAAAACGGATTACGTTCTTTATCATTCCCCACGTTCTTGAGAACATTTGAAATTATTGTATTAAAAGAGCCTATTACGTATTTCTTCAGACTTTTATTCAAAGTCATTTTTTCCAACTTTTTTTTAATGGGCGATTAAATTTGATTTCTATTCGAAAATAGTGGCATAAAACGGCCCATGAGTTTCTTGGAATAAATAGTGCGAAGATTACTACACTATATGACCAAAGGTGACCGGTCACTTGCGATTTTTGACGTTTTGTTAAATATCTAGAAAAATACGTGAGGAATTAATCTGAAATTGCAGGTGTGTAAACAGTCGTGTGTAGGTCATATTTCGGCGAAGATTTTTTTTCTCGAAATCCCATAGGGGACCGTCAAAAATTTGAAAAAGAACAAATATATTTTGGATAACCCTGTAAAAACTAATGAAGCAAAAGCGTTTAAACTCGAGATTATTAAGTGGCTTATTATAATATACTGTGTTCATTTTTATGAGGATAGCATGTATACTCATAGAGAAATTAAGGTTTTTATAAAAACAGTCCCAAATTTTGCCAAGTTTTTTGCTTATACTTTGCAGAGTTCTTAATATAAAAAAAAGTTCTTTTCAGAGAACATGACGAACAATACTGTACACAATACGCAGCAATCATAATGAAAAAATAATTAAAATTGGATGTGAAATGAGCAGGTTTACTAAAAAATGTTTCACTGCGCATGCGCGAATGCAATCAAAATATAATGTGCATAATGTGTTAGCTAAATGTATAGAGCAACTTTTGTAAAAGTCTCAAAAACCTTGTTTGAAAAGTCTGATAATAATCGTTTATAGAATAAGCTCAAAATCCGTTGCTCCCAAAATGAAGCAAAAACATAAGGGGTTGTATCCATATATCCATTGATTAGTGAAAATTTAGCATACACATTATTGCACGTAATTGGATACAATCCCTCATCTTTTAGCTTCATTTTGGGAACAACGGATTTTGAGCTTATTCTATAAACGATTATTATCGGACTTTTCAAACTATGTTTTTGAGACATTTACAAAAGTTGCTCTATACATTTAGCTAACACATTATGCACATTATATTTTGATTGCATTCGCCCATGCGCAGTGAAACATTTTTTAGTAAACCTGCTCATTTTGCATCCAATTTTATTTTTTCATTATGATTGCTGGTTATTGTTCGTCATGTTCTCTGAAAAGAACTTTTTTTTATATTAAGAACTCTGCAAAGTATAAGCAAAAAACTTGGCAAAATTTGGGACTGTTTTTATAAAAACCTTAATTTCTCTACGAGTATACATGCTATCCTCATAAAAATGAAAACAGTATATAGCAATCTCGAGTTTAAACGCTTTTGCTCCATTTTAGATTTTACAGGGTTATCCAAAAGATATTTGTTCTTTTTCAATTTTTGACGGTCCCCTATGGGGTTTCGAAAAACAAAATCTTCGCGGAAATATGACTTATACAATACTGTTTACACACCTGCAATTTCAGGTTAATTCCTCATGTATTTTTCTAGATATTTAACAACGTCAAAAATTGCAAGTGACCGGTCACCTTTTGGCCATATAGTGTATTTATAATTACGGGTATGAAGTGCCTGTTGTTGGCCACTACATTGAGACATTTTTGCTATCTTATATTTTATATAATTTAAAAGAATGTTTAAAAATAAGCTTTTTCTTAACCCTTTGTAACTCAACTCCGATTAAAAAATTCTTACAGATATTAAAATGCATCATTTTAAGCATGGAAAAAATAAAAAAAATTCAGAACAGACAAATAAAATTTTATTTGGAAAAATTGGTTTGTTGCATATCCGCAACATCTTGCCAAGTGGCACAAAAACGGAAAATATTTAAAATTTGAATTTACATGAAATTTTTTGAAACAACTGTTAGTTTTGTTACAGCAAAGTCCCACACCACATTTCTCACAAGCAGTTTGAGTAAAGCCTTTACAATCGCGGTATTTACGTTTTCTTTTTTCTGCCCAATATGGCCAATGCCCGATTTTGGGTTAGGCACACTTGTTTTGGTGGAATATGTTGAGTAGGCGCTCTGTTTTTACGCGACGTTTTTTTTTTTTTTTTTTTTTTTTTTGCTAGCTTTGGACTAGGTATTAATTTTACAGACGAGGGGGGGGGGGTGGGTTGATCCCTAACTTACCCTATAGCAATTAAATAATATAAAAACGGACTGTTTCTTCTTTTCAATAATTTCGCTCTTCCGAAAGGAATGCAACTTAAATAATTATTTGAACAAATTTTATATCTTGCTATTTTGATATTTAGAAAAATCCATTAGCAGGGAAGACATGGCACGTTGTTGCAGATCTGCAACAAACAAAAGTTTACGTTTATTTTATACATATTATAAATTTCCTAGCTCGAAAATTATCTTTATATAAAGAATTTAAACTTATCTTTGTAAACAATATACTTGTAGACGTCTGCAGACTTTTAACTCCGCTATTTCAAAGCTTAATTCAGCAAAAACCACGCGTAGTTGATCAAGCAATAAATCAAACTTTGGCGCGAAAAAAATCAATATCGTCATCCGTTGCGGATTTAATGAAATTATACTACTAACAGTGTAATAGAATAACAATCAACAAAATAGTCTTTTGAAGTTTACCGTCGAAATGTCTTTTTGGGTATGTTGCAGATCTACAACAAGGTGATACAAAGGGTTAATTTACTGTATATTCGTTATAAAAAATATTGAAGTTTATATGAATGAAGTTTATATGAAAAATGAGTTTTATATTGAATATGTAAATACCAAAACTTTTACTAATTAAACTATTGAATACGACACATTTGCTACTATGAAACGGCAAATCTGGGAAGAGCACAATTTTTACAAATCAAACTACCCAATGTGGTATATTGGATAGTATGAAGCTGAAAAAATTCAACGAATCTGAAAACGTACAAATAAGCATACCATATCGGACTATCAATGTTTTTTTTTTGGGGGGGGGGAGCGATTAAAATTACTCAAATGATTTATCTAAATAACATGCTTAAATGCGATATAAAACTGCACACGAAAAATATAATTGTTTACTGCTGCTTGGCGCTGATTTTGAAACCACAATTGTTTTTTTCCCTTCTGAAAAGTGGCTATTATCACATTGGAAAGTTTGTCATGGTACCGACGATATCTGAAAACAATTTTACTGCCCATAAGTTTCGGAAGTTTTTATAACGTATTTCTCGATATTCTGACTGCGGTATCAACACAAAGGATCTTTTGTCATTGCTATCATTTATAAAGTAAATATTTTTAATTGTTAGCAAACATGATCAATAGGGAAACATATTGCATTAACAACGCAAAATGAACGTTATGTTAATTTTGCACGAATAAATCCATGTGAAGCATCTGTACTAAAGATGTTTCTTGTTGGGGGTGTTGTTTTTCTTTTATAAAAGAACTTCGGATATAAAATAAGTAGATGGAAATATCTTTTGAATTATTTTAAATGAAATTTAAGATTTTCCGTAGTGGGGTACGAATGCGCGAACAACACAATAAACTCAGTTCCAGAAGATTCAGACTAATACTTGTAGCATAATAAGGAAACTTTAATGAAAATTTGAAGAGACACATAAGTGCCTTGGGAGTGACCCCGCTGACACACGAGATCAAATCCTGATCTTTACATGATCGAGTACAGGCAAAGAGTGATAAATTTCACATTTTCCTTCGTAAAGTTTTGGCGATATATAGATATTGGTTAAGACACAGATCTTGCCAAGGGACATTGGAATACATAGGGTAGTTTAAATTTAGATGAAAAGCCTAATAAGCGATATTTAGCCAAGCGTTAGCCCGTGAGAAAGTAAGAAAGAATCCGAAAGCTGTCAATAGCATTGGAATGAGTGCAGTAAACTGAAAGACGACTTAAGTTTAAAAGTACATCTGGATGTTATTATCTAGCCGCTGGTTTACCCAAAGTTTTGTCTATCTCTTAGTAAAGGATCGAATTAAAAATCTGACAGAGAAATTTTATAGGTGACAGGTACAGGTATAGGTTTTATAGGTACAGATGCAACGCGAAAAGAATGACTCTTTCGAAATGAAATGGCTGTGAATAATCATTTTTTTTATTTTATTTACTTAGATAAGAGCAGAGAGAGAGTTTTCTGGGAACGTTAAAGTAATGTGAAAAGGAAAGTAGATTAATTTAAAACTTAGATATACAAAAAGCAATAGAAAGGGGATGATATTGATAGATAATATTACATTTTAACTATCTAGGTATCATATTAATTACCTTTAAAGAATAATATATGTGATATCAAACGATATCGCAGCATCTAAAAAATTTCCCATGAAAATTGACTGAAAATGACCGATATTTTATGTTTATACCAGATAAAAGAAACTAGTTTATCATTGTTTAGAAAAAATCGGGAAATGTTTTAAAAATAGTCTTTGAAAGAAATTAGTTTTTTCAAAAATGCTTCTTTGTATATGAAAGAATATGAGAAATCTATTCGTTTCTAAAGATAAAGGAAGATTTTTGGAATCGAGAGAATTTTGGAAAAGATTATACTGTACTTTCATAAACCTCCTTCGTGGATCAATAAACATCTCCTCTTTCTACAATACAATTAATAAAACAATTTAATTTGAATACGAAATTTTAGAAAGTCTGTGAAATATACTTTTATATAACACCGAAGTATTGCCCGCTAAAACAGGATTTAAAAAATGTAATTTTCATCCAAGAAAGTACTCAAACAGCTGGCATGGTACTTTGGAAATGCGTTTACTGCTTAAACTAAGCTTTTCCTAAAACTAGGATTCATTCAGTTCAGCAGTGGTATTTAAAGGAATGATTTCGCAATTCGTGTTGGTGCCCTAAGTAACCAATGTTTAACACGTTGAGTGCCATGGGGACTGACACTGAAGCTGAAAAATTTACAATGTTTTAAGTAATTTTTAAGAAAACATAACCCTGTAATAAAGATAAGGTTTTTAATTTTCAGTAATTATTTAAAATAAAATATTTTTTTCGTTTTTATATCTTATTTTAGACCATCAGTCATCGGTGAATGACTCGTTCTAAACGGAAAGTGAGTCACCGGTGACTGACGGGGGTGGAGGAAAGTATGGGAAAACATTAAGCAATGATACAGCTGCATCGACAAACAATTTTTACATTGAAAAGCACATTCCTTATTTATTTAGTCAAATATAGGGTGCATCACTTCCATCGAAACTCTGAATTTTTATCCGAAACTGGAACGATTGTCATATGTGAAATGTACCACTATTTCGAGAAGTGGTGGACGTGGTATCCTCGGAATCCAAATAGCCCTGAATTAGGCACTATTTCGTAATGTACTCAACATTACATATGGTATTACGGACCGAAAGACTTTGCACTTTCAGTACTTTCTGGCATGACATATTTTATACAAACAGGAAAATGATGATGAAAATTTTGTTAAGATATTTTCATTGATAGTTTAATTCAAAGCCGGATTTTTGTTTGACAGCATTTCGTTTTTATTGAATAATTGGACTTTCCATTAGTAGTTCCTCATACAAAAGTTGTTTACGTGCTTTGTTTGGGGGAAAAAAGATCCTGTACAAAAAGAATTTTTCGATGTAGTATATATTTTTAAACTAGCTGTTTTCCGCGAATTCGTTCTCGTAACATTAAAAGAAAGATAAATGCATTAACCCCGTTCGCAGTCTTCAAACGGTTAATTTTAATGCCGAAATTAACAAATGGGACGAGAATTTTTTTATTACTTTCGATCTCATAATATACGTGAAAAAAGCTTTTGATTATTTTCAAATAAATTTGTTCTTAAATTAGAGCAGAAATGCATTGCCCCTGAAAGGGTTAAGCAAAACATTTTAACTCCCGATAATTATAAACATATTTAAACAACTCTTTTCACATTTTATTGTAGACAATACGGAATATCATTTCTAATGGCTTTTATATGGCTTTTTTCCAGTGCTAAAATAAATTTTGAGCCAAATAATATAAACAGTTGCGAAAATGAAATTGCAACCGATTGAAAAGGGACCAAGTAAAGACGTGGAAATTCGACGTCTTTTTAAAACTAAAAAACAACGCTGGGAGAATTCTACTACAACAATATATTTTTGGTATTTTGTGACATTTATATACGTATCCATTGCAACTAAAATGCAAATTTCTGTTTCAAATAAGATTCATTTTCTGAAAAGAATGGCTTTATAGCCGTTAAAGTGACTTATTCTAACGCAATCGAGTTAATTTTATAGTTTTTAACAATGAAAATAACCATTTCCCGCCAGTCATGATTTCATTTCCGACATAGATAATTTTACTGTGTATTGGCACACATTTGTTTTTGAACTTTTTGAACTTTTTGAACTTTTTGAACTTTTTGAACTTTTTGAACTTTTTGAACTTTTTGAACTTTTTGAACTTTTTGAACTTTTTGAACTTTTTGAACTTTTTGAACTTTTTGAACTTTTTGAACTTTTTGAACTTTTTGAACTTTTTGAACTTTTTGAACTTTTTGAACTTTTTGAACTTTTTGAACTTTTTGAACTTTTTGAACTTTTTGAACTTTTTGAACTTTTTGAACTTTTTGAACTTTTTGAACTTTTTGAACTTTTTGAACTTTTTGAACTTTTTGAACTTTTTGAACTTTTTGAACTTTTTGAACTTTTTGAACTTTTTGAACTTTTTGAACTTTTTGAACTTTTTGAACTTTTTGAACTTTTTGAACTTTTTGAACTTTTTGAACTTTTTGAACTTTTTGAACTTTTTGAACTTTTTGAACTTTTTGAACTTTTTGAACTTTTTGAACTTTTTGAACTTTTTGAACTTTTTGAACTTTTTGTTAACCTTGTGAAGACTTTCTTCATGTAATAAGAATTGACTCAAGTAAAAAAAAAATTAATAAACAAAGACCGTTTTTTCTTACAATATTAATAATAATATAATCATAATATAATAATATAATCATATTAATTTTATTTTCATTTCTGAGTTATATTCCATCTATATGCAAAAATACAAAGGCCGGTTCAGTTCATCACTTTTGACATTGACTTCATTCGAACTTTCATACTCACTTTCACATTTATCATATTATAAGGATAAGTATTACATATTTAACACACGATATCTTACATAATTTAAAAAAGATTCTCTTTACAGGGGATTCGATGACAACTGCGCACGATAACCAAAAGTTTTCGACCAAAGATCAAGTAACGACAATGTCGGACGGAATCTTGCTTTAGATTACGAGGGTGCATGGTGGTACGGTAAAACGCTCAGCGCGAATTTAAATGGCTTGAATCTGAAAGGAAAACATGACGACCGTTACAAAGGCATCAACTGGTATTCGTGGCAAGGCGACAAGGAATCGCTGGTATGGACCGAAATTAAAGTTCGACCCAGAAATTTAAAGCAAATCTCCCATAACTAAAGATTCCAATAATATAAATCCAGCGCCATATAGTGATCACATAAACAGAAAAAATACGAAATTGTCTTTTGAGCCAAAAATATTTTTGCTAGAATAACTGCAGTTGTTACTGACAATTCTCACTGTAATGATCCTGAAAGTTGCTGTCTCACAATTTTCAAGCAATCGGTGACATGACATTCAAACCTCTGCAGAATATCCTGCGACGTATTTTCATTATTGGCATCACGCAAATGAACATTTGTAAATCTAGTTGCTGCGGGGACCGCGCTTCGTCATTGTTGACATTGCCGGACAATTAAAAGGATTAAATAAGAATGTGACACGATTGGCTTGTTAATGGTAAATGTAAACATTCTCATAATAAAGTTTTCGTTACTTAAAATTTTCACGTCTTTCTTATATTACTATATTGTCTATACTTCCACATTTTTAAATTTATTTTGTATTACTTTTAGGTTACCTTGTATATAAGTTCTTTTCCTATAGTCCTTTACGCCAGTGTTGTGAATTTAAACAGTTCTAGATAAATTGACATTTTCGGATAAAATAAACCTTAAAGTGGCCTGGTGCATGTTATTGTCCCCGTTCAATAAAATATACTCTTTTTTTTAACCTTTTTTTACTGAACTTTTTTTTAAATAACGTTAGAAATTGGTAATCGATTTTTCACTCACTTCCTGATAAGTTAGATATAAAACCATATTTACAAAGGTATGTCTCCGATGACAGTACATTTTAGTATGTTTGGAACTTAGTTGTAAATTAACTAGCTGCATTCGCTCGCTACGCTAGTCTATTTTTCTAAAAAAATCTTGAATCGAACGAAATACCTAGAAAAGATGAGATCAAAAGAGAAATTTTTCCATTAATGTCTAATCAAATATCCATTGTTGTCTTACCCGTATAATAATTTTGTAAATAATACATTACCCTCTTGAAAATGGATGTTGGCGACATAATTGACAAAATAGCTCTAAAATCGCTGAAGTACTGTATTTTTAAAATAAGTTTGGTTTTTTTTTAATTTTCCGCTTCTACGCAATTGCTGCTGAGATGTTGAAATGTGCTATAATTTTCGAACACCCTTTTAACCCCCTTAGGGGAGATTTCTAAAATTGCTGAAATGTTTTTTAATGCATTTCCCGCTCCTATCTAAAACTGTTGCTAAGATATGGTGAAATGACCTAAAACTGGCGACCATCCCATAAAACTCCCTCGTATGGGCCCCATCCAGACTGCACTTTTTATTTACTCTTTTTTACTCTGATGGTTCAGTTTTATTCATCTACAATTGTCTGACTGCATCTGGATGGGATCCCCCATTGCTTTTCACATTGCTCTTTAATTTTTTGTTTTTAGCCTATTTTTTGGAGCAGCATGTTCCTTAAGGGGATTTTGTGCCATTAAACATCATACATCCAACCAACCAACCCTCCTGTGGGAATTTATAAAATGAATAAAATGCATTGTTAAGTATGCTTTTAGTAAGATCAGTTAACCTGAAACTCATGCTTCTTCTCAAACAGCTGTTGAGACAAACAATATCTCAAAACAACTCTCTCAAAAACATTGTCAGTACAAATGTTGTAGAGCTTAAATTTCTGAATAAAATGATATCCACTTTTTTGTTCAACTTTAAGGTTCTATCGCGGCCTTAGAAAAAAGGGGCAAGAAATTCTCCAAAAATTTTCTACGACATTGAAATAATGCCAGATACCTGTTTTTATTTTATCCATAAGCAACATTGTGAGTTTCTTTTTATAATTAAAGAAATTTATTTTCAATTTAACTTAACTTATAAGTACATTTTTTTTCCAAAATACTGCCTTTCGGTAGAATAATATATATTAAGATGGCAGACATATAATTTAATAGAACTTCGAATTCAAAAATTTGAAATTTAAAGAGTGTAATATTTTACTTTGTTAAAAGTTTGCAGGAAACTGTCCAGCCATTCAGCTGTTTTATAGAAAACTTTCATAAGCGCATATACATTATTGGATAAGACATCCCGATTTAAAATCTCCATGAGCGCTCCAAACTGACATAAAAATATTTTTTTTTTATTTTATCTTCCTAATGATTAAATTATAAATTGGTCGTTTCTGAAAGAAAAAGATATATAATTACGTGATTTCGCTGTGAAAAAAATCTCTTTCGTCGAAAATTAAACTAAAATCACTTCAGTAGTTATCGAGAAAAAGGTATATGGATGCAGTTATTTACATATTTGAATACCGATACTGCCAACCCCAAACCATAGTTTTAAGATTTTTTACGTAAAGATTAAAACCTTTTGGAATATTGAAAAAAGTACTATAAACTTTTATGAATTAACTTACGGTGTTTGTATACTATTCGAAAATCATTTTTATAAAAACAATCTTAGTCCTTTTCCATAAAATATCGAAGTTTAAAATCGTGCTATTACCTTGAATTCCTCTAGGGCCTAGGCTCTTGCACACTCGTTTGTTCGCTCCCCCCCCCCCCGCCCCCTCTAATCCTCGCACTTTATTTTCAACCTGCTTAATTTTAATATACACGCAATGTTATTCACTCTATATACATTACATTAAATACTACCCATATTTCAAATACAATATCTGAAATGATAAACAATTTTTCCCATCATTTACGAATCATTTTTGAAATATGCTAAACATGAAAAATTTTACTTTTTAAGTTATTAAATTCTTCGTAGCGGCAAAAGCTTGCGCAGCTAAAGGGGATAACTTATTACGTTCATTTCTGACCTATGATGAAGGGATTGAAACAATTTCTATTTTCACCCTAATTCCGAATTCGGCCTTTTTTCATCTCCTACCACTGGACCCGTAATCAAAGGATTGAACCATAGTTTTCAAAATATCTAAAATAACTAAAATAATTACAAAAACATCGTAAATGCCTCACTAAAAAAATACATAAATTAGAAGCAAGGAGAAGTTATACTCGCATCTGTTCTGGCTTCAATCCCTTGATTAGCGATTTAGGCTAAGCTTTGAAGTATAATTGTGAGCTTAGTGTTCAACAAAAATATTAGGTGTGGGTACTCATTTTAATCAGAATTTTACTCTACATTTGTTTTGACAAAGTTTGTGATAGTTATGTTATTTACAGATATTCTTTTGGTAATTAAAAGAACCTGTTTTTCGACTATAAATCTGTACGTATTTTCTAACGCTCACCTAGTTAGAGGGGAGACAATGCACTCATTCCAGACCAGTGGTTCCCAACATTTTTAGCCCCTTCGGGACGAGCGACTTTTAGAGAATTTTTAATCTTTTAAGGGGACGAGCGCCTTTTACAGAATTTTTAATCTTTTATCACCGTTTTTTTTTTTAACAGAAATGTTTGCCTCATTGAATCAGGAAAATGCTCGGATTAAATAACGCAAAATTTACAATAAAAATTTACTGGTGAGAATAACCGATTCTGAGCTCCTTAGGCGGACGAATACCGGTCGCTCGTCCCAAAGGGGTTAATGGCCACGCCGCACCAAAGCATCTAAAGTCACTATGCCACCCCCCCTTTACTTTTTAAATTATGTGCCTTTTTTATTAAATGTGAATATTATTCACACAGGGAAAAGATAATGGAGCTTTTACAGTAACTATTCACTTCAATTTTTTTAAGTTATGGAAGAGGTGAATCTTTCCGGTAAAAAATGATAAAACTCTACAAATGCAATGAGGCTATAGATCTTTCTCTATGTACCAAGAAGAGTTTACCGTATGTACTCGCGTATAAGTCGACCCTTAAATTCGTGGAAAAAAAAATATGTTGCATACCAGTATTTCCTTGTAACCATCTTCACCTTATTTAATATCTGCAAATTCTGCATTTAGATAAAATGAAGAAAACTTTTTAAAATAGTGGTATTCAGTCTGTTATTCCTCCCGAAATTGGGGCCGACTTATACGCGAGTATATACGGTATTACCTTTTTCCAGATTTCCTCAGTGCTAAAGAAAAGTGTTATACAGTCTATTTTTGTCTGCACAAAATATCTTGAAGATACTTACATTTAGCATTAAAATTGATAACATCAGAACCTTTTTATAATTAAATTTTCTAACTTATTAATTGGTAGAAAAGCTTTGGATACTAAATTTTCTTCCTGTGGATAACACAATGTCATTTCAAGAGTTTCATCTTTTTCAAATTTAAGTAGACATTATTCCCAATACAACACTTTTTCCTTTCTCAATATCATTGCGTTCCATACGTTATCTGATTTTGAAGTTTAAAATTTATATGTCATGTAAATTTATTTACTGTGTGGGATGCATGTACAAGTCATAAATACCATCTACCTATTTTTTTCTAATGCTATTTAAGATATATAAATTTTGTAAAGTTGGAAGTACGGCATTCAGATATTTCATATATTTTTGGGGGTTAAATATGTCCAAGAAAGTCTTATTTTTAAGTAGATTCACGCGTAAAAGATTCTTCGTGTGACAAATAGCAGAGCGAATAGACGTGAAAAGCTCATTCAATAAAGATTCTGAAACGTTACGAAAAATTATAAAATATAAAGCCAGAGATATCATTGAATTTTTTACCACAAAAAGATACTAAAATAATTTTAAAAATTTTCATACAGTGTTCGTACTTGTCCTGAAATTTCACGACCGGGAAATTCTTCGGTACCAGTGTTTTCTTATGGGAAATTCTCTTCTTAAATAAGGCGAAATTTCGCGCGTTTAGCCTAGATTTATTTTTCAATAAACAGTGATATTTGTCCTGAAAAAAAATCCCTTAACACCTTGAGGGGTGGTGGGATAAAATACAGCACACCTAATTTAAACACTATTCTCACTAGAAAATTTTAACTAAATTTTATATTTTTAACTTTGGAGGAAAAGCGTTGAACAGGTAATCAGCTTGAGGGGTTTCCTAGCTGACAACAGCTTAACATCCAGACTAGGAAATTGAAATGTCTTATGTTTTAACGAGCCATTGGGGTAAAGTTACACTGTAGCAAGGCTACTAGAATAGTAAAAGAAGTTAACAAGAGAAAATAAGAAAGTTTAAGAAAGGAATAAAATTTGAATTTTAAAGTATAAACTTAAGATGAAAGAAAATTAACGATTAATCTTAAAAAATACAAGAATCTTAAAATGTAAAGTCAAACTGTAGTTGTATAAGTACTATAAGGAATTTAAAAAGTTAAAGTTAGTACTGTTCAGAGAAACTCTCACCAAGCATGGGCAAGAAAAGCTAGGGTGGCAAAGACCACATTATCCTACCAAAAAAGGGACTAATCAGGGCCATACATTATTTTTTAAGATTTTTTATATTTTTTTGGTCTCTATAGTATATAGAGGTTTTTTTTATATATAAGAAAAGAAAATAAAAAGAAGTAAAAATATATGAGGCAAAATAAAGCGTGGAGAACTCAGATGTTACTGAGTGTCCATAATTATGGGAAAACCTGGGCCGTTTCCGATGGTGGGGTTCAAAAGCGTCATAATCCGGTAGCTCCGCTACGATTTCATTAAGGAGGTCGAAAACTTTATCATAAAATTTTTTGGCTAAGTCGTTTATGCGCTTACGTAAGGTAGTAGTTTTTAGGTCTCTTCGGACCGTGGAGTTGCGAAGATAACGAGATGCGTTACGAAAAGCGTTGAGATATTGCTTATGCTTTCCCTTATTTAAAAATAAATTTTTTCGATTATTCCGGTGAGAGTTCAATATTTAGAAATTTTTGCTTATCCCTGAAGAGGTTAAGCGTAGTGATGGGCGATTCTCGAGAATTCGACAATCGAGAAAAATAGTCATTGTAAAAAATCACAATCGATACAGTTATCGATTAATTCCTAGAATCTACAATCGAGATGTTTTACAATCGATTATAACTAGAGAACCTAAAAACAGTTGTTGGGAAACTTAGCTATTATTCTGTCCGAAATTTTCATAGTAGTGATAGGGCTTTCTCGATAATTCTGCTATCCGCAATTATTTGCTCCTGATTAAGGCTTAAGGGGTTACTTCAGTCAAGTGAAAAGACCCGCTCGCTAATGCTAATCTTATGGAAGAAACTTATAAAGATATCTCATTTGAATTTCAGTATTTTAAAATGATTTTCTTTGCATATGAATAAGTTCCCCTTTCTTCTTTATGGAACTGCAAAGTCCAAGTCGCGTAACTATGGCGCATTTGATGAATCAAATAATCTTTCCACTTTTGCGATAACTCCCAAAAATTTGATACAGTTTAAAGTTCTCCTAAATGTCAAATGGTGTGGAATTTCCCCATTGATCGAAAACAAGTTTCTTTCGAAAAACGTAAGGAAAGTAAGATAAAGATACCTGCTAAGAGTGAACCTGTCTAACACGGAAACTGTTTTTCAGTGCCTAGCGATTCCAACATGACTCTTTAAGTCTGTATCGAATACAAAGTAGCTACTTTATGACACATTTATAAACTCATTTTTTATTTTACACGCATTAGCTAGAATCGATTAGCATTTCTCTCTTTTCGATAAAGACAAAAGGTTTTATAGAACTTAAAGTTGCCTAAATGTCTAAAGTGTGTCAAAAGCTGTGGAATTACTCCGTTTTTATCGAAAACAAGACAGCTTTATCGAAAAACGTAAGGATAACCAGACATATATAACTGGTGAGATGCAACCTGCCTAACACGGAAATTGTTTTCTAGTGCCTAGCGATTCCAACATGACTCTTTAAGTCTGTATCGAAATCCAAAGTAGCTAGTTTCTGACGCATTTAGTAGCTCATTTTTTTATTTTAGGCGCATTAGCTAGAATCGATTAGCATTTTCTTTTCGCTAAAGACGGAAGGTTTGATACACGTTAAAGCTCCCTAAATGTTTAAAGTGTGCCTAATGCTGTTGAGTTTCATCGTTTGTCGAAAACAAGAGTGTTATCGAAAAATATAAAGTAAACAGACAAATATATCCGCTAATAGGGAATTCTATAACCAAAATAAAACTTCAATGGACTTCAATTTTGGTAGTTCGGATAATTTTAATCTTCCAATCCTTACCAACGTGGTATTGGATGATGGTTCTGGAAAAGGTAGAGGAAACGCCATTATAATATATAAAATTTCAGGACACTTTTCTAAATTTAGCCAAGATCCCTCACGTGACATATCGTTGGAAAGGTTTGTGACTACTTATTGATTTTATGCACTTCCGGTGGCCGTTCCCCCACTTTGCCCCCCACAGGGGACATTTTTCCAAATTTAGCCAAGACCCTTCCTGTGAGGTATCGTTGGAAAGGTCTGTGACTACTTATTGATGTTATGCAACTACGGTGTCCGTTCCCCCTTTGCCCCCCCGGGGACACTTTTCCAAATTTAGTCAAGAACCCTCATGTGAGATAGTTGGAAAGGTCTGTGACTGCTTATTGATGTTATGCACCTCCGGTGACAGCCTCCCCACTTTGCCCCCCATGGGGACACTTTTCTAAATTTAGCCAAGACCCCTCATGTGACATATCGTTGGAAAGGTTTGTGACTATTTATTGATATTACCTACTTCCGGTGGCCGTCCCCCCACTTTGCCCCCCTGGGGACCTTTTCCAAATTTAGCCAAGAACACTCATGTTAGTTATAAATGGAAAGGTCTGTGACTACTTATTGATGTTCTGCACTCCGGTTACAGTCCCCCCACTTAGCCCCCCACGGGGGACATTTTTCCAAATTTAGCCAAGACCCTTCCTGTGAGGTATCGTTGGAAAGGTCTGTGACTACTTATTGATGTTATGCAACTACGGTGTCAGTCCCCCCTTTGCCTCCCCCGGGAGGCACTTTTCCAAATTTAGCCAAGATCCCCCTATCGTTGGAAAGGTCTGTTACTACTTATTGATGTTATGCACCTCCGGTGACAGCCACCCCACTTTGGCCCCCAGGGTACACTTTTCCAAATTTAGTCAAGACCTCTCATGTGAGATACCGTTTTAAAGGTCTGTGACTACTTATTGATTTTATGCACCTCCGGTGTCAGCCCCCCCTTTCCCCCCGAGGGACACTTTTTTGAAATTTAGCCAAGACCCCTCATGTGAGATATCGTTGGCAAGGTTTGTGACTACTTATTGATGCTATGCACCTACGGGGTCCCCCCACACTTTGCCCCTCCGGGGTGCACTTCTCCAAATTTAGCCAAGACCCTCATGTGAGATATCGTTGGAAAGGTCAGTGATTACTTATTAATGTTATGCACCTCCAGTGACCCCTCATGTG
Source organism: Maratus speciosus (assembly GCA_963932465.1). Taxonomy (NCBI): domain Eukaryota; kingdom Metazoa; phylum Arthropoda; class Arachnida; order Araneae; family Salticidae; genus Maratus; species Maratus speciosus. The sequence goes on from OZ010792.1 coordinate 602,834,971, forward strand.
ACAAATTGTTGGTAAGGCCTATGACCACTTACTCATGTTACCCACCTCCCGCACCCCTCTCCTCACTTTGCCCTCACGGGGAGGGCGTTTTTATAAATTCAGTTCCAGACCCCCTCAAGTGACATATGGTTGAAAATGCCTAAAGACCTGTGACGACTTATTCATATTAAGCAGCTGCTGTGCCCCTCCGCTCACTTTGACCCCTTCCCCAAGAGGAGGTTCCGAGGTTCGTTCGTTTCGAGATTATATTTTTTTACAAGATTTTGTAGTGCGTGCACACCTCGCCTGCTATACGGTGCCGTATATAGCGGGTAACTTCTTCGTGATTTCATATTACAAGATTACGTATAAATTACAGGCCCCGATTAAAGGAGGGGACCACTAGCGGGCGAAGTCACCTAGTCTTTATTATCACCGACTCATTCCAGTTCACCCGCAGACGATTCTTGATAAATGTATGACGTATATAATGTATGATGTATAAAAGAAAATTGGCAAACTGGAGTCATCGAGAAAAAATTTACACAATCGAAAAATATCGATGTCCGTACAATCGAGAAAAACATCTCGTTATCGCCCATCACTACTATAAGCTAAGTTGCGTCTGAGAACTTTTACTAATATTAATCTGTAACAATCGGAATATAAATCTAATACTAATATTAGAGTTTTTAAATAAATGTATGAAAGCAATGAGCGTTTACAACACAGCAAACACAATGTTGCAATGAGTACAAGTGACAATAGTTTGCAAGTAGTTTACAAAAATCATGCAATCTTATTATTTTATGTGAAAATTATGTTTTAATATTACTTTAGTATATTTGTGATTTTTTATACGACGTTATGTTATAGGGAAGTAATATATGAAACTTATAAAATAAACATCATCACAAAAATATATTATTTAAAAAATAAAATTTATACCAGATGTTCCGTAGAAAATTTAAATAAAATATAAATTCAATTTCTCAACTTGACAGTGTTATAATAATCTTTATTCATGAAAGAGCTGTCAAAGTTGGCAGCTCGATTTCTGGTAAAAAAGGAATAATGCTTGGAGTGCACCAACATACATCAAAACATTTTTACTCATTGAAGCATTTAATCATACGCCATCTTATTGCAAAAATGAAGAACTAGCCAGGGCTCATACGCTACAAAAACTTTTTACCAGAATTTTTTCGTAAAGAAATATTTAACTTATATAATGAAAAAAAAAAACCTTCAGATACAGCGATCTGTACTTTACGAAATTTCTGGTGCTAAAAAGCCCTAAAATCTCCTTAATCCCTTGATGTGTACGAACCCTGCTAGCATGTATAAATTTAAGGATTATCAGCTTTAGGATTTATCAATAAAAGTCAGTAAACATCAGAATTCACAGGCCGCGAATAATACATAGGGAATCGCTTATGACAATGCTGAAGGGAGAGTGAACATTATTTGTTGTGCAGAAACCTCTTATAACAGGTTTTATTTGTTTCGCGGAACACGAAATTAGAAAAATAAAGGCAGTCAACAGAAAAAATATTTCGATACAGTTTTATACCAGTTGAAAAAAATAAATCTTTCTGTTGCAATACGGAGTTTATCTTCATTTCTTATTTATTTCTTACAGTTTTTTTGTTTAGTAAAATTTATTAGTTTCATATAAAATATAAAAACCATGATCTAATAAAATATTTAGTCAATTTATGATTTGATAAAAAGTTGTAAATATTTAATTAAATCGTGGATGCCAACATTTTGGTATTCTTTCAAAAACTGACTGAATATTTTAAACCCGACATTTTGTCTAAAAAATAAATTTAAAAAGCTCATCGAACACATATTTTGTAAGAAACACATGCTTCCTTAAGTAAATTTTCTAGTTCAAAAAACATGTTCTGCTTGTGCCAGACCCCGAAAAACTTAAATGTTGGCATCTATCAATATAACCATCGTCAACATCCTGACATTCAGCGTAACCTGTTTGGTCTTCTGTTTTCATTCGGAAGTTTTCATTTCATACAAAATGCTATAAATAATAGTTTTTGCTTTATTAGATGAAATTCTTTTCCTAATTGCGATTGTCTTTCAGGAAATTCCTTTTTCTTTATTTTACCCGGATGATCCTATGGTTAACATAGAAAATCTCCATGTTAGAAACAAGAAATCATACTGATTTTTAAAAAAAATAAACTTTTAATTGCTATAAATACAAATAAAGAAGACTGAAGAAATTGAGATAGTGAAATTCCACTTATTCAGCATGTGGCTCTTCTACGTTCAGAAATTGTGGCGGTTAGTATGTATTCAAAGCAAAACGCGTAATCGGGCACAACTTCATCAAGGGATCTGTTAAAGTAGAGGTCGTACTTGTCCTGAAATTTCAAGGCAAGGAAATTCTTCGTTACCAGTATTTTCTTACAGAAAATCACTTCTTAAACAAGGCAAAATTTCGTGCGTTTAACCTAGATTTATTTTTCTGTAAAAAAATACTGATACATGTCCTGAAAAATTCCCTGAAGTTACGACCTCTGGTTCCTGTTCAGATAGAAATTTTTATCCAAAAATGGCAAATCCAAAATCCAGAACTTGTCGATATTCGCCTGGACGGGTTGCATTAGACCAGTGAGACAAACTTTAGCCTGGTGGTTATATATGGTTCGCCAAGAAACTTGGCGATTTCTGTTTTGCCTAAAATTCTCTCAACCAATCAAATTGTATATGTCGTATGTCGCTATCCTCATGCAGAACCATCTTTGTGTTTCCAGTGAAAATTACGCAACATGTCAAGAATTGTGGGCTCCGAACATGACATGGTCAATACCTGTCAGTTCATGCAGTACGGGACTTGTCCACACAGCACTATTTATGTGTTTTTGGAGTTTTTTTTCGCTTTTGAAAAAAAATTCATTCTGATGGGTATTGAATGGCGTAATATTAACTAACATGTTTCTTCTTACAGGATTCGTACACATCAAGGGATTAGGGTTATTTTAACTATTTCAGTACTAAAAAGTTCGTAAAGTACTGGTCGCTGTATCTGAAGATAGGACATTTTTCGTTAAATAAGGCAAATATTATTTTACAAAAATACTGTTAAGAGGCGCACGAACCCTGTCTTATGTATGAGAATATATATATATCAGGGTTCATACGCTTCAAGGACTTTCAAGTAACTGTTACCAAAATTTTCGTAAAGTATTATTTGTCTTATTTAATGAAAAAAAAATTCTAGCTTCAGATATAGCGAACCGTACATTGCGAAATTTCTGGTGCTATAACTCCTAAAATCAACTGAATAAGTTGATGCGTACGAACCCTATATATATATATATATATATATATATATATATATATATATATATATACAAATTTGAATTCAGACTTTATATACTCTTTTGAAAAAGTATTTTTTAAATAGAATTTTTTGTTTCATATTTCATAGGTTTTGTTATCATATGTCTAAATAGTAAACGATATCGACTGCATAATGATGTTATTACTTTTTATGATAATATTCCTTATTCAACAGGAAAAGCCAAACTTCTTCAAATATTCTACAAAACACCATTTCCATTATATCAATGTAAGGAATATTTTCTGTTGTAATGGCAGTATTTGGTAACACCAGTATTTAATTTGTCTCTTAAAGTACAATATTCAAATAAGACTTATTTCTGAATATCGTAAAAAATTTAAATATTATTATGTTAAGGATACTTCCATTATGATACTACAGTAAACTCTCTGTAAGGCGGACTCTGAATAAGACGGAAATCTGTCTAACTCGGAAAGATTTTCAAGTCCCTGCGAATCCATAGACATAGAGTAAAATTTGTATAAAGAAGAATATTGTCTACTACGGAAAATTTTCTCGGTCCCGATCAATTCCGCCTTGGACAGAGTTTACTCTATTTATTTTCTTGGAAAATAAGGCTCCCATAAAAATCGGAATAGATATTCTGTTTAATGTGTTCTATGTTTCTTTTTTGAATATTCTGTTTTTTCATAACATTCTAATATGTTTCTTGCGTTATTTAAAAACATTTCTTACTTTATCTAAAACTTATTATTTTTAAATCCAATTATTTATATTGTGCTACTCTCTCATAGCTTCATTCTGTATATTTTTTATTACAAAGAATTAATTTACTTTTTAATTTTCCATTTCAAGGTAAAATAATGTGATCATTCTTAAATTAATTAAATGTTCATTTAAAAACAGAATGAAAATCTTTAGTTCGAATAGTAAAGAGTTTCCCTTGAATAATAACGTTCATTTTTTAAATACTAATGAAGAACAATGTTCTTAAGTGAAATAATAATACAAAGCGTGATATCTTAAATACAGGGAATACTTCCTTACATAACAGGCATTTTTGGTAATATATACTGAAGAGCCAAAACATTTTGATCACCTACATAATAACTCATTGTCTCAGTTTCGGCCCGCAAAAAAGCTACATCCGCCTTGGCATGGATGAATCAAGTACGTGGTACTTGGCCGAATACAGATTGTACCAGATGTTCAAGTAGCTGTTACGCCAATCCGGGATATTAGAGCATGGTTGTTTTTTTAGCTCTGAGCTGCCGTTCCATGGCACACCAAATCTGCTCTATCGTATTAAGATCAGTTCAGTTAGGCTGCCAGGACCTTAACTGGAATTCAATATTATGTTCTTGGAACCACCCCAGCACAATTCGATCCTTGTGTCATGGAGCGTTGTACTCCATTTCCAGTTGGGAGGAGAGATAACATTGTAAGGGCGCAACAGTTCTGCACTGATGCTCCGAGTCTGCGGCCTTCATGATATGTTCCACAACAAACCGCAGGTCCCAGAGATGTCCATGAGAACGTTTACCAAAGCTAGCTTAATATCGCCACCACCGGCCTTTGTATGGCCTGCTGAATAAGGGGGAGCCACAGTTCGCCTGGAAGAAGGCGTACTTTGACACGGCCATCAACAGGTTGAAGAATGAATCGCGATTCATCTGACCAGGCAGTTCTCTCCTAACGATCCAGTCACAGTGTTCCTGGACCTAGTGTAGGAGTCGTTTGCGATGATACTTGGTCAATAGAGGCACATGGGTGGGGCGTTTGCAGCATAGCCTTATATCCAACAGTGTCAGCTGAACTGTGTGATCTGAAATAATTCTACTTAGACCTATATTGTATTGGGCTGCCAGATGAGGGAGTGTCTGTTACCGATTTTCAATTACCAAATGGGGGAGTCTCCTACGTCCTTTTTCTTTGATAACTCGTCGACGTCCAACGCCATCACGCCTGATGATGGGTTCATCGTCATTCATGAACTTTCCATAAGTACTAACAAATATATACCGTGAACAACCCACGAGTCGAAGAGTTTTGGAAATATTCGTTCTGAATCATCAGGCTACTGAATTCTGCCCTCTATCAAAGTCACTTAGATCAGTAACCTTTCCCATCACTAGCAGAAATAAGCACAAAAATGACTCCTCATACTCCCCAGCGGTAGTTAAATACCATTCCCACCTGATTACGTGTCCTCCACGTCAACCAAGAGAGTTAATTGGAAAATGTGGGGATGGTCATAATGTTTTGGCTTTTCGGTGTATGTTTTTAATTATAAATTTTGTCTAAATGTACATTATTCAAATAAAACTACATTCTGAATATTGTGAAGAAAATAGCCTATTGTTATGCGTTCTTTGAATATGATACTCAACTTTCTTTCAGTAAATAGCAGAGTATGCATAAAAATGGAAAAACAAAATACTTTGTCTGAAATGCTGTATCATAAATAAGTTCTTTTAGGCGTATTCCATTTCCACTTAACATTTTTTAAATTAAATTTTAAAAACTATTTTGTACATTACTATGAAATTATTAAGTTAACCTATTTTTAAAGTAAGTGATTGTATTTTGATATCTTTGGTCGCACTTCCTTCACTCTATCAGGAAGATTACATTAGGTTACTTTGAATGTCACCATTTCTGTATAATGATAATGATAATAATAATAATAAACAGTGATACTTACCTTCTCTGTCATTCGATTATTTTCAACATGTGAACCAGGATTCGTACGGGTCCTTGAATTCCCAGGCTAAGAAATTCCTCGGTGCCAGTATTTTCTTATAACAAATTTCTCTTTAACTAAGGCGAAATTTCGCGCGTTTAAACTAGATTTATCTAAAAAAAAGTACAAATATATATTTCCTTGTAAATAACGGTATCCGTACGAACCCTGTTAAGCCTTTAAGTTGCCGTTAAAATAATGCAGAATATTCGAAAGAATGTCTTAGAAAATAAAAACCCGCTATTTTGCACTTTCTTTACAAAAGCAACATTTTACTAAAATATTATTGGTACAAATTGTCAGTTTGTAATTAAAATTAGGTGGCTAGCCCGTCTAGCCACCGTCCTTAAAAGGGTTAAGTTATAAATCAACAGAATTTTTTAAATTAATTAATTAGAATAAAATGAATTAAAATTGCTAAAAATCTACCCATTATCGTAAAGAAAATAATATAACAGAAGTAAAACAGAAATAGTTGGGAAAAAAAATAAACAAAAGGTTTTGATGTCGAAAAAATACATCTCTCTAGTCTCAAAAAGTAAAGCTGTCACCGCTGCCGCTGCCACAGTAATTGAATTTTTTGTGGCCTATGGTTTTTTCTTTGCTAATACCAAAAGTGCTTCTGCATACAAAAATATGAAAATTGGTAGAATATGATACAGAAATGTTTGATAAGTACGTCAAAGCAAACAGTTTTTAAATCGAAAAATTATTTTAAAAGTTTTTCAATGTTAAAGTCGGCCAAAATCGTTCTATTACCACTTTCCGGCACAATGTCCCCGGGTCGGGATATCTAATTGTAATTCCAAACTTACGAAAGGCAACAAGAATATTTTAGTAAAACTTTGCTTTTACAATGAACATTTAAAGTAAGATATTTTTAATTTCTAAAAAAGTCGTTTTAAAATTCCGGTGTCAATTAATCATTTCATAATTTTACAACAAAAATTGTCTGTGTCGGAAAGGGTTAAAAATGTTTTATTGGAAGTAAAACTATACATAGGAATTTAATACTTTTTTCTGAGTATATGCATTATAAACTTGAAATGTGTAAACAGCATTTATCTTTTTTAATTTGACTAATTTTTAAAGTGTTTTATTAAATTTTTTATTCAAATGTTCATCATTTGAAGAGATAGTTACTTCATATTTTAGAAAAAGTTATTTTAAATTGCTGCCGATTGTAAGAACAACGCAAAAATATTATCATCTTTAAATTAAAAATTTGTTTACACGTGACTATTAAAAACAGAAAAGAAATAAATAACAATTAAATGAGTAACTGTTAAAAACAGCAACATATTGAAAATTACATTGTACTTACAAGTGAATATTAATGAATAAAGAACTTTAAAATAATAAATTACTTAATATGCTGTTGCTAAAGCAGTAATTGGGGAAAAGTACGTCCTATTTAAAATGGTCAAAGTATATCGCTAAACTATTTAAATTTAAAAATATATTTACTCTAGACATTCATTTCACAGTTCGAGGTGATCTTTTCAACTATTGTTGCCAATTCTAAGGCAGCGCAAACAACAATATATCTTTTCTAACAACAAGTATTTTTACGTGAATATTAAAAAGAGAAAGAAAATGTTTGGAAAATACGTCAGATTTAAACGATATATCTAGAATGTCTTATTTAAAATCTTAAAAAATCTTAAAATGTAAATCGATATGTACTAGTGTAATACCTCTTTACAACAATTTACGGATATTGTAATCAATGAAATAATTATTTTATTGAAATTACTTTAATGTATTAGGTGTACCGGACAGTTCTGTCCGATAATGTTATTTCACGCCTACTTTTTTAAAATCGTAAAATTCAGATTGTTTTCACCTTAATGTAAAATACGAAAACAATGGGAATTTTACCATTAAAAAAAAAGTGGTGCCAATGAAGAAAGCTGAATTTTAAAAAGAAGGCGTGAAGTAACGTTATCGGACAAAACTTTCCGATAGACCTAATATTATATACCGTCCATGCATTTTCAAAATATATCAGCAAATTTCAAAAAGGTTACATTTTAAACGAAATAAAATTAAATTATAAAATAATGCATTTCATTTCTTAAACATTGTGATTTTTAATGCTCAGTTGATGACTTCATTTCTCGAATCAACATTTACTAAGACAAGATTAAAATTAAATTATAAAATAATGTATTTCATTTCTTAAACATTTTGATTTTTAATGCTCAGTTGATGACTTTATTTCTCGAATCAACATTTACTAAGACATGATTTAAATTCAATTAAAAATCATTTTCTTCGCTCAAAGAAATTTATTAACATTTAATTCTTATAAAAATAAAAAACGTATAAACAAACTTAACAAATATATTTAAACTGAAATAAATACGATCTGTCAAATAATTATGAAGCTTTTCCAGTGTCACTGAGTAGCACTAGAGTACAGTCTTTCTTCTAAACTATTTCCAAGCTCAGGAAAAGTTTGTTCCAAGCAATCTAATAGAACCAATCAATTCTAAATTCAAAGTAGTCATAAAAATTTTCCGTTTCTGAATTAAATTGAAAAGAATTGTCCTATTTTAACCCCTTAACCCTTTCAGGGGCACGATACTTGTATTCGTAAAATGTTCAAATAATTTAATGACACCAGTATTAACAAGAAATTTTATTTGTAAACAAGTAACAGTAAATTTTCGCGTACTTATTAAAGATGACATTTCTATCATAAAATTCCGGTGCCAATGTGGCAATTTGGGATTAAAATTATGTGATGCCGTGACGGCATCACCGCCCTTCAAAGGGTTAATTCTCGCTAAAAAAATTTTTTTTTAAGTAAAGTTAAAAAAAAGTAAAGTAAAAAAAAATAAATAAAATTTTGAAATTTTTTCGAAAAAATTAAAATTTTGAATTTTTTTTATCTTTATGTTTAATTATATAAAATTCCATGCACAGTTTTATTTATATATATAAAGCAAACTTTTACAAAAAATATTGGGGATTTTCATTGATATGGAACGCGCAGGGAGCATTTCGAAGATTTCTAAGACGACGAGTAAAATTCCATTTTTTTCTCAAAAATAATTTTTTTGTGATAAATGCATGCCATAATGCATATAATGTACCCTTGAGTAATATTTAAAGAGAAATTTACAAAAAATAAGAAATTGATTTTTAAGGTCCCTCGTCCCCTTAAATTGAAAAGAATTGCTATATTTTAACTCTTTCAAGAAAAGATATGTACTACGTATACACTAGAACTACCTGAAATTTGAGTCAAGTATTATAAAAATATTTCACATCAGAATTTTGATTTAAAACATTTTAACTTTATTATTTAAGCAACAATGGAACAATGTGAACTGATGTTTGGATTTCCTAGTTGCTTTGCAACTTCACATGCGATATAGAGGTAGTGTGTTTCTAATTGCAATGGGAGCCATAAAAGAATGTTTAGACGCGGCTGGTGGCCACAAGAAAAAAGTAAATTTTAAGAGTTAGAAAACATACAATTAAAATGATAGTATAACAACATGAGAAACTAGTATGTTGTGGCCATCACAAAACATTCTTCTATATAAATCACGTCAATTAAATCATTTAAATAGTACAAGAAATTGCATCAATTTAGCACCAATTCATATCAAAGTGCGTCTGAATTTGAAGTTTGATAAAAATTCGTGCCTTAGTTCTTGAGATAGAGCTATCGCGAAAATTCTGAAAAATGTAGCTTAGCAGCGCCACCTGTTGAGTGATTTACACCAATACATAAACAGGAAAAATTGATATCCAGGTATACATGGATCTGAAGTTCGTTGAAAATCGAAGCATTAGTTCCTGAGATAGAGCTATTGGGGAAATCACAAAAAACAGCATAGCAGCGCCACCTATTGAGCGATTTACACCAAACTGTATAAAATGTCAATTCATGTCAAGGACTAACTGATTCTAAAATTTGATGAAAATTCGAGCATTAGTTCTTTAGATACACGTATAGTGGAAATTCTGAAAAATACAGCATAGCAGTGCCACCTGTTGAGCGATTTACACCAAAATGTACAATATGTCAATTCATGTCAAGGATTAACTGATTCTGAAGTTTGGTGAAAATTACAGCATTAGTTCTTGAGATACAGCTATAATGGAAATTTGAAAAGTGCACATAGCAGCGCCACCTGTTGAGCGATTTGCACCAAAACACAAGCTGCACTAATTCATATCAAAGTATACTTGAATCTGAAGTTTCGTGAAAATCCAAGTATTAGTTGTTGAGATAGAGCTATTGCGGAAATCGTAAAAAAATGCAGTATAGCATTATATTTATACCTGTTGAGCGATTTACACCAAAATGTACAGAACTTCAATTCGTGTCACGGACTAACTGAATCTGAAGTTTGATGAAAATCCGTGCATTAGTTGAGGAGATTGAGCTATTGGGGAAATCTTGAAATAGGCTGCATAGCAGCGCCACTTGTTGAGCGATGTACACCAAAATCTAATCAGCACCAATTTATATCAGGGGCTAACTGAATATAAATTTTTATTAAAATGTCAATACTTCAAAATTCACTATCTCAGTGCCAAATTAAATGGCAATCTGTGTTCATCATGATAATTCTAAAAATATGAAATTCCGTGCATTAGTTCTCGAGGTATGACTGTCACTGAAATCGTGTAAATCCAGCAAAATGCAGCATAGCAGCGCCACCTATTGGGTTATTTACACCAGAACCTAATTATCACCAACATATGTCAACGTCTAACTGAATATGAAGTTTGAGGAAAATACGTGCATTAGTTCTTGAGATAGAGGTACTGCGCAAATCATGACAAATGCAGCATAGAAGCGCCACCTGTTGAGCGATTTTCAACAACACATAATCAGCAGCAGTATTAATCAAGTTATACTTAAATCTGAAGTTTGATGAAAATTCGTGCATTAGTTAACACCAACACGTAATCAGCATCATTTCGTATGAAGGACTAACTAAATCCGAAGTTTGATGAAAATGTGTGCATTAGTTCTTGAGATAGAGCTACTGCGAAAATAGTGTAAATCCTGCAAAATGCAGTATAGCAGTGCCACCTGTTGGGCGATTTACACCAAAACCTAAACATCATTTATTCATGTCAAGGACTAACGGAATCTGAAGTTTTATAAAAATCCGTGCATTAGTTCTTGAGATAGAGCTTTTGCGGAAATCCTGCAAAATGCTACATAGCAGCGCCACCTGCAGGGCGATTTACACCAAAAACTAATCAGCACCAATCTGTATCAGGGACTACCTGAATATAAATTTTTATTAAATTCCGTGCATTATTTCTTGAGATAGAGCGCCCACAAAATTTGTGTCACATACAGGCAAGCAGACGGACAGACAGATAGACAGACTCACAGACAGACATTTTGTAAAAACATGTTTTTTTGGAATCTCTGACCCATAAAACGTGTAAATCCGTCGAAAACTGGAATTCGAAAATTTTCATGAAACCAATACTTTCTTCTTGTAAAGATAGAAGAAAGTAAAGGGGACGGTATAGGAAAAAAGGGACGGTAAGGAAAATTACCACCTATTTTAGGCTAATCTTGTTAAGACTAAGTGGTAGCCACAGTGTTCATTGATTTTTAGAAACAGTTGTTTACATTGGATTAAATAATAATAATAAAAAAATTTACCTCGAAAAGTGCAGGAATAAACCTTGGGGACAGTAAGACTACCAATAAAGCCACGATGCTTGAAATTGATATTTAAATGCTGATTTAAATTCTGCAGTAAATTTCCTGTGAAAGCATTTCAGACATTCTTTCTCTAGCATACTTCTGCATTAGAAAAAACTTGAAAAATTGTCTGTGGCAGCACCTGAAGTGATTTTCTGTATAATTTTAGAAGAGGGACGGTAAGGAATCTAAAACCCAGGGACAGATTTTAAAAAATAAGTCCTAAAAATGTGTGCAGGTTAATTTTTTGCTACATATTTTTATAAAACAAATTTCCAGTTTCGGAAAAAATTACGTTGAATTATTTTATTGAAACAATTTTATACAGACAGCACCAAACTTAAAAATCAGCATCAGGGACACGGAAGGGTATAGGAGTTTTACTGGTATTTGAAATCCCGACATCGTCCAAAACTTATTTATCTCGCTAATATCGCCATGCAATGATGCAATGGGATGTTACCCAGTATATGAAATAAGAAAAACATAAGAACATGTACTAAAATAAAAATTATTATTCAGGGACATAAAAGTCAAAAGATTGTGAGAATGCCCCATATATGAATAGTAATGTTTGCCTTATATGTTAGCTGAATTTTTGCGATTAGATAAGTTGAAGGTTACTATTCAGAAAAAGTAAGGTTCAAAATAAAAACCGTACTTATCCCATACGTGATATGTTTAACGAAGGGGTTTAGACAAGCACTTCGGACTTTCATAAGACTTGTTTTTATGTTTATTTTGTAAAATAGCTGACCAGCCCGCCATTTCCGTTCCTTGGATAATAACTTTAAATATACTTAAAATAAATGTTGAATTCAGACATTTTTTTTGGAATGAATTTCTGCAGCTATGAAGAGTGTTGGTATTTGCACTTTTAGGCACCATTGAGCATAAAATCACAATTGATATAATCCCAGTATATATAATAATCCCAGGATGTTTACGAATGTTAGAGTGTGAACGAACATATAGATATGTTAGCCTCAAACACCAAATATGCTCATTAAGCAAAAAAAAAAAAAAAATCCATCAAACTGCGTTATGTCTTCCCGTCCACAATGCGAAATTCGTAAAGTGGCACTTGTGAAAATGAATACTACACATATTTACATGAATGCCCTTTATTGGTAATTATTAAATATCACAATTCGATATCAGACATACAACCACACATGTTTTGATGTGACGTGATTCTAATTAGGTAAGTTAATCAAAAATTACAAGAAACACAGTCTAGGGCAGACTCCGTGTAAGTCGGATATCTGTCAGAGCCGGAAAGTTTTTTAAGTACTTCGGAACGATTTTCAATAAAATAAACTGTCTCTGTCTATGGCGTATTACTGTGTAAGACGAAAAATCTGTCTGTTCCGATGGATTCTGTCTTAATCAAAGTTTAGTGTATTTACAGATGTGAAATTTACGAGAAATATCTTATTACATGAGATATATATGTAGCTAAAAACCTCTTTTTTTATATATATAATTTGTTAAATGCAGAGACTTCATTGGGTGCAAGATTGTAAAATGAAAGAACTAAAAATATTTTATTTAATAATTTTTCTGGTCCAAATTATTATTATTTGAATTTCGAAGGAAAAAACTAAAAGTTGCCATTTATATGTAAAATATTTTAAAAGCAAATAAAAACAGATCATTTATTGGTAAACTTTCATAACCTAAAATTTATACATTTATTAGAGTGAATGACAGGCCTTTAAATACACTGTATACTATACGAACGAACATATAAAAATCTGCCTTACATTCCATTATAACTGCAATACACTTTCTTCTAGTTTCGATACGGAATTATTAATTTTTTATATATTTTCAAAAGTTGAAAATTAAAATATCCGTTCAAAATAGCTTTTCTGGTGTTTTAAAAGAAATTTTATCCGTCACGCTTTCTTCTACTAAAAGAACTTAATCAGCAAAACAATTTATATTCGTTATATTTATATTCATATTCGACAACTAAACTGGATTATGTGTAATAAATAAGTTATGGTATGGAACGTAAGAATGCTTCAATGTTATTCTTTATATATAAATATGCAGCAAAAAGTGATATCAATGGAAATATTTAAAAATGAAATCGTGAAAAAAATCCAGTTAATGCTATGCACCGTTTCTTGAGAGAAGAACATTTTGTAATATTTGTTTATCTTAACCCTTAAATGCGCGATTTTTTTCTTTTCTTTCGAAAACATTATATACGATTCTCTGAAAGGTTTATTACGCTGGAAACATAATGAAAAATATCACAGATAAATTCTTCATATAATACGTCAATGTTTTCTTCTGTTGCACATCTGTAATACAAGTAAAAACTACTCTCGTGTGGCTGTTTTACGCTAAAATATTGCAAATTAGTAAATATTTTAAGAAGTATGTCTGCAAATATCTTATTTTATATCATTATTTATTTTATAAAACCTAACTTTTAACCCTTTAATTCCCATGGTAGAAAACGTTTTAGAAATTACGTAGTTCAGAGAATCTGACTTTACACCAGAAAGTTTCAAGGATTAATTTCTCTTTATTTAAATACGGATTGTCTGCTATTAATTAAAGCAGATATTGATATTTTAATTTTCTTGTGTGAATTAGGTATATACGAATTAAAAAAATCTATTAAATTTAAAAAAATGTTGTCTGCAGATATGCAAAGCTGCTCACTAAAGGGTTAATATGCATCACGTCCAAGATACATCTCACAGCAACTTGGGTATCGTAATTAGATTGAAAATAAACTTCTTGGATTCATGTGCTTTGCAAAATGCTTTAACTTCAATTTTTTTAAACTTATTTTTTCCGGTTTAAGTCTTTTTTTTTAACCCGAAATTGCTCGCGCAGGGTACGCCGTACCCAGGTTGGACACGGTTATTACATTTCTCACCACTAATTTTCGAAAAGTAATCGTCAAATTCTTTTTGTGAGCAATGTCAACGATTAAATAAAATGACGATTTTTGTTTGAATTTATTTGTGGCAAAGTGTTAATCGTTCCTATCTTGGATATGCGCGAGCATCCCCGGGTTAATTAAAAAACATTTTCCCTTTTTTATGTAGTACAGTAAAAAGTAATGAAAAGTTAAATATCTCATAAAAAAGGGTTTTTTTTTTAAACTGAAACGACTAGCAACCAAAAATTATTTAAAAGTTGTGTTTTTAATTAAGAATGAAGCCACAGGGTTCAATACTGTGACATACCTGGGTAATTCGAATAGGTGCATCCCCAAAATAAAGTATTATGGAGCAATAAAATGTTTCCTGATAATATAGTTCCCTGTTTGTATATAGTTATAAAATACAATAATATATAATTACAATGACTGTGGCAACAGAAATAAAACAAACAAAAAAATGAATACATAGATCTTTTCTTTTTTTTAACCACTCAACAATAATAATTCATACGTTCATTTTGTATTCTAACGTCGTTCAACATTAAATTATTTAAATTTAATCAAATTATTTAAATTTCTAATTTTCCAAGTAAGGTGGAATAAGCTTGCGGAAATACGTATATTTTCGACAATGTGGACTTTTGGTTTTAGCACTAAGCTAATGAGAAAAAAGAAAAGACAAAGATAAAGGATCTTAAGGACTCGGTGTGTAATAAAATGTGATTTGGCACTGGTGGTACTTTAGCACTTTCGATGATACATTATTGTTTAAATAAATGCACACTATACATATTTATACAATTAGTGCCTTTTCATACAAAGACTTCGTTTAGGAGTACAAACACTGCCATTATTACGTTAATTCATATGTGAGATAAAATCGAACACAGAAAACCTTTTCTGTTAACTGTAATTTTGATATCGATAGCTGATCGCTTTTCTTTTTCTATACTCAGTAGAATAGGGGTGCCAAACACGTATCCTATAAGATTTTTTAAGCTTTTAATAATCCCTTGATCCATTTGCTGCAATTTTGGGGTTCATTGGTAAGAAAACGGCAGATTTTTATGGATTTAAAGTTCGCTCTTGTTCCATGCGAAATGCAACTGTCGATTAGAAAAATAATTGTTCTTCCCTTTTTATTCATTCCAGCATCAAACTCCCTTTGCCATTCTTCAAATAAATCTGATGTCATCCAGCCTTTTTGATTTGTACAGTATGAAATCGGAGTACCAATTTTTTCCACCCTTTAAAATATCAATCCGATTTTTAGATTTTCCTCTAGCAATCAGTTTACCTTTTTCGGATGCATCCATATTAGCAGCGGCCAAAACGGTCAGCCTGACTTTGGACCGCTTACCGCTGGTGAAATTTTCACCTGTTAGAGCAAACGTTTTTTCAGGTAACAAATGATACAAAATTCCACATTTATCAGTATTATAGATATCACAAGATCTGTGCTGATTAATAAATTTTTTGCCAGCATCCAACTATTTTTTTGCCACTGTCTCGTCCACCTTGCCACATTCACGACATATTATTTTAAAAAGAATATCATGTCTATCTTTCATGACCGTTAAAAACATCCATTGGTAGGTTCGAAATGCGGTTATTCAAGGGGACAAGGGACTTTCAAATGAATTTCTTTTTATTACTTTTTTTTTAACTTTTTTAAAATTTCACTTTAAATACTATTCAAGGGAACACTATATGATTATGGCGTATATTTATCACACAAGAAGTTTCTTTAAAAAAATGGGGGAATTTGTTGTACTTCTGAATCAGTCCACGATAAATTTATTTACTTTTCTTGAATATTCGAGTTATATGCTAATTAACCCGTTAATAGTCGCGCGTTGGTCTTTTCCCCGCCCGAAATTCGTTATCTTCCTGTAACTCATTTCCCGTTAAAGTTACGATACCGAAATTCCTTGTAGCTGACCTTGAGTGTTCACATTCTCGTGTAGTAAAATTACAAGTCAATCCTGCTATTTCTTAGCATTTTATCGTATTCTTTAGTTTCAATCGGTCTAAATGACCGCGTTGCGACCACTTGCGTTAGTTAAATTTTCCCCTCGTGTTCATCTTTTCCCATTTCCGCGAATTCTGTGGGGGAAAGTTTCTTCGAAGTACGGACTCTCTGCCTGTTGTTATTTCGTCTTTCATTCTTTCTGCTATTTTCAGAAATGTTCAGAAATTTTTTTTATGTTCATAGAGTACTTTTTTTACTTTTAGAATGTGACTTAAAATTGTTTTATTATATTAGTTGTGAAGTCAGTTCGCACAAAAAACTGATGGATGGTCACTTACATTTTTTTTTTCATTGTCAAATATTGCGCGAATAAATTCTCAAATTGATAATCGTTTAAATATGGAAAAAAAGGGAAATTCATCATCATTATTTGTAAGAACTTGCTTTCCATTTATTACCGGAACATATAAATGAAAGAAAACAGACAATAACACTGCCAAACCATTAAAAAAGAGAGAAGAGAATTTTGTGGGAATCAGTAAAAAAATTGCCGTATCTCCAAAATCTGAAAAGTATCGTTTTTGTACAATAAAACAAATTCGAAAGATAAAACAATTTTCTCAGAAATGTAATATGTATATCTGCGAAGAACATACATATAATTTATTTGTATAATAAGAAAAATATGTTGAATTTTATAATTTAGGTTAGAAATTACGCAAATAAAAATAGCTTTTGGATAATTCAGTGAATGTTTATACTATGATTTAAAAAAAATATTTTAAGTATTTTTCTAAAATTTATCTATTGTTAAATTTTCATACTCTAAGTAAAACACATTTTCTTTAACAATGCCGCAGAAAATGTTTTTTTATTATTATTATTGAAATCCAATAGAAGCTTGGGGACGGTATCTAACAAATTTAAATTTGTTGTCCTTCATCAATTGTTCAAACTATTTTTCAGAATAATGTTTTCCAGAATATGAGAGAAAATTCATTTAAATTAAATTATTGCTGCATATTTATAATTTCGGAGAAAATTTTCTTATTGTTTTTATTATTTTAATGAATGTTATTATAAAACAATAAATTATAACATTAATACCTTATTATGAAATGTACAATTGAATATTTATTTTAATTAAATAGTTGCTGTAAAATACATCCCTATTAAGATGAACATTTCAGTGATTCTATTAATTAAAATAATTTATCCATCTTAGGATTTAAATCTACAATTGCAAATGTATTTAAATTAAATATATAATTTCAATAACTTATTTATTATTTGCTTTATATAAGCGAAGTTCGTATCTAGAGTTTTTATTCAAGGGAGCTGCTCCCACCCTGAAATAAGTAGAAAAACTACAAATCGTGCATTTTCATTTGAAAAATGGATTTAATCACAAAATCTCGAGAGCCCTCCCCTCCTCCCCCCCCCACCTCATACACACACAGACACCCCACAATATAAATAAATAAATAAAACGTAGTTACAACATTTACATTTATAATTTCGAAGTTAAGTATTTTTTACCTTTTTCTTTATTATATATATATATATATATATATATATATATATATATATATATATATATATATATATATAATTATACATTTTAATACTATTTGGTTTATGTGGTGTTTGTGATTTCATAATTATTGGTCATTTTCATTATTTTCCAATGGTATTATTGTACAGAAAGTTTATATATATATATATATATATATATAAATATTGTCTTTAATTGTTTATTGCATCAAATTTGATGTTTTTTCATATGTTTTAAATGAACTAATCGTCCGCAATATGCTGGTGAATTAGTGGTATTGTATTTCTGTTTCATGTCATAGGTCCATTTTTACTTACAGTTTAATTGTTCAATTTAATGTCAGTGTAATATATTGATGCTAAATTTATTAATTTTATTTTATTAAATGGATAGAGAGTGCCGGAGTATCATAAAAATCTACCTGAATCTGATTCTGTCCTTCCAAAAAAAAAAAAAAAATAAATAAAATAAATAAATAAAAATACCACTATCGCGAATTTAGATTCATATTCGTAAATGTTTTCCTACTAATTATTGATTCATAGTAACATCAGAAATTCAACCAAATCATTTACTATTTACTTTTAAGTATTTATGCAAAACGAAGAAAGAGCTATAAAAACATTTATCTAGATGCCAACTGAATATATACTTAAGCGAAATAAATAATTGCTGTAAAAAGTTTTAAAATGAATAATTGCTGTAATCAAAGTTCAGTCAATATTTTCACCCTACGTTATCCGTTTTCGATCATCTGATAACACCGGCAAGTTTCCCCTTCGTTTTCGGCCTGCTGTTAACGGCGGCAAATGGACCGAACGCGACTACTAACGTTCTAAAAAATGTCGCGACTACTCTCGGGTTAACATTGAAATATGTGGACGCTAATAACTGCTAATTTAAAAGATTTTCTATCAGACGCAAATCTGTGTATTTTTATAAATGGTATATTTTGAAAATGAAATGTATAACGATTTACTCTTATTATTACTTATGGTTAAAAATTGTCTTAGAAAAATCTTAGAAGGAATATCAAACGCACGTAAAATTAATATCTAAATATTTTGTATGTTGGCAATAGTTTTGGATAAGTTATGTGTGGAATTCCTGGCATTCCATGAATCTAACTTTCTACAAATAGCAAAAGCATGGTACGGCAGTTATAGCGGATGCGCTGTTTCCGCAGAAAAACTCCTCAAACAAGCTGCTGAGGTTCGATAGAAATATTTCAGGCATGAACATTGAAAAAAAGGTTTTAACAGAATCATGCAATTTGGACATTCTGAACCGATTACTTATTAGTTCAAATCCTATAACGTGACATATAATGTGAATAAAAATAAACCCCACTTTAAATTTTTAAATACCTATTTTTTACACCGGTTTTGTACAGGTTTTCACTAGGGCGATATATTTTTTTTAAATCTTGCTTACCACTATTTTCATATTAATATAACCATTATATATTTCTTGTTGGAATTTATCATAAAGATTATTGTATGCAAATAAACATTAAGGCTTATAGTCTTTGTACTTACTGTTAAATCTTTTATTGATACAACTCATCAAAGACAACTGGACTCGAATAGTGTTTTAAATTTTCCGATGAAGATTTTATATGATCCACTTAAATAACCATAAATTTCGTTACCTTCAGGATCAAACTGGCTCTTTTGGGGGCACTTGTGCGGTTTCTAATTTTACTTTATGTACCACTATATTTTCAAAGAAAAATCTTATTTATTTTAAAGTCAGAACATTATGCACAAATAAATGATATAAAATGAAAATGTCTTTTAAATAATACTGGTAAGAAAACAATAAATTTGACAAGCCTGCATTTAGCGTTCCGAATCAATCCCGAGCCGCCACTGTTCAGGATAATATTTGTAATCTGTCTTTCTTTAAATTAAATAAATAATGTGTTTATGTTTAATACAATAAATGTTTTTATACATATACAGAATAATATACAGATGTCTAAATACAATACTTTAATTATTAACTCTAATTTAATAACTATTAAAAGCTCAGACATAAATTTTTGTAGACTGAATCATGATGTAAAAGTATGTCAAAGATAGCTTTCTCAGAAACTGAAAGCTCTATGTGGCAAAATGGAAAATACTGTCAATTGATATCGTTTTCAGAAGTGGCAAAGATTCCCGAAAAACAATGTTAAAACAATGTTAATTACACAATGACATCATAAATTTACTGTTTGAGTTTGTCTTTATGGTAAGATATGTTTTATTGGTGGATAATATGCAATCGCAACCACGGACTAGCATTTCAATCACTAAACATAACATTTACTAGCATTTTATTATAATTAAAGTTAAATAGTCTAGTCGTTAAAGTATATTGTAAGGTTTTCACATACTTTTTTTCGCATAAAATATATTTTTCTATGAAAAGCAACTTTAAAAGTATATCAAATGAACAATTAATGTAATGGCTTTAGAGCAAATTTTCAATAAAAAACATTTAGGCCAGATACATCCGCAAAATACCCCCACGTTAGCTGGACGAAAAAATAGACAAACTCGACATAAGCACTTTTTAAGTGTGTTGAAAAGTGTTAAAAATAATGTATTTAAGTTTTTTATTTATCCTTTCTTAGGGACGGCGGTAGAAACGAAAATATTCAAATGCTGATGCTCGTCGAAACGTCGCGAAAGAACAACTCTGCATGCATTTACTTATAACAACAAAATGTCACAATCTGTCCTAGATGACGAGATTGTTTCATGAATGCCATAAAACCATGGTATCTATGAACTTTCATCTCAACATCACTTTATTTATGTTTAAATATTTCTAGTTATATTTTCCGTTCAAAATAATTTTTGAGCAATTCTTTTCTGAAAGGTGATTGATGCTAATTACAAACGATTTGTGTTTGAAAATACTCTTATAATAGTTGCCAAACACTTCGATGTTTTGGTATCAGTCTTTCAAAATAAGAACATTCGCTTTGGTTAAGTGACCAAAATTTAAGACGAAATTTCCGTCCGATTAAAATGAAGAATAATTAGTATTTGAAATTAGTGATACGCAAAAATTAGAAATAAAGGCAGCTATGTTTTTATTATTTACACACATCTTGTTCCAATTACGTTTAAAAAGAAAAATTACAGTTAAAAAGAAAAATGTGTACTTTTGAGGTGAGTTCTCGTACAATTTATTCCATAAGGAAATCTGTAAGATTAATTCTCTAGAAATCATCTTCCTATACAATATTTCTAGACCATTCTGAAATTATGTTAAAAGTTGTTTTATACAGATTATAAGTTGTTCAATAAATTATTTCAGTGGTGGTTTCAGTCGGTTCGCATCTTCCAATAGAATCGGACTCTGATTTTTTATGGAGTTCGGTGAACTGTTTGTTACGATGACACTTTTAAACCAAAAATCGCAAATTTACAATTAACTCCCTTGGGAGATTCTCAAAAGGTGGAATCGTTAAACGTTAACTATATGTAATTTTTAAAATTTTCAAATTTAAGGCCAATTTTTTTAATAGTATAGTATTTTGTCTATAAATATAATATATAAATATTTTATAATAGTATGTCTACAAAATTATACACAAACAGCAACTATTCTGGAAAATTAATGATTAAAGCATTTAATTAGCAGTTACGTCCGTTACAAATTTTGGACACTCTTTCGCCCGTACGTTACAGATTTTGGACGTTGCTCTTAGTATTTAAAAAATTCTTAGGACTAAGAATGTAGTAAATGTGTCTGTATATATATATATATATATATATATATATATATATATATAATTAACTTTTTGTTATCCAGTAATAATAATAATAAAATCAAATACTTTGTTACGTACGTTACTTTCGGACATAACAAAATACAGAAAAATTCTTTATAGAAAAGTTCTTCTATCTCCAAAAAAGCAATAAATCAGCCTGCCATCTCTTAACGAAATTTTCAAAAAATCATCCGTTTCCTTTATGCATTCGTTGTTTACCATTAGAACCACCTGGAAAAAAGTTAAAACTCTTTTTCTTGGTGGTACATTGGAGCAGTTAACGTTATGAATGTCCGAAATTGGCCTCTTTAGCATAAAATAATAAAATTTTAAGATATTTATACAAACCCAGTAGACACATACCTTTCGGTGCACGATCGGACCGCAGATGGCACTGTCGGTTAAGTGTCGGCAAAAACACAGTGGTTTCGGTGAAGCGTCGGCAGCATGTTGAAACATAAGATCTGCTATTTCGACTGTTGGTTACCGTAATCGGTCCCCTTATGGTTATATATCGGCAAGCGACTTATGCCGGCAAGTGACACAGGACCGATATGTGATTTCTGATAGTGGCCCGATCAGATTTGCCAACATCGGTCCGAATTCGGAATTTTTAGTCTTAGCCCACACTTTTTTTTTCTTTTTCTTAGTTTGGTTTGAGTTTCAGTTTTGATAAGATATGCATATTTCATGTATTTCATATAAAATTCTAACAGTGATAAAAAAAAAAAATGTCAAAAAAAAGCCTATATTTATTTATTTAAAAAAAAATGTTGTTGAATTCATTTTAAAAAGGACTTGCAATTATTTGAATCATCAAAAGAGTTTTTTAAATCTCTCCTTAAAATTATTATTCATTATAAACTTAATCGTAGAAAAGAAAATATCCATAAATTAATTGAACTTATTTTCTAGCTATTATATTCATTTTAAAAGCAATAGCTATGTTTCTTATTTTATCTAAAAATCAAATTATTAAAAAAGTGTTTAAAATTATTTTACAAGCTATAAAAATATAAAAAGAAACTCCCCAACTTTTTAGCATTATAATTTTTAAAAAAGATTCAGAAATCTCACACGTCTATAAAAAAAAAAAGATAAATTAATATTTCTATTTTATGTGATGATTAAGAAATGTTGATCATTATTGCTACATAATTACTAAAAATATATTCTACATTAAATTATCAAATTACAAAAAATGAACTCTCATTCTAATTAAAAGTAATTAATTACCAACTTATATTTCTATTAAAATTAGTTTTTCTATGTTACAAATATATATTTCTTGAATTAACACATTTAATTACATTATAATTCCTAAAGTGAAAATTGTATTAAGACAAAGACCTCTGAAATTCACTTATTTTATTTAATAAGCATTCTTAAATTTATAAGAAAGATTCAGAAATATCCCCCATTTAAAGTTGACTTCCAAAAGAAAAAAAAATATATAAATTAATATTTTTATATAATTTTTTAATTAAAACTATTGATAAGTAACAAACTGATATTGCAACATACTCATTAAATATATGTTCTACTTTAAATCATCAAAACGACATAAAATGAATTCTTATTCTAATTAGAAGTTATTAATTACCAACTTTTTATTTATTAAAATAAATTTTTCCATCTTAAAAATATATATTTTGTAAATTAACGCAACGCATGTAATTATATTATAAATCCTAAAAAAGAAATTTGATTAACTGAACCTCTGATTAACCTCTAAAATTTTTTTTCATAGTTAATTATTCTTAAATATATATATATATTCTTAATTAAATCTATATCTTAATTGTTCTTAATTATATCTATATCTTAATTATTCTTAAATTCGTTTTCTTTAACGAATTCGCTAATGTATTTATTTCATTCACTAAAATATTAAATTAACTTTTAAATACACGCGCGTAAGACAATTACACATAAATAAATAAAAAATAAAATAAAAACACTTCAAAATTCAAATTTTCCCATCTACCACTTACTTTCAACGACAACCAATACTTATCGATATGTTTTCCCCTTATGACCTCATATCATCCTCCCCTGCTCAAGTCTCAGTGGCTGAGTGGTGAAGGCGCCTACCTCCTGTCCCTGGGTACGATGGATCAAACTCCGCCTCTCCCAACGCTGAAACACGTTCCTTCCAAATATACATTCAACGATGGCTCATAGATGGCGTCATCAAAACAGATTTTTTTTTCAATTTATGTTGGTGTCGGGCTGTGGCCGGCATTCATATGGATAGCTATCGGCGTGCTGTCGGCATAGTTTTCTGCCGATACCGGACCGGCTGCGTGCCTCATGAATCTTGCCGCATTCGCGCGGCGTATCAAAAAAGATACGGAACCGGTAGCGGCAACCAGTATCGTACCAATACCACCGGTAGTGGCAAGCGGCTGTCGCCCGATTGCTTACCGATAGCTCTGTGTTTGCTGGGAAGCTTTTACAATAAATTATGTCATTTTCTGTCTCCGAATAGAATTAAAAACATAGTGTAAAAAAGAATAAAGTCAATGATAATTAAAGTTATGTTTGAAAGGCTTAAAGTTATGACTTTAAGTTATGATCTGTGCCCACCTTTTGAGAATCGCCCCCTTAAAATATTCGCCGGCACAATAACGTTTTTCGATCCTAAAAACGCGACATATTCGTATTTTTTCCCTTTATTAACCCGTCCCACTCCGTTGGATCCGCTGCGGAGACATTCTTAGTCTTTGCAAAATTTGTTTTTGGTACCAGTAATAAAGGAAAATAAAATTCACCTTATTTAATCAGAGCATTTTTGAAATTGTGTACTTGAAGGAAACTGCTTTTTAAAAAGTGGTGCCGATCGAATAAAATTTGTGTAAGAGACGCCGGATCTTTAAGGGTTAAAATAATGTTTCATTTGAAAAAATATATGCTATTATTTATCATTCGTGAAAATACCAAATTTAACTAATTAAAATACATATAAACAGGGCTCGTAGCGTTCCTAAAATTTTCGCACTTTGCTACCACTAAATTAAAACGATAATCTTAGTCGTATAATCCTATTATGGATGTTAAAGGAATCTATCACGAAGAATTCTTATTTAAAATACTGGTAGCAAAGTGCGAAAATTTTAGGAACGGTGCGAGCCCTGTATAAAGCACAAATAATTCTGCAAAAATTACATGGTTCGTACGCATCGTAGGTTTCAGATGATTTTAGACGTTTTAGTACCAGAAATTTTGTAAAGTACTGGGCTCTATATCTAAAGATAGAATTTTTTTTTTCATTAAATAAAACAAATATTTCTTAACGAAAATTCTTGTGCAAGGTGCTTGAAAGTCCTTGAAGCGTACGAATCCTGAATTACATCCAGGTGCATAAATATAAAATAAAGACATTTAAAATATCTTAAAAGACATCAGAAAAACCTAGAACATTTTCAACCATTACAAGGCTGTCATCAGTAGGATTTAAATGTTGTTATTATTTTCTTTGCGATAATTCGAGAATTGTCAAGAAGAAAAAGTTGTAATTTAAATTTAAATGTTTTTCGCTAGATGAGATGCCAAATAAAGTTATTCAAATTTTCAAAAAAAAAACGAGCTTTCATCTGTTATGCAGCAAATATCACCATACCCCATGGATATCGTATGATAGTGCATCGTTACAAGCTTTATCTTTATTAGCAATTATTTCAATTGATTCTCTTATGATGGCTTTCTGGTAATTTTTTGCACGAAAAATAATTTTTGATTTGCTAAAAGTATTGTAATTGAAATTTTTTCGACTTCTGATTTTCAACGGATTTACACGTTTTAGGGGTCAGAGATCCCAAAACATGTTTATACAAAATGTCCGTCTGTCAGCCCCTCTGTTCTTGTGGCCGTGCGTCCGTATGTCGCTATTGTCCCATCCAAAAGTATATGAAGTTATGCAAGGAATTGAACCAATTTTTTTTCTTTGTTTCAGGCTATGGCCAGCAGGTCCTCCCTGAACTTGAAAAAATTTCGCCGGAAGGCGGCGCTATAATTGTGATGTCTGTTCCATTTTCATTATTGTACCATCGAAAAGTGTATGAAGTGAAGTTATGCATTTAGACCGATTAATTGACTGAAACAGAAATTTAAGATGAAAATCAAAGTTGGTATAGTATTGAACTAATAACATTGAAGTATTAACATGTGTAACTACTTTTTTGAAAAATTAAGATGTATAAGAAGTTTTAGGATTGGCACATCCAACTAGTTTAGTATCAGGTTTAGACTTTTCACCTTTGTATATGGGACAGAAAATGCACAGAGATTTCAATCATTGTTTTTTTAGCATGATGAGCTCTTTATTCAATGCTCCCATTTGTCCGTTTTTGTAATAATAATTTTGTAACCATAATTGTGAATAAAGTTTTCGCCCAAGAGTTTTACATTGAAACATTTGCAACGAAAATGACGATCCGAATAGGCGTTTACAATATTTGTAAGAAAAATCTAAAAAGAAAACATAAATCTAAAAAACGCAGCGAGTTACAGCGCATGTAGTCCGTCATTATTTTCAAACCTACCTCTTAGAGTTCATTTGGCGACGACTTTATTCAAAAAATGAAATGTATTCTGCGATGAAAGAGACATTTTTAATTTCATGGTTGCAGTTTAAATAATATAGTCAAGAATAAGGAGGCGGAGACATATAGTGTACTGTTTACCAGTTGCGAGTGAAGTAACTGAGGAGGTCGTCACAAGATGGCCGCTTTTTTTTAAAAATCGGATAAACAGTTTCTGATTACAGCCGGAAGCAAACTTCCCACCAGTAAATTTGAATAGAAAATTTCGTCTTATTCAAGCACCTTATTCATGTAGATATTTTCTCACAAGCAAGTTAAAAAATTCTATTTATTTTTACTGGTGTAATTTGCCCCAGGTACTATAATCTTTTTCACAGACGCTGACAGAAGATTGTCTAAGTTGTCACAATAAGGCGGAAACGTAGGGCCTGACTAGAGGCAAAGTAAACTTCCACATTAAAAATGGCGATATATATATAGGGGGAGGGATTTTGTCATTTTATATCGTTCAGACATTTAATCAAACCAAAATTTACTTTTTTAGCAATTAGTATTGAAAACTAAGAGTAGTTTTATATTACACAAATATCTGAATTTTTTAATAATAATTTTCGCTTTGTTTAATGGCAACTTTCATTGAATAAATATAATGAAAATTGCCATTTAAAAAAAAAGTGGTAGATATTTGAATCCAGAATTTCCGCTAAATTGCCAACTTTGTTAGCGATGACTAAAAATATTGGCCAATATAACCAATATACCTGAAACAGTTTTTTCGGGTAATTACGTTTCTAGATTTTTATAATATTTATTAACAAATAGTAGGGTAAAGTGCCCATATTTCTTCCCCCTTAACTTCTCTGCTTCTCCGAAAGTGTCGCCACTTATGACGCAAGACACAGGGGACGGAAAGTAAAAGGGGTCAGTGTTGAAAATTTCGTTCACCAAGACGCATGCATAATATTAAAGACGGCGAATTTCCTATTTTTAGAAAACCTGAATTCATATTATATCGTTTGTAGAACGTTATTTACTGTACTGTAAGCATTTATTATTCGTTGCATGTATTTTACGTTGGTAAGATGCTGACATTAGCATACAGTGAGTTTCAGGACGCTCAGTTCATCTTACGGAAACTGAAGATCCGTAATATTGGGAAGTAGCGGGGTCCCAATTTCGTGCCCCTTGCAGTTCTTATTTTCGTCCCGGGGACGAAATTAGGAGTGCTTTTTCATGACATTTTTTTCAATATTTTCCTCATGTTTGTATGGCTAATGCATAGTTGCCAATCTCCCGATTTTTTGGATACCAGTAAAATCTTACAAAAATGTTTTCTTTATTTAATTTCGTTAAAACTGTGATTGTATAAAGCAAGTATTTCTGCATAAAAATATTCGTATGAAAAAAATCGGGAGGTTGGCTACTATGCTAATGTTTCATTGTGTTATTCTTCCACTGATAATTAGTACATTTCTTTGTCCCTTACTTTAATGTAAATTAAATTACTTACTCATTTAGAAAAAAAAAATTGGTTTAGTTATAAGTTAAGCCTTGGCGGTACGAAATCAGGACCATTTTTTTTTCCTTTGCATTTTTTAGATACTTCTGAAAAAACAATTTTTCTCATTGTTAAAATTTTTTTGGACGATATTTGCATATGTTTCTATATGCGTGGGTAGTTAGTCTATATATAATCCAAATTTGGTAGATTTTCACTGAAAATTACAACTTCCAAAGGCCTAAAAGTAACTGGGGGACGATAATAGGGCACCTTACCCTAATCTTTGCCTTATTTGTTATCAGAATACTTATGGCAAAAATACTATTAGGAGGAAACAGTGGTTATAAAAAAACAGAAACACAATCACTCCATTAAATATGTAAAATTTATAAAACTTAAGTAAACTATTTCTATATCGTAAAAAAAAGAGAATTGAATGGATAATGGATACATTACTAGAATTAGGATTCTATCATTATTACATGGAGAATAAAACTACTTGTTGAGACAAAATAATGCTGAGTGGAAAGACATGATAATTACTTTATAATTTGATAATTTCTTTATAATTTATACATGATAATTTTAAGGTCTCATACTCTTAAAATTGGAAAAAAATGAAAAAAACAAATACCATTTTCAAAATTTAATATCTTAAAATGTATTTGATTTTAAGACACAATTTTTATTAAGATGAAAGATGCAGAAAAACGGAATAACAGATTACGCGCACGATTACAAAATAAATTTTGGTACTAGAACGAAAATTTTGGTGCCTATACTTCAGATTATAATAATTACCTTGAACCTAAATAAATTTTGTGTAAAGCATTTTTATATTTTTAGTACAAAGTTGTATTTAGCTAATGCAAAATTTCGAAAATTTCAACACTATAATATCACTTAAAAAAATCTTTTTTTAACAGTAAAAAGGAAATTTTAGGTTCAGTTTATATAGACTAATAAGAAACACATGTTTTGAAAATGTCATGAAAAAAATCTGCAGTTTTGAGATATCGTGTGCATTATACCCAAAAACGTCATTTCGAGAAAAATGATTTCAATGTTTTGGAAATCCCGCTTCAGCTATTAAGCAGGTATAATTATAAAAGCCACAACTTCTGTTCTAAACGGAATTTCAAGGAAACAATTATATCAAAATGTTCAGAAAAGATACGAGTTTAACATACAAAAAAATTAAAGTTTCGAAAAATTTAAAGCTTTAAGAGTCCTGAGCCTTCTTAATAGGACGTTAGGCCCCGAATGGATTAACCGTTTGAGTTCGGAACAAATCTTGTAGATATATGCCAAAAATGCGAATGTGTATGGGTTGTATAGTAAAAAAATACTTGTAAGCCGATGATATATACAGAAATCACACGCTTCGCTAGTGCAACCAACTTAAATGCACACCACACTGAGACAACAAATAGGAGCACCAGCACCCTGTCAGTTTTAGCATAGAACAAAATGAGCGCCATAGCGCTTCACGCAATTGTGGCACATAACTAGAGTAGCGCTATCGCGCTTCCTAAAATTTTGGCACATAACAAGAGGAGCGCCTATCGCGCTGCTCCGCACTCAACCAGTTAAATAATAATTCAAAGCTTGTGTGAGATAGCAATCGTCTGTATATGTGTTTCAGAATATTCAAAATTTCATACCAGAAAAATATACGGTGTCGAATCCGAACCGAGTAGGCATTGTGAATATGCGTGCAGCATACCTTTGGACTACAGACGATTAAAATGTTTTTATGATTTAAAAATTAATGATCGAGCCTGAAACACGGAGAAGTAAATGCAAATTTCCGACATATTAAACATTCACCATTATTGTATGGTGAATATCGACTTTCACCGGTGTAAGTCAGAAATAAGGATATTTAACAAATATTTCGGACATACACCAAGAGACTATGAGAATGTTGGCATTCACCGGTGAAAGTCGACATTCTCCAGATTTCAGTCTTTTATAGTAACATGTATATTTATTTGTATATTTTAATACATTTAATCTATCCATTAATAAACGTAATATTATCCTCCAGAGATCTGGCATACATTTAAATGGATGTTTTGCTTTATCCTTCTATTGAGTTAAATTTCATTGTAGCAATCTAAAACCAGTTTGGCATGGTAATGTATGAATCAAATACCGACATTCAGCTTTTGGATTTTGGCAACGGTAACTACTTTTTTTTGCAAATGGCGTAATAAATGAATCGAGTTGGAAATCTACGTTCTGCTGGTAAGTTTCGGTTTTATGTTATTTTAATTTGTTTAAACTATTTTCTTTTGATATTTTAATAGCAAATGTTAATACTAGCCTTATGTTCTGTATAATAAATTCTATCCTTTCCCATACTTTTAGTATTTTTTTAATTATTTTAAAGCGAGTTATGGCCTGAACATCCATTTAGATGTGCTGTAAAAAAAATTAAAACATCGAAATCTATTAATTTATTTAAAAACATTATTTTTGATGCCTATTTGTTAAAAAAAAAAAAAAAAAACTCATATTAAAAAAAATATATGCATTATATTTTGCGTGGGTCTCAGGAGGTTATACACTTGTGAGCAAATTAATTGAGACAAAGAGAAAATTTTTCACATTTCGAATGTATTTGATATAAGTTCACTTACATCCATAATATAGATATCTAGTAAAAAAATTGTCTTCCTCTGGCTTTTATGATGTCATTTACTCCTTTTGGCATGGAATCTACTAATGTAGAACATACAGTTTTGACATCGTCATAACGATATCAAATTTCTGACATTCTCAATCATCTTTCTTTTGGTTGAGCAATCAATTCTATTAACACATCTCTTCAAAACGCTCCATAAATTTTCGATTGGGTTTGCATCGGGAGAATTGCTAGGTCAATCCAAAACCTCTAATCTTTTTATTCTTTAAAAAATTCTTTACCTTTTCAGAATTTTGGCATGTAGCAAGATCAGGTTGAAACACACCGCCACCATTAGTGAACGTTTGCATAAAAGTTTTGTAAAAGTGTTGTAGTAATTGAATGTATTTTATAAAGTTAATCATTCCTTCAACTGGCCCTAAAGTTCCAAATCCTGTAGATGTAAAATATCCTCAAAATATTTGTTTTGAAGAGTGTATACAGTTTCATCAAAATGTTCTGATCTGATAGGTTCTCTAACGCTGCGTCTCACAGTTTTCGCTTGAAACGCGCCACAAATTGCGTTTTGTCACTGAAAATGACTTTTCCTCAGTCTTCTGCAGTCCAGGATTTATATTTCATGTCCCAATCAAAACGTTTTTTTTCTTCATTGTAGGTATTAATAGCTGTTTATTGATTGGTATTATTGAAATTCTCCCCGCTTCCATAAGCCTGCGTCGAGCTGTCGATGAGGAAACGTTTACTCCAGTAGCCAATCAAATTCTCTGAAGGTCTGTACTTGATTTACGAAGATATATTTTATTATTTCGTAAACGAAATTTGCATGTCCGAGGTGTTGTCTTACGCCTTCTTTCGTAATTTCTCTTCCGTTTCAGAGAAACTGTCCCAAATTCGATTTTTGATTATTAATTATCTCCGTAACACTTCCTTTCCCAACTCCAACTCTTGCTGCGTTATTTCTCATAGTCATTGATATATACTCACTTAAAGTTCTAGCTAAAGTTACAAGGATTGATATCCTTCACGACATCTTCAAACAATTTTACACTTCCAAAGGCGTGAAAACGAACTAGGTCGATAATGCCCCCTCTCCAACCAATGTATGATGACAACGTGATCAAACCACTTTCGAATATGAATTTAAAAGCAACGTTATAAACGCCAGAATAAGCAAACATTCAGAAGACTAGTTTCGGTAACGAAGCTAGTCTGTTGAATGTTTGCTTATTCTGGCGTTTTTAACGTTGCTTTTAAAATGATATAATTCTGCGCCAAGTAGCATCCAAGTAGCATCCAGGTCAATTCTGCTCAATAAGAAAAGGCCATTAAAATCGCTTATAGGCAGGACATCAATGTGAAAGAATGCAATTCGAGAAAAATTGAGCTTGTTCCAATTAATTTGCAGATTACTGTAACATTCATAGATAAAGAAATTAATTATATTTAATATATTTCAACATATTAATTATTTGTTGCTAGAGCTCTGTCATAAAGCTCAGATGCTACGAACTCTTGTTACAAGAGTGTTGAGCTATATT
Source organism: Maratus speciosus (assembly GCA_963932465.1). Lineage (NCBI taxonomy): Eukaryota > Metazoa > Arthropoda > Arachnida > Araneae > Salticidae > Maratus > Maratus speciosus. Next base: position 602,867,162 of record OZ010792.1, read on the forward strand.
ATTTGAATTTTGTAAAATTTATGACATAAATTTTTAAACAACAAGAGTTGAGAGCATTTTTTATGTTTCATATGTTAAGGAAATATGATGGAGTAAATGTCTGTCAGAAAAAAAGATTGGTAGAAAATGCAGAAATATAAATGTAAATTTCATTTTTTATGTTTTCCTAAAATAAATCACACTTCCACATAGAATCCTTGACGGATTTCCCTCACGGATTCATGTCCGACCCGAACTTGAAATTTCTATTTGAAGTCTGTACACATCCATAACATTTCGTGATGTCGTTGAATTTCTCGCAAAGAAAGGGGAATCTGTTGAAAATGTCTTTAAAAGATCTTCATTACTGTTAAGCTATAAACATAAATACCCAGTTTGGATTGCAGTGAGACACCTTGGACTTTTTGAGTGAATGAAAGGATTGTGACTCTGAGTTACTTCACAGTAATTGTCCAACATACGATGCTCTATCATCACTGAAAATAGAATTTTGAATCTCCTGTATACTTAAAGTTATATTATAATTATATGATTTTTTATGCTTAAATTTAATTGAATATAATATTTAAACAACTTGAAAGTCGGCCACGTATGATGAATGAAAACACAAAATTATCTAAATTAAATTTTGTCAACTCAAATTGGCCGGAGTGTTTAGGTAGATTTCGTATGAAATACTATCTATTACATTCTCCCCTATGTTGGAATTTCTGAAAAGGTTTTGCAGATCTATACCGATAAATTTAGAACCCAAAACCACTCTCAGTAAAAAACTTTATCTATCTGTATCACATATTTATGGACACTATAACTTCCATAATTCTGCACAAATATCTTTCAAACTCATACATAAAATCAAGAGGCATAAAATCTCGGTCGAGTTCGTTAATGGGCAAAATCGGACCAAGAGGGTGGAAATAGGGAGGAGTTTTGTGAAAACCGAAAAAAACTCATAACTTCTTAATTATAATACATATCGAACAAGTTTAAAGTTGTTATTACTTCTAAAAAAGGACCAAAAATTTATGTATGACAGATTTTTGGTAAAATTAAAAATGGGCTCAAGGGAAGAAAAAATAGGGTTTTGGGGAGGAAAAAATTCATAACTTCGTCAATTCTCAAGATATAAAATCCAATTAAATTAATTATAAATCTTCTTAATATTATCTAAAATTTTTATATTCACAAAGTTTTGATTGGATCAATTCGTACAGCAAGAAAAAAAATTAATAAAAATAAATAAAATGAAATAAAAACAAAAACAAAAAGGGTGGGGTGTGGGGAGGGGTCAGAGAAGGATAAATCCATAACTACGTCAATTCACAAGATATAAAATCCGCGTGAATTTATTATATATTTTCTTAATATTATCTACAACTTTTACATTGACGAGTTTTTGAAAGGGACAATTCTTACAGCAAAAACAAATTAAAAATACGTACTGTTTGAAAAAATATCCGTATTAAGGGTGCACTCAATTCCAAACTACTTATTTTCTGCCTCATTTTTGCTTTCAAACGCATCCAATTGCTAGGTTCTCTTATTTGGAAACTATATAATGTACCGTAATGGTCGATTTTTTGATAGAGGTAGAACATATTTCAAAATATAATGTCAAACTGGGCATCTTGAACCGAATTTTCCGAAGCGATTGTGTTGAAAAATAGGGTCCTACTGAGAAAATAATTGTTTATAAATCAAGTTCTAATGAATTGAACAAAAAATATAAACACAGGTCGCTAATAAATCTCTTAAAAAAAACACGTTAGCAAGTTTCATGTTTTGTTTTTTAAAAATGAATCTGAAAATGTGTCAGAGAATTTCGAGTTGTTGAGCAAGGAAAAAAATTTTTTAATACCGCCGTAACATGATTCTGATAACACCAGCTCTCATATAAAAATGAAATAATAAACTCGTCAAAAGCGACCAGTTAAAATTGTTAAAGTGGGTTTATCTGTAATCATGATTTAGTTTTTGTTGTTGAAATTAGTACTTAACTTCGAAATCTACCTCCGCCTGTAGGCCGGCCTCCAGGGATTTTTTATTTCAGATTGCTGCCCCTCTTTCTTTAAAACAGTCATTTCATAAAACGATTTCAAAAAAGTAGAACCTATGAAGCAATCTTTAAAAAATAATAAAATTCATTGTAATGCTGAGTATAAAGTTGTTACGTGTCAAAATTACAACAATATTTGAAGACTGAAGTTTTAAATCATGCGTTCAAGAATTATTTTTAAAATGTAGAAAAAGTTAGTAATACGGTTTCTGTCAATCATCGCAGACGTGAGGGCGCGCCAACTAGGAAAGGGAAATCTGATTACGGAAGACACACCAGCAATGTATAAAAGAAACATTCAACAGTAGAAATGCTATTTTCGTGAATTTGCGTTGAGGGACCCAATGCAATGTGGACCAAGCGCCTAAGGTCACTTTTTTTTTTTTTTTTTTTTTTTTTGACTTGCTGTCACTAAAGACGACAGGATTTCATGATTATATTGATTTAGCACACCTGAGATGAGTGTACAAGTGAATACTTAAAATCTTTCACATTTATACCATACTTTTTCTGGTGTGAGTTAAAGTTTAGACTTTTATATACAAAATTGATTTGTGTGGAAATTGTAAATAATATAGGGTAGCCTGCATTAAGAGTTGATCAATTAAAGATATTTTTTGTTTTATAGATGTGTATTTAACTATACTGCTACATAAATTCTGATTAAAATAATGTACTTTTAGATACATTAAGAGAGCGATTCGTAGAACAACGAACGTAATATTAATTAATATGACAGCTTCGTTATATTTTTTCTTAACGTTGAGTGACAACGCTTTTATCGTATTTCGTTTGATATGCAATATAATCAATGGAGATTTACAAGGTTTCATATTTTGCATATTGCAACTGTTTTTGAAAAGCAGCATTTTCTTTTGTAGTACCAAATACTGTAATAGGGGAGACCGGGGCTAGTAGACGCACTTTTAGTTATTGATTTTTATTAATTTTTTGTTTAAGATTTTTATTAAACTTTAACAGTACTTTTAAAGAACAGGCATTGGGCTATAAATACCCGGGGTTTTGAGTTTGTAGGTTTTGTAGTTTATGTTTAGCGGAAGCCTAAAGTAAAAGGAAAATTATGCGTCAACTTACCTCGTCACGGGGCAAGTTGCCTATAACTAAGTTGGGTAAGTTGTCACACACTTTATAAAAATTTAAATAAGAGAGGGTCATTCCATGTCAGTTCAGGCAGGCATGTAACCCACCATCACAGATTTTGATGAAACTGCGTGTGTTTGTTCCTTTTATTAAGATATGATTCCCAGTATTTTTTTTTTTTTTTTACTTCTTGGTCAAATAGTTTCTGAGAAAAAAATTGTCAAAATTTTGAAAAACTGCCATCAGTTGGCATTCTTGACTGCTCGATTTTCAAATGTAGCATGACATAAATATGATCATATTTCAATATCTATTCCACAAATCATCTTCAAATAATTTATAGATAATATATAGGGTACGTATTTTATGAAAAAAAAATACTGTTACGCTAATATAACATTTTAAGTGTGTCTAAAAAAATGTTTAATCTTTGAAGTCGTGATTTTTTTATGAAAAATAATGCATTAACTAAAATAGCATTATTAACAAAAGGCGGTATTTTTATTAAATTTATTTTTTGTGGGGGATATACTTAAAGGTGTCCTTTACCTGATTCTGAAATAAAAGTAGTGGGATTTTGGGTGTTTTTAGTAGTATTTCATATTTAAAAATATTTTGAGGCGTATTTCAAATCAAATCAAGCAGAGTCATTCCATGTCAGTTCGCCTAAGACATTTAATTCACTGTCACAAATTTCAATGAAACTGGGTATGTTTATAGCTCATTTTAAGACAGGATCAAGGAAATTAAAGGTGACTACAAGTAAAATATTTTTTAAGATAAAAAAAATATCTAAATTTTGAAATTTTTTAAAAATGTTTTTAATGACAGATCTATATTCAGAGACTGCATAAAAAAAGTCATTTCAATATAAAATCACTAAATAAGTTTCAAATGTATATGTGACAAATAATGTAGGCAGATTATTATTTATTGTTGTTTGTCATGTTTAAACACTAAGAGTGTGTTTAATCTTGTGAATTCTTAAAATCAAGAATTTTGTGAAAAATAATGTGTTAATCAAAAATTTATTATTAACCGAAGGCAGGCTGTTATTACTTTTTTTAATTGTACGTAAAAATATCTTTTCAATAGTTATAAAATAAAAATAGTGAAAATATGAGCAATTTTAACAAAATTTTCATAAAATGTGAATGTTTAATGATAAATATTGAAGCTTTTCATGCTAAGATGTACTAAAATGACTACGATATCGTGTATTTCTACTCTTGCTTAAATATAATACATACAATAATAAAATAACAAATATTATTTACAGGAATAAAAATTAAATTAAATAGTACCGGTTCCTTTACCAACACTACATTGCTCAACAGCCGACTTAAAATCAACAGCCCACTCTTATTGAAAAATACTTTCAACTGTTCAAATAATAAATAAACTGCATTTAAAAATTTTAATATCAACTTATTATCTTAAGACGATAATAATAACTAAACAACATGATGAATTTATAAATCAGCTTTTAATTGAAAAGTCATGAAATGGTCCCTTTAAATATTGTTGTTCATCGAGTCAATCAAAACAAATTATATAAAAAAATAGTGAGCCTAATATGCTGACTGCAATGACACTTCTAACAAAACTAATTAATTCATTACCATCTGAAATCAAACCCAAAAGATCAAAAAGAAAAAAAAATCATCTGTAGTGTGAATGTGACATACTCAGTGGTTGTTGAGGTAGGAATGTCTTTGTGACATTTTCACCTGTACTTCAATAAAATATAAACATGTAAGCCTTTTTCATTCATCCAAATTAAGTAAAACAATTATAAAATTTTGTTGTCATTACACCAGATGTTAAATTTTTCGTTACATACTATTAGATCAGTTCTTTACTTTTAGACATTATTGACATAATATCATAAAATTTACTATATGTATTTTCTATAAGTGTATAAACAATATATATATGCTTTATTAAACATAAATGAATAATTTTTAAATAATTTGTTTGAGAACAGGGATATATATATACACACATATATATGTTTAAAATCCATCTTTCAGCAATACTGTGATGAAATGAATCAAATTACCGTAATTTCCGGTGTATAGCCCGCGGATCAAACAATCGTGTTTCGACCCAGAAATTTATAAAAATAAAATGTAACTTTTTAGATCACAGTAAATATTGGTCTTCAAATACTGAATAAAATTTCTGGGTCCAAACTGAATTGTTTGATCTGCGGGCTATACACCCGAAATTACGGTACATATCATTAGAAACTGAATAAAGTTACAAAAGTGCAACTCATGAAGATTTAAATATTTTTTTTAGATATAGTTATTTGAAAGATATAAATATAATGGATTATGCGTTTTTTGCATATATTTAAAGCACAATACGTCAAAATTTTCTTCAAAAGAGTGAAATTTGGTATTTTTTTTTCAATATTAGCAGCTCAATGCTAAATTTTCAATATTAACAGTATTAGGACTGTCATTTTGAAAATTTCTATTGGGCGGTGAGGAGCTAGTGATTTTTCTCTTTTTTGGAAAGGGATAATTGCTCTTCGCCCTAGAAGTTTTACTAAAAAACAATATTGTTTATTTTTTTCCTTAAGAAACGAACATAAAAGATAATTTGAAAAATAAAATAAATGTATAAATAAAAATATTTCCAGGGATGATACATTGGATAGGTTTTACATTTGAAAATATTGATAATTTTAAATATGATTTAAATACTACTAAAACCAACCAAAATCCCACTATTTTTATTTAAGATCCAGTTATAATGTAGTATTATGTACAATTTAAAATTAAAAAATTAGTCATAGAAACTCCGCCTCTGATTGATAAAGATTTTTTAATAATTTTATTATTTTTTGTAAAATATTTTTGATTTCAAAGATTATACAATTTTTTAGACACATTTAAATATTTTTTAACATTACAGCAATATTTTTTTCATAATCTACATACTTTATTTACCTCGCTTAAATTATTCGAAGAAGATTTCTTTATTAGTTATTGAAATATGATTTTATATATAAAATGAGGCCTTTGAAAATTGAACAATCATTAATGGCAACTCGTGGCATTTTCCCAAAATTTTGATAATTTTTTCTCATATGTTCACTATTTTTATTTTATAACCATTTAAAAGATATTTTTACGTACAATTAAAAAAAATGCAATAACACCCTGCCTTCGGTTAATAATAAATTTTTGATTAACACATTATTTTTGACAAAATTCTTGATTTTAGAAATTCATAAGATAAAAGACACTCTTAGTGTTTAAACATGATAAAAAACAAGAAATAATAATCAGCCTACATTATTTGTCACATATACATTATTTGAAACCTATTTAGTGATTTTATATTGAAATGACTTTTTTTTTTTTAATACAGTCTTTGAATATCGAACTGTCATTAAAAAAATTTAAAACAATTTTTCAAAATTATCTTAAAAAATATTTTACTTAGGATCAAGAAAATTAAAGGTGATTACGTCTTAAAATAAGCTATAAACAAACCCAATTTCATTGAAATTTGTGACAGTGATTAAATGGCTTAGGGGAACTGACATGGAATGACTCTGCTTGATTTGATATGAAATGCACCTCAAAATATTTTTAAATAGGAAATACTACCAAAATCACCCAAAATCCCACTATTTTTATTTCAGAATCAGGTAAAGGACACCTTTAAGTATATCTCCCATAAAAAATAAATTTAATAAAAATACCGCCTTTTGTTGATAATGATTTTTTTTTGTTAATGCATTATTTTTCATAAAAAATTCACGACTTCAAAGTTTAAATATTTTTTTAGACACACTTAAAATGTTATAAGCGTAACAATATATTTTTTTCATAAGCTGCGTACCCTAAATATTGTGCATAAATTATTTGAAGATGATTTGTAGAGTAGATATTGAAATATGATTATATATATGACATGCTACATTTGAAAACCGAGCTATCAAGAATGCCAACTGACGGCAGTTTTTCAAAATTTTGACAATTTTTTTCTCAGAAACTATTTCACCAAGGAGCAAAAAAAATTACTGGTGATCATATCTTAATAGTAAGAACAAACACACGCAGTTTCATTAAAATCTGTGATGGTGGGTTACATATTGATATTTTACTGCCTGATTTGACGTGGAATGCCCCGACACGCAGTTAAGAGAAATCAATTTCCTTATTACCAGTAGGTTTAATCAAAGGCGTTGTCGCCGTACAATGTAAATTCTAAATTATACAGACATAAAAATAATGAATAAAACATTAACATTGAGTAACTTCTATCCTACTCGATAGCATCATCAGAGTTACAGTTGTCACAAATAAAAATTCGAGTGTCTCCGTTTGGGCAAGCCCCGTGTGCCCAAAATATTGCATTCCTACCACTTTTTTCGGTAATAAACACACATACTGCAATATACATTAAAACACACATTCACACATAAATAACGCCTGCATTCAACAGTTAAAGGTATATGCATAAATAATTTAGACATACATACAATAAATACAATAAACCCAACTGGAGTGAAAAATTAGCCAGAGCCAGGAATCGAACCCGGGACCACAGTATACAAGACTGCAGCTCTAACTGTTGAATGCAGGCGTTAGTTATGTGTAAATGTTTGTTTTAATATACATTGTTGTATGTGTGTGTTTATTATTATATTTCGTAGATCGATGTAATAGTAAAATCTATGCATCGTTGTCCGGTCATCCAAGGCTGTCGATTGATTTCTGTTGACTTCCCCAACATGGCTTAATAGTCAGAAATTGCAGACTCGGGTATCGGTCGGAGTAGCTCAGTGGTTAGAGCAGCAGTCTTGTATACTGTGGTCCCGGGTTCGATTCCTGGCTCTGGATAATTTTTCACTCCAGTTGGGTTTATTGTTTTTATTGTATGTATGTCTGTAAATTATTTATGCATATACCTTTCACTTTTTTCGGTGTTTGCTGCTTTTCAAGCTACCAGCATACACCAGACACCGAGCCAACTTGCCCCGTGTTCAATGCGCCTACTAGCCCCATAATAAATTTCTTCACAAAAAGGACACGTAACCATCTAAGCATAAATAATCCAAGTAAATCACATATGGGGTAGGTACAGTTAATCATACACTAAGAAAAATTGCAAAAGTGAAATCGCAATTATTAAGATAAGTATTTGAAATTAGAAAAAGAATGAAGCAACAAAAAATTACTTATGAGAGCAAAAAAAAACCAGAAAAATCGTAACAAATGTCTACTGCACGTAGGTAACGCTGCAAAACTACAATGAGGATTGTAAAACGCAAGAAGAAAGGTACTCTGTGACTGGTTGCACAATCTATCTACAAACAGGCGATTTATGGGGACTGCGCCTACTTACCTCTGTAGCCAAATAGCCACAGTCTCCCCTACCACTTAGTGCAATGAAACATTGGTATCATTCAGTTATAAACAATCGTTCGTATATCTATATAAACAGGAATCGAAACAATCACTCGATTGAATATTTTCTCGAATCATAGCAATTTGAAGTTAAATAAACATAATTCAACCCTAAAAACTGTATTTATTTGTGTCCATTCATTAAACTTTTTCTTTAAAATTTTCTCGTTTATTTTATTTAAGAAAAACGGAAAGATTCAGAACTAATTCTGCGATTGTTCGAGTCATACCATTCGATTATACTTCCACTTGAGAAAATCGCTTGTTTCATCCGAATGATAAGATATCTTATTTTTTTTACACACTCGAGTGAACCACTCGAAACGGAACATTCAATCGATTGTTTTTTCCCGAATGATACCACGTCCCCATTTTGTGCTTGTTCGAGTCATTTCATTCGAATGTTCCTTTTGTGACAAAAATCGCTCGTTTCACTCGAATAATAGAATGTCTGCCTTTTGCGCATGTTCGAGTCATTGAATGCGATTATTTCTCGTTTCGCAGAAATCCTCCACTTTCACCGTATTTCGAATGATTGACTGCTATTTTTCCAAAATGCATACCTTAGGCACAGGATAAATTTATCCTGCAGTTTGTGCATTTCTTATTTATTATTCTGTTAACAAATTTTGTCACCGAGTCGTTCTCGTTAGTCCCGGTTCGGCAATGGAGTTATGAATAAAGAGGAGGTGACATAGAGCGTACTGTTTACCCGTTGCGAGTGAAGTAGCTGATGAGATTGTCACAAGATGTCAGCTGTTTTTCTTAAATCAGAACAGCATTTCTCATTACAGCCGAGGCAAACTTCCCACCAGTAAATTTGAATAGAAAATTTCATTTTATTTCAGCGCCTTATTGACGGGTATATTTTTTTCAAAAATAGGATGAAAATTTCTATTTGTTTCTACTGGTGTCAATTTTTCCATATATTATAATATTTTTCTTTGACACTGACAGGCGGTTGTCTAGGTTGTCACAAGATGGCGGAAACAGAGGGCCTGACTATCACCAAAGCAAATTTCCACCAGTAAAAAGGATTATCTGCTTCTTCCATTATTTATGACTCAAATTTTGCAATTATAAAGAGTTTAAATTAAATAACGAGATTTTTTTTTATTTGCTGGTGGATGTTTCCTCTGCGGTAAAAAAACCCTGTGAAAGTCTGTACTGTTGAAGCTTAAGTAAAGGCGATTCCTCTTTATTAATAGTTTCATGGGTTCGGCATGTCCGGGATATATTTTTTTTTTGTTTCCAAGTCTGTCGCCTAATTGTATGCATCTGTTACGTTTTTTGTCAATTTTAAAGTTTGAGCGGTGCAGAAAGACTCTTAGTTTTTTCAATTGATTCGGTTTCGTGACATTTCCATTGAACTATAAATAAAGAAGGACTGATATATCCTGAAAAGGGTGAAGCTTCAACTGTAACTGTTTTCGCAGTGGTTCATGGCAGCCAGGAAAAACGTCCATTAGTGAATTTGAAAAGAAAATTTCTAACCTTATTAAAACCGAATTTCAGTCATAATTATGATCAAAAAAGGATATATTTAATTTTACTGATTGGAGTAAGTCTGTAGTAGTCGAGCCCTGCGTTTCTGCCCTATTGTGACAACTTAAACAACCTCCTGACAGAGTGAGTGATCGAGATACCCGGGTTCGCTGCCACCAGTAAAAGCGAATAGAAATTTTTACCCTATCAGTGAGAGAAATAAATTTCGCATGAATAAGCCGCTAAAATAAGACGGAACTTTCTATTCGAAATTTACTGTTGCAATTTATCCTCGGTGGTCATCAGAAACGGTTAATCCTATGAAAATAAACTGTCGCCATCTTGTGACAACGTCCTCAGTTACTTCACTTGCAAGTGATAGACGCTTACCCTATGGCTCTTTATTCTCAACTCCATTGATATCAACCACTTGATCTCTTCCTCAGTACTTCGTGCCACCTATTGATAAGTTTGTCACCGGAATAAGTGCTTTAATTTTTCTGCTAGAAGTATTTCTCATTGCTCATAATTGTATTATTTATTTTTACAGAGGGTATGGAATGACAGGTCAATAATTGGAATAAATCATAAGATTGAGTCGTACTTCACTTAAACTTTCGACATGTTAGTGTCAACTTTATAGGGTATTTCCATGAGTACTTGTAGTGTTAGTCACAGCTACGACTTTTAGCTACCAGTATTTTAGAATGGAAAATGTGAGTTATTTTATCAGAGATACCTCATTAATCGAATAAGGACAAGCAAAATATTCGAAAATAACGGTGGCCAACAAGCGTAGCACTTATCAGCTATATATATGACTTACACTACAAAGCTAATAGAACTAGTCTATAGTAAATGTCACTTCTCAAGTTTTATAGAACGGTCTGAAAGTATGTGAATATCTAATGGATATGAAGCTTTTTTTTTTTTAATTGGATCGCCTGCAAAAATGTCATGATTAATAATGGCGACATATTTGAATTGAGTTAAGTATATATACCAAAGAAATGTATTCTTGAATATCTTTTTTTCTAACAATCTATGTTAATAAGTAGACAGAAAATAATGTCTTACATTTAGCAAGTACTTCAGTATATTTATTAATATTAGAAAAAAAAGAGAAAAATACTGAATATATTCAATGAATTCTTTTATGATAAATAATTGTATTTTTATACTTATATAACTGCAAATTACAGAGTGTATGCAATTTTACTACAATTTTTATTGGAATTTTGTGCATTCCGTAACCGCGGAAAAATATTTAAAATTCTGCTTCTAAACGAGGCGACTACAAACTCTACAATTAAAATACTAAACAGAAATCTTCTTATCAGAAACAGTGGTACCAGACTCTTTCGAAATCACTAAGAGTTAAATCACTGGATGTTACGCATGCTTCTGAAAACATTAAGAAATATTGCGTCTTTATTTTTACAATTAATATTTTTATATACTTTGAACCTATCCAGTGTTGCCAGTGGGCTACTTTTTTTAAATCCAGACTTCTTGATTTGCATCAGTTTTTTTTACATAGAAAAATTCACCTTATTTAATAACATAAAATTTAAGGCGAAAACAAGGGGAATTTTACCATTTCAGAAAAGTGGTGCCAATCAAGAAATCTGAATTTTTAAAAAGTAGCCCACTGGCAACACTGAACCAATCTTATAATTTATTTTTCAAATTAAAATTAAAATGCCAAGTTTGTTAAAATTCTAAATTATTAGTGTGAGACGTGGCAGTAAAAGTAGAAAAATATTTGAAGATCGTTGAAGCTAAAACCAAACCGGTTATTTGAATTCTTCCGATTATTTAAAAAAACTAGAAAATAATTTATTTTATTATCCCCAACTCTACAACATTCGAAAATAGGAGCAGCCAATAAATCACCGGGTGACTGAACTAACCAGTTACTTTCTTTTACCTTTTTGCTGTCGCACAGGGGAGTATTTCTAAAAAAAAGCTGGATAAAAATTGAAAAATGAACTTCGTTAAAAACCGCAATACTTTATTTGTTTGTATAGCTTACTAGTCAATGCTTCAGGTAAACAATATCTTAGGAATGTTTGGTAATACTCCCCATCGCGTTATCAGTCTGAACACAGCTGTCGTGCATCGCAGATTTCTCTTTTCTCAGCGCTGTGGTGAGAAGCGCATTATTTAATTGCATTTATTGTTGCATACAGTGGAGATATGGATAAAACCCTTTACGGAAAAAGAAGAGATAGGTATGTAGCTTAAATTACTGTATCTAGTTTTAGTTAAAAAAGAATATAATTATGAATTTAACTACATTCTTTTATCTTTAAAAATAAGTGTAATTTTTACTAGTTCTTTTAAATTATTAGCGATTTATAAATACGTTCCGTCCTTTGCCCGGCAAAACTTTTTGTTGGAACAAAAAAATAGATGTTCCTTGTTATATTCATAAAAGAAAATCTTGCCCCAACTTGCCCCAATTTTGTTTTTACCGTTTATAAAAAGTGGTATCAGAAGATGATGATAATTTGAAAACGAAAAATCTTAATTTTTCTTTTAGAAACTCCAGTGACAGCAAAAGATATTTCACGAAAGTTGCTGTTTGACCTTATGCAAGATTGTTGTAATAAGGAAATAGATAAAGGTCGACCAAAAATAGATTTCGCCTAATTGTGTAACAGAAGCAATTGTCGAAAAACAAGAGATTTAAGGGAGCAAGTACCTCTTCATCAATTATCATATGTAGCTAGTACAAATAAACGAGCTGCTGGTAATATTTATGCCTCGATACTCATAAAACATATAACTCTAAGTCAAAAAGAGATACCAAATACAGAAAAATTATAACTTCAGAAAAAATAAAACAATATTAAGAAGCATACACAATCAGAAGCCTTATCAATTTTTGTAGAAGCTGATCTAACGAGAAAGCAATGGGAAATTATTCGTAGTGCAAATAAGAATATTCCCAGATAGCATAAACATAGCAGCAAGTTTGATTTTTTATGACATTATTTTGTAGTGACAAATTTGAGTTGAGAAATTCGCAGCAAATTTCCCGCAAGGTATACCATCCCCTACTTGCATGAGTAGTTGTTGTGAAACTGATGTCAAGACTGTCTTTAATTCACGAAAGTGACGAAATCAAAAATCCCTGTGTTGAGAGAATAGACAATCAGTACATACGCAGAAATTGCAGAAATTTTATTGGGTTGGCACCGCCTTTTCTAAAAGCTATACTTATGAAATACCAAAAAAAAGGCTCGTATTGAAAAGTACAAATATTACCTGAACTTGTTTATGGTGATGGAAACGATGCATTCACCTTCTGACGGTGTGTTCGCATCAATAGACCTGATCAAGTCCATGGATTCCTCCGAAGGGGTTAAACTTATAGTGTAACAGTTGTAAGCAGATAGTGGGGCGTATAAATATTACTAGTTTGCAGTATTTTTGATTATTTGTTTGCCGTTAACCCTAGAACTACCGGAAATTTTACTCAAGTTTTATAAAAACATTCTACACCAGAATTTTTACTTAAAACTATTTAATTTGTTTATTTAACTTATTATTGTCTGATTTATACATTTAGTTTGTTTTGAAGAAATTTCTGGTTTGAATAAATATTTTGAATGTACATGTCGGGTCCATTGGACCCTTCTGGTAGACAGAGGGTTAATTTGCAATAACTTTTATACAGCCTGAATTTAACTTGCACGACAAGTTAGCTGCAAGTTCAAATTGTGGTGACTTCGGCTTTTGCGTTATCTTGCTGAAGTCTTGTTATGAACTTTCAGTCTTGTCATGCTGAGATTGCTGCAACTTTGAAGGTTTTCAAAGCAAGACTGCTGCAAATTTTCTGAAAATTAAAAATACTATCTGGGTTTACTTGTTATTCTCTGATTAATAAAGAGAAGAGAGATTGCTGTATAAGTGAGGAGTCGATGAATGTGACAGAAACAAGCGCTGAAGTTAACCTATAGTATCTTCTTGATCGTACCTCTTTAAGACTGTAAATATTTAGAAGTGATTCAAAATAATACAGAAGAAGAAAACCACAATTTAGAACAAATATCTAAATGGGGTTGCGATGGCTCCCAACAATCGCAATTTAAACGGATATTTGAGAATACTTCTGATAGTGATGCAAATATATTTCAGAGTCCACTTGTTCCTTTATGTTAGGGGCACTGTCCAGTGGACAGAGAATTGATGCTAAGAAGTTTGAAAATTACACGGAAGAAACTGCAAAGCTTTAGGTCGAATTATATGGGTGCACCCAACGTCCCCAACAGTACATAAAGTTTTAGTAGATGGGGCCACAGTAGTTAAACATGCAATATTACCTATCAGTCAACTTTCGGAGGGGGCTGCTGAATCTAGAAACAAACATTTCCGCAAATATGGGCAAAGGTTTTTCCGAAGATTTTCTCGAGAGCAATGTAATAAAAATGTTTTGAACAGACGTTTACTAAATTCTGATCTTTTTATAAGTAGATAAGAGTAAGACCAAAGCCTAAGAAAAAAAGGATACCTTTTTTCTAGCGAAATAACCAGAAACACCATACGGACAACATCCAAAAGAAGAGGGAGATAAGGATGAAGATGAAACAGATGAAGATGAATCGGATTAGAATAGTAAGTTAAAGAAGAATTTTTTCTAAATATGTAAAAAAAAACTGAATATTTCACTAAATATCGTAAATGTTTATTCTAAATTGTTGTAAATAGATATTTTACTTTTTAAAAATAAAAGATCTTTTGTAAAGACTCAAAAAATTATATGTTTTGTTAAAAAATTATATATGGCTCTAAATAGCTTATTACAACATTTCAACTTGATATAGCACAATAAATAATTTTGTCCACATTTTTTATAAAATACTTCTCTGTGCGCCGTTAAAATACGGTAGATCTTTCAAGTATAATTTTTTGCACCATCTAGTTAGAGAACAATAATAGCAGAGTGCCGATGTACGAACAGTTATAATTTGATTTGTCGAGATGATTTTGGACAAAATTGTCGTAAATAGTAGTGAGACGTCTATTATAGAAACAAGCTAATTAGATTTATCAAATATAATAATGGGACATTATTTAAAGCTTTTATAATTTAAGAATTTATAACTTCTTAAACTATAGTTCTGAAAAACACCATGAATGGGTCCTTTTCTTAGAATGTAATAAATGTTTTAAATCAAACACTGCGTGAACTGAGTGAGTAAGTTTGAGAAGATCAGTGTCAGTGAGAAGTTTGTTCATCGTAGTCAAACTCATCTAAGATGACTTGTACTGTATTGCTAAGTTCTATAAATTCAATTGCAACTTTTAATTAATTTTTTTTTCAACTACTTTTCAGCAGTGAAATTACGCTTGAATTTATTGAATATTAAAGACGTGAATTATCACATTGCTAACAAGGCGTAAACAAACTTAGTGAAAAATGTCCAAGCCGGGAATCGAACCCGGGTCCCTGGAATAGATCTCCAGTGCTCTACCACTAAACCACAAGGACGATGCCAGCTTGGCATCTCTCACTTATATAAGTCGATAAGGCTGCTACAGCAGCACTAGATGGGAATGTCTTCATGAGCACACAAACTAGCGGCGTAACATTTGCGTCTCATGTTACGCCGCTAGATTGTGTGCTCATGAAGACATTCCCATCTAGTGCTGCGGTAGCAGCCTTACCGACTTATATAAGTGAGAGATGCCAAGCTGGGCATCGTCCTTGTGGTTTAGTGGTAGAGCACTGGAGATCTATTCCAGGGACCCGGGTTCGATTCCCGGCTTGGACATTTTTCACTAAGTTGGTTTACGCCTTGTTAGCAATGTGATAATTCACGTATTTAATATTCAATTGCAATTGTTTGGATATAAAACTTCCAAACTCTGCATGTTCCCTGTACGCAAATCTTCACTTTCTTACAAAGATCATCAATATCTCGCCTCATACCGCAGCTATTGTATGCCTACGCGTGAAAAATAGCACGGATGCGTATTGTGATAGGTTGTTTTCCTACGATTTGTACGGTGATGCCATTTATGGATTTTTATAACAATCTCAGGGCGAATATATACACATGAAAATTCTTTTCTGCATTTTGAAGTTATTTTTAGAAAAAAAACTACTTTCGCTGATGACGAGCTGTTAAAATTTCATGACCGAAACGCGTGCTGTGTCTTATTAGCCCCCTATATATTATTTCTTTCGGCCAGAAATTAAAGTGTTGTCTCTAAATATAACGTTACGTTATATAAGCTACCCGTAAAACAAAGCAGATGTATCTTTGTACGGTTAAATACGGATAATCTCTACTGTAATTTTTTTAACTTCTGAGAATCGCAATCGTTTCCATTTGTAAACTGCCGTATTGGGAAAAAAAGCACTTTTAAATGCGATTTGTTTGAAAACTGCTTCTCAATTTATTTTTGAGGTATTGATTTTTTTTTATTTATTTATTTCTTTTTTTTTTTTATAATTTTTAGCGCCATTTGTTTAATGTTCGCCAGTGAAGTACTCCATTTCTGTTGAAAGAAAAAGAAAAAATGTCGATTATATCTTTCTGTTGCCATTTTCCCATAACAATTGAAAAAAAATTTAATTAAAATACCTGCTATTTTGAAAATATATAAATGAAGGATTTCCGATAAAACATAGAGCTATTATAAACTATATTTAATTTTAAGTATCTGTTGTGTTAAAAACAAATGAAGGCATATTGATCATTAAATAGCCGATTTTTTTGTCGAGTTTCTTGAATGACGACATCGCTTTTTTCTGGATTTGTGTATTATTTTCATCGATAGTTATGTCATATGTATACTGTACTGTAGATGTTGTTTAAGACTGGATCGTCAATTGTTCAGCGGACTCGGATGACGTCAATTTATATAAAGTAAAAGCGTGTGTTATTACTTAGTCTTAAAACTGAAATATGTAGTTTTTTCATCGGGGAAGACACCAAATTCTGAAAAAGCAGAATTTCTGCTTTCTATATTTGTATTTTATGCTGATTTTAACAAAGTTTTATTTTTCTAACTGTGTTTGTTTTCTAATGAAAGTTCTTTATTTTATATCCATAAAGTAATGTTTGAAATCTTTTAATAAAAGAGAGTAGCTGGGAAAAATTAAAATCTATTATTAAATGGGAGAAAAAATAAAAATGATTTATTAGTATTAAACAAGATTAATTTTAAGTATTAGAATCTAAAACAAATCAAATTCTTTAAAAGTCGTTTATTAAAGAAATAATAATTTTACCAACATATAACCATTAAAGTTAATAATTCTGATTTAAAAAAGAACACAAATTAAAGAAAGATCAAATATTATTTTGTCTTTACAAAGATTTAGCTGCAAAAACTGAAACAATTCTATATTTCCATATAAAAAAAATCAACAACGCAGAAATAATTTCAGAAATTATAAATGAAAAATAATGCTTTGGTAAGAACCGTTCAAAAATAAAAAGTTGGTATTTTTATAAAAAAGATATTAATGTCTTATCGATTGTATAAAATCTCAATCAATTATTAATTGCAAATTGTCAACAATTATCAGTTGTAAAAATTGCACAATTTCTCTATTAGTCAACGTAAAAAAAAGAAAAAAAATTCTTTTTTTACAATTTAATATAATTAATAATATATAATTAATATTTCGCAAAGAATAAAAAGAAGTATCAATGGCATTTAAAATCTGAAAGAAAGTGTAAAAGCCTCATGTTTATTGCCTGGATTAAAAAATGTTAACTGTCAGTCTTAAAGATCCTCAGACCCCCTTTAGTGCGCGGCTTTGCACATATGCAAACAACAGTATTTTGAATTTGATAGATTTTTTTATTCGTATATACCTAATTCACTCCAGAAAATTAAATCAGCAATATTTGCTTTAATTAATAACAGAAATTCCGTATTAAGGGAAATTAATCATTGAAACTTTCTGGTGTAAAATCAGATTCTCTGAGCTACGTAATTTCTAGAACGTATCCTATCATGGGAATTAAAGGGTTAAAGGTTAAGTTTTATAAATTAAATAGTAATTACATAAAATAAGGTATTTGTAGACATACTTTTGAAAATATTTACTACTCCCCCCGTCCCAAATTAGTTGCGACATTGAGGTCGAAAATTTTGTCCCAATTTAGTTGCTACATTTCAAATAGATGGAGTCATAAATAACTTCCTATGCAGTTTAGTAAATCGACATAATTTTGTAAGGACTCTACCACCAGTATACCATAAAGATCATTTTATTCGTAAAGAATTAACGATTCATCAGCTAGAAGGTAGTTTTATGCTATTACTGGTGGAAGAATCCTTACAAAATGGGGCGTGCCTTAAGAGCGTGCGAACCTTGGATTTTTTTAAATAATTTGGTATTTATTTAAGGAGAGACGGATGTAATGCTTGGTAAGTAAATGTTGTTGACTGATAGCATAGCATCCTGAAATCTTTGAAAAATGTTCAAACAAAATCATAAAATGATCAGTATCAATAATCAGTTCAAATGTAATCAAATGTAGTAACTAATTTGGGACAGAGGGAGTATATTTTAGCGTAAAACAGGCACACGACAACAATTTTTACTTCTATTGCAGATGTGCAACAGAAGAAAAGATTGACGTATTTTATGAAAAATGTATCTCTGATTTGTTTCATTATTTGTCCTGTCTAATAAACCTTTCAGAGAAACATATATAATTTTTTCGAAACAAAAGAAAAAAATCGCGTATTTAAGGGATAAAGTTACCCCAACGTAATTCTATAATTTATACGTAATAAAAATATCAAAAGTTTTTTTTAATAATAGTAAGCAAATAGAGTTAATTTATCACAAATTAATTTACCTTAGTGATTGGAATGCAGGCAGAATAAGAAGATGATATTTCGCTGAATAAATTCCACGAACGTAATCTCCGCTAAAGATACAACATCCAAATATAATCTCCAAAAGATCCATGAATTACTTATTATACAATATACACCAGGGATGCACACCGAGTGGCCCGCGGGCCACCAAGATACCACTATTTCCGTATGGAATAGTTTTTACTTATAAAAAGACAAAAGCTTTGCTATTAAATAAGTCAAACATGGTCTTTTAAATATTGTGGTACCAAAAATGTTGTGCAGCACTAATATACACCACTCAAATAAATGTACTTGAAATACCGGTTTTCTTTAACTCCTTAGTTCTCGCTCCCGTGATATTCACAGGCTGTGTCTTTTATTCCGGTTGTTTGATTCACACCAGTTTTATAAAATAGTGTAATTGGCTTTATTATGGTATCATTTTACCTGTCATTAAATAACATAAATATATCTTTTTGAATAAAGTGGTGCCAGTAAGCAATTTGAATTTTTTTATCAGTAATTTAATGCGACCGTTAAGGGGCTAAATACGTTTACAACTTAACTCCGCAGAGAGACTTCGAGAATAAGTGCTCTCTAAATTTGCTTTCTATCCACAATGGCCACCGTCATAACTGTTTATACGCTAGTCCACACGTAAGATCAATATATAAAAGGCGCAATTAATTGCACATTGTTTTGTCCTCATCACCTTATTATACAGTTTCAAAATATTTGGAAGACTAAACACAAATTGCGCTTTCAAAAGTTCAGAGTAATTCGCTTTTTACGATGATGCTGAAAACGAAATAGATTCAGCAAATAAATAGAATGCAAAATTCACCTTTAAAAAGTTAAACTTAAAATTACACTATATGCAAATTACTTAAAAGATGAAAAATATTTAAAGAGTTGTTAACCCGTTCAGGACCGGTATCTTTTACACGGATTTTATTCGTTTGGCACCACTTTTTGTTAATTATTTGACTTAAATTCATAAAACACTAAAATGTCGTAATTAAAAAAGTCAATTTTACTTCTCTTTTTTACTGGTGTCAAACGCAAACGTTTTAAGCACTTTTTGAGGATGCAGATATGCACCCATGGTCCCGAACGGATTAAATTACTTCAATATCTCTTACAACTTTCAACTATGTACATAGGCTTCGTCAGGGAATAGAAATGTATTTTTCTATTCTCTGACGAAGGCTTTGTATATAATTGAAAGTACTAAGAAATACTGAAGTAATTTAACACCTTTTTAAATATTTTTCATCTTTTAAGTAACTTGCATGTAGTGTAATTTTAAGTTTGAAATCGATTCAGTTCGACTTAACTGTTATCGTACTTATAACAGAATTTGAATACTGCAATCAGCACAGATCTTTAATGCATTCAATCTGTTATGTATTTGTAATATTTTATCCATTTTACACAATTTAATATCTGTATTTTTTCAAACTTTACTCAATAGATGAAAAAAAAAATATTTTTTTTTCTATAAAATTATAAAATATATTTTTCTGAAAAAGGTTAACATTTTATAAGACAAATATAAGATACTAACAAACTGAAAAGATTAAAAGAAAATCTCATATTTTCGTAGAAATGAGTAAATCGCTTCGCGATATCCGATACACCTTAGGCCACTGAAAGCATCTTTTCTAGAGAATGCAGAGACGCCCACTTAAAGGAAATCTCCCCCTTCAACAACGAAATCTGAAAAGATGCAATAGATATTCTACGGTCTAATAACATGGATAGTTCATATAGTATTTATACTTGTTTGTAGGAGGATATGTTATCGTTAAAGGATATTTTAATGTTATAGGATTCTGTTAAAGGATATTTTTAAGGTAAAGTATGTGCGGAGCTTAAATGGCTGCTTTTCTTCTCAAATTTCATATAAAGTTGCTAGTTTAAAAAGAATAAACAAATATCAAAGCGAGATAATAATTTCTTTAACAATGCAATTACTTAAAAAATTATTTATTTACTTATTTATTTTATTGAGTTTGATAATAGCATAGAATAAAAGAATGAAAATATTTGTATCCTTTGGTATTCAAAGATTGTGTGCTAACATAAATGTAATAGTAAAACCTTTTTGACTTATATCTTGTAATCAGATTTGAAATTGAATTAAAAAAAAACACAAGTTGATACTGCAAACAGTATTCCAAATTCAACTATCTCTGTTATAATAGGATATATCGCATTTGGATATATCGCTTTGTTTTTTTCTTTCCTTAGCAAAATGACTTACCTTAATGACACTTTTAAAAAGGGATCTTATATGTATGTTGATTTCAGTAAATAGCTAATGCACAAAAGACACTTAATTGTAAAATACGCTGTTTCTTAATCTTTAATGCTTTCATTTATGTTGAATATTTTGCTCTATATTACGCTTCTTACTTGTCTCCTTATATCAGCAATGTAGAGCGTATATAATATGTAATATAATATATTATGCGTTACAATATAAAAAAAATATTTTACAATTACTAAAATGCTTTGAAAATCATTATTGTCCAGTTCATATTTACTGCCTAACAATCAGCTCTATTCAGCTGTATTTAGTAGAAAAATGCGCTCCTTCAGGTACTTTTATAGTTTTTCCCAATTTAAAAAAATCTGCTAAAAAAACCCTCTTACAACCAAAATGTATAATTGAAAAATAATTATTACTTTTAAAAATGATATTTTTCTCATAGTGCCGTGAAAAATAAGATACCCTAGCACAAAATTTGAATGATCGTTGAATATTGAAAATAAAATATTATCTGCAACTGGCTGCGATAGTAGCTGAACTGATCAAAACAAACTTATGGAAAGAAAAGAATCGAAATTCAATTAGCAGCAACGTTATAAATTAACAAAATAAAATTTAGATATCTGTTTTTTTTACATATCTTTTATGTACTATAGAAAGACCATATGCAACTATTCGTTTTCCGGGTTACTTAGCAAAAAAAGCATCTAGTTATTGATGATAATGAATTTTACAATGCGATAATTCTTCGCAAATGAAAGATGTGTTTTTTCTATTGTATGCACGTTTAATACAATTTCACTTTTTGTTACGTACTTCAAATCTGAATTTACTACATAAACGTGTTAACACTAGAATGACGGAAGGGGCCAATCTGGCCCCTATCGCTGCTTGTGACTTCGTATTTTCTATATTAATGAACTGTATATTTCGAGACTTGTATTTATTTGGCTTACTGTCACTATATTTGAAATAAATTCTTTCCAACTTCAGTAGAATCGCCGATTTCAAACAATATACCTAGAATGACGGGGAGGGCCAAATTGGCCCTCCATAACATTTCCCTCGTCTCGCATTCATTGCTTTCTGCATCTCACTGCTTCATTCTCCAAGTGACCTTGTAAATAGCTTCCCAGTAGTTCGATTTCATGTTCCCCCTTTACATCCTGTTTACCCCCCTTCGTAAAATATGTTTTACCGGCAGATGGACTCGACTGAGTCTGGAGATCTACCTACGTGACCAATAGAATAAGAACATATTGTCAGTTACTGAAGTGACAAAGAATAGAAAAGATGGCTCGTAAACGTGGTCTCACTCACGGAGAGATTTTGAAGGAATTGAGAAGGTTAGTTGAAATGGAATCAGGTGACAGTGATGACAGCAGTTTAGATGGAGATAAAGATTATATTCCTCCAAAAGAAGACACAGAAAGCAGCAGTTATACTGTAAATGAAATTGGAACAATTTTTCAAAATAGTGTTTCTGTGCAAAGTTCTCAAGAATGCAGAAATAAGATTACTATAGAAGAATCTAGTAAAAAATCCAGAAAAAAATACGCATGTCGGATAACTTTTTATCATCGAAATTACAGTCAGAAGAAAGCAAAGTTATTTATGAAAGTGTTTCCGATGGTGATTCTTCCAAAAATACTGCCCAGCCTTCTATATCTACGGCATGAGGACGAGCGCATTCTCAAAGACGTGGTCAAAAGCTTCCTCGGAAAACATGTGTTGTTCTTCCTGGTCCACCTTTAATTGGAAACGAAAACACTGCCGTTCGCTGGACAATTTGGAAAGTGATTGCAACTTCCGCTACTAAAGGACGTCGATCAACACAGAAAGTATTGCGGGAATTGCGAGGGCCAACCTGATATGCAAAAAAAAATATAAATGCAAATAATGTAATTAGTTTGTGGCGTCTAATATTCAGTCATAAAATGGTGCGCCATATAAAACAATGTACCGAAGCAGAAAGTCGCTGTCAACTTGGAAATGACACATGCACATTAACATTAGATGAATTGGATTCTGTTTTTTCCATTGTGTATGCAAGAGGAGGATAGGGAGCAAAGAATTTTTCAGTAAATACATTATTATTATCAGTTTGGGGACCCCCATTTCTTTCACATTCTATACCAAGAGATCATTTCAAAGATATAAGTTCGCTTTGGCATCGGAACTGTGGGATTCGTTCATTGAAAATAGTGCAGTATGCTACAAACCAGAGGAAATCTCACGGTCAATGAACAATTGTTGCCATCAAAAGCCAGGTCTCCTTTTACTCAGTAGATTCCAAATAAACCGGACAAGTTTGGTATAAAATTTTGGCTACTTCTCTGTGTAGATTCAAAATATATCCTCAACGGATTTCCGTATACTGGTCAAGATATCAATAGACCTGCAGATCAAGCTGTTCATGAACATGTAGTGATGAGGCTCACTCAAGGATATTCAGGGAAAGGTAGAAATGTAACTACTGACAACTATTTTACATCGATAAAGTTGTGGGAAAAATTGAGAGCCAACTCAACAAGTTTAGTTGGAACACTTAGAAAATATCGTAGAGAAGTGCCACCAACGGCCAAGGTATGGAAGCAAGAATTGTACTCTACAACATTATTCCAAAAGGAACATGATATAACTATCAAGTCGTATCAGGGAAAGATGAAGAAACATGTTCTGTTACTAAGTTCCCTCCATCCCAATTTTACCATTAACAATAATGGAAAAAAGATACCCGAGACAGTCCAGTTCTATAACCAGAGTAAGTATGGAGTGGGCATTGTGGATCAAATGTTATGCCTGTATATCACTAAATCTGGAACACTTCGTTCGCCCATGCACGTCTTTTATTATTTTTTATATATGTCTGCACTAAATGCTTGGATTTTATATAAAGAAGTGACAGGAAAGGAGAAACTCAGTAGGAGAAACTTTATTCTGCAATTGTGTAAAGAGCTGCGTGTTCCATGTACAGCATCCCGATGCGGTACAGCATCTAATGTGACTCCAGCAAATGACATAAAAGACAGCAGTGGAGCGAAAAGATCCAAATGCAAAGTGAAAACAAGTTGCAAAGGAAATCATACAAGAAAAATTTGCATTGAATGCAAAAGATGAGTTTGCGGCAAATGCGGATCTACAGAATTTCAATGTACTGATTGCTTTAGGAATGCATAAAGTGTAAAATGTAAAGAAATAAATGTCAGTATAAAGTTTATTTGCATTTTCTTTAATTTTCCTCCTTTTTTCTCTTATTACTTAGCATTTACCCTACTCAAGACATCAAGAAATATCGTGGGGCCAAATTGGCCCCTTCCGTCTTTCTAGGTATAAGGCAATTTGCCGTCTTTCTAGTGTTAAATATTCTTAATCTCTTCACATCTCATCTAGCCCTTTGAGGGGCAAGCAATAATGTCTCTGCAGCATATTTTTTTTTACCCCAACGGTGTTTTGCCATCTCGTAATCTGATTGGCCAGAGCTTTTGTCTTCATTGTGAAAATTTTTGGCGGGAATCGTGTTTGGCGTAAACCACCACGGACCTTGCATCACAGGAGAGACCGAGAG
Organism: Maratus speciosus; assembly: GCA_963932465.1. Lineage (NCBI taxonomy): Eukaryota > Metazoa > Arthropoda > Arachnida > Araneae > Salticidae > Maratus > Maratus speciosus. The sequence continues at coordinate 602,891,920 of OZ010792.1, forward strand.
AATTAGAGAAACTACAGTATCATAAAATATTGGATTTTCACCGGAATAATTGAAAAGTTTATTTTAACATAAAGAAAAGCAATTTATTCTATATTTTTCTCCCAAATTTAACAATATAAAATTTAGTTAAGTCTCTGGTGCGATTCTTGTTTAAATTAGGTGACCGCTCCTCAAGGGACTAGGGTACGAATATCATAGGTTGGCTGTGCCCTGTCGCCGGATGTCCGTATTATTTTTTCGTTAAGTAAAAACTCAAGAATTTCTATATATATTAAGATATTTTTCGAAGATGTTAAAATTAACTTTATATTGATAAAATTTTATGTTTTCACATACGGTAGTATTTGCATTTTACGTATAATTACTTTAAAGATTTAAAATTATAAAGGTTAAAGTGTTAAAGTTTTATAATAAATTGCTTGTTTATTTTTATATCAAAAATTAATTTTTATTTACGAAGCTGGTTACGTAATCTAGTTAGTTATTGGTAGATCAAGGCAGGTGAAGAATGCTTTCTCTAGATATGGCTTTTACTTGCAACGATAAAGCTAATACATCAATAAATTGGGTAAATGGAATTTATTTGTCGCAATCATAATTTATAAATGTACCTGTATTTAAAAGCAAAATGATGACTGAATATAAAGTATCTGTCTTTTGGTGAGAACGCGACGACATGCTCATACATCTTAATTTGCACCATTGGCCAGTAAAACTTTTACTTGTTATTGAACTACGTCTATTTTATGGAAATGTACTACAACTACAACTAGTTTTAAAAAGTAGTGACTACAAACTATTTTCTAATGTAGTCACTACTGCGCTACATTCATGCGTAATTTAAAACACAAACTAATTATAGACACGAATGACCTCTCATGATACTGCGTCTGCCGATATACATACAGTCAAATTCGATATAATTGAGGGCCGAAGATACCCTATAAGGAAATGTTTTGTATTGGTCTGTAAAATGTTCATTTTATAGCTCATAGTTTTTAAAGAAAATGCGAACAGATATTTTTAACATACTTCCTGGAGAACAGAATTCGAAACTCAATGATAAGAGAACAAGTAATTTCTAACCAAAAATGATACCCACTTCAAGTGTTTGCTTCGGAACCATCGAGTTGCGTTAGGTTAATTAGTGTAAAAAAAAATATATACATTTTGCTATATCTGCCGCAAATAGTCGTACAAAGATATGACTGGTACCAATAGATTCAACTAGAAATGATGCTTACTAATTAATGCTATACCTAAATTTTGCTTACGATGTCGTTTACATATAGAAATTGTACCAAGCTTCAATAGGTTCAATAGTAACTACTAATTTTGACATCCTGTTTCAAGTTTTTCGCAAATTTTAACTCATTTGTCATTGAGACAAGTAAATATACAGGTTTAAACTTTGATACTTCTAATATTAAATTAATTTTAAATCGTTGCAGAACCCCATGTGTGATATTAAAAAATTAATTACTACTTTTTCTTCTTGGAGTTCGAAATCTGAATCTCCGATAGATAGTGCAACACTATAACATGGTGGAAGGACGCTTGGACTAATTTATAGGAATGGATCAATGTTTACTCTGAATTTAACCATCATTCTTATTTGCTATTGAAACAAGAAAAATGGTTTGCATTTGGAAGTCGCAAGGTCATTTTGATCAGTATTACAGTATGATATTTTAGAATCACTATTACAGTGCATATCTATCATTAATAATCAGTTTAAATAATAATAATAATTAGCGCCTCTATATTTCGAAAAATCGTAGTACAGACATTCATGTTTTCACACATTATTCTCCGATGGGAAAATTTTGAATAACTTCAATAATTGAGAATATTCGTACGATTATTGGATTTTGAAACTTTCATTCAATTTTAGATCATCCTGTATAATGATAATTTTTCTGGTCTTTCAATATTTTTTAGACAGCTATACGATGTATACTCAAATGATAAAAGTTAGGCAGTGACACTGACTTCAGTGGGATTCTTTAGTTGTTTATAGCAGATAGAGGCAGAATCAGACCTGATGGAGCTGCAAACTTATGAAGTTTATGGCTTCTAAAGCTGTTTATTTATTTAGTTTCAAACGTTACGATATATATAGATAATTTTTTTCAATAAACCAATAATAATTATAACAAAATTGTAATGAATGCAACAATATAAACATAGCATTAGTCCGTTTAACTCGGGAAGACGCACATCTCATTTTGTTACACGGAAGCTCGCGCTATGTCTTTCATATTTATTTTCTTACAAAATTTACAGGGAATTATAAAAAATTAACAAAATAATGTGTGCAAGAGTTTGAAATTTTAATATTGAAACCTGTTAACTCCACTTAGTAATTACAGCAAAATTATTTCGAAAAAAAATTAATTTTTTTAAATTAATTTACGAAAATATTACGAATTGTAACATACGGAATTTTTTTTATCACTAATCGATTTACAGAAGTTTCAAATATACGAATCTAAAATGACAGCTCATTCGGTCACGTAGTTTTTGAGTAGCTTTAAAAGCGATTACAAATAAATGTAATATTTGGAGTTCCAAAATTTAAACCTTCGTAATTCCTAAACTAATGAATCGAATGGCTTCTCGCTTGCTATTCTAAGGTAAAATTTACTAAAAGAGCCAGATACATGGTCAAAATTCGATGTTCGTATTCAAAATTTCAAGATTTGGTATAAATTCAATATGAAGACCATCCCTCAGGTTATTTCGCATAAATCGAACAGCCGACCTTTACATTAAACGAAAAAAAAACAACTTAAAAGCCAACAGTCGAATGACTATTTATTTTTCTTTTGTGTAACAATTTAAGATTAAAATGCATGTACTGTTTTTCCATTTTCATTCCTTTTTTTTTTTACTTTCTTCCTTTTCTTAAACTGGATAGTTTTTGTTTATAATTGGGAGTTTTCTCGAAATTCTAAAATGCATACCCACGTAACATTGGATGATTAAAACAAATACACATACCTATATGCAAAGTACGATATTAATGAAGTCCCCCAAAAATTTTTTATTATACTTTTTACACATTTATATTTATTATTTTATTTAGAAATTATCATTTTTAACGTTATTATAGTTATGTAATACAACGTGTAAAAATCAAATATTCTAATTAGTCAAAATATATTTTAAGAAACTAATAAACTAGAAAATTCCTGAAGAAAAAAGATATTTTGAATGGACTGTGATGTACGCCATTAATCTTAATATGATGGAAAGGAACTTTTCCCAAAAGATGCCGGAAACACGCACAAAAAAAAGAAAAAAAAAAGAAAGAAAAGAAGCAGTTTTTTACAAGAGATTACTAGAGGTCTTTAAAGAAACTGCTAAATACAAAAATAATGGAATATTATTCAAAGTTTTTTATGCTCGAGCAAGTACTGATTCAATAACAAAGATGTTTTTGTAAAAACAGTTTAAATAATAAAGCGTATTATTTTCAAAATATAATTAAAAAGACTCTGTATTAATAAACAAATTTATAGCATCTAAAACGGTATTTATATTTTCAAAAAATCTAGTGGGAATATAAAATAAAAAGTACACTTAACTACTTTTATCTTATTTATTTTTCTTCTGCAATCCCTATTTTTATTTATTCCTTTATTTCAAGCCAAAAAAAAAAAAAAAAAGCAATTTAACAAATTACAATGACCATTTGGAAAATGATTTTTTTCAAAGACTAAAATTTAAGACATAAGAAATCGCACGGAGTTGCTCATACATTACGTACGCCATGGATTAAACATTAATATTCCTGGACCCATCATGAACAAATTTTAAAAGAAATTTCAGTTTTACAATTTTCAGTACTGTAAATGTTTAAACTTCTACGGAGCTGGTCATACATTACGTACGCCATGGATTAAACATTAATATTCCTGGACCCATTTTAAATGAAATTTCATTTTTAAACTTTTAAACATCCCAAAATATTACTTTTTATATCGTCGTATAGAGAAAAAATGCATTTTTAATTGCAATTTGTTTGAAAGCTGTATCTCAATTTGTTTGTGAGTTATTACTTTTTTTTGTAGTTTTTATTACTTTTTTGTCATAGTGGTAACAGAAGTATCGATCTCTGTTGAAAGTAAAGGGAAAATACATATTACTGTATAGACCCATCAGAAAACGAATAAAATGCGGGATTCAACTAATAAAACGATTCAGATATGTTTTTGATTTCTTACCCTGACCGAGGACAATAACCATTTTTCCAAATGGTTAAAAAAGTTTGGAAAGTAATCACAAAAAAAAATATATATATTTTGTAGGGTTGTGGAAAACATATCATCTGCAAGATAAACACTTCATACTATCTCTACCGCAAAACATTTTATAAAGATGTTACTCGTACTTGCCGATTAGTAATTGTGTCTATTAATAATGTTGTACTTAAAATTTGATTAGGTGAGTCAACCCTTTATAGTAATTGTGCCAAAACTAGAAATATTTCAACACTAACATTTAACAAAAATACATTGGGATATTAAAAGCTTCTATAAAGAAGCTTTTAATATCCCAATTCAAAATTACAGCTCATTCCTTCAAGTACCGTTAAAGCCAACCTTTTTTTTAGCCGCGCCCCACCTAAGCAACTTTAAAATCCGATGCCTCCCTCCTCCCCTCTGTAACATTAAATCTTATATAAAAAAGGAACTTTAAGACACAGGAAAACAGATTAAAAGAGCATTAACTTTGATAATTCGTTTCACATCCTTTAACTTATCAAAAGGATCCAATTTTTGAAACAAATGTTTTTAACATAACTCTATAAAGGCCAATTTACACTTAGGAAAGTTGTATTGTTCGTTGGCAACTTACCACAGAGACAAAAGTTTTATATCGCTTTATCTACTGACAGAACTTATAAATACCATTAAAATAACTTATTATAAAATTCATTTAATATATCGATTCGTTGTAATACAGTTTAGAATGAGTTAAAGATACATTACTTTAACTCGTACCAAAGCATTATTAATTACACAAAACAAAAATATTTTCCACTTTTGCCTTTGCATCTTTTCAACTTTCTTGGCGTTCGTAGGGGGGGGGGGGGTTCAATTCGGAAATATTTCTATATTTCTATTGTAAGAACATTATATTTGTGCATTTCCTAATTCTACAAAATGCTAAGAAAAATATTTAAAATAAAACATTTGAATGGGGTTATAAATATTGCACAAAATCCCTATAAATTCAAATTTAATTAATCCTTCTAAATTACTTCAAAAAATTATTAAATGATTATGTAAAATTTCTAATGTAGTTTAAACAAATCACGAAAAACGCTTTAGAAGATAAAATTTTTATGAATTTATAATTCAGTACATAAAGGGTTAAAATCTGTATTTTTATCTTCATGAAATTACTTGAATTTACTTCTCACATTTTTCATTACATTTGATAGAACTGATAGATTTTTTGGTTCAATTTTGTACTTTAGTAGGAATTTATTTTAATCACCAATACTATGAATAACATATATTTCACAAGTAGAATGCCGGGATTCGTACCTTTTATTATTTTATTTTTCAATTATAACACAGTTGCCTGATGACTACTTCACTTACTCACTATCGTTAGTTGGCATTATCCGATTTTAAAAATTAAAATGCAAATGTCATTATGTATGTTTATGTATATTATATAGATCTGCACAATAACCATAATTTTTTTTTTTTTTTTTCCATTTTCTTCTGTGATTTTTATTTAGATATTTATTAATTTTATAAAAGTAGTATCTTGTTTAAGCATTTCAAATCTAATTTAGATTAAACGTGTTCAACATATTCAATTTTAGATATTCCACATGTAAAACTTTCTTCATGTGACGTATTTCACTATCAATGAAAATACAAATTTCTTTTCAATAAATAGTTAGAAAGCAAAGGAAGTCTGTAACACTAAAAAATATTATAACCAAAAATATTGTAACTCTCTTCAATTTATTAATAATGAGTAAATATCAAATTAAAATTCTCATTCAGTTATTCCGGCTATAACTGTATTTTGAAATTTTAAATAGAAAAATTTTGAAATTTTTTTTTCATCTAATTTTTGTATTTTTTTCATCTAATTATTTTAGTCTGCAACATTTCTTTTATTAAAAAACTAGTCGCTGGGGGCTACCGTAATACTTACCCACCATGGATATGCATAATATAAAATACTAGCAAACACCGCGGCTTTGCTCGCGTAATAGCTGAAATATGCCAAGTGATATTTGCATGACTGTTTTTTATTAGAAGAACACTTTTTGAAATAATTCAAAAAATTATAAATTAAGCCAACAGTTTGACTAAACTTCAATAGACAGAAATGAGATTTTAATTAATAAGAAGGACTAAAGCTAATTCCAATTAAATGATAATTTAGAAAGTATTTTGAGACTTTTATTCTCATTTCAGTATTCATTTGAAGTTTTGAATTTTTTAGAAACCATCTTAACACATTTTGATCTTAAAAGTAATTATCATGTCAAATTCCAACATTCTTGTTGAACAGTCTACCACCTCTCTGGTGTTAGTAGCACCAACATAAAATGCCGAAACAGAGTTGAAATAGAATGTCTCGAAAAATATTGAAATGGAGACTGTCACCATTAATTTGCCAACATTAACCTTGAAATCGGTTGGTATATCCTAATATTCTATAGAAAACAGAATTGAGATGTTTTTAAAGGCTTTCTTGTTGTTCCTGCCAACCAGGTGGTAGTGACACCGGCATAAAATAGAGCCCGTATAGGTTCAGGGACTATCACTCTTGATTCGCAACCAATAACTTCTGTAATCGGTTTATTATTTCCTGAGATTCCATAGAAATCGTAATTTAGGTCTTTTTTAGAATGCTTTTCACTCTTTCCCTTCGCTTCAGAACTTTTTAATTTCGAATTTATTTTCGACTGTTCTTAGTGGACACTTTAAATTTAGCACGGTAGTTACTTATAAAATATAAGTTTCTAGCCTCTTCAGTACTGCCGGAATCGCAATTTAGAAAGTTTTTTGCTCCTGCAACCTTCGACATAAAATATAGCTTATGTTTGAGCAGATTCTATCACCATCAATTTACAACCATTATGTTTGAAATCGGTTTCGTATTTCACACGATTGCATAAAAATCGTAATTTAGAACGCTTATTGAACGCTTTCGCTCACTTCATCCTTTTAAATTTGGAATTTTTTTTCGACAATTCTTAGAAAGCATTTCCATCTTTGAAGTAATTACCATTCCAAATTTAAAATGTTAGACCCCTTCAGTAACACAAAAAAAAAACGCAATTTAGAACATTTTTTGCTCCTGTAACCCCCAGGTGGTAGTGACAACAATGTAAAATATAAGCTATGTTGGAGCGTGGACTGTCACCATCAATTTGAAACCATTACTTCTGAAATCGGTTTATATTTCCTGAGATTGCGTAGAAATCGTTATTTAGAACGTTTTTACAACGCTTTTCGTTCATTTTCACTCCTTTTTAAATTTCAAATTTTTCGGGAACTCTCTTCAGAGAGTATTTACATCTCAAAAGTCATTACCTTACCAAATTTCAAGTTGCTAGCCCCTCAAGTATCACAAAAATCACAATTTAGAACGCTTCTTAAAATGCAACCGCAAGGTGGTAGTGACGCTGACATGAAATAGATCCTATATTCACTGCAAAAAAAAGAAAATGGAGATTCTACTGGCAATTGAGACGCCATTAGTATTTCTGTATTTTTATGGAAAAATTTTCCCATAAATTACAGAAAATTTTCCGTAAAATTTCCGATTTGTGGGGGAAAATTTCCGTAAAAATACAGAAATAGCACTGGCGTCTAGATTTCCAGTAGAATCTCTGTTTTTTAGTCCATTTTTTTTACAGTGTTGGAGCAAGGGCTGTCATCATCAATTTCCAACCATTTTTTGAAATCGGTTTGGTACTTTCTGAGATTGCGTAGAAATCTATATTTAGAACGTTTTTTAGAACGCTTTTCGCATAGTTTCACCCCTTTAAAATTTCGATTTTTTAGGAAATGTTCTTGGAGATCATTTGTATCTTATAAATAACTGCCCTGACTAATTCCATGTATCTGGACCCTTTACTAACACAAAAATCGCCATTTAGAATGTTTTTCAGAACACTTTTCGCTCATTTTCACCCCTTTAAAATTTCGATTTTTTAAAGAAATGTTCTTAGAGATCATTTATATCTAGTAAATAACTACCATTCCAAATTCCATGTATCCAGACCCTTCAGTAACACAACAATCGCAATTTCGAACGTTTTTTTTTTGCTGCTGCACCCACTTTAAGGATAGTGGCACCGACATAAAATGTAGCCTATATTGGAGCAAGGGTTGTCACCATCATTTTGACACCATTATTTGTGAAATCGGTTTGGTACTTCTTGAGATTGCGCAGAAATCGCCATTTGGGACGTTTTTTAGAACTCTTTTCGCGCATTTTCACCCCTTTAAAATTTCGGATTTTTAAAGAAATGTTCTTAGGGATCATTTATATCTAATAAGTAACTACCATGCCAAATTTCATGTATCTGGACCCTTCAGTAACACAAAAATCATAATTTCGAACTTTTTTTGCTGCTGCACCCCCTTTAAGGATAGTGGCACCGACATAAAATGTAACCTATATTAGAGCAAGGGTTGTCACCATCATTTTGACACCATTATTTTTTAAATCGGTTTGATACTTCCTAAAATTGTGTAAAAATCGTCATTTAGAACGTTTTTTAGAATGCTTTTCGCGCTTTTCACCCCTTTTTAATTTCGATTTTTTAAAGAAATGTCCTTAGAGATCATTAGTATCTTATAAGTAACTACCATTCCAAATTTCATGTTTCTAGGCCCTTCAGTAACACAAAAATCACATTTTTAGAACGTTTTTTGCTCCTGCACCCCCTTTTGGCCAGTGGCACGAACATAAGATATATAAGCCTATGTTCTAAGTTGAACTAACACCATCATTTTGATATCATTACTTTTGGAATCGGTTCGGTAGTTCCAGAGCTTACCTCCTACAAATAAACAATTTTTACCTCTTGATAATATTAGTATAGATAGATGAAAATAAAACATGTGACACATGCTAAGCATTGTATCATATTACTTTTATTCATAATTTAATTTACTTGGTCTTCCTTAAATTTAATTAATATAATCCATTAAGCTAACATTACTTTTTGTTGCATTAAAACATCTCACTTTTTTGATTTTCTGTAAGCAAGTAAACACTATTGGTTTACAATGGAAGTCCATGGGAATTTGGCGAAATATTAGAGATACCGACAATTTCGCGTCCCTTTTGGCGACTCATTTTGGTCGCCAAATTTGGCGATATACCGCCAAGTTGGCTACAAACTTTGCGGCCTTTAGCGATAGAACAGGGTCCCCACTATGGCAACTCCTATTATAGGTATGGAGATGCATTAAATGCTTGACATTTATGATAAGCCATTATTGGCATTTAATCTTATAGTTTGGCGATAGTTTTTTGGTCGGCGGGGTAATCGAGTAGTACCGAATTGCGTAAAAGGAACATCCTTATAACTCAAAAATTATAATCATATTAACTAACAGTTTACTGCGTCGGATTAAGCGTCTCATTTCCAATTAAAATATATCTTTGAATTGAAATTTGAATGAAATACAGGATCATGAAAAATCGAAGATTGTGAAAAATAGAATTGCAAATATATCGGCAACTCATTATCCGATCGAGTTCATTCATGATGCAAAATTTATGGTTTTTTATTGTCTTTTATATTCACTCCTTCAAATAAACAATTTCGAAAATTTTTGTATACCTTTTATTAGAACGAATATTTCGAAAGTCATAAAAAAATAGTTTCGGATAATCGAGGTTACTGATATTCAATAGGCTTCTTCCCATTATTACTTCCTAAGTACACACCAAATTTCTAGTCTCTATCTCAATTTGTTCGGGAGATAGAACGATTACAGACATACACACCGACATACACCCAGACGGACACCACTTTTTTTTTTTTTCTAAAAATATGTTTTTCAGAATCTCCAGTGTCTGAAACGTGTATATCCGTCAAATTTTTTTTCGATTTTTAAAACGATTACAAGACAGACCCTATACAACATATGATGGGTAAATAAAATTGGAAATCCTTATACAAAATGGGTTAATAGCAAATCTGAAATTGCCATCCTCAAAAATCAAATTGCCTCCGTGTGAGGCGTACGCCCACTGTTAGGAACCAGTGCTTTAGAGTAATTCTTGAAAAATCTTTTGCACTGAAATGACTTCCTCAACGATTAAAAACGCTCTGTTCGAAGCAACCAGTTTTAATTGCCTAAAAGTGTCGTTTCCGGTTATCACCAATTATTTAGTATTATTAGTATCACCAATTATTTAGTATATTTATTATTAGTTGTCGATTCCGGACACCAGTATTTTGGCATAGAAAAATTTACTTCATCTAATATAAAAATTTCAACAATTAAATAATGCAAAAAAGGGTGTTAGTAAAAGTAAAAACAAATTAATAATAATTTGCATTATTATTCTAAAGAAAAGAAATTTTATCTATAAGCTAATAAAAGAAGATGAAAACGGGTCATACTACAAGATGTCAGTTACGTAAACACAGTTATACACTACCATTTTTTTTAACTGTTTTTCTTTTTAATATAATGACCTTTTCAAACACACTTACTGAAGGTTTTTCGGAAATTGGATAAAAAAAAAAAAATCATAGGGTCACATTTGGTTTAATAACTGCCACCAGCAAAATTATTCAACACAATTTAAAAGTAGAACTATGCTCTCGCTTGGCGTATCTATTTTAAAACCACGACATGAAGGAACGAAGTCGGATGCGTGGCTTCGACACGCGTAGAACATAGCAAATTTGCTAGAGCACTTCATTTATCGGTACGAATTTTTCTCTTGCGAGCAGGTTCTTTAACCCTCCATCCGCGGGGAACGCTATTTTCGCGTTCCAATGTGCTACTTTAAAAAAATCCTTATTGCTTGATTCCCACCACTTTTTTAAAAGCGTATAATTCAGCTCATTCTCGCATTATTTAGTCTGAAATTAAACAAAGTGACTATTTCTACATCCAAAAAGTGGTGGGAATCAAACAAACTTAATTTTAATAAAGTAACCTACTGAAAAAGTCACCCGCTGCAGGAGAGTTAATGTACCAACATGGAATGTTAACAACATGGTTAAATTGATTAACATGGGTTGTCAATCTGAACAAGAACGAATTGAAAAATATTGTTTATGATCTCTCCTATTAAGGTTAACCGTCTTATTCAGTTGCGACGAAAAAAAATATATGTTTTTGCTCTAATGAGTGTTTTCTGAAAATAACTGATTGTTTCAATTTATGTTACTATAGAGATTAAAACGAGATAAAACTCCAATATTTATTTACAAGAATCAGCACTTACATGCGTCTTATAGGACGATATATTCTCAACCTTTTTTTATGGCACTTCCTACCAAAATATCTCTAAATTTATGATATCACTCCTTTCTGAAATACATAATGCTTATTTAAAAAGTGAACTGTTATTCACATGCAGGATGGTTAAAAAAGTTATTAATAATTAGTAGTCACTTCGCATTGTTTCAGCTTACTTTTGTCACAAATATGTTTTGGACATATTTGGGACATACTTTTTTTTTGGACATACTTTTTTTTTGGACATACTTTTTTTTTGGACATACTTTTTTTTTGGACATACTTTTTTTTTGGACATACTTTTTGGACATAAATGCAATGAAGCCATGCACATTTCCCTTAACCCTTTCCGGCACACTGTGCCCGGGTCGGGATACCTAGCTTTAAATCCAAACTTACGATCGGCACCAAGAATATTTTAGTAAAATTTTGCTTTTACTGTGAATAGTTAAAGTAACATGTTTTTAATTTCTGAAAAAGTCGTTTTAAAATTCCGTCGATCATTTCATCATTTTACAACAAACATTGCCCGTGTCGGAAAGGGTTAATATCAAGAAAAGTTTTGTCATTTCTAGCGAACTTACTTTAGGATAAAACAAAAGTGCTATAGGGTCTGCATTTTTAACTTTACAGAAATTTCTTTAGCGCACTCATATATTTGACTAAATTTGATTTTCAGTATTGATGCATTTTACAATTCATTTGAATATCGCATTGAGAACACTTGGAAAATTTTTCGACACTAAGATCATGTTTATTAATAAAACAGTTCAAAAGAAGCATTTTTCGATTCTCACCTTTATCACTTTTGAGCAGCCATTTTTATTTATCAGCCTAATGCATATTTCTGTAATGGAATTTTTTTCCCCATTATCATCAGCCCAGTGTTATGCAGAATCTTATCTTAAATTATTAACCATATATGCTTTAATGTATATTTATATATTTCTATGAGGCTTGTACCACAGTCATATGAAATTTACTATTAACACATTCACGACGGGAAACGAGAATTCTCGTTTTCATTCAAAAAACTTTATTGACTAACGGCGTGGCTTCTACCTTACGGAAAATGCATTTATATCATGTTGTACGGATTCTTTTTAGACGGTAAAACATTTTATATTTAATTCGTACATTGAAAGATATTTACCGATACATGAACTTGGGAAACTATCTAGAACACCGATTTACAAACGTCTTTCCGAACGGGGAAGAGTTTCTAATGTTTTAAAATTCAGATTTGATGAAACTTTCCCGTAGGCAATGTGTTTAGCCATTTCGTTCAGTGGCACTGATTTGTGGATTTCTGAATTTTAAAATGTGATTAATACCTTGAATAAATATTTCAATACTTTTCCATTATTAGGGATCATAGCATTTTTTTCTTTTACTACGCACAATTTGTGCTTCAGAAAGTAAGATTTGTTACCAAATGATGTAAACACCTATGAAAACAAACCCAATGAACTTTTATGCTTGTTTATATATGCATATATTTATAAAAAAAACATTTTGTTTATATATATTGTCGGTTTTGGTGTTGTTTTATATACACGGTGGTCATAGAAAAATTTCCCAGATATATGAACCCATAGTGACTGAACAGCTGAACCAATCAAAAAGAAATTTTAGATCTACCTATTTGAAAGTATGCGCTCGGGATCGTGATGATTCAAAACAATAGAGCTCTCACGGTTACGGTTATAATGAAAAAATTTCGAGCGGCAGCATCCATTTTTTTTCATGCGGAAATTCATCAGCGCATTGAAAAACCATAAATGGTTTTGGAATGTTACACATACGATGAAAATTGACGGCACTTACAAAATAGGTGTGGCTACAAGACATGTTTTCCAGTAACCGATTTTATTTTTACTTGTGAACTGAGTAACGTTGTAAGATTTGTTTTAAAATGTGTTTTTGAGTTGTGTTTGTGTACACATAGTGAAATAAAAATGTAGTTGTTTGTTTTAGAGTGCTGAATATTACGTTACATAGGAACTGATTAGGATTGAGTGCCACAAAATTACACTGGTAATTTTTGCCATACGTACATCGTTCCAACGCCATTTATGGTTTTTCATTGCGCTGATGAATTTTCACAGGAAAAAAAGGGTGTTGCCATTCAAAAATTTTGATTTATTTTAATGTAAATGTAACCGTTAGAGATCTATTGTTTTTAAATCTCTACTATCTCGTGCACATACCTTCAAAAAACTAAATCTGAAACTTCCTTTCGATTGGTTGAGTGGTTAGGTCGCTAGGGGTTTTTTAGGGAAATTTTTTTTTTAATTAATGGAAATATTAATCATTTAAATGTAAATGGTGAACAACGTTAACTAAATATTAAACTTTTGAACTAAGAACCGCACTTTACTGCTGAACTGAAACCTGTTAACTGCTTTCACTTAAAAATTTAAATGGAACACCAGTATTATCTTAGAGAAAATGTTTTTCTGTTAACTCACAGAATATTCGAATTAAATTAAGCCATATTTTCTGTTCAAAAATACTGGTACTGATAAAGAAGCTCTGCTGTCTTTTTATTTTATATATCGTATTATTAAAAAAAAAAAGGGAAAATATTTATTAATTACAGAAATAGTACTACCGGAAAAAATACTAAAAATATATTTTAGGTAAAAGCATTTTTCTAATGCTTCTCGGGTCGATTATTGTATTAAAATTGCATCACGTTGCCAGAGTTACTATGTTAGGTAACTTGGATGTGATAAGGATCGATAAAAATAACAATCTAAACATCTGCATCGATCGGCCTTGCCACTACCGTACCTGGTCAAGTGCTGGAGATAGGGACGTCCGGTGAGCGCATTATATAATACTCCATAAACGTGTTCTGTAACGTACAGGCCTGTTGTACACTGGCAGTAGCTTCTTAACGCGATTTTCTGTTTACCTGTCTCCTTAACAGGTAGAAAATCAGACTTTCAAGTATTTTTTTTTCAAATACTTTTTTCTTTGACCTGTTATCTTGACAGTACTTATCAGTACCTTTAAAATAAATTGTTATAAAAGTCATTTAATTAGTTGTAATACAGTTTACAATGAGTTATAGATACATTACTTTATCTTGTTCCAAAAGCATTATGGGTTACACAAAACAAAAGAATTTTTAAAAGGAGAGTTTCTTTTGCCTTTGCATGTTTTTAGCTTTCTTGGCGTTGGGGGTGGGGGGGGGGGTTAATTCGGAAATATTTCTATATTTTTATTGTAAGAATAATATATTTGTACATTTCCCAATTCTACAAAATACTAAGAAAAAGATTTAAAATAAAAGATTTGACTGGGGTTATAAATAGCGCACAAAATCCATATAGGGGAGACTAGGGACGGTTGACCATACGGGAGGCTTGACTCACCCATCAATTTTCATATTTAAAATTATTTCAGAGTTTTATCAATAAGTGTCAACCAAAGCTACTGGAATGCTCGAACAACAGTCTTCGTTTCACAGAGATAACCGAAATTAGTGTGGAAAAATCAATTGTGAAGCGTTTTCAACATAAAAGTTGTGTTTTTTAGAAATATTTTGTAAGCTTTTTTCAGATAAATCACATCACAGAAATTTAATTACGTATGTTTAAAGTAATGCAGAAATATCGAGCTTTCATTCCAGGCATAAAGATTGTACAGTAAGTTAGGCTTAACATAACAATGTGATATTCTTTAGAAAAGTGGTACGTGGGGAGGCTTGACCCAGTCAGTGTGAGGGAGGGTAGACCAGATGCTCAAGGCTCCCTTTATTAAGTTGTTTTGGAAATCTTTTTATTATACACTGTGCATATTGAAAAGTTAATGGTTATATATATAAAAGAATGTAAATTTATTCTGTAAAGCTACAATTAAATGGTGTATTGGAAAAGAAAATGTGTAAAACTGACTAAAGAAAGATGTGAAAAATTGCTAGAAAATAGGAAAGTTGGTAGGGTTTTTTTTCCATTTAAATATTACTTACAATAGGTAAATAGAAATAGTGGGAAAGACTAGAAAGTACTAGAAAGGTTGAAAGCAGCAGTCTTAACCTTTTCAGGGGCAATGGAATGTTTATAAAACCACTTAATTTTAATTCCGAAACGTCACAATGACACCAGAATTTTGCTAAAATCTTTTCCATTTAATATGTATGTGATATATATGCTTTTTCTTATTTCCAAATAAATTTGTTCATAAATTCCGATGCCTGTCATTTATTTCAACATTTTAGTACTGAAAGTACTTTGCACCTTAAAGGTTTAAATCATGTTAATGATAAGTTAAGTGCTCATACGGCTGCAAAAGAAAGTATCAACTATCGAAAAACTTTAGGAAAGTATGTAGACAAATTTCACCAGGGCTGAATACAGTGAGATGAAGCCAAACTATGTGGCAACTAGAGTTGTCAGGTCGAGTGTCACAAAAAAAAAATAAGACAAAGAGAGAAAAAAAGTGGGACAGTGGCTCCTAAATCCGGCTTAATAGGCTCGTTCTGGTGGTTATCCAATAAGAACTAAAGCATTAAAAAATGAAAAAAAAAATTAAATTAAAAATGACAATTTGTGGAAAATCCCTTAGCATTCAGCTGATTTTAGAGAACAACTAAAAATTTGCTCACTCTAACGCCGATATCTTTCTGAATTTTTACGATATTTGACTAGATTTTTTTAATAAGTTGCTCCATAGAGTTGACTATTAAATTATGTAAGATGATCCTTGTTATCGTTCGCGCGTGCGCAGATAAAAATTATTTCATACAACTTCTCATATTTCCTAAAATATTTAATATATTGATATTCCAATTGCACTATATTGTTTCTACTACATTTTCTCAATTTTCCTGAAATCGGTGTTAAATTTGGTTGAAAACCCTGCTTGTTATAAGCAAAAAACATGCAAGAATTTTTTATTTTTTTTAAATAAATCGCTATATCTCTATTAATATAAGTGCTATTCTTACACAAAATAATACACATATTGCATAATGTCTATTTATTTATATACGGTAGCGATAGATCATTTCGTGCATTTTATTTTACAGGGTGATCCCAAGTATTATTTTTTTCTTTGATTTTTTGTTGCCCCCCTAATTGCCTCCCTTATCAAATCGACATTGCTGATTATGAGGTCATACCTGTTCTTTTTAATCCTGAACTTCCAGAAGAATCTGTCTAATATATTTCTAAATATTCGACAAAATGTCAAAAATTGAAAGTTGCCGGTCATTAATGGCAATATAACGTATTTTAGAAATTATTTTTTTAAGTATGTGATTAAGTGTGTTGCTGCGTCTTCTTCGTAATGTTCAAAGAATGTTCGTTCGTTTGAATCGTTTTGCGTAATCTTCAAAGAAAAATAATTAATATTACGTTCAGACACAGTTAATTTCAACAGGATGCAAACTGAACTGGATTTATCGGACAACTACTTTTTATTTAATTTATTGTATCATTCATTTGCGAAAACAATGTCCTTGCTGACATTGATGGAAAAATTATTAAAATGGAAATCGCCAGTTTTTTAGAAAATTCTGAAATTAATTTCTAAAATGCCATAATTTTACCATTGGTAGTTTAATAATGTGGTGATAAAAGCCGCAATAAACTTCTTCAATTTCCAATTAATCCAATTTATACAAGATCAGATCATCTGAGTTTGCGTATTTTGTGCAATATCTCTCTATATTGATTTACAGAAATAAGCAATATCGTGCCAAAATTATGATTTTGCGTGCCACTTTTGGTGCACGTGCCATAGATTCGTCGTCCCCGTTTATTTTTGTTAGAACATGTATATTTTCACTCCAACATATTTTTATCCTGTTATTCGAATTGCTATTCTTTGGTAATCTTAATTTCGTTACAAAATAAAAAAAAAAAGACCCTGAAATTTTGCTTATTATGCAATCAAGGTGAATTCCGGTAATGAAGTAAACAAGCAGTTAATTATGTCCAAATAATATGAGATGGATTTTCCAGGATCAGAAATTTATGAACTCAAACTAATTCTTTGATAATTATCAGGTTATAAACTATACATAAAAATCACAATCACTTCAAAACATCAATGTACTCATTAATGGTTATAAGTGATAAACATAAATTCTAAACCGGCAAAATGCGTTTATTTATTAACATTTAGACATGTTTCATTGCATCAGACGGCAACATTCTCAAGAAAATAAATTGACTTTTTGGGAAAATATTTGTATAATTTTATTTTGTTGAGAATTTTGCCGTTTGATGCAACGAAACATGTTGAAATGTTAATAAATAAAGGTATTTTGCCGTTTTAAAATTTATATTTATCACTTATAGCAATTAATGAATACTTTGAATCTTCAGGTTCATTTTAGGGAGAAATTTGAAAATCAAATTCACAAATTTAAAAGATTTTAACTAGTTTGCAGCTATTAGAATTTTTTTCTTTTTTAATTAAACATATAACGGTAGGATATCAGCTTGATCTTCCGTAGATGATCCGTTTTTTTAATCGATGACAAAAATGGTTTTGCTAAATGGAATAACCCTACTTATTCTATTTGTCCGACGTGTCATTTCCAAAAATCGTACGTCAATCGTCCTCCGAGATAACGCGAAATTCACTATGATACAAGTAATGAAAATGAACGCCTAATGTTTCTTTAAACATCGAAACTATATTAGTTTTTGTCTTTTCTAAAAAAAAAAAGAACGCTTTTCGGAATCATGGGTCACTAGGAAGAGGTTATTGTAGATTTTCACTCCCGGTTACAGTACATTTTCCTATATTAAGCAACTTTTTACTTTTTAAGTGTGGTCGTGATTAATCAGAGTTCTTACGGGGCAGGGTTGCTAGTTTAGCCTCCAATTTCATTCCGAAATTGAAGTTCATACCACAAATAAAGAGTAGCTTTTTATGCTTTATTTAATAAGAGAAATTTAGCGATCAACATAAAGTAAAAGTTCTTTTTTACAAATTTACGGCGTGAATTTGAAATTTCCGATTGAAATTGGAGGCCAAACTGGTAATCCTGGTACGGGTGGCTTACTCTAAAATACCATTTTTTTAGCAGTAAAATAGTCTTATTTAATCGGAGGATATAGAAATAAATTATAGAAAAGGTGGTATTTAAAAGTGAGCACATCTATAAACCCTGTTTGCGTTGCATTGCGAACCTATGCGCTCGGTTGCGACAGCCGAAGAGCTTTTACCGATAGTTTTATGGATATATCGCAACTGCTAGAACAATGCAGTTATTTCTTGACATTTACATTGCGAAAAAGAACTACGTGATATTGCACAAATTCTTCATTCATAGATTACTAATGAAATTTCCTTTCGAATATTTGTGGTGTGAAACATTAATTAGATCATTTCAATAAATGAATGTAGCTTTATTAAATATATTCATGGATGAAAAATATGTGGTGTCAACAATTAACAGAATTGTTTTAGTACATTAATCATAATTAGCTTACACGATATATTTGAATCAAATTTACTGAGATTGAATGAGAAATTCGTAAGGAAAGTAAAAATCCTCTTCCATTTTATCTCTCTTCACCGTATGTAGTAATTTTTCTTGGAGGTTTCCTTTCAATGCGCCTTAGACTGTTAATGTTATTTTTTTAACCAAAGTTTCATCCAAACATTATTCTGGATATATCATTTGAATTATTTTTATGCTGCAACATATTTATTTAAAAATTTGGTTACTTATTTGCTTGTAAAAGGTATCCCTATAAATAGGATATTGAGTCACTTTTACAATATTTGTAAACACTAGAGGGGGGACTCCGTCCCCCTGCTCTCTACGTACACCAACAACCCGCGTAGTCGGTTCGCGGTTCCATTCGGTATCGCGAAGTAATCCCCATTTTCAAGCCAACCCCATACGTAATTGTTTCGATTTTCCACACTGGATCGCTTTGCGATCCCTTATTTTCTATGTATTCAAATTTTAGATTCCACTTGGTAACAACACGCTCCTCCCGTGCCCCCAATTTTTGATGTGCCCTAATTTTTAAAATTTGTATTATGTGTTATAAACTATCTTAAAATTTTAAAGAAATCCCCTTGTTATATTTCCGAATTTTGTTCGCCTTCACCCCCGAAATGTGACGCGCCATGCTTTTTTATAATTTTATTTTTTATCATGTGTTATAAACTATCTTAAATTTTAAAACAGATGGTATTGTTAGATTTCCAAGTTTTAACAAAATCGCGTTCTGTTAGTTGCACATTCCACCACCAGGGAGCGCAGTCTATTCTTAACAAAACTGTATGTGAACGAAACTCTGTTAAACAACCTATTACTCGAGGGGGTGGCGGTCTTAAGGGATCTCAGGACTCTTAAATCTTCAAAATTTTTGAATTATTTATTTTTCTAGATGTTAAACTTCTATCTTTGCTGAATACTTTAATAATATTATTTCCTTGAAATTACCATTAGAACAGAAGTTATGGTTTTTAGAATTATACCCGCGCAATAGCTGAAGCAGCATTTCCGAGACTTTGGAATCATTTTTCTCCATATGATGTTGTTGGGCATAACGCGCATGGCATCTCAAAAACTTCTAAATATTTTTTCATGAAAATTTGAAAACATATGTTTCATGCTAATCTGTAGAAACTGAACTTAAAATTTCATTTTTATTGTTCAAAAAAATATTTTTTAAAGTGATTATACTGTTGAAATTTTCTAAAGTTTGTATTAGCTAAATACAACTTTGTATTAAAAATATAAAAATGCTTGTTTATTTAGATTCAGGGTGAATATTATAATGTGAAGTATATTTAGGCATGAAGAATTTCCTTCTAGTTACAAAATTTGTTTTATAATCCTGCACGCAATCAGTCACACAAATTTCCTGCTCGAAAAATGCCTGGCGGTTTGGAGCCCCCTGTATATACTAATTCTGTATCTTGTAATTTTTAAATACATGAAATGAAAGAAAATACTTATATCTTTTAACCCAATTAAAATTATGTTTTTAAATCATATACATTTTAAGATATTAAATATTGAAAATAGTCCTTTTTTTTTCATTTTTTCCAATTTTAAGAGTCTTGAGACCCTTTAAGGAAAAATTTAAGATATTTGATGAACTTACTATTCGAAAATAGTGGTAAATAAACTTTTGACACTTTTATTTTAAATAAATAGATTGAATAAGTAACATGTATGATGTATTTTTAAATATTCTATACCGTTCTGAAGAAAGCTACTATAAAAAATATGACGGTCTTTTAAAATGAGTATTTAATAGAAATAAACACATTAGTGAAATAATAATTAATATCTCAGCTTGTAATTAAGATATAAGAATAATTTTTAGATTAGGGGAATTTTTTTCCGTCTGGCTGTCCAAGTTTCGAGTTTATACTCCCCTTAGATTTTAAGATGGGTCCCTTTTTTAAACCCTCAAGTACAGTTTATTGCTTAACAGCCGCGTCTGGAAGCTCTGCCTCTCTCATTCTGACAACCCGTGGGCATGAAATAAAAGGAATTTTTTATCGATCGATTTTTAGCCGATGTTTTCAGTTCTACCGTACGCATCAGAACATTTTTTTTTAATTTCTGAAAGTAGATATTTTTCTGCGTCCATCTATACGATTTTCGAAATTTTCGGTCCGGTAAGCTCTGAGATGAGAGTCGATTTAAAAAGCCGCTGTTCACTCTTTCCATCCGGTTTCGCGGTATCTACGCAGATTTTTATTGGACCATTTTCAAATTGTTATTTTTTTCATATATAGATGGATAAAAGTGTATTTAAAACATTTCATAAGCTAATTCAAAAGGAAGCGTAAACTTTGGGCAAATGTTTCCAAAAATCAGATCGCTCATCTGTTGAATGTAGCGTTAACGGATGGTCGTTTATATTCTAAAGGTGTTATCGGGATGGATAAATAACTGATATGGTGAAATGGATGACCACGTCGTCTGATGCATTCAGAAATGCATTCGTAAAATACATTAAAAAAGAGCGTGTCTTACGACAGGTAACGCATTAAGAATAGAGCACCAATGCACTACAAATATCGATTTTTATTTCCATCCGCAATCCCTTAAGAGGGCATACTATTCTTAATCCCTTAAAAGGCGCCGGTATATTATATATACCACTTAATTTTAATTCCTAAATACCACATTCGCATCAGAACTCACTAGGTCACTAGGAAGTGGTTATTGTATATTTTCACTCCCGTTTATAGTACATTTTCCCACATTAAGCAACTTTTTTTTTTCGAAGTGAAGGCATGATTAATCAGAGTTAGTATGGGTGGTTACTTTTGAATACCATTATTCCCAGCAATAAAATTATCCTATTCAATCGGAGGGTATGGAAATAGATTATTCTGAAGAATACCAATGCACCACTTTTTTTTCTTTTCTTTTCTTTTTTTTTTTTATAAAATTTGGTATTTAAAAGTAAGCTCATCTATGAACCCTGTTTGCGTTGCGACAGCCATTGTCAATCATTTTAACATTTTTGCATGATAAGTACTTTGTCCCTGAAAGTGTTAAATCCTCAAAATTTTTGAATTTTCGAGGAACTAGTCTGTAAAAGAGCAATATTTACTGCGCAGAATAAAACCCTTATCGGTCCTATATCACTTCCCACGTAATATAGGGACCAGCATCTCTTGCACGAATTTTATTCCAATGCACCACTTTTTTTTTTTTTTTAAGAAACACATTTATTTTTATTTGCGAACAAATGCAAAAGAAATGTACTACAAAATTTATTTTTAAAATATAGTGGTGCAAGGAATAAAAAAAATAAAATTATATATAAAATGTCTTAATGAAACGTCGTTGAGAACTCGCTGTTTTTGCCACCACCTCTTTTACCTTCTTTTCCCGCGTCTGTCGAATGTTCTAAAAGGGTATTCTTCTACGCCGACTCGTGGCGCTGCCGTCGTCTCTTACAGACTGTTGCCACAGATCACATATATATATATATATATATATATAATGTAAGCTTAGGAGATTTATTAATGCATTTTAATAAATGTTTAATTATTACAATACAAACAAATGAATTATTGATTTTTTTATTATTATTGAAAATTAAATTATATTTACAAATTAAGTTTATTAATGGAATTAAATTTATTAATACAAATTAAATTCTATTTACAAATTAAGTTTATTAATTGTATTAAATTCCTCAATGCAAATTAAATTAAATTTATTAATACAAATTAAATAAAAAAAATTAAACTTATTTATAATTTAATTTAATTACAAAGGAAATAATTACAAAGGAAATGATAATAAAGACCGGCTGACATTTATTAACTGACTTAATAAATATCAAAACAAAACTCCTAAAAGAGAAAAATTCAGCAAGGACAGAACACGCGAACTAAGGTTTTAGTAATAGATTCAGAATCATAACCCGTCTTTAAACAACTAGACGAGAACGTTCACACGAACTTTTCACCAAAGAACCATGTACCGGCTTTACACAATAATTTTTCAAAGTACTTGGCATTTCATCGCCAAATCAATGGCAGGAAGCAACCCAAGAATCAGTTGACGCATGCGTTGTTAAATGGAGGAAACGCTATGCCTAGTCGCTCGTGTTAATTTTAGCATTGATACAATTGGAGAAAATAATAATAGTCATTTGTTTATTTATTTGTGTGTTTTGAAGATTTTTTAATCCTTTCCGAAGCGGAATAGTTCTCTTTGTAAAATGATGAAATGATGGACGGACATTAGAATTTACTAACGAATTTATTAGAAGATAAAAACATGCCTCTTTTTCTGTACTTTATAAAAGGAAAATTTTAATTATTCTCAGTGCCAGTATTTTTTAAATTAGGTATTCTTTTTTGTGAATACCGCTCGCTAAAGGATTAACACTAGTCATTTTGCAACTTCCTTTCCTCTCATGTTAACCGAGTTCAATTGCGTCTTCAAAAATTCATTTTCTGACTTTGTACGTAGGTTATTGTATGTTTTGTCAATCATGAGTTTGTTTCTGTATTTACAACAATGTATTCGCCACATTTTTATCACACAAAACATTATAATTATTTAAATGCTTATAAATGTATTTTCGTTCATTTTTTTCAAAAATGATACAATCTCCAAACACATTTTGGATAATATGCAACGTTAATTTTCACGATAGAGCACACAAAATGTATATTGAGAGCAAATGAAACATTACAAATCCAATTTTTTAAAATATAGCGATTCTTATAGACATTTGTTAAGTTTGCACCGAAAAAATAACTTAATAATTAACACAAAACAAAACAACAACTAAAAGATGATAAAATAAAAAAAAGGGTACAAACAAGTCTCTTTCGCTAATGAGATAGTTGATAAATTTTGGAAAATTACATTCAAAAAAATTTTTCTGTATAAAAATCATTCTAAAAATATTAAGAAAGCCATATTAGTGTTTCGCGAGAATGAAAAAAAAAACACGATGGAAAGAATGAAACAATTTCATTAATCATCAAGGTATCTCTCGTGTGGTATAGGAGAGGTAGGGATTAAATACTTCGTTAAACGGTAGTATAACATGACTGCGAGTAAATAAATCTAATAGCATTATACTATGTGTCCTGCCTTCGCATCCAATGCACCTAATAATTAAGTTTATAAGTATTGTGAAACACTATCTTAATGGAAGTGTTTTTAGAACCGCTGGCGTTATTTCTGGTTAATTCTTATTAAGTAAGGTATAAATTTTCCCCTCATACCATTATTTACATAATGAAGAAGGTTATTTCTTTAGCTATGCATAATGAAAAGCATTAGATTACACAGTTAATTTATCAACACGTTACTTAAAAAAGTGCATATTTCTTCGAGGCAGAGGAAAGAAAATTTTTATTTTTGGCAAATTAAATTTATTAGATACATTGAAATGTTTAACTGACATTTTTATGATACTTTATATATATGGGGTAAGTCCAAAATGAATTAACTCTTTCTTCATAACGACACAGACTGACCAGAAAAAGAACATTTTATATATTGTAATCTGCAAATTATCACAGAAATAAAACGGAAATAGCCATTCGTCTGAAAATTACGTTTTCTCTCAATATAGGTTTAATATTCGTTTTTTAAAGCTTCGGGGTCGTCTTCATTCTGAAATTGTACCAAACTCTTCAATTTTCAATAGGGACATCCAGTTTTAACAGAATAGTTTTTCGATAAATTTTACTTCCTCTGTCAAACGAGGTCATTCAATCAAATAATTATAGAAATATCTATAAATATAACTATACGTACTAATTATTGTATTAATTTTTTAAATAAGTTAAAGTTTTTTTAGGCATTCTGTAGAATATCGGTAAGAAAACATTTTTACAACATTTCTGTTCTTTTCTACCTGTGTTCTTTAACACCTTATCGTGAATATTGCTCGCTCCGGTGATATTCAATGGCTGTGCTTTTTATTCAGATTGTTTGATTCCCATCAGTTTTATAAAATAATGTAGTTGGCTTTATTCTGGTAGCCTTTTACTTGTCATTAAATAAGGTGAATATTTCTTTTTCAAAAAAGTGGTGGCAATAAGCTATCTGAATTTTTAAACCGTAATTTAATGCGGCCGTCAAGGAATTAAATCAAATTTCTCAAAAAGGAAATAAATTTAATTCTGTTAGATACATTCAGCTATGCATTGCATCAAAAACAAGTATTTACTATGTGCAGTCGCTGCATAAATATGCGAACCGCAGCGGCGAGCGGCCTCTTTTCGTCCGCAGCCTTTTATTCTACTGTTCTTCCGGCTCTTTTGCGGAAGCCAGTATTGGGGGGAAAATTCAAAAATTGAAACCGGACAAATTTAAAAGGGAAATTACACAAATTAAAGACAGCGAAAAGAGGTTAGGGCGAAATTGTATCCCTGAAGCTACCGGCCAACAACTGCTACAAATATAAACAATTGTTGTGTTAGATTCACTCCTGAGAAATCGATATTACTAATAAAATATTCCCTCTCACTGATCTAGTCATTCTATAGGTAATGTATTTTAATGCCTGTAGAAGTTTATGTATGAAAATAAAATGATTTTTGATATAATACTTTGACATGGATTTCAAATGCGATTTCGAAAAAAATGTTTGCATAAAAAGCTTAAGAAACAGCTTCAATAATTTTTTTTTAATTTTATTATCTTCATGTGGAATAATATCACTAATTGTTTAATATAAATAACTGTAATATTTCATCTCAGCGGTTTTTTTTATGTAAATATACCTTTGGTACCTAAATTCTTCTCTCGCGAAAAATAAATATATCCTTCGTAGCATTTATATAACTATATGTCCCAAAATGGTGGGTTTATTTAATTTTTTTTTATTTATATTATTCTTACTTTAATTTCATATTATGTAAATAATATTCTGTTTCACAAAAATTGCTGTTTTTCCAAGTACATTAAAGCAAAACGACGCATTTCTATCGCTTGCCATAAAAAAAAAAAAAAAAAAAATTCATTTTCTAAATAGATCCGTCAGTATAATGGTTACTAAATTTCTAAATAAACCCATTAACGTCTATATTTTGTGGAAACTGTGAAATTTGTGGGAATCAATTCAAAAATATATAGAGATATGTATTAATAATTTGAATTTATATGAAATTTAACATAAAAACTTTAGGTCGTCGGTAGTTTCTCTTTTCTTAAAGTAGTTTCGTCTCCTTCGCAAGGACATTATATCGAAAATTTTAGTCTAATTTCTTTTCTTTATTTCTATTATGGGAAGGCATTTTTATTTATTTATTTTTATAAAGTTCCATTATTCTAAGATATCGAGTAGCGTAGTTAGATCGAGATATATTTAAAGTAATCTCCGGAAACGGCAAAATAACATTAGGCAGTGTTGAATTCAGGGGTTGGCAAAGGGATCCTTTCTTCCCCGGTACTTAATACCCCCACTGAAGATTAAAGGGTTTTATACTTAGTAATGGTCTACATGTGCAGAACCCCATGGAACGCCAGCAAAAATGTCTTAATTCAACAATTGTTTTAAGTATATTTACGGTTACTATCCCGTCACCTGTCCGGTCTGACAATTTACAATATAAACATGAATTTAAAAAAAAATTCAACTCACACTTTTTAAAATCCGAATAGTATATAAAAAAAAGACATGATGAACATAAAATACATTTTATGAACCTTAAAAAGATCACCGTTTTACTTAAAAGGTGACTAAAATAATAAAAGAGATGTTACAAGTTAAAAATATACATTTTATTAAAAACTTTTTAGTACTTTCAAGCTTTTCCAAGCTCTTCATCAGAGAATATTTTAATAACTAATTTCTGTTTATTTATAAAAATACGTCACTTCGTTTTGAAAATGTTTTATTTGTATAAATAAACAGAAATAAGTTATTAAAATATTCTCTGATGAAGAGCTTGAAAGTACTAAGAAGTTTTAAATAAAATGTATATTTTTAACTTGCAACATCTCTTTTTTTAGACTTCTTCTAAGTAAAACAGTGAACTTTTTAAAGTTCATATAATATATATTTTATGTTTGAATCAAGGCGAAATATTGCGTTTCGTGTTGCGATATTATTCGAGACGTGATGAATATGTTTTGAATACAGTCACCTCTCACTTATGCGCCTCTCATTTATACGCGTCTCTCAGTTATACGCGATTTTCGTAAGGTCCCGTCACGAGGAATAGAAAAATAATACTGTAGATTTCTCACTTATAAGCGCCACTTTGAATTGTCTCTCTCACTTATACGCGAAAATAATAGACTATTTTTAGACTTTTTGAAGGAATTTGATATAAAACTGGTTAAAAAAAAAAGAAAAGTTCTTCTATTTATGGGTTCGTGTGCCGCGCATCTTTCATATCTACCATTGCTGACAGATACACAAGTTATATTTTCCCCTGTAAATTGTACTAGCAGACTCCAGCCATTAGATCTGTTTATAATAAGGTGAGTTAAAGCTCAGCATAGGAAAGATTTGGGGCGAAGAATGTTTATATCCCAGAGCAGAAAAGGAATTTAATAAAATTTGGATTTTAGATGCTATGCATATGTTCGTTTCCTGTTGGAATAACGTAACAGCCACAACAACTTCTAACTGCTTTAGAACAGCGAATTTTGTTTGTTCAAATGATGCTGAAGCATTACAGGAAAATGAAAACAGCAATGATTTTAAAATAGACGAAGAAGAATGGAACAGCATAATCCAAAATTCTCTTTCTTTACAAGATTTCGTCAATGCTGATATTAACGGCAATAAGAGTTATTGAAACTGTTTTTGGTGTCATGGCAGCTGAAAAAGAATGAGAAGATGATGATAATGATGAAACTTATATTGTAACTGTCCCATCTTATGTTACTGCTTTAAGAGCCCTGGACGCTTTGAGATATTACTTTCAATATGCTGATGTAACTTCAAGTACAATGACGCACTTTAATGCATTAGAAAAGGTCGTTGTACAAACGCGGCTTAAGCAGAAACAAACTTAACTAGCATCGATGACTTCTTAAAAGAAGACTAAGCGGCATATCTTCTTCTATGTAAAATGAAATTTTATGTTTATTGCATTTTTTAAACTAAATTTTATATGGAAAGTGTAAGGATTTTAAGTACACTATACTAATATTACACATCTTTTATTTTATAAAATGTTATTAATCATAATTCTTATATTTAAAAATATTTTCCCCCATAATGTGTATAAAAAATTACTACATACATCATCCTCTCAATTATGCGCGGCTCTCAGTTATGCGCGATTTTAAACCAGTCCCTTCAAACGCGTATAAGTGAGAGGTGACTGTACTTTTGTAGGCTCATTATTATTTAGTGATAACTTTTATAAAAAATCATTGTATAAAAGAATCATTTTTAAAGTTTGAAATGTAAATTTATTTATATATTATTTTTAGACTGCATTTATATTGCAAAAATCGAATATTTAAGATATATTTTTCATTTGTTTAACTTCAACTTTATGCCAGATTTTCATTTTTTAACAAATAATACATACGTCTTTATTTTTGAATACCACTATTTCGGAATAATAATATTCGCCTTACCTATCTCAGAGTTCAAGCCATTATATCGGGTAAACATTATTCTTCGTTTTAATTGGTCATAAAAATTCAATACGTCACAAAGATTTCGATGTATGTCCCGTTTCTTGCACGGAAACCGCTTAGAAAAAAAGAGAAAACACTGCTTTATCTTCATATTACATATAGGAAGCATCTGAACAAGTGTCTAGCGATCACACTTTTTCATTTTGATCCTGTGATCCTGCGGGATCAGCGCGCTCCGCGCATATCGTTCGGCGCATGACGTATATTTGTTTATATTATCAAATTTTGACAGGTACCACTTAGATTTTAAGTTATTAGTATTTTATTTTGATTCGAATTAATTAAACACTAAAATTAGTTTAAAAGGACGAAAAAATTATTAAATTGTAATTAAAAAAACAGAAATTATTAAATTCAAAATTTTGAAAAATACAATTTAAACATTGTGAAAAAAATATTAAATTTAAATTTAAGAAACTGAAATTATTAAATTCAAAATTTTGAAAAATGCAATTTAAACATTATGAAAAAATATTAAATTTAAATTATTAAACATAAAATTACTAGAAACATATAAAAATTTATTATATTCAGAATTTAAAGTGCCTTTAAATGATAAAAAAAATTAAAGTACTAAATCATTATAAAATTTAAAATTATGAAAAAAATATTAACAATTATTATTTATTCAAAATTAAAAGTTCTTTTAAAATGATGATAAATTTAAAATTAATAAATTTAAAATTATAAAAAAAATATTTAGTTATTATTAAATTTAAAACATTCTTTATGATTTGCTTATCTTTACACCACTAGATGGCGATACTAAAGGTATTAAATCTGTTAAAACTACGATCACCATATCTAATATTTGGAAAAATCACAATTAAAAAAAAAATTGTTAATAGTGGTACAAATATTGAAAAATATAAATTTTCATTTTCAATAGATTTTTTTTTTTTTTAAAGCAATCTTGACATTAATTTTCATTCAGCTCCGTAAGGAATCGAACCCATGCCAACTATTCTGAAGATGAACGTCATACCACTACACCATAAAGCTCCTTAAAGCACTTTGCTTAAAATATTATTTTACACAAACACCGCTACGTCATGCGCGGAACGATATGCGCGGAGCGAGCTGATCCTGCAGGATCACAGGATCAAAATGAAAAAGTGTGATCGCTAGACGCTTGTAGCATCTGACGCTTCAACTATGTTTTTAATATGTTTGAATGTCAAGAGTTAAGATACACTTTTTAAAAAAATAATTTTTATAATATTAAAAGATACCTTTAAATATTTCCGGTGTACGTTATTAAATATGTCTATATGAAAAATATTAATATCTTTGATAAACAGTGTACAATGGGAAACTATCCAACACATTTAAAATTTACATGACATTAAAATGCATGATGTTAAAACATTGAAATAATATTAACCCCTTAACTGTGTGGCCCGAACTGGATTCGGGCAAGAACACTTTACTTGCTTCGTTATTAAAAGCATTTTGATACCACTAATTTGTAACTGTAAATTTATCTTTATTGATTGTCAGATATTTTTCGATTAAGTAAGGTAAATATTTTAGTATGGAAAAAGTGGTGTCCAGCCCCATTTTTAATTTTTTTGTAAGAAAACAAATGTCACAGATAAGGGGTTAAAAATTTCCTGACACTTTCAACCAACATGTTTGGTCTTTTTCCGGGGATACTACATTAACACAGGCAAAAGCTAACTCCCCAACACAATGAGGGAAGGAGGAGAAAAGAAACGGAATTAGGGACAAAAGAGAGAAATCCAAGGGGGAAAAGGTACAAGTAGCGCCATGCGCGGACAAAATCGAGGAAAAGAAAAGGTAAAATTTTGAAAAGAGGAGGGAGGGTAGATTAAATATGCTTCAAGGAATTGAACCAAATAATTGGAATGTTAAAGGATAGGTTATCCGTTGCAAAAACTATTTTGACGTGTAAAAATCTCAATTGATTCTCTAACTAAAGCAAGGAAAGGAGTAAATTGCCGGTAAATAATATTAGCATTATCAAAATCAATATTTTTAACTTTATTTTCAGTGTAAAGCATGGCAAGGGCAGTAGTTAACTTATTAAATTTAATGTGTCTCTTGCGTTCTTTCAATCTCTCAGAAAATTTACGCTTAGTGATACGAATATAATGCACAATTTGATTATCGTTTAGAACAGTGTTTCCCAACCTTTTATTGCCCACGCCCCACCGAAGCATCTGAAAAATCAAGATGCCCCCCCCCCCCCCTCACACACATATTATGTAACCTATATCTCTTATTATTCGAAAATCGAATTGTATTCACCTGAAGGAAGTCTAACAGTGTTTTAACGATAACTATTTATTTCACATTTCTGACATATCATAGAACTGAATTTTCTTCCACAAATGTGTTTTTAGTATAATTTTATGAATGGAATTAAGGCTATAAATCTTCACTCTTATGCCAAATTAGATTTGTTGTGCCTTCCCAACTTACCTGAATGTTTAACAAAAGTGTCATATGCCTATATTTTTATTGTCCCAAAATGACAAAAGAGACTCTCATATTTAGTATTAAAATTAAAAAACGATGACACATTTTAAATTGAATTTTAGTAACTTATTGAAAGTTGTTGGAAAATCTTTGGACGCCAAATTTCCTTTCTATGGATAACAAAGTACACAAGAAGCATTTCAAGGTTCTGACCTTTATCAAGTTTAAGTAGACATTATTCCCCATTAAAACATATTTATCTTTTTCCCTCCCCAATTATCGTTAATTAATTGCCATGTATTATGACATTTTCAAATTTAAATTGTACATGTTATACATTCATTTACCGTGTAGGAGGCCTGCAGTACAACCATAGTTATTTACAATTTATCCGTTTTCTTATTTAACGCTATTAAAAATTTTATAAAGTTGCTAGTACCACATTTAGTTATTTTAAATATTTTTTATGTCAAATATGTTAAAGACTATAAGATTTAAGTATACTCTTAACTAATTTCAAGTGTAGAAATTTCTTTATGTTACATACAGAAGAATGCATAGATAAAAATAGATCATTCGATAAATAATTTTGAAAAATTGTAAAATACAACAATAACCAGAAAAGTTATAGAAAATTTTAAATATAA
Organism: Maratus speciosus; assembly: GCA_963932465.1. NCBI lineage: Eukaryota > Metazoa > Arthropoda > Arachnida > Araneae > Salticidae > Maratus > Maratus speciosus. The sequence goes on from OZ010792.1 coordinate 602,923,587, forward strand.
TAAAAGGGGAGAAGGTGATACTAACACAGTAAAAAAAAAAAATTGCTCATATAATTATTCTGGTATTGATTCAGTATCATTTTGATTTTAAGCTTTTTTAACGTTCAACAAAAATACCTAATTATTTTTTCATTTTGCATGTTTTACTTTTATTTTTAGTCTAAAACCTAACTTTTCTAAGAAAAAAAAAAGTGAGCGAAGGCTGAGTTACAAATTTGAAAATGCCCCCCTAAAGAATCAAATGTCCCCCCGGTGGGGCGTGCGCCCCACGTTGGAAATCACTGGTTTAGAAGGATAGGAATCTCATATACACCTGAAAACGGGTTGGGTGGTGGATGGAATCAAATTTGGCTGAAAGTAAAACGGAAAGGTTAGGAGGGGGGAAGCGATAAGATGGATATTAAATTTAAACAAGGACCTTTTTAACCGTTCAAAAATCAACGGGATATAGGAAAACTTCTTGTAAGCAAGCTGAGTTTGAGGGGGGTGGGTGGGGGGAGGGTAGTGTGGTGAATGACTCTGTGCTTATGAATTAATGCGGTAAATATAATTAAGGGGGAAGCCATGGTCTTTTGCAATACGAATAATATTATCAAGCTATTCCTGTATATACTCCTCGGAACAGAGAAGGTAAGCATCTATTAATAAAGGACTGGAAAGTAGACAATTTGTAATTTAGAGGGGCGGAAGCTTCATAAGGTATGACGCAATCAATTTTCACTGGTTTTCGGTAAACTTAGAGTGTTATTATCCTTCACAAATAAAACATCCAGGAAAGGCAAAGTGCCGCTATTTTCCAGTTCTAGGGTGAGTTTAATATTATCGATATAATTTTTGTGAGAAAATCAAGAATAACCTGCTGTCCAAAGTCCCAAGTTCTAAAAATTTCATCTACATAACGTAACCATACGTTAGGTTTTGGTTAGATACTGTTAAGAATCTTTTCCTCCAGTGGTCGCATCTTCAACTCCGCTAGCAAGCCTGAAATTAGAGACCCCATGGGTTCACCGTTAACTTGCCTATAGAACTTTTTATTAAAGATGAACTTACCTTGTCTGCTCCGAGGAGTATATACAGGATGAGCTGGATAATATTATTCGTATTGCAAAAGACCATGGCTTCCCCCTTAATTATATCTACCGCACAATTTATAAGCTCAGTGTCATTCGCCAGACTACACCCCCCCCCCCCTCAAACTCAGCTTTCTTACAAGAAGTTTCCCTATATCACGTTGGTTTTTGAACGGTTAAAAATGTCCTTGTTTAAATTTAATATCCATCTCATCGCTCCCCCCCCCCTCCTAACATTTCCGTTTTATTTTCAACCAAATTTTATCCCATCCCCCCCCCCCCGACCAGTTTTCAGGTATATATGAGATTCCTATACTTCGAAACGATAATCAAATAGTGCATTATATTGGCATGACTAAGCGTAAATTTTCTGAGGGATTGAAAGAGCACAAGAGACACATTAAATTTAATAAGTTAACTACTTATCTTGCCAGGCTTTACACTGAAAATAAAGTTAAAAATATTGATTTTGATAATGCTAATATTATTTACCGGCAATTTAACTCTTTACTTGCTTTAGTTAGAGAATCATTTGAGATTTTTACATGTCAAAATAGTGTTTGTAACGATAACCTATCCTTTAACATTACAATTATTTGGTTCAATTCCTTGAAGCATATTTATTCCACCCTCCCTCCTTTTTTCAAAATTTTACCTTTTTCTTTTCCTCGATTTTGGCCGCGCATAGCGCCACTTGTACCTTTCCCCCCTTGAATTTCTCTCTTTTGTCCCTATTGCCGTTTCATTTCTCCTCCTTCCCTCATTGTGTTGGAGAGTGAGCCTTTGCCAGTGTTTATCATAGCAAACGCGGCAGCGTTAAGCTATAATATGATTAAGAAATAGAAAATGCAAACGACTTTCTTAAATTTCTGGCGAACCAGTTGACATACGACAATCATTTTTCTTTTGAAAGATAGAACTCGATGAGACGAATAAACTGATAGCATTTAAAAAATTACTGTAGCTTTCAGTAGTTTTTTATTTAATCTTAAACGAAAAAATGAAGACACAAAATTCAACAAAGTGTAGCTAACGTTCCAGTGAGTGGATTAACTTCGTTTTTGTTTTATTTTGATCCTCTTGTTAAAACTTAGAATAGTTTTTTTTTTCATCTTTGTATGTTTGACGGTCGCTGAGAAAATCGAATTTGTCTTTTATAATGTCTCCATAAAATTATAAAAATCTCTCCTTTTCATTTTCTAATTTTCTAATTTTCTAATTCAATAATTTCTTTCGTGATGCCACTCCCTAAAAAGCAGTACAGTAATTAAAAAAAAAGGATAACACGTGTACTTTTGTTTTTATTAGTCAATAAAAATTGAAATTCAACTGACAGATTTTTGTACTTTTGAAACTGACATCAACCTAAGCAGATAACGCATAATTTTCATAAATATATATATAAACTTTCTTGATTAATATTTTGAACTGCAGTAATAGACATAATGGAGCACAAATTAATTAATAGGAAAAAAACAGGGTAAATCCAAAGATTCTGTGGTACTTTTCGGTTAGCCGGGCGCCAGTGTTATATATACATATTTATACATATACATACATATATGTAAATATACATATATATACATATACACATATTGTATATATACACACATATATATATGTAAATATATATGTATACATACATACATTTATGTATACATATATATGTATATGTAACACTGGCGCCCGGCTAACCGAAAAGTACCGATTCTGTTCAGGAGGTAAATGTAAGTTTTTTTTTAATTATCATAAATACTTCACATACTAAGCATACCTTAAAAAAAAACCATCCCATCTAGTTTAAATAAGGAAGAGATGTCGTATACGCACCAGTGTGCATAACTGGCGCGATAATGGCGTTATTTTGCCTGATACGGAAACTGAGCTATTGTTTATTTATCAATTATTTTTTTATTTACTTTTATTTTATTTTTTTAAATTATATAAATTGTTTTGTTCTATAGTTATTAAACTTTTCTTTATTTATTGTTATTTCCTTTTTAAAATAATAGAAAGTAATTTAAAAATATATCTGTAACTGCTATTCGAAAACGCGGTTTTCGTTAAATTGGCGTCAGAAAAAAACCCCGCGCCAAACCCGTTGTGTATACGACATCTGTGCCTTAAATGGTACAGATGTCATATTCGCCCCATATTGGCGCGATTTTTTTCGGTTGCCAATTTGGCGAAAACATCAACAGCATAAACAACATAATCCGGGTTACCACATCAAGCAAAATAACGACACTTTGGCGCAAGTTAAGTACCCTTTGCCTATATGATTTGGCATCAGAAAAAAAATCGCGCCAATATGGGGCGAATATGACATCTGTTCCCCTTAAATAATAATTAGGGTTTCGTTTAACGCTAGGTACTTTTGCTTGAGATATTGTCGAAAAGTACAGCAAAAATATACGGTACTACTTGATTATCCCGTCGACCAATTTCGCCAAACTATTCGCCAAATGATACAAACTGACGTAATTTTTATTTTATAAAACGGAAGAATAAATAAATAAGTAAAACGTTAATAAAAATACTAATAAAAACTGGTCATATACGCTCTATATTGACGCGATTTTTTCTGACGCCAATTTGACAAATACATCGTTAATATATCATCTATATCCGGGTTACCATATCAAGTAAAATAACGACACTTTGGCGCCAGTTAAGTACCCGGTGCGTATATGACATTGGCGGCGTCAAAAAAATCGCGCCAATATGCGTATATGACATCTGTGCCAAAACTTGAATAAAAAATCACTTGATGACGTAACAAAAACGTGTATCGTGTTTAATGTCAAGTGAATGTAACATTTACAATGATCCGTTATTGTCATTTAATCTTATAGTTTGGCGATAATTTTTTGGTCGACAGGATAATCAAGTTGTACCAAGTATGGTACAGATGTCATATACGCACCACGTTCGCGCGATATTTTTTCTGACGCCAATTTGGTGAAAACCTCGTTTTCGAATACCAGTTACGTATATATTTTTAAAAAGGGATTAACAATAAATTTATAAAAGTTTAATTAATAACAATAGAACAAAACAATTTATATAATTTTAAAAAATAAAATAAAAGTAAATAAACATTTTATTAATAAATAAACAACAACATTCGGGTTACCATATCAAGCAAAATAACAAAACTTTGGCGCCAGTTAAGTACCCCGGTGCGGTGCGTATATGACATTGGCGTCAGAAAAAAATCGCGTCAACGTGATGTTCATATGACATCTGTGGCGATTCAAGTACACTTCGAAACGTTACTTTGAAATCGGTGAGTTTCATCGCCAAAATTGCCAAGATGCTTAATGATCATCGCCACTCAGTATATAAATGATGCCATATTTGCAAACTTATAGGTCAAAATATAAGTGGAACCTCGGTTCACGACCACCTCTGTTTACGACCAGTTCGGTTTATGTCCAACTTCGATGATCAAAATTTGACTCGGTTGGCGTGCAATATCTCGGTTCACGACCAAGGCTGCCGAATAGTTCAGTTGGCAACCTTCACATAACTGTTGTTATTAGTCAAGTTTGGAGTAAGGTGTGCATATCAGAGTGCTTTGTGTACCTTTATTACTGTAAAAAAATTAACTTTTTGTTTTACTTTTACTCAGGTTTGCGCTAATATTAGCTCTCATTATGACTTCTAAGAATGAAAAAGTGCTTAATGATAGCAGTAGTAAGAAGCTTAAGCGAATTACTGTTCAATAAAAGAAATTGTAGCAAAACATGAGAACGACGTTAGTATAACCGGTCTAGCTAAGCAATACGATGTGGCCTAAATCTTCGATTTCCACGCTAATCTATATATGTATTACGCTATCGTATGTGTCACAGAAATCACGATTATTTGTTAATTGTTTAATGGCAACGCTCCAATGAAACGTATCTCATTGTTTATAGAACAGCATTTAATGCATCTCCATACCTATAAGTGGGGTTACCATAGGCTGGCCCCTGTTCTGTAGCCAAATAACGCCAAGTTTATCGCCAACTTGGCGATATATCACCAATTACCTATAGACTCCCATTGTAAACCAATAGGGTTTACTTGTTTAGAGAGAATCAACAAATTGAGATATTTTAATGCACCAAAAACTAATATCAGTTTAAGGAATTATATTAATTATATTTAAGGGAGCCCAAGTAAATTAAATTATGAATAAAAATAACTTGAATTTGATTTTAAAACTTTGAACCTCTTAAAACAGTGTGCATTACTTGGTTAACTAGTGCGTTATTGTGCGAAATAAGATAAAAGTATTGGGAATATTTAAAAGAACTCAGGTTTATTTATATTCAATATATAATTATCAAAAAATTTAAAAGACTAGTATTAAAAAATGCTCTGACGAGCACCAAAAAAGGCTAATATGTTTTTAAGTATAAAAAAGGGTTTGACAAGTGCTTCTAATTGAGCATGAAAAAGGACAAGGGGTACCTTCTTGGCTGCAGCTCACTGTCAATGCCAACTTTGAAAAAATCATATTTGCGCTTATTCCATATAAAAAATAATCAGCCACAGTTACGATAAAAATGTGTAGTGTAAAGACACAGACAGTAAAGACGCAGCCTGATTAAATATGAATGTAAGGCGACATAGTACCAAAAATCTTAGTTCCTGCAGCGTATCACACTCATGCAGTGCCACCAAGCACTCCCGCAGTGTAGAACTGTACAGAAAACTGATTTGTAGTGCAGTGTAGACTGATGCAGCACTCTGCATAGGAACAATTCCACATGTGCATGCATTACAATATAATGCATTCATTGATTGTTGAAATTATATCCAAGTGGATATGGCTGTAAGATGTACTATGCAGTACAACAGTGCATATGTAAATTATAAACGAGCGTTAGACGCATACACCTTTAATACGGAAGTACAAAAGCACAATGTGAGTGTGCACTGAGGTTCAAATGCATAATAGGAATGCACAGTGTAGTATAATTTGTAGAGAAATAATGGTACACAGTGCACTGTACAAAGTTGCATTGCAGACGCATGTGCAGTACAATAGTGGAACAGTGTAGTTAACATGTAAAGCACGACGGAAAATTTTACTAAAGTACTGCGATTTTTTTTTTGTATGGAATAAGTGCAAATATGATTTTTTCAAAGTTGGCATTATGACAGTGAGCTGCAGCCAAGAAGATACCCCTTGTCCTTTTTCATGCTCAATTAGAAGCACTTGTCAAACCCTTTTTTATACTTAAAAACATATTAGCCTTTTTTGGTGCTCGTCAGAGCATTTTTTAATACTAGTGTAGTATACCTCGAAAAACGACCTAGTATGTTGGTTGAAACTGTAGGGAATTTTTAATATCATTTCAATGTTTTAACGTCATGCATTTTAATGTCATGTAAATTTTAAATGTGTTGTATAGTTTCCCATTGTACACTGTTTAGCAAATATATAAATATTTTTCCTATAGAAATATATAACAACGTAAAGCGGAAATATTTGAAGATGTCTTTCAATATTATGAAAATTTATTTTTATAAAACGTCTTCTTTCTCTTGATATTCTAACATATTAAAGTCATAGTTGAAGCTTCAGAGGCTCCATATATGTAATAATGAAGATAAAGCAGTGTTTTCTCTTTTTTTCTAAGCGGTTTCCGTGCAAGAAACGGGATATACATCGAAACCTTTGTGACGTATTGAACTTTTATAACCAGTTAAAACGAAGAATAAGGTTTACCCGATATAATAGCTTGAATTCTGAGATAGGTAAGGCGAATATTATTATTCCGAAATAGTGGTATTCCAAAATAAAGACGTATGTATTTTTTGTTAGAAAATGAAAACCTGGCATAAAGTTCAAGTTAAACATATGAAAAATATATCATAAATATTCGATTTTTGCAATATAAATGTAGTCTAAAAATAATATATAAATAAATTTACATTTCAATCTTTAAAAATGATTTTTTTAAATATAAAAGTTATCACTAAATAATAATGAGCCTACAAAAGTATTCAAAACATACTCATCACGTCTCGAATAATATCGCAACACGAAACGCAATATTTCGCCTTGATTCAAACATAAAATATATATTATATGAACTTTAAAAAGTTCACTGTTTTACTTAGAAGCTGTCTAAAAAAAGAGATGTTACAAGTTAAAAATATACATTTTATTTAAAACTTCTTAGTACTTTCAAGCTCTTCATCAGAGAATATTTTAATAACTTATTTCTGTTTATTTATACAAATAAAACATTTTCAAAACGAAGTGACGTATTTGTAAAAATAAACAGAAATTAGTTATTAACACTAGAACGCCGGAAATTTTACTCAAGTTTCATAAAAATATTTATTGAATACCAGAATTTTTATTTAAATTTATTTGAATGATTTATTTAACGTAAAAAAAAAGCGTGTTTTAAATTTAACTTATTTTATGAATTGAGTTCTGGTTCCATTTGACAATTAATCATATATATGGTCGAAATCGGATCGACTCCTTCCGGTCGTTCTAGGGTTAAAATATTCTCTGATGAAGAGCTTGGAAAAGCTTGAAAGTACTAAGAAATTTTTAATAAAATGTATATTTTTAACTTGTAACTTCTCTTTTATTATTTTAGTCACATTTTAAGTAAAACAGTGATCTTTTTAAGGTTTATAAAATGTATTTTATGTTCATCACGTCTTTTTTTTATACTATTCGGATTTTAAAAAGTGCGAGTTGAATTTTTTTTAATTCATGTTTATATTGTAAATTGTCAGACCGGACGGGTGACGGGATAGTAACCGTAAATATAATTAAAACAATTGTCGAATTCAGACATTTTTGCTGGCGTTCCATGGGGTTCTGCACATGTAGACCATTACTAAGTATAAAACCCTTCAATCTTCAGTGGGGGTATTAAGTTCCGGGGAAGAAAGGATCCCTTTGCCAACCCCTGAATTCAACACTGCCTAATGTTATTTTGCCGTTTCCGGAGATTACTTTAAATATATCTCGATCTAACTACGCTACTCGATATCTTAGAATAATGGAACTTTATAAAAATAAATAAATAAAAATGCCTTCCCATAATAGAAATAAAGAAAAGAAATTAAACTAAAATTTTCGATATAATGTCCTTGCGAAGGAGTCGAAACTACTTTAGGTATTCGGTAGTTTCTCTTTTCGTAAAGTATTTGTGTTAATTTTTTTTTAAATTAATTTTTCAACTACATTTCAGCAGTGAAATTACGCTTGAAATTATTGAATATTAATGATGTGAATTATCACATTGCTACAAAGCGTAAACCAATTTAGTGAAAAATGTCCAAGCCGGGAATCGAACCCGGGTCCCTGGAATAGATCTCCAGTGCTCTACCACTAAACCACAAGGACGATGTCCAGCTTGGCATTTCTCACTTATATAAGTCGGTAAGGCTGCTACTGCAGCACAAGATCGAGAGGTCTTCATGAGCACACATTCCAGCGGCGTAACATGAGACGCAAAAATAAACCCAGCATCGGTGAATATACAATTTTAATTAATTTTTCAGCTACATTTCAGCAGTGAAATTATGCTTGAAATTATTGAATATTAATGATGTGAATTATCACATTGCTACAAAGCGTAAACCAACTTAGTGAAAAAATGTCCAAGCCGGGAATCGAACCCGGGTCCCTGGAATAGATCTCCAGTGCTCTACCACTAAACCACAAGGACGATGTCCAGCTTGGCATTTCTCACTTATATAAGTCGGTAAGGCTGCTACTGCAGCACAAGATCAAGAGGTCTTCATGAGCACACATTCCAGCGGCGTAACATGAGACGCAAAAATAAACCCAGCATCGGTGAATATACAATTTTAATTAATTTTTCAACTACATTTCAGCAGTGAAATTACGCTTGAAATTATTGAATATTAATGATGTGAATTATCACATTGCTACAAAGCGTAAACCAATTTAGTGAAAAATGTCCAAGCCGGGAATCGAACCCGGGTCCCTGGAATAGATCTCCAGTGCTCTACCACTAAACCACAAGGACGATGTCCAGCTTGGCATTTCTCACTTATATAAGTCGGTAAGGCTGCTACTGCAGCACAAGATCGAGAGGTCTTCATGAGCACACATTCCAGCGGCGTAACATGAGACGCAAAAATAAACCCAGCATCGGTGAATATACAATTTTAATTAATTTTTCAACTACATTTCAGCAGTGAAATTACGCTTGAAATTATTGAATATTAATGATGTGAATTATCACATTGCTACAAAGCGTAAACCAACTTAGTGAAAAATGTCCAAGCCGGGAATCGAACCCGGGTCCCTGGAATAGATCTCCAGTGCTCTACCACTAAACCACAAGGACGATGTCCAGCTTGGCATTTCTCACTTATGTAAGTCGGTAAGGCTGCTGCTGCAGCACAAGATCGAGAGGTCTTCATGAGCACACATTCCAGCGGCGTAACATGAGACGCAAAAATAAACCCAGCATCGGTGAATATACAGTTTTAATTAATTTTTCAGCTACATTTCAGCAGTGAAATTATGCTTGAAATTATTGAATATTAATGATGTGAATTATCACATTGCTACAAAGCGTAAACCAACTTAGTGAAAAAATGTCCAAGCCGGGAATCGAACCCGGGTCCCTGGAATAGATCTCCAGTGCTCTACCACTAAACCACAAGGACGATGTCCAGCTTGGCATTTCTCACTTATATAAGTCGGTAAGGCTGCTACTGCAGCACAAGATCAAGAGGTATTCATGAGCACACATTCCAGCGGCGTAACATGAGACGCAAAAATAAACCCAGCATCGGTGAATATACAATTTTAATTAATTTTTCAACTACATTTCAGCAGTGAAATTACGCTTGAAATTATTGAATATTAATGATGTGAATTATCACATTGCTACAAAGCGTAAACCAACTTAGTGAAAAATCCACTGGAGCAGGCCCGGCGCTAGACATTTTGCTGCCTGAGCCGAGCATCATTTTTCCGCCCTTATGATGTAATTGTTTTTCTCCATTACTCAAATGTTTTTAAGAATAGTAAATTAATATGCTAACTAGAGATCGACCAAAATTTCGTTTTCGTTATCGGCCCAAAATCTGAGTTTCATTGAAACTTCGTTTTCGGCGAAAATGCTGTCAAAATTTCGGCGGGACCGAAACTATGGTAATCGTAAAATGACCCATTCAAACGGAAAAGCATGGCAACCCGATTACAGAAGACCATTCGTAATAATATCATTTAATATTCCATAACTTGGTAATATTTTTAAGCACATGACCATGTTTAGAGAATGTGAAATCTGAATGGGGGTTAGTGAGCGCAACAATTTACAATTTTCAATGTACAATTAAAAAATGTACAAATTACACAATGTACATTTTTTACAGTTAATTGTAAAAAAATGTGATACTTGAGATTATAGGTGCAGATTCACGGTCGCCAGTCGCCACGTAGCGACTAAATCGTTTGCTTTGGCGACTAATATTCGGCGTCTAAGTCGCCATGTGTGTTACAGGAATGCCCATTTTCCACCAAATGTCAGATTTAAGATTTTTTTTTAATCAAATCTGCGGGTTCTCCTCCTTAATTCGGTGGTAATTACGCATTTTCCCACCGATTTTTTTTATGAAATTCGCATTTTTCTTCCGATCCTTTGGCAAAATTTGTATTTTTTTCGTGATCTTTCGACGAACTTTACGTTTTTTTCGCGATCCTTGAACGACTTTCATGTTTTTCCCGCAATCCTTTGCTGAATTTCGCGTTTTTTTCCCGCGATCCTTTGACGAAAATCGCATTTTTTCGCGATCCTATGACAAAAATCGCATTTCTTTTGCGATCCTCTGACGAAAATCTCATTTTTTCACGATGCTTTGACGAAATTCACGTTTTTTCTTGATCCTTTCACGAAATTGACAATTTTTCTGCGAATATTAACGAAATTAGCATTTTTCCGCGATCCGTTGACAGAATAGGTGCTTTTTTCAGGATTCTTTGACAAAATTCGCGTGTTTGCGATTATTTGACAAATTAGCGTTTTTTGCGATCCTTTGACAAAATTTGTGCTTTTTTTCTCATTCCTTTAACGAAATTCACGATTTTTTCTTCTGTCGATTGACAAAATAATTTTTTTCGGCAACCACTTGTCGAAATTCTCGATATTTTTCTGTCATCTTTCTTACGTCCGAATATTCGGAACTGAAAGCCTTAAATTTTCGGAAAATTCGGAACAGAATCACACCTGATGTAATAGTCTGTGAAAAAAAAGAATTTTTAAGATAATTTTCTTGCGTGTTCTTGAAAAACAAATCAAATGTATGAATGGTATTTTGATTTTATAGTGCAAACTAATCTGACACATTCACTTTTTTTTTTACATACACTCTTGTATGACAAAATGAAAATAAGAAGTATTGTTTTCCTAATATTCCCCATTACGATGATTGTACCATCCTTAGATTTTTTTAAACATGTCTCTTTCCCAACTTTATCTTCTGACTGTACATATCTTAAGATTTATATTCTACTTAATTTACATCCAGGTTAAAGAAATTGTGTGATTAAATTAAATATACAGATTCATGTAATTAGTCTGTGTTTTTTTGTACATGTGCATATTATTTTTCACTTTGAATTTCTAAGTTTTTTCCCTTATAAACGTTATTGCTTTTATGATTTTCTCTCACAATGTGGCGACTGGATTATTTGGGGTTTAGGGGACACTGACTCCTTAAAAATTTTGGGAATCTGTATCTATACTTGAGATATTAATATGATGAATTGATAAAAATATGCTTCAATATATGGGTAAAAGCACATTTCAATAAATAACAGAAAACATATTTTATTTTTATTCCTGGGACCATCTTTTAATTTTCCGGAAAATTAATTTTTTGAGTTGAAACTTTTTGAATAAGCGTTGCAATATGTATAAAAAGAACTAGTATCAGTAAATCAACTAATCAAAGAGAGCACGAAAAATCGTAAGTGCGCAGAAACTTGCTAGTCGGGCCCTGTATATAAACATTTTACATATATATTTTATATATATAGGATAGATATTTTATATATATCTGGTGAAAGGAAATGGGCCCTGTACCGCAAAGATTAGCAGATTCTTTAGTGAGGCTCTTGATGATAAACCTCAACTACCGAACAATAAGAAAGTGCTGAGCCTACAATTAAAATCGTGAGAATTAGGCAAACGACACTTGATCGCGCCTGCGAGCGGACGTGCCACTGACGACGCGTTCGATGGAAACCCAGGTGTTACGGACCTGGAGTAAGCAGTCTCATCGATGTTTAATAAAAATGAGAAAAGCCAACAGACGGTTGGCTATATTGTATAAAATTACCTTCAAACTAGTGGCGTAGCCAAGGGGGGGGGTCCAGGGGGTCCGAACCCGAACGAATAACTAGTTTACTGATTCATGGATACAATAGTAAAAACGGCTAAGACGGAATCACAAAGAACCTATGAAAAATTACGCTTTAAACAGGTGTTCGTCTTAGAAAGTATAATTCAAAGGTATGTCATCCGCCGGGACTGCGAATATATCCGTTTTAGACAGGTTTCCGTTATAAACACGTTCCGCTTTCACATTATCCATTAAAACTACTAAAACAGACACTCTGTAGTACTCCTCTGAAGAGCATAAATGTATTGCGGTAAAATCTGTGAAGATGGCCTATCTGAAAGGAAAACAATTCAAGATTCGACGAAAACAACACTGTATATTTATGCTTGCTAACGTTTCAAACCCATCTGAAATTAAACCTGTTCCAATTGTGATTCCTTCTTGGCTGGTTTTTTGTGAACACAGAATCCTCTCGTAAACGGAAACATTTTAATGTCCCGAGACGGAAGGATAACTATGCAATTATACCTGCTATTCCATTTACACAAAATTTGTGTAACTAGATTAAACGTAAAACTTCTTTATCTAGGACTTCAATGGGACCAACTGTTGTTGACACTTATGGGAAAAGACGAGTTTACACGAACGCAATAATTGCACTTTGGTTGAATTTCGCGACCCTTATCTTTGTTTACTTTATAACGGTCAATATTATGAATTATTTTAAATCTGTTGCAAGCAATTAATAAAAGTAACTTTATTTTTAGACTGGTTATTTGTTACCATATTCAAAATACACTGGCGAGAAAAATTAAAGGAATAACCATAAAAAGGTGCTTTGTGTTAATTCTATTAATGGAACTTCAATGAAAGGCGATTGATTGGTAACTCATTGTTAACGTTGTCACGTAGTCCAATGGGATTAACCTTGGCTACAGAAAAATATGCAAATTTTTCAGCCCGTTCCTTCGGTTCACGTGCGAAAAGGATTGCACATGGGTGATTTGAAGTCTAATTTCAACGATTGCATGTGGGTGATTTGAAGTCTAATTTCAACGATTGCATGTGGGTGATTTGAAGTCTAATTTCAAGGATTGTACGTGTATTTTTGTAAAATTTTCGCTTGTAGGTGGAATATGTCATCCAGAAGACATCTGAGCGATTGCGAGAAATGGCGTGTGATAGGTAGAATGGAAGCAGGCAGGCACATTCAGGGGACTGTAAATACTTAAAAATAGCCAAAAGCGTCATGCCAAGAATATGGAAACGGTCAACACACTGGTAATGTGCACAGACAACCAGGTCAAGGTAAAAAACGTGCCACAATAGATTCTCAGGACCGTTATTTGGCAACGATTGCTAAAAGAAACAGGCAACTGACGTCATTTCAGATTACAAGGGAGTTCGCTGCAGCAACAGGATCTCGACTATCCAGATTTACTGTGCATAACAGGCTGTATAAAAAAGGGCTGCATACAAGGAAACCCATTATTTTTTCCCACTAACTCCGGCAACGAAATGCGCCCGGTAAAGTGATGCAGATATCATTGTCATTGGAGTACGACGGGTTGGTGTCGAGTTCTCTTTACCGATGAATCCTGATTCTGTTTGGAGAAATATTGCAGACGTGTTATGATACGGAGGTAAAAACACGTGCAATAAAGCTGCAAACATCAGTGAAAGGCATCGGTACAAAGGTGGTGGAATCATGGTATATGTGGGCATAATTTTGAATGGCCACACTGACCTACACATTTTTACCAGTACAACTGTGAATGCTGAAATATATATAGAGATGAGGTTTTTGATCCTCATGTCGAGGTGTTTAACCCATCCGGGACCATGGGTGCATATATGCATCTTCAAAAGTGCTTACAGAACTTGTTTTTAATACCATTAAAATTTAAAAGTAAAATTTTCCTTATTTAATTAAGATATTTTCTCGATTGATAATCTAAATTTAATTATTTGACAAAAAGTGGTGTCAAAGGAATAAAATTCATGTAAAAGATGCTAGTCCTCCGAACGGATTAAGGGTGCAAACGAAAGATTTGGGATTTTATGCTTATTAATGGTCTAGAAGTGCTATCCCCCCCCACGGAACTCCGAAGTGTCCCTTCCAAAGCTGCAGAAATCCCACACACACACACAAAAAAAAAATGTCTGGATTCAACATTTCCTTTGACTCCAGTTACTAATTATGAAAGCCCAGTTTAACATTGCTTCAAGAAATTTCATGGTGGCAATAACAATTTTGTGTATGGAGAAGGTCTTGAGTGACACTTTGTCTTTAACAATAAGAAATCAAATTGAAGCTAATCCACGTACCAAAGTCCGGAGCTTACTGCTAAACTTGGAGAATACTCTAAAACTGTTTCGAAATATCTAAAATAAATTGTTTGTGAAGTACAATAACAGAAACCACCATTATTTTTTACACATCCTGATACTTCCAAAAGCGTGCTAATCCATCACAAATTAATTTGTTACAAAAATTTAACTTCCAAAGACGACCAGATATCGGAAGCAACTATTAGATCGAATATGGTATCAAAAATGGCGAAACATAGAAACCAAAAAGAATTATGGCTGTTTTAGACAATTGTAACAAAACTATTTTTTTCAGCATGAACCAGGGTTGCCAGTTTGGCCTCCATTTTTACTAAGAAAATCCAAATTCGCACCAGAAAATAAAAATAGCATTTTTTGCTTTATGACAGAAATTTTGTGATTACAAAAAGTAAAGATTCTTCTTTCAAAATTTCCGGTGTGAATTTTAAATTTCAAATTAAAAGTGGACGCCAAACTGGTAACACTGGCATGAACTATATTTGATGTGTGTGCTTCTTACATTACTAGTTTGTGTAGGTGAAATTGCAAGATCTCAAAAACTCGCAATTAACGACTCACTGACACTTACGTGAAATCATATTATCCAACGTTTATTACAGCGCAAATTCTTAATTCAATGGCAAGAAATTAAACATGGAAATTGCTGTTTTAAACTTAACCACTTGGTCCTAACTTTATTGTAGGCAAATGTTATGTATTATGAAACTTGATTTAAATAAATTACTAATAATTGCTAAATAAATTAATACTCTTCATACGCGCTCAGTTTTTTTCATCATAGTGTTTGTAAAATCTTTTTCACTGGTAAATATAAATGTAACTCCAATGTATTATTAGCTGCAGTTACAGAGATTAATCTTACTTTTTTTATCCATGCTTTTTTTTTAAATTAAGAAATAAAATAAGGATATACCTAAATTCTTAAAGTTACTTGATACTTCTATTATACATACACAGTCCAACCTGTCAAGACATGATCGGAAGGGACTGGAAAATGTTCCATTTTAGACAGGCTTCCGTTTAAAGAAGTGTAATTAATTATACTTCTAAGATACACTACCGCAATAAGATCTATTGCTCGTTTCGTCGGGAGCCTGAAACACTTCCGTTTGAGACAGGATTCCGTTATAGAAAGATTTGCGCTTTCAGAGGTTTCACTGTGTTTTACTAAAGAGCAGTGAAAATCCTTTCAGACAGGTTTTTAGCAGATTTAATTGTATGGCAATACTTATTAAGACCACACTGCAAATAGAAGCGTCTTAAATTTAGACACATATGTGACTGAAAAAGAATTTTAGACACTTAAGTGTCTTAATCTGAAAATTAAGACACTATAGATGTCTTAATTTAAGATACATAAGCGTCTTACTATGACCATGGTGTAAACGAACTGAGAATAATGTCTAAAATATCCGCAAACGTCTTATTTTAAGACACTTCATTGCTTTAAACGTGTCTTAATTTTAGACGTTTTGATTCTTCCGACGCAATAACCACCAGGGGGCACTAGCACTCCCAGTTGCGCATGCGTTTTAGATGTCTTCGTTCGAAGTGGTATACGTTGTAATTCAAACAAAGTTTGTTTTTATGTACGCGTGTATTTTAATTCGTTTTTGCGAAATGTGAAGTACTGTGATTTTAATTCGTATTAACTTGGAGTATTTATTTATTGAATACATACATCTGACCTGTGTGCTCGACATCAAATGTCTCTTAGAAGCTGTCGTCGATACAAGGGCGGGATAGACACAGAACAGAAGTAGACGACGGTTGAAGATTACACCCGGAAATTCTACAAAGCGTGCGCAATGGGCTTAGTGTTAACTCGTATCAATTTATATCAATAATATTGTGTTATTCATCTTCGTCCTGTCGAAGCTGGCAAAAAAAAGAAACTTTTGTCTGGCGGGTCCTGTTTTTAGGATGAAACATCTCATTCTTTAAATATGGCTAGTCGGATGTGTTATGGGATTACCTTTTAAACTGATGAAAGTCTTTCTCCCTCACTGTGGTTGTGGTAGTTTTTAAAATTTCAAATCGAGGAATATTTCTTACCTCTTGCAGCAACTCAAGTAAGTTTCTTTATAGTAGTAAAATTAGTGTATTTTATGATTTTATTTATTGTACTAAACAAAATCCTGCATGAAATTTAATTAGTTTTGAATCTGTTCGCAAAAAAACCCCACTAATTCTAGAAGTATATATTTTTAAACTTATGACGTTCTTTTTTTATTACGAAATTATATATTCAATGTCAGTTCTTAGTTTCAACGGATAATTTTTATCTCGCAGTAAATGACGGCCACAAGGAAGTAAAGAAAAAAAAAACTATGAAAGATGACCTAATGCTTTACTTCCTGGCATAAAACCGCAGATTAAAAAAAAGATAAATAAAGTAAATGAGACTGGTCTATTATATGAAGCTGCCTGTAAAAATATACATATGCATTTGATTTGCAATCAACTCTAATACTGATTTTTTTTTATTATTTTTAATAAAAAAAGTAATTTGAAATTTATAATGGGAAAAAGTAAAAACCTCTAACTAGATTTCGTATTTAAAATTGTGGTAACTTTATTTATATGCACTTATACGAAAAATACAAAAATGACAGATGTTACTGTATATATTTTAAGACGAAAGAAGTTTGGAAATCATGAGTTATTTTTTCCTCATGTTTTTAATATAGAATATGTACTTATTTGTTTTTATTGATAGTTGAATAGCTTTTGTGAGTACCCTCTGATCTACATAAAAACTTGCCCATGTGGAAATATAAATTTTTTAAAAACATAATTTTTAAATAAGTATTTTCATTTTTTTTTTGGGGGGGGGGGGGGGGGATTTTGCATGAATTTTTGTAAAGCTGATATCTTAAATCTTGCACTGATTATAATGAAAGTTTTGAACTTTTAGAGTAGGACAAGTTTAAAAACGCAAATATATTTAACAAAATACCAAAGTCATTTTTTCCCCAATGTTATTAAAGTAGAATATTTATTTATTTATTTTCATTATTCATAGTTAAATGGCTGTTGTGATTATCAAGTGATGTATATGTAAAATTGCCTATGTGACAATATATTTTTTTATATTTTCATTTTTTTTTGGGGGGGGGAGGGGATTTTTGCAATTTTCGTACAGCTGATATTTTAAATCTTTTTCCACATTCAACCGAGTATAATAAATATTTTGAACTTTTAGAGTAGGACAAGATTATAAAATATATATATATATTTATCTATGTACCTTAAAAGCACTTAATAGCGAACACTTCGGGACCGCGGAATTTGTCCGATAATTGGAGATGTCTACTTTTTTGAGGTAAAAATATACAAATATGTATGTCTGCTGATTAAAAAAGTATTCGTTAAATAGAGGTGTTCGCTATTCGAGAATGTCCATTAACCCCCACAACGGATACTCCCGAATACCGGACATCTCAATTTAGACAACTATAATGCAGGGTTGCGTTTTTTGCAAAAGTACTTCTTGATTAAAAGAAGGGCAAACTGGGAAGTGCCCCGTCCCCCTACGACTGTAGTGCCCCCAAATTTGATGTGCAATACTTGTAAAGCTTATATTTTAAATCTGTTTCGAAATTGTACTGATTATAATCAATATTTTGAACTTTTAAAGTAAAATAAGGTTAAAAACAAAATAAATTTAAAAAAATCTAATATTTAGATAAATATTTTTTGTTTTTTAATCTTGTTCTACTCCTGAAGTTCAAGATATTGATTATAATCAGTACAATGTCGTAAAAGATTTAAATTATCAACGTAACGAAAATTGTATACCAAAACTGAGAGCACCAAAAAAATCAGGCTGTATTGGGGGGGGGGGGCAGGACCACAGGCAAATATTTTTCCAGGATTCAACGTGGTCAAACATGGCTACGTATGATGCTTACAAAAAAATGGATGCGATTCAGACGTTTGAAGTGTCTGAAAAAATTCAGACATTTTAAAATGTCTGAAAATTGAACACTCCATTTCAGACACTTAAGTGTCTGAATTTCAGACATTTTAATTTAGAGTGCATGTACCGTTTAAGGCAGGATTCTGTTAGAGATAATTACTATTTTGTACGGTTTTACTATTCATATAATATAAATAAGTATATTTATATAAATACACAACTTGTAAAAATGGAACCCGCCTATAACGGAATTCTGTCTTAAACGGAAATGTTCTACGGTGCTATCGAAAATAATACTATACAATTACACCTGCAAACACGAAAATTTATGTAAAACGGAATTTTGTCCCACTATTTGCGATTTCATCTTGACAAGTTTTACTATATATAACCTGAAGGTAAAATTTTGGAGGCCCCCTCCCCGAAACGAAATCCTGGCTACGCCACTGCTTCAAACTGTAAATACCAATTCTGTTCCATATACAAGGTGGCCATAATTAAACTGACGGTACTCAGAGTGTTCTGTAGCGCGATCTAATTGCGAGAATGGCGCCAAATTTTGTAGGAAGATTATCCAAGACGGGGGACGAAGGATTCCGCGAAAAAAAATGTTCCAAAATGTTGGGAATATGTGGCGCTGTGTATTCGAAAAAGAGAGTTTTAAAACAGAAGAATCAATACTGAAATAAAATTACCGCTTATTTAGCACATCCAACTCAGGTTCGATGTGCCGCCGTTTTTGTGGACCTGTTTTCTCAAACTTCTCAGCCATTGCTGTTAAACCATTAACTGACAAAGGACCGTTACCTTTAAGCATTTTTTTTTTTGTGGTTTCTAAAATCACGAAGAGCGGCTTGCGCATTGCACTGGTTGAGGTAAAAGAATTTGACTAGTAGAGCTTTCTCGACTAAAGAAGGAGACATTATGAAAGATAACTTTCAATGAAATTGCTTCTAACAGTAGCACATTACCTTTTAAAGCTGAACAAGTTGGCACTGGGCCAAAAGATGCAACGTGAATTTGAATAAAGAACTTCTTCTGCTGTTGCTTTCTTTGGGGCTCTGTAAGTGAAATTGCAGATAAAGAAACTTTAGCATTGTTTATGTAAATTTTTAGCTTTTTATAAACTGTTACCATTTTGAGCTTGAATTAAATTGCTAAATTCGTTAAATAAACAGTAATTTTATTTCAGTATTTATTCTTCATTTTTCCATATTCCCCTGGCGGTGATTTTTGGAACTAAATTTTTTTTCGCG
This sequence comes from Maratus speciosus, assembly GCA_963932465.1. Lineage (NCBI taxonomy): Eukaryota > Metazoa > Arthropoda > Arachnida > Araneae > Salticidae > Maratus > Maratus speciosus. Next base: position 602,943,539 of record OZ010792.1, read on the forward strand.
GAATCCTTCGTCCTCGTCTTGTTTAATCTTCCTACAAAATTTGGCGCCATTCTCACAATTAGATCGCGCTACAGAACACTCTGAGTACCGTCAGTTTAATTATGGCCACCTTGTATATTCAATAATATTAAAATTTAAACACAATTTGCATAACTACAGACATACACACATTAAAATTTTTATTAAAAACAATTAAAATATAGTTAAAAATATATATAAACGTTTCGGCTATTTTCATAGCCCTCATCAGTAAACGAACAGAGTCACAAAACAGCAAGAGCCACAGTAAACGAAAAAACAGTTAAAATTACGGTCTAAGTAGGATAAAATAATCAGCAGGAACTTGGGTTGCTTCGTTGATTGGAGATTCAGCTAAAACGGTTCTCCAACCCTCTAGGAAGATACGGCTAAAATAGACGGGGCAATTGGATTCCACAATTCGTGCACTCTCAAAATCGGGGACATGATCGAACTCAAGTGTATGTGCCACCAATCTTGAATTCAGAGTACCTTTCTTAAAAGAATTTTTATGCTCCTTGAGACTAGCATTAAATGAGCGTCCAGTCTCACCAATATAAATCGAGCTGCAACCTTTACAAGGAATTTCATAAACGACACCATTAAGGTCAAACTTCGAATATTTATGCTTAAAACTACTGAAAAAATTACCAATGCGGTTCAAGGGAACATGAGCTGTCCTAACATTAACATTCTTGAGTACGGCTGAAATTTTCTCGGAAATATTACTGTAATAAGGCAAAGATATAGTTCCTATGGGATTGACACGCTGGTAAGGAGTGGGATACTGGTCTGATTTGCTCGTAAGTTCCGAAATAACTCTAAGACACCAACGACGTGGATATTCGTTGAGACGTAAATCATTCATTATCTTACCAATTTCATTATCAAAACTTACTCTGTCACTGCAAAATCTCAAGGCTCTGTTGTACAAGGATCTGATGACTGCGATTTTATGTGAAAGTGGGCTATTGGATTTAAAATTTAAATATTGCCCGGAGGCACATGCACTTGAGTTCGATCATGTCCCCGATTTTGAGAGTGCACGAATTGTGGAATCCAATTGCCCCGTCTATTTTAGCCGTATCTTCCTAGAGGGTTGGAGAACCGTTTTAGCTGAATCTCCAATCAACGAAGCAACCCAAGTTGCTGCTGATTATTTTATCCTACTTAGACCGTGATTTTAATTGTTTTTTCGTTTACTGTGGCTCTTGCTGTTTTGTGACTCTGTTCGTTTACTGATGAGGGCTATGAAAATAGCCGAAACGTTTATATATATTTTTAACTATATTTTAATTGTTTTTAATAAAAATTTTAATGTGTGTATGTCTGTAGTTATGCAGATTGTGTTTAATTATTAAGTAAACCAGACGTAATTATGTATGTATTTTTAAATATTAAAATTTGTTAAGATTTCGTTAAAAATCTGCCTGACCTATTATTACCCACTAGACACTGGCCAAGTATCTCCTACATATATATATATATATATATATATATATATACTAGCAGAACTACCTGGCTTCGCCCGTGTCAATTATAAGGAGCCTTCCAGGCAAAATAAATGAAAACGAAATAATACGGCAATCACAATAACTGAAATTTGTGCATTCCCATCCTCAAATCGTTATAAAGACAATCAAAAAACATGGCGTATTGTCTTGCAACCATAGTAAAATCCCAGAGCTTTAATAACAGAATGCACGTTTTCTTTGGCGGGTGTAAGAGAAAATTATGTGATTTTCCTGACAATACGAAAAAAAGAAATTTCTCCAAATCGCGCAGCACTTAGTGAAATTCTCGCTTGTATGGTATTATCTACATTATAAAGTAAAAACACTATGTCAGCGCCCATAAATTGTAACCCATAAAATATGCCTTTACTGCAATTTTTCTAAATTTTAAACATCACACAATTTCATTTTTTACAATGTCGAATAGAAAAAGGTTCTTTCAATTGAAATTTGTTTGAAAATTGTACCTCAGTTTTCTGATTTTAATGGATTTTAAAGTAATTTTTAAGCATGGATATTTTTAAAGTTGAGTGCAACCCGATTACGAAAGATGAACCTGTTTACACTTAATGCAATAGTATAAAGAAAAGACATGTCTATGAGTAACGCTGGTATCATATTTTCGGTGGCAACAACCTAAAACAACAATAAATTTCCCTTTTACTGCAGTTTAACGTCTAAACATTGCACATTCGATTGTTCCAACGTATTATAGAAAACAAAAGTACTTTCAGTAATATTTGTTTGTAATGTTTATCTCAATTTACAAATTTTTCATGGGTTTTAAAATAATTTTTAAGCATGCATATTTTTTAAATATGCTTGCAACCCAAATACAAAAGATTAACTTAATTGTTCAAAAACATTGTAAATAATTCAGAATTTGTTTGCTTTCGCGTAATATTCAATAACTAAATTGGCAAACGAAATTAAAACGCCAAAAATAAAATAAAATAAAACACGAATTTAACAGATATCAAATCAAACTACTCAAAATAACCTGATAAGTATATAAAATTCAAATGGGAATTTCGTTCCGGGTGCATATAACTTGAATTGTTCAGAACGGATTTCCATGCGACTCGCACTATTAGTTTTTTAGGGAAGATTTTAGTGCGTAACATATTGTTTTCCGTTGCTTAGTCATAGAATTATAGGGGAAAGTTATATAATCATGTGAACCCAATTATGAAGGATTAGTCTTATTAGCTGAATGAAAAATGCAGAACTATTTTTATCTCTAAGTATATTGAGGGGTTTATCTTCAGTAATGGGGCTGTGCGCTAGGATATTCTTATTTTAATGAGTGTGCCTGACACCTATTATGACATGCACCTTTGTTTAAAACAATATAGAATGACTTATGTTTTAAGCGACTATCTGGCATGCAACTTGATTACAAAATACTAACCTGCAATAATGCTTAAGGTGCTTCTCCAGTTCCCTGCTCAACAACGCGAAACTTTCTGACACATTTTCTGACTCATTAAACGTAAAGGCTTAAAATTTGTAGGCCTGATTATTAAAGCGATTTGGAATTGAAATGAGTTTTTCCTTTTTTCATAAATAAATTACTTATCGAGTTATGAGCATTTGTGGTTGCGTGACGGCCGGTTTTTATCCTTTATTGCACTGTTGCGTCCGAAATTCAGTTCAAAACACCAACTGAAAGATCTTATACCTTTACCAAGATATGGAAACTATCTTTCGATTACATAGTTTCTAAATAAGAACTCCTGTCAATTTCATGCGTTTCCGAACAAAAATTAATTAAAAAACATGTCAGAAAATAGCTCCTTTGGATTTGAGAACAGCCTTAACTTGAAGTTTATGAAAAAACTTACATTTTTAGTTTTAATTTTGAAACTCGCGAAATTTAAATTGAGAAAAGGATATTCTTTTGACACATTATGGTATTTTTTTTAACTTTTAAAATTAAAATACATGTTTTTTTTGGCGCGCGTAACAGAAGTATACAATATCTCCCACAATACGGGGGAAAATGCAAAAAAATACATCCAAATGAGGTAGTAGTTACTAAAATTTTATTTGGAAAATTTGAAATTTTATTGAAATTAAATCTACAATGATTAGATGAAATGATGTCATTTTCCATAAATTTTAAATCAAGACATCTGTCAAGATTTTTTTGAAAATGTAAATAACCGCTCTCTTTTTGCTATAAATCACAGAAAATGTTAGCACTGAATCTAAACCAATGCAACACTTAGCGATAACGTATAGCTATAAGATATGGCTGTAGTATACAATCGAAGTAGTAAGCAAAATATAGGAGCCATATGTTTACAATAAGTTTGATCACGCGTTGAAAAGATTTGATAGAATGTAACGTCATATCTAGCCTTTTTTTTCTTTTTCTTAAAACGTTTTCATGAAATTTGACTGTTTGTATTAAAATAGATGTTTTAATTTAAAAAAAAAAACATTCAAATTGAGGTGCTACGTTTTTTTTTCCGCTCTTATAGTTAAAGTTTTTATTTTATATACAAAAAAATGTGAATTTCTGTATAGAATGACGTCACTATCAAACACGCAAAAATATAGCAAGAAAATCTGAATTTTTATTAGCAAATAGAAACAAAATACACGCGTTATCCTTATTTTTTTCCCATTATTGTGTCATTTTTTAGGGCGTGGCAACAGGAAAGAAACATTTGAATTAAAAAAAGATTTAAAAAGAAATATTTCTATAATGTTAAATTATGGAAGTGGTAGAAAAAAGGGATAAATAGGGGTCTGATATTTTTTTTAAGTAGACGGTGATCTTTACCACGTTCTAAAACGCATGTACATCGAGTTTCGTGCAAATCGGTCAAAAATTAAAGATTTGTATAAAGGACATACACACAGAGAACGGCTTTTATATATATAGATTATATACAATTTATATGCAAAATATTTATGCAATTTTTTGTATAAATTTTTGTTTCTCATAAAAAATATATAAATCGCTATATTAAAAAAATGTATAAATATTTGAAAAATTGCTAGTATATATAAAACAGTCAATATGTTGCCACAAAATGTGTATGAAAAATTTCCTTCTCTCGCCAAGGCAAGTTTCTCTATTTTGCCTATACTGTAAAAGTACTTTTTTTGTTTTATTTTTGAATTATACTACACGTAAAATTTAAATTGTAACGTTTTATTATTATTATTATCATCTGAATAAATTAAATTGTCCATGAATCAGTCAACTAATTTGGGTACAGAAAATATAGCTTTATCTCTTACTTATCTGGATGGATCGTTAAAATAAAATGATAAATGCATATACAAAGGGAAAAAAAAAGTTAATGATTTTTATATTTTTAAAAAACACTAAAAATTGATTATAAATTTATATATATTTTTTATTTATTTACGATAAGCATAATTTTTTGAAAGCTACTTTACCTAAAACCATTTTAAAAAGAAAATTGTAATCGACGAAAAATTAAAAAATTGTGACCAATTGACGCAAAACAAAAGATATATTTCCAGATAGCTATAATAAGTCTTTTTTCGCATTCTTTTTTAATGGCGAAAACACAATAATTGTAAAATTGATTTCGCACCCTTGTTAGAAATTATTAGATTTTAAGGAAATGTAAATTTGATTATTTGGATTACAGTACATACTTGCCAACTTTCCCTTAAACTCCCGTAAAATGTGAGTTAAATTGACCCAGGTTAAACACGTTTCGAACCAGAAATTTATTAAAGAAATTAATTATAGATTTCACAGAGAAACATGATTTTAAATATATAATGATACATCAAATAAATTTTCTGGTTAGTAACGCGTATAACCTGGGTCAACTTAACTCAAATTTTACAGAAGTTTAGTTGAATGTTGGCAAGTATGACAGTGGGTGACCGGTTAACGAACAGATCGGTTAACTAACACTTTTGAGCGAGAATCTTATGTTCGGATAACGAACACTTTCGCGGAAGAATTTTCTGTTCGCTTACGAACACCTCATGAAACAAAGCCAAGAAGAAGCAATGCTGTGTTTCGGTTTTCCAGAGCTGTATTTAATTATACCTATTATCGACTTAGAAAACATTTTAACAGTTATATATTTATGGCCTAATTAGTTTATGGGCTATCGAGAGTTTGGTTTCTACATTTTAGGACTCCGAAATTTGAATGAACAGATTAAAAACATTAAATTATGTGTTTTATGTCCTTTTTTAAAGAAATATTTTTAATTGGATTTTTTTTTCATTTTAATTGAAATGTAGTTCCTAAATTATTAACAAGCTCTAAGCTCCACTTGACTTTGATCGGGCCCTGCAATAAATATAATCTTTTAGAGAACCGATGGAACTTTTGATAGGTCAAAGTGGTATGGTTTAATGCTGCAGTCAACGAATGTAATCCTAAAAGTTTTTACAAAACATACGTCATTTATTTTTTTAAATGCTCACGACACGGAGAAAGCCATCAAAATACGATCTATACATATTAAATACGGACGTATTATTAACCAAATTAAAAAAGGAATATTGAAAAGTTTTTGATTGTTATTAATGTATGTATTATTGTTATTACATTTAAATAAATTTAGGGTGAATTTATATTAATGTTTATATATTTGTTAGCTTTTAAGAACGAATTAATTCAACGCCCATACAAATGTATACAAAATCTATGATCGGTTAACGAGCATTGTTTTGAAACGGATTAAGTTCGTTAATGGATCACCCACTGTAATGATCTTTTCTCAACCAGGCTTTTGTCTTTTTCTAAAGATATTGAAAACAGCTAAGATAGTGTACAAATTATAAATATGTATATAAGTCGTTTTAGAAAATATTAAAAATTGCAAAAATTGAAAATCTTATATAAGTATCAGGAGGGGGGAAGGGGGGAACGAACGACAAATGAATGATCTAATAATAATATTTTCAATAATAATAAATTTTTATATTAATAATAATAATATTTTCACTGCACTCGACGGAAATTCTTCTCTGTTCTCAGCGGGAATAGTCGAAAATTATATAGGAAACTGCAACGAACAGTTTAATTAATCACTAATAAATAACAGAATAAAACGAATTAGCATAAAACAAATCTTCAGTGTTTTATACTAATGCAATATCGGAGCTGCATATCGGATATAACTGCAATATCGGAGATGTTATCCATTCTCAAGTAAGCATTTTCAGTTACATAACTCATAACTGAATATGTGCATGCAGTTGTCACAAAATAATGGTGATGTTACTGGTGATTTTGTATGTTTGTCTGTTAAACATGTTTGCTGTACGTGAAAATACTTACTTGAGTGGAAAACATCCGGAAAACCGATTTTCCGTGAAGGGATAACTGATTAATTATGCATTATTGAAGACACTCGGAAACGTTTCCGAAAATGATGAACAGCTAATAAAAATTTATTCCTATAAATTCTTTTTAATCCTAATGCGGTGTTCATTTTGAATGAACATTATTTCAAATATGCAGAGCTTCCAAGTTTCCTACCAATATTTTAATTCAGAAAATGTTATTTTATTTAATTGGAACATTTGAGCGATTTAAGAGAACAACAATTTTTCTAAAATAATAGTGGTGTGCAAAAAGCCGCAGACTCAACAACTCTGAATATGACTTTTGGGTCTAAAAATGACCGAACAACTTAGCAGGGTTAAATTTCGAAAATAAATTGTTTTCGGATTTTTATAAAGATAAAGAAACGCTTTTCGGAATTTTAATATTTTCGTTCGTGATTCTAGTAGTACATTTTCATAGATTGCAATGCAGCGCAATTTCAGCAAACATTCCTTTTTTTTCAGTTCACCCTTTTTCATATAGAATATTATCATACTTAAAAACATGTTTCAATATTTTGCAATAAATTCCTTGATTAAAAGCTAAAAAGGAAACGGAAAAAATAAAGAAGTAAAGAAAAGAAATAAAAGAATAAACAATAAATCTATCAAAATTTATATTATTTTGAAACAATTTGCTCTCATATTTTAAACTAGGAGGTAATGTCCCTATCCACATAGCATTCTTAGTTTACAGAAAATTGGCAGAAATCTTACTTTGAAAACTTGCAAAATTGCAGCAAGCTCAGCATGACAAGATTGAAAGTTCATAACAAAACTGCAGCAAGATAACGCAAGCGTCGAAGTCACCACACTTTGAACTTGAAGCTAACTTTTCGTGCAAGTTAAATTCATGCTGTATCAAACTGATTGCAAATTAACGGCAAACACGTAATCCAAAATACAATTTTCCATGCCATATTAACTGTTTACAGCTGTTACACTATAAGTTTAACCCCTTCGAATGGGTCCATAGACCTGATCAGGTCTATTGATGTATACGAACCGTTAAAATGCATGAATCGTTTTTACCACCATAAACAACTTAGGGTAATGTTTGTACTTTTCAGTTTGTGCCTTTTTTGGTATTTGACAAGTATAGCGTTTAAAAAAAGCGGTGCCAACCGAATAATATTTCTGCAATTTCAGCGTATCTGCTGATTGTCTATTCTCTCAACAGAGGGATTTTTTGCTTTCGTCACTTTCATGAATTAAAGATAGTCTTGCCATCAGTTTCACAACAAACTACTCATGCAAGTGGATGGTGGTATACCTTGCGGGAGATTTGCTGCGAATTTCTCAATTCAAATTTGTCACGGCAAGATAATATCAGAAAAAAACCAAACTTGCTGCTAATGTTCATGCTATCTGGGTACGAGTTAAATTCGCCAATTCCATCCAAATTCTATTGGCTCTACAAACACATTATTTTGCTATGTTTTAAAAAGATTATCTGATTACGAAAGATTGTAAGGTCTACCAGTAATTGATTTCATCAAAAGTTTTTGTTTCTTTTATTGTTTTCCCGCTAGAAATTATAGAAAGAAATGAAAATTATAAGTTGAAAGTGGCGTTTTATCAGGGTTTCATATTTTTTTGAAAGACGCTTTATTAAGATATTATATAATTATTCCTTTATTTAGATAAAGATCCAGGACATAGAGAAATTAATGATATATGCAGGCTGATTTTTTAAGCAAATGAAATGTGTTTTAAAGAATACTTTTTTCAAAATTACCTAAAGTCATGATCTTAAATTAAAATATATATATATATATACTAGCAATAAATTTACCTGAAGTATGAAATATATTTTATTTTAACTTGTACAACATCTGTGTAATCGTAGTATCTGGCTTGGTACAGTCAATTAATGAAATGAAAAAAAATTCACGATCGAAAGACTATCCAAGTAAAATAATGAAATACTAAAAGCACGTTACGCTACAACATATGAGAATTTGTTTTGGTTTGCATGCGTCTGGCGCAGTCTACCCTTTGTGAATTCTGCTGATTTCAGAACAAGATAATCTTTGAAAAAAAAAAGCATGAAATTCTTTTTGTTTGTTTTATTCGTGTCGATTTAATCCATTTTCCATAATAAAGATTCGATTGTGATTCGGCTGTAATTACTGGTAGTCAATTTTCAGACAGGTAGAAATTGTCAGAAAATAGGGCCGATAGATGAAAAAAATTCTGCTAGAAGATTTTATGTTTTAAAGTGTTTATGGGGATGCTAATAACAGGAATTAATTGTTTTCCAACAAAATATCTCGAGGCTAAACTTTGTAGGGCCAAAAAACCACGAAATTTTCGGATGTTTTTCCGTTTTTGGCCTCTAACTCGAAAATTATAAAATTTTTGTGTACCATACTTAATTACAAAAAGAAGGAGAATTAAATTCTCTACAAATTTTATAATTAAAAACGTTCTTGTATACCCAATACTAAGCGCGCTACGGCTTTTTGAAAACAACTTCACAGAAAGAGACTTATTTTTCGCCTCCCATCCCAAAATAATTTCTTTTCATCACTAACTGTGGAAATGAATTGTACCTATTGACGAGTAAGGAGTGACGCGATAATTAAGGAGGGAATTTTTCAAGAAGGGTGGGTAGAAGGTAGGGTTGCCAAATTGTACGTTTTTCTCGTAAGTTGTACGATGTTTAGTGCTTTTTAGGTTGGGTATACGTTTAAATGTATTCGTATAACGATTTCTTCCGTTTTTCTACCACATCTTACTTTTAATAGTTTAAAAAGAAATTTTTTCTAGTTTGCTTTAAAATTGCACCCTTTACCAAAAATAAGTTATACACATGCGCATCAAATGTAAAAACGGCTTGTTTCAGATCGGTAATACAAAAATCTTGGGAAAGTTGTGTAATATTAACGACGCATTTGCTGTAGCATTAAATCATGTGAACTTGACCTTATTATAGATTATAAAATTTTTAATTTAGTATAACTGTATCTCAAGTTTAGATATTTTATTTGATGTTATCACCCTTTATACTTAACCCCTAATCGTCGAGCCCAGGGCAATTTCTCTGTGAATGTATCGGGCGCGGCGATCACAGGGTTAAATAAAAATATTTATTTTTGTAGGGTGCATTGCTAAAATTTTCATGATCATCATTGAATTGTAGGATGGTCTGATTTATCATTATTCTTACAATTCAATTAATTTTTCATTCATAATGGGGTATGACTGCAAAATTAGTTAAAAAATGTTAACAGAATATTGTAATACAAATATAGTTGGATAATAATGATTAAATCGATTAATTAATAGTTACCACATTTAAAAAAATCGTTAACGAAAACATTACTGACATATTCAACATAGTTTAGCATAGTACGAAAAAGGACGATAGCACAATAAAACAAAAAGTAGTGTTAATCAAAATCTTCTGTCACGACAAATTTCTAGCCAAAGAAAAAAACAGGAATCGCGTCATTTCACTTCTTAAAACAGAGTTTCAAAATAACAGAATTCAAGCTAACCTGGCACCTGGCAGGAGACACTGATGTCATGATTGTTACCTCAGCCATTTCAAGAGCCGAAGCCTTTGAAAGTGTAGTATTGTCGGAGAAGACATTGGTTTTCTCGTGATCATGACGAGCTTGGGATATCAACACAAAAATCTCTTTTTCCAAAATCCAGGCAGAGGTAACATCAAAACCAAGTGGTTTTCAACCATGTCATACAAATACAATTACAACAATGTTCTTTTCACTCATGTAGTCAGAGGATGCGATACAACATATGCTCTTTTTGGGCAAGGAAAGTCAAAGTTTTGTAACACTTTGAAAAGATATGATCAGCTTAAGGAAATAGCCTGTGTGTTCAATAAACATGGGTCAACCCGTCAAGAAATCGCCAAAGCTAAAGAAAAATTCAATACTACACTATACAGCGGATGCATAGACATCACACAGACATTGAACACCTTGATATTCCCGTTATTTGCTAAATCTGCCACTAAAAGCAAACTTCATCTTGCAAGGCTACCACCAACGCAAGATTCTGAGTAGCATCATTTTCTCCGATGTTATTATCAAATACAAGCTTGGCTAGGAAACAACATCCCCTGAAAAATGGGTTGGGTTTGCAGGTCTGACGGTCTCTTTAAGCCAGTTTAAATTATCCAAAACACAGCACCTGAATCCTTGCTGCATGTTGCCTCATGTACCTGTATAAAAGTGTGCAGCAAGGCATATTCTTGCCAAAAATTGCCATCAGCAATTTGCAAAAATTGTAATGGGGTCAACTGCGAAAATGTGGACGACATTATTTACCCAGAAGAAGAGGATGAAGCTGATGCCTCGGAAACCATCGACCAAACCAGCAACGACGATGATTTTTACAACCAGGTTGATGATATCGCAACAAGCTCAAAGAACATCAAAGTTGTTGTAAAACAAGCAAACTGCTCGTTTTCTCCTCAAACTGAGGTTGACGGACCAAGCCTACCAACCCGCAAGCACTACATACAGAAGTTACTAAATACATTAAAAATCTTACCGTAACTCTTACTTACATTCATGTAAATACCTACTATTAATGTTCTCAACTTAAGTTCTAAATACAAAAAAAAAAAAAAAAAAAAAAAAAAAAATACGATGTAGTAATTTTTTTTTTACAATGTTACCGTTGTAATTCACCGTTATTGCTATCATGCAAAAACCTGTAATATAAACAAGTTTCATTAAAGAGGATAAAATGAATAAAAAATTATGTCAAATGTTGGTTTTTGAGATTTTCCACAAAGTTAGAAAAAAAAGTGTATTTTTCAGAGAGCCGTAGAGCGCTTAGTAATCAGTTCAGAAAAACATTTCTAGTATGAAATTTGTAGAGAATTTAATGCTCTTTTTTTTGTTATTAAGTATGGTACACAAAAATTTTATAATTTTTAAGTTATAGGCAAAAAACTGAAAAAAGTCCGAAAATTTCACGGTTTTTGGCTCCAAAACGTTTAGCTTCGGGATATTTTGTTGGAAAACAATTAATTCCTGTTATTAGCATCTCCATAAACACTTTAAAAACATAAAATCTTCTAGCAGAATTTTTGCATCTGTTTTTGACAATTTGACTGGACGATGAAATGTACTCCGTATTTTTATTCTAAAATGAGAGAAAAAAAATCACACTTAAAAAGGTTTTGACACATACAGTGGTAATGAATTATATGTGAGGCAAATACCGCCCTCTATGCGTGCGTCCTGAGGCCGGCGCCTCAGCTGCCTCACCCCTGGCGCCGGCCCTGCACTGGAGATCTATTCCAGGGACCCGGGTTCGATTCCCGGCTTGGACATTTTTCACTAAGTTGGTTTACGCTTTGTAGCAATGTGATAATTCACATCATTAATATTCAATAATTTCAAGCGTAATTTCACTGCTGAAATGTAGTTGAAAAATTAATTAAAATTGTATATTCACCGATGCTGGGTTTATTTTTGCGTCTCATGTTACGCCGCTGGAATGTGTGCTCATGAAGACCTCTCGATCTTGTGCTGCAGTAGCAGCCTTACCGACTTATATAAGTGAGAAATGCCAAGCTGGACATCGTCCTTGTGGTTTAGTGGTAGAGCACTGGAGATCTATTCCAGGGACCAGTGCCGAGAGGTTCTGCTCTCGAAGCTGGTAGACGGGAGGTGCTGGGTTCGATCCCAATCGCGCCCGTCGGCCTAATCGTTCGGAGTTTTCATGGTTTTCTTCGAGCCGTGGATCTTCCATGCGTTAATACGGATTAGGTTCCCTTAGAAAGACCCCCACGGAGGGCACTCCCCCCCGGGCCTATATCCCTCGTGTAGATAATTGGCCGTCAAAAATCAACCCAACCCAACACTATTCCAGGGACCCGGGTTTGATTCCCGGCTTGGACATTTTTCACTAAGTTGGTTTATGCTTTGTAGCAATGTGATAATTCACATCATTAATATTCAATAATTTCAAGCGTAATTTCACTGCTGAAATGTAGTTGAAAAATTAATTAAAATTGTATATTCACCGATGCTGGGTTTATTTTTGCGTCTCATGTTACGCCGCTGGAATGTGTGCTCATGAAGACCTCTCGATCTTGTGCTGCAGTAGCAGCCTTACCAACTTATATAAGTGAGAAATGCCAAGCTGGACATCGTCCTTGTGGTTTAGTGGTAGAGCACTGGAGATCTATTCCAGGGACCCGGGTTCGATTCCCGGCTTGGACATTTTTCACTAAGTTGGTTTACGCTTTGTAGCAATGTGATAATTCACATCATTAATATTTGTGTTAAATTTCATATAAATTCATATTATTAATATATATCTATATATATATTTTAAACCTTTAACCGTTTGGCCCGGATTTTTCCGTTCCTAGAAATCATGTTAAAATGGCTGTAGACCAAAATATTTTAAACAGAATTCTATTTTTAACCTTATATAGAAAGTAGTGATATTAAAGATATTATAGCATCAAACTGAGATTTAAAAAATATATATCCTGGGATTTAGAAGCATTCTTATAAAAATACTTCAATACCCTCGGATGGTGAAAGGGTTTCCCAAAAGTCTGCTCATTACAGGATTATAAAATATAAGATTGGATAGAAAGGTATTAAACAGATACTAGATGATAAAACAAATATTTCTCAGTTTCCACCAAATATAGACGTTAATGGGTTTATTTAGAGATTTAGTAATCATTATACTGACGGGTCTATTTAGAAAATGATTTTTTTTTATTTATGGCAAGCGATAGAAATGCATCGTTTTGCTTAATTTGCTTGAAAAAACAGCAATTTTTGTGAAACAGAATAATGAAATTAGAGTAAGAATAATATAAATAAAATAAAATAAATTTTTAAATAAACCCATCATTTTTGGGATATATAGTTATATAGAATGTACGATGGATAGATTTATTTTTCGTGGCATAAGAATATAGGTACCAAAGACATTTAGATAAAAAAAAAAAACGCGGAGATGAAATATTACAGTTATTTATATTAAACAATTAGTGATATTATTTCACATGAAGACAATAATATATATATATATATATATATATATATATATTGAAGCTGTCTCTTAAGCTTTTTATGCAAGCATTTTTTTTTTTTTTTTTTTTTGGAAATCGCATTTGAAATCCATGTCAAAGAATTATATCAAAAATCGTTTTATTGTCATACATAAACTTCTACAGGCATTAAAATACATTACCTATAGAAAAAGATAAAATCTTTGACATATTTTACCAGGAACGATTTGCTTGAAAACAATATACTGCTCTAGATCATTTTACTAAAATTTAAACATAAAACCACTAAATAAATGTTTATAAAGTCGATATATTTTGAATCATTATTTGCATGAGATTTTCATGTTATCTATTTAAAATTTCAACCAATGTTTCTATAATTAAACAAACCACGAACTGTTTGCTTTCTGCCAGGAAAAGATACTGAAACTTCTTTGATCTGACTCGATGAGTGAGAGCGAATATTTTATTAGTAATATCGATTTTTCCGGAGAGAATCTAACACCAGAATTATTTATATTTGCTGTATATCCTAAATATTTATTTTTGATGCAATGCATAGCTCAATGTATCGAACAAAATTAAATTTATTTCCTTTTTGAGAAATTTGGTTTAACTTCTTGGCAGCCGCATTAAATTACGGTTTAAAAATTCAGATTGCTTATTACCACCACTTTTTTGAAAAAGAAATATTCATCTTATTTAATGACAAGTAAAATGATACTAGATTAAAGGCAACTACATTATTTTATAAAACTGGTGCGAATCAATCAATCTAAATAAAAAGCATAGCCCGTGAATATCACGGGAGCGATAATTAACTCCTTGAGGGTCAAGCAATTGAGTTTGTGTAATTATGAATTCCAGCCGGAAATTTAGAAAAAAAATTTCAAAATAAGGAAAAGCGACTTTACAACGATTTTCCACCAAAGTTAGAAAAGCAAAATTTCATAAAATTTTTCTGGTGGAAATCTTCATTAATCGTAGGGGAGATAAAATATATCCCACCGACCCGCAAGGGTTAAAGGGTTAAAGAACACAGGTAGAAAAGAAATAGAAATGTTGTGAAAATATTTTCTTACCAATATTCTACAGAATGTCTAAAAAAGCTTTGACTTTAAAAAAAAATTAATACAAAAATTAGTACGTATAGTTATATTTATAGATAGTTATATAACTATTTAACTGAATGACCTCGTTTGAATAATAATGAGAATGGCTAATTCAGTTTTATTTCTGTGATAATTTGGAGAATAATGTAAAATGTTCTTTTTCATGGCAGTCTGTACCATTATTAAGAAAGGGTTAAAAACTTAAATCTTTTTGGACGTACCCGTATAAATATCATGAAAATGTCAGTTAAACATTACAGTGTATCTAATAAATTTAATTTGCTAAAAATAAAATTTTCTTTCCCTCATTTATAATTTTGAGAATTTATACCTCCTTCTATAAGACTTAACCAGAAATAACGTCGGCGTTTCTAGAAACACTTCCATTAAGAAAATGTTTCACAATAATTACAAACTTAATTATTAGGTGCATTGGATGCGAAGGCAGGACACATAGTATAATGCTTTATTAGATTTATTCACTCGCAGTCAAGTTATAATACCGTTTAAAGAAGCTATATAATTTCCACCCCAACTTTCCTATATCACACGGGAAATATCTTGGTAATGAATGAAATTATTTCATACCTTCCATCGTGGTTTACCGTTCTCGCGAAACACCAACAGGGATTTCTTAATATTTTTGAATTATTTTTATACAGAAAACATTTATTTAATGCTATTTTCCAAAATTTATCAACTATGTTCAATGATTTATACTATCCTTTACACAAAGAGAAAAATTTAGAATGCCAATAAATATCTCATTAGCGAAAGAGGCTTGTTTGTAACTTTTTTTTTCTTTTATCATCATTTCGTAACTGTTTTGTTTTGGGTTAATTATTAAGATTTTCCTTTCTGTGCAAACTTTACAAATGCCTATAAGAATCGCAATTTAAAAAAAATTGGGTTTTTAATGTTTCATCTACCCCCAATATACATTTTACGTACTCTATCGTGGAAATCACGCTACACATTATCCAAAATGTGTTTCGAGAAATAATTGAACTAAAATATATTTTTTAACATTAAAGTAAGCATATTGTTTTTGTTTTGATCAGAAAGTGGCGAATACTTTGTTGTAAATATACAAACACACTCGCGATTTACAAAACAGGCAATTAACATACCTGTAAATGAGAAAATGGATTTTTGATGACGCAGTTTATGTTGATTAACACGAGAAACATGGGAATTATAAAATGACCGTAACTCGTAATATCCGTAAAGATAATAAAAGTATTAAAAATACACACATAAATAGGCAAATGGCTACTGCTATTTGGTCTAATGATGTCGATGCTAAAATTAACTTAACGTCATAAAGTTAACATAGAATATTCAGCCTTATCTTAGTGAGCGTTAGGCGAAATCTGTCATTCCAAAGAACATGAACGAGAACGTCTCTCTTGGATATCGAAATGCAACAATGGGGTACGGAATCAGGGAACGAGAAGTCTTGTTTATTAATGTTGAATAAGGACATGGCTGGCAATGACCTGTTAATGATTGTTTACTCTGGATACTTCGCCTGTTTTAGTCATATCTAGAAATTTATTTACTTGGTTCGTTTTAATACATATCTTTTTAAACATGATTATATTTTATGTTTTATTCGCACCACTATATTTTAAAAATAAAGTTTGTACTATGTTTCTCTTGCAGTTCTTGTCAAATGAAAGTAAATGTGTTTCTTAATCCTTTTAGGACCACGGGTTCATAGCGCTTATCCGCAAGAAAAGAGATACATCTCGCAACAATTCTTTTTGCGTTTTATTCTACTAAATAGCTGATAGTAGGTGCGCTTCTTGCTACAGTAAAATTTTCATAAGTGTAGTTAGTATGTTATATGTTCATTCGCGAGTCTCAAAAACATAGTTTAAAAATTCTGAAAATTATCGTTGATAGAATGAGCTCGAAATCCGTTGTTCCCAAAATGAAGCAAAAAGTTGAGGGGCTGTATCCAAATACAGTAGTACGTGCAATATTGTGTATGCTATATTAGCACTAATTAATGGATATATGGATACAACCCCTCATTTTTTTTTGCTTTAATTTGGGAGCAACGGATTTCGAGCTTATTCTATCGACGATAATTTTCAGAATTTTCAAGTTATGGTTTGAGACTTTCACAAAAGTTGCTCTATACACATAGCTAATACATTATGCACATTATATTTTGATTGCATTCGCGCATGCGCAGTGAAACATTTTTTAGTAAACCTGCTCATTTTTCATCCAATTTTTATTATTTTTTAATCCTGATTGCAGGGTATTGTGTACATTGTTGTTTGTCATATTTTCTGAAAAGAACTTCTTTTATATATTTTGAACTCTACAAATTATAAGCAAAAAACTTGGCAAAATTTTGGACTCTTTTTATAAAAACTTTAATTTCTCTACGAATATACATGCTATTCTCATAACAATGAACACAGTTTATTGCAATAAGGTACTTAATCATAATCTACTGTTTGAACGCATTTGCTACGTTAGTTTTTACAGGGTTATCCAAAAGATATTCGTTCTTTTTCAATTTGTTGAAGTTCCTCTACGGGGTCAAAATCTTCACGGAAATATATGGCCTGTACCATTCTGTTTACACACCTGGAGTTTGAAGATAATTCCTCATGTATTTTTCTAGATCTTTAAGAAAATGTCTAAAATCTCAAGTTGCCGGTCACCTTTGGCCATATAGTGTAACAATGCTGCCACAGGCTATTTTTTAATTTGATTTCTCATCATTATTTCAAAACAAAAAAACTTTACATGCGCTTTGAGAGTGATGATGATACGAAGACCTATTGCCGAGGAGCATGGGACCTATGTTCCAAAACTACGTACATATCAAGCATACAAATTTATTGCTGGAATCGGGCGTAAATTGGCACAGCTGCGCCATCTAGCGGACAGGGTTGGTAATGCAAGTACGCGGTTTTTAGTGTGACGTCATGTATGACGGAATATCTGCCATTCATGGAATATGAATCTTGTTTACCAGATTTATTGCAAAATAATATTTTTACAGTTTGTTTTTATAAAATTATATATAAAAAATAATCAAAATATCATTTTAGTTTCGATAGAAAATAAATTAATGCTACGGAAACATTACGGTTTTTTGTCCCGAAACTAAAATGACACTGAAACCAGTGGCCTAGCCGGAAGAGGTGGGAGGTCGTTATGCACTTGACACAACTAATTTTCCAAACTTTTCTTCGCCTTACCTAATCAGAAAATTTTCACTTTTTAATCAAGGCGAAAAAAAATTTACAATTTTAGTGGTACAAAGTGCATACCCCCTCTGGTCACGCGACTCACTATTTTTTAAATACTCATATTTTTATCGAAACAATTTTAACAAAAATATTTTGCAATAAATCTGGTAAACAAGATTCATCTTCCGCCAGTCAGTAACTATTTGAAACACGTGAATTAATTTTGAACAGGCATTATCTAAATAGCTCAGTCTATTTCAAAGAAAAAAAAAATCTAATTCGGCGACTTTAAGAAAATTATTGAAGCTGTTGTCTAGAATCGCAAAAATATTTAAACAAATAAATGAAAAATACTTGTTAGTTTAATAATACAACATTTAATGCATGCATTTTAAATTAAACTGTTTACAAATATAAAATGAAATGAGTTTTAAATTAAATGAATGAAATATTTGCAAGTTAAATAACATGAGTGCAGTGCAATCAGGAGAATTTTGGAAACTTATCGTTTGCGCTCGATAAACGAAAAAAAATGATTTAAATTTCAATACTTTATTTATAATTAAATTCTATACATATTCTAAACATTCATAAACGTTGTATTCTCATTGAGAATACAATCATGTATATTTAACCATGTATACCCCTTTGTAATTTTTGCACATCAGGAATTGAATAAAAAGTGAAACTACAAAGTTCTGTCTTTACATATATTAACTAATTTTATGTGTCATTTTTCAATACTTTAAAATAAAACATAATTAAAATCGAGCGTATTTAAATCAGCGACATTTGAAAGTATACAATAAATAATATTTCTTCTTTTTTATAAAATAAAATAAAAACACGTTACTAACTTGTCTTACTCTTTTGAAAACGCAATAAATGTATTCTATCAGAAAAAGAGTTTTCTTACAATTTCGAAAACTACAGCTAGTAGATGGCCAACAATTTGGCATTTTTCCAAATGATATTTGGTCTAAAAAGAACAGTTTTCGTTTAAGGGGAAAAGAGACCTTCAAATCCTTAAAAATATGTTTTTTTTTATTTTTTATATATTTCATCTTAAATATTATTCAAGGGTACATTATATGCATTATGACATACATTTATAAAAAAAAAAAAAATATTTTTGAGAAAAAAATGTAATTTTACGCGTCGTCTTAGAAATCTCCGAAATGCCCCCTGCGCGTTCCATATCAATGAAAATTCCCAATATGTTTTATAAAAGTTTTGTTTATATATATAAATAAAATAGGGCATCGAATTTTATGTATTTAAATTTAAAGGTAAAAAAAAATTGAAAAATTTTGAAATTTCGAAAAAATTTTTAATAATATAAATATCTAACAACATATAAAATTCTGGGAAGGTTTCAAAAATTAGAAGCATTAAATTTTACACGGCGTTCTGAAATTCAGATGGACTGCTTATTCTGATATTTCTTTTAGATTAAAAAATACATTTCTTAAGGGGGGCTCTGCCGCCCCCCTAATTAAATTTAAATTTGTAACTTCCTATTGATAAGGCGAATGGTTATAGTGTATCTTTCGTTTTACACTTGAATTTTATAAGCATAAGCAATAGTTTGGATGAGGATTTTATGTTATCGTAATATGCAAATACCAATATTTATACTTAATATTTTTATGTAATATTTATATCATATTTATACTGAAACTATTATATTTAATTAATATCTAATTAGAGATCTAATTTTTTTTTATATTTTTTGTTTCCAAAAATAGTTTTGACGATCATTCTATAACAGCTAGATGAATATCTAATCTGAATAAATGCTATAAAACTGCGCTAGAAAAATCACTTACTCTTATTAAAACTAAACTTATAACATGCTAAATGTGAAAAAAAGTACATTTAAACGCATATAAATACCCTTTAATAAGCTTATTTCCATGTTTTGCATGTACAATCGGCAACGTTTTAAAGATAAATATTGATTTAAAAAAATTAAAAAAATCCGTCGAATTTTTAAAAATAAATGTGGTGAAATAAAAATCGCGAGATTTCAAGTATAATGAAAGCATGTGCTCTAATGTCAGGAACTTTAATTATTTTATTCCATTGTTTTTTATTTTTTCTAAGTATCTCTTCTCATATTCGCAGATCAGTTTATAAAAAACATTTTTATGCCTTTAAATGTACTTCTTCTTACTTTTACCGCGTTAAAACTTTAGTTCAAAAGCATCCTAATCTACTCGTTAGCAATAACGTACAAAAATCACCAAGAATAGGCATCTTTGGAGAATTTAAATCTACTGGATCCACCATTTAAATCCACCAGCGTTTCCACTGATAATTACCTAAATCGCATCGATTTGTCGCTATAAAAAATTCTTTTTGATAGTCTTTTAATAGTACCTACATTAAATTTTAAAATGTAACATTACTAATATCGTTAATGTTTGACGCAAAGCTATATTGCACACCAAATTATAAAAGATTAACTAACTTTTTATTTCAATCAGCCAGACTTTCTGCTTAATTTTTCGTTTTCGGGATTATTTAATCCTTTCAGGGGCAAAGCATTTCTGCTCCAAAAGTATTCAAAAAATTAATCCACACCGCAATTTAAGAACAAATTTTTTGAAAATAACCAAATGCCCTTTTTCACGTATATTATGAGATCGAAATTTTAGTAAAAATTTACTGGTGCCATTTGGCATTTTGCGCAGTAAAATTAACCGTTTGCAGACTGCAAACGGCGCCCCTAAAAGGGTTAAATGATTTTTGTTTATAGGCTATAGAATGCATTTGCTATGGGTAACTGACAAAAGAAAAAAAAATATGTATCATTTCAAATAAGTAAAAGGATTGAACAAAATGCTTTATATTATAATAAAAAAACTAAGGGGCTCTGCCACCTGAAAGCTACGCTCGCCAAACCCCGTTCAGAAACTGCAGAATCTAAAAGCACGCTAATCTCATCGGTTTTAAAAATATTAGAGAAAATTGAATTATACTGAAAAAACCTGTAGCGATAACCCTGTAAACGGGTTTCCATTCAATTCCCTTTGATTGCAAAAATTTGAGGCAGAATCAGTTGCTGTTAAGACATCCAATGTTTGTTTTCGTATTTGGTTAAAGAAGATCAGTTAAACATTTGAAAAGAAGCTAAAATAAAATGAATTAAGTAAACAGAATATTTGTCTCTCGGTATTTTTTAACAGCGTTATAAAACGATTGACATAATACAATTACTAAAATTTGCTGCTTTAACCCCTTCAAGGGCGGTGGTTTATTTTTGGACCACTTAATTTTAATTCTTAAATGCCACATTAGCATCAGAATATTGGGATGAAAATTTCCCTTTTATTAAGTAAGTGACCAAAAGCATTTTTGTATTTCGAAATTTGTTTGTAAATTCTGGTGCCATTCGCTGATTTCAAGATTTTACGAATAGAAGTGCCTTGTCCGTGAAAGGGTTAAACGCATATTAATGTATTTATTATTTTAAAGTTTCCTTTCCCTTTTAATATTCACGTGCAAATACAATTTTCAGGACATAATTTTCAATATTTTCCTGCCTTTAACACGTACTCATTTAATATAGTAATTTTAAAGTTTTTTTTTTTCTGTTTTTAAAAGTCTCGTGAAAATAAATTTTTAATCGTTAGGAAATATTATTCTTTGCGCTGTTTTTAAAATTGAAAACAATCTCTATAATAATAGCCTAAGCCATGTGACTATCATCAGCAGCTCCAGGCGGATCCCTTTGCTTTTTATATTCCAGGCGACCATTTTGGTACTTTAATGTTAGCCAGCCACAGGTGTGATAAGTCGCCGAATATTATTCTATCACCATTATTTCGTTTATATTATAATAGTTCAAGTCATGTAACTGCCATAAACAACGGGCTGATTCATTCGCTTTTCATAACAAAGGTTTCCATTTTGATTAAAGAATCAAAATTATTTTTTCGAATAAAACTACATAAAAGTTGCCCTGATCGCAAAGAATTCCTCGTACATTTATATTAGCCGGGTGAAAATCTCGCCAATAGCTTTTTTTTTTTTTTAACTCGCCAGCTAGCATTTTTTTATTTTTCGAGTGGTAAATTCAAACGCTGCTACTAGGTTATCCCATCGACCAAAAATCTGTCGCCAAACTATAAGATTAAATGCCAATAATGGTTGATCGTAAATGTCACATTCACTTGACTTAAAGGACTTGATTAAAAGGAAGTTACACATGTTCACGCCATCAAGTGATTTTTATTTCGACGTTTTATTTGTATTTTAATTAATGCTATGCTAATTTATTTATTCTTTTGTTATTTAAAAAAAAAATATGTCAATTTGTATAATTTGGCTATTTATATAATTTGGCGAAATTGGTCGACGAGAGAAAGAATAACATTAAAACGTTGCTTTGAAATGGAAAGTAAATCTCATGATTTGTTGTATTGTCACATGGTGTTTGGGATGATTTTTTTTTTTTTTACGACAATTTGGCGAAACCTCGTTTTCAAATACCTGTTACATATGTATTTTTAAATTATTTTTTGTTATTTTTAAAAGGAAATAACAATAAATAATAATAATAAAAATTAATAACTATAGAACAAAACAATTTATAACATTCTTGTGTAAACAAAAATAAAATAAATTCAAATAAACATTTTTTAATAAATAAGCAACAATAGCCGGGTTACCATGTCAGGCAAAATAACGCCATTTTGGCGCCAATTAGGTACCGCGTTGAGTATATAAAGAATGAAGTAGTAAAAGCCATTTATTTTAAAGGATTCAATTTTAAATGAAAGTTTTGTACTAAATAAAATGATAATGAAATACAAATTGAATTATCAATAAAAGTAACATGATGCATTTCTTAGCATACATTTAAGGGAGGCCAAACTCGTCGCCAAATTAATTTAAAATAACCTTTTCTAAAATATGAAAAAAAAATATCTGTTTGATTAAAATTTGAGTTCCCATCATTAGAAAAATGTATATAAAATTAGAAAAAAAATAATATTTCGAAAACTAATTCGAATTAAAAAAAATTCTAATACCAGTTTTGAAATCTGCAGATCAATATTGATTTTTGGTGTTAATTTCATCGCAAAGTATTCCATATTTTAGGAGAAATCGCCGTGAAACATAATTAGTTGTTTAATCAGTCGATTCATACTTCAGTTTCATAAATTCGTTTCATTAGGATTTTATATATATAGGGTAGATTTTTATTTTTAATTATGATTTTGAATGAGAAAATCCGTTGCAATTAGTAATATTTTTAAACACTAGTAATTCTACTTTAATCGTGAACAAGTTAGTCCAGAAAATATTTCAATAGAAAAATTCTGAAATAGAAAAACAAACTTTTCATTATCATAATTTCATTTTTTAATTCGGAGTAAACAGATTGTTTTTAATAGACAACATTTTAATATTGGGATATGTTGTTTTCTTTGATAGACAATTTAGTATTGTATAAGACTAAATGTGGCATCGTAGATGAGCTTATTCTTTTGTGTGGATTATTTCTGAATAGTAATCTCAGCCTTATTTGTCAACCCAATTCTGTAATTAAGTAAGATGAATAGTTCTACTCAATAGAAATCACATAGCTGTCAGCTATTCTTTCTTTTACTACTATTTACGAATTTCCTGCATTTATCTTCATTTACAGCTATTTATAATTGATTTGTTTAATCACAAAATTCTGAAGTTTTACGAACTCTATTAATTACCTACTAAACGTATTAAAAATTTCGTGCTAATAATGTTGAAAATAATGTAGTACAAGTGTGCAATTGGATGCAATGATGTTTCTGCAGGCTTGACATTTAACCACTTAACGGTCGCATTGAATTACGGTTTAAAAATTCAAATTGCTTATTGGCACCACTTTTTTGAAAAAGTAATATCCATTTTATTCAATAACAGGTAAAATTGTACCATGATAAAGCAAATACGCTATTTTATAAAACTGCTGGAAATCAAACAATCTGAATAAAAGACACAGCCCGTGAATATCACGGGAGTGATAACTAAGGGGTTAAAGTAGACTAAGAATTTTTATTCTTGTCATTTTTGTTGATTTCTGTTCTGTTTAACCCATTTGCTGCCAATCTCGTGTATACTCGTCTCTTTAATACTCGTAATTTTAATTTATTAATTACTTTGTCACCACTATTTTAGAATAAAAAAAATTGCCTTATTTATTGACCAAAATTTCAATGTATTAGTAAAGCTAAATTTACATTTCTGCATTTGTGGTGGCAAACGACTTTCAACAAGAAATCTGAAAATTCTTATTTTATAGTTTTGTCAGCGAATGGGTTAAAGTGCAAATGGGCAAAAGGAAATTGGCGCGAAAACCGATCTTTTAAATAGTAACATAAAAAAACACTTAAGGCGACACCGGAAAAAGTATTTCGAACATTTTATAGATTCAAATATTTTTCGGTTGTTGACTCTGCTATGTTTTTCCATATTATCGGTCACGTAATCATGCTGTTCTCAGTGGCGGCTTGAAAAGATATTAAAGGAAAAATTGTTAGCCGCGAAATGGGTATTTTCTGCTGTACCAGCACTATTGTAGCCACGGTTGTCACTTGGTGCCAAATGGAACATCTGAAAAAAAAAAAAATAATGTTGCATTTTCCATCCCATACACAAAGGTGAAAAGTCTAAACCTGATACTACATAACGATGACCATGAAATAATACTGTCTGGATCGTCGCATGGCATAGCAAAAATTAGTCAAACGCTCTGAGGCGTTTATGAGAACAAAGCTATTTGTCAAAATATATTTTCTTATTTCTGCGGTCGTTTTCGAGGACGTCAGAGCAGAAATTCTGAAAATACAGGCAAGACATTTTTTTTCTGTCATTTTTTTAATGTCCTAAATTTTCTAATTTTCAAAAGTTTTATTGCAGGTGAAATATCGTCTGCAAAAAATTTAGAGAGAATTTTAAAACTTCGAGAACAACATTTTGAGAAAGCAATAGAATGCGATCCTTCACTGGTGAGGAGTCTTAAATTTAAAGGAGAAATCAATGCCACAACATTTTTCTTTTATGGAAATTCATAAATAAAAGATCTGTTCTACCAAACAATCGCACATCACTCGATTTTTTCAGCCAACAACTAGCAAATAAACTTTGTACTATATGTTTATAATTATTCGAATGTATTCATAGCCGGTATTTTTTAATGCTTAATAAACATACTTTTTATGTTTCAATTGCTTTTTTTCTATTTAAAAATCATAAAACTTAATCTCATTTTATTCACGGAACATTCTCAACATTCACGAACGTTCCCGCGAACTTCACACGAGAATGCTAAGGGATTACGCTATTACCATATATAAGATAGAAGAAAGTTTTGCGATTGGTACATCCGATTAGTTTTTCAAAGGATGCAACTACATAAATTATTTTAAAATTTTAATGTAATTCCTTTATTGTGCATAAAATATTATTTTGAAAATTCAATCTTAATATAATTTCTTATGAAATGTTATAAACAGGGATGAGATTTCCTCTTTTTTGCACACCAGTATTTTGTTAGAGAAAATGTTACATTATTTAATCGGAACATTTTTGCGATTTAACAGAACAGCATTATCTCTAACAAAATACTGGTGCGAAAAAAGCGGAAATCTCATCCCTGAAGTTATAAACTACAGTAAATTCTGTCTAAGGCGGACTCTGTGCAAGCCGGAAATCTGTCTACCGCGGAAAATTTTTAAAGTCCCGGCGAACCCATAGAAAATAACTGATTCTTATTGCATAAGCCGGAATCTGTCTAACGCGGAAACGGAAATGTTTTTAAGGTCCCACCAAAACCAAAATTTTGCATAAGGCGGAAAAAAGGATATTTTTAACAAGAAAAGCATTTCGTTTATGAAACTTTAAAACTGATATGTATATATGTATATATATATATATACGTCATATACTCAATGCCGACAATTTTAATTAAATTCCGTAATAGTTTAAAAAAGTTAATTTAAATAACTAGAAACTGTTTAAATTTTAAGGAATTCTTGCATTTAAAAAATGAAATAATCATTTTTTCTGTACAAATTTGCATGTAAAAATTATTATTATTAAAAGGATGCACATTTATGAAAATAAGTATTTTCTAAAGTACAATATATTATACTTTAAGATTGTACTCAAATTCAAAGTGATAGCTTACTGTCTCATTCCCGAAGTTAATTTGTTCTTGTGTGTGTGTTTGAGTGCAAACTTCAAATTTGCAGGTATTACAGCAGTACTAAGAAATTAAATAGCATTTTTCATTTATCTGTAAAGCCTCAGAATTTCAGTTTTCAACTGATTTTTGAGTCAGGACAATCTATGAAAGATCGTCATCGTCGAGCAGTTTATTACAACTCAAGATCCAACCTTTTTATCGAAAACATAAAACGCTATTCGATTGACGTATGCTTCATTCCAATAAATTGTGTGTTCAGAAAACTTGATTATTGGAGGTTTATTTGTTCTTCGTCATTTTATCCTGTCTACGGATATTAGTAAGTGCATCGCAAAAATAGCTTCAAAATCTAAACTCAATACTCCATTGCTACAGGATAAAGTCGAAGTTACCAAATTTATAGAAAAATAATTATTCGGTAGGAGATCTTTGTATTAGGTTTAATTATGGCAAAACTCAAATTTATGATGCTTAAAAAGAAAGAGATGAAAACAAATATAAAGAGAAAACGTGCTGTGAAAGATGAAGAAATTAATGCATTAACTTTTGAATCATCCGGACTCAATTGCGAAAAAATAGGTAAAATGGATTTTAAAGCTTCCAGTGAATGATAATGAGTTTCCATAATCTACACAACAATTCCACGAAGCATGCTTGCTGACACCCGAAAAATGTCCCATAGCATGAAATTCGGGAATGGAAAGGAAAATTTCATCTCCCGATTGAAAGATGTCAAGAAAAGGACATTATATAATTGCAATGAGAATGGACTGTTATATCGTGTAGTAAGTCACTTGTAAAAAAAGGAAGCTAATGTCGTTGAGGTAAAACCTCCAATGAGCGTGTTACTGTTTTGCTTTTTTCCGAATTCGGAGGGCAGTTTATAAAAAAAGAAGTTAGTGATTGAGAAATCGAAAACGACGTTATATTTTAAGAATGTAAATATTGTTAAACTGCCTGTGACTTGGAGGTTTCAGAAAAAAATACTGGATGTCGATTGTCTTAATAGAGGGGTGGCTGAAGGAATTCAAAAAACGAATGAGTGAAGAAAAAAAAATAGTGTTCCTCGATAATGCACATTGTCATGCCGAAGTCAAACTGTCGAATATAAATTTACAATTTCTTCCGGCGGATACTACTGCAGCGACACAGCTAATGGATCAATGAGTTATAAAAATGCTGAAACCCACTGCAAAAGGTACCTGTTGTGGTCGATTATTGCGTCTTTTGAGATTTGTTCTTGAGTCACTCGATCTGACAAAAAAATCAGTGTTTCGATGTTGTTAAATGGATTGCCAAACTTTGCTCAGAAATATCGCCTGAAAAAAATTGATCGTTGTCTTAGGAAAGCAAATGCGGATGATCATGCTTCTGAAAACGTTGAAGACAGCAGTGGAGTCCAAACATATCAGGACGTTTTGAGAAGAATTATGTGCCTATAAATAATTTTTACTGTTCAGAGAAATGAAAAAAATAATACCGAGAATAACAGGCTTACGCGTTAGTGCAGAATGCATGGTAAACCGACAGAAAAAACAAGCATCGATAAAAAATTATTTTTTGATTTTTTGAACTACTATGCGAAATATGAAGTATGTAATTTTATCGGTTAAATTAAAGGATTTTCATTAAATTTTAAATTGGAACGATTTTGTATTGGTAATAATTTTTTGTGTTCAAATAATGGCTTTCAAAATTATTAAAAACAATAAATTTAATAATAATCTAATTTCATTTTAAAGAACAGTATTAAAAGTTAACAAATGTAAAAAAAAAATATACGATTTGCGTTTTTTTTTTTTTTTTTTTTTTTTTTGGGGGGGGGGGGGGGGGGCTCTTTTGCATAAGCCGGAATATTGTCTACCACGGAAAATTTCTTCAGTCCCGACCGATTCCGCCTTAGACAGAGTTTACTGTATCATTAATTTCATTTAAAACTGAATAGAAATATTTTGCTGAATGTTAAAGATAAAATGTGCAACACATTAATATAGAAATACTCTAAATCCAAAGTCTTTCAATTCGTCATACAAATATTCGAGACAGAGAAATTTAACTACACAAACCATTTTAGTTAAAATAACTAAAAAGTTTCTTTTAGACTGTTAAGAAACTTTTATACATGAATAATTCCAGATGAAAATTTTAACCATGATTCATACTAGAATTTTTGTACAAAAGTTGGCTTTTATACATTTTGTAAAATAAGATGCAAATTTCTTTTTTTATATTTTAAAGAAAAATTTTAAGAAAATTCTGGTGGGAAGACAGCATTACAGAAACACAATTACTTAAGCCCCAAGAAGTTAACCCTTAAATGCCGGATGTTGCTTTTCGGCAACATACCCAATTTAGGCTCTAAAATACTATTAGAATAATATTGAAGCTATAATGCCTAATGTTGCCAATAAAATACATTCTGAAAATATTATTAAATCGATTTTCAAGATGTAGATGGAAACACTTGTGCTGTTTAAGAATAAAGATAGATTTATTTTTTCAATTGTTGCTACTTGTTCTTTTTGTTTTGTTTGGAAGCTTGCGATATACCCTTTTCTGTTCTGCAGTGAGCAAGTAAAATGTATTTCTTATTATGGTTCCTAAATTTCTTGTGTGTTTAATATAATACAATTTTATCAAGGAAAATTATCTTTTCAATTAATGACCAATATTGCCGATTAGTAACAAACAGTTTTTTAGCGGTAAACCATACTTAAAACAAAATATGATTTTTAAAAGTATTTTTCCTATGATTTATTTAAAAAATGAAATCCAAAAAACATTATTACAATGATTTTTGAAAAATCAGGCATTTAAGCGTTAAGACACTATCTGGAGGTTATTTTATCGTTCTTCTGTCGGATTGTTGTTTATCGAGTGACAACGACAATGAACCTCAAATTTTCGCTTACAGAATGAATGACTGATGAAATTCTCAACGAACTTGCTTATCTAAAATTACATGGGTCAAGTAACAATTAATTGCAAGTGTATGTGTTTTCCATGATCGACGAAAATTATTTTTTAATGATTTTCTCGTACTGGCATCTCTGTGTTTTGAATTGCTTAACTTTATAGACGAGATTGAGTATTCATTATTTCATAATAAATATGTCGTTAAATAATATTGTAACTGAAGTGAACAAATACTGTTAAATTTAATTAGTTTACACTTGCGCTTTGTATTCAATTGAAACTTTATCTTAAAAGTTTTAAAACGTCTAATCATGAAACGAGTTTCCCTTAGTCTATATTCACATTTGATGCACATATATTCCGACTAATGTATTCTGTATGGAGAAGTGGTTTGGACGATATTGCCAATAATTACATAAATAGAACGAGAGAAATTTTACAGCACAAACAATTGATAAAAAAACGACTACCAGACAACTTCTTTCTGAAGTTGAGGGAACCCATCACTCCCAATGTAGCAAAAAAGAATAGTAGGAATCAGCCTTGCCGATTTCGCTAATTTAGAAGCAGTAGATTTGCCAAAGTTGCTGTCAGGGTTCACTGAAATATCGTTTATAAAAACTTTCTCAAAAATGGAATTTAGTTTTTTAGTTTATCTACATATTACAGGCCGATAAAACTTATATTGGTATCAAGGACAATTTAAAATTTGAATTATACATTATTTCAGATTTGATATTGTTTTTTCATCGTCTTTAACTGATATAAATCACATGAATAGTATTTATTTTCTTATTGCATCAAAAAGTGCCCAGACCAGGAATAAAACTAGTAACACTGGTTTATTCCAAAAGCGCGTTCGTTGGGAGCGTGCGGTTTTTATGTTGCTACGAATGGTTCAAACGAATTGTCCCCTATAATTGCGGACTGTTTTTACAAATTCTGTGATAACTTAAATTAAAGATTAGTTTTCCTAAATTAGTGGCGACAATTGTAAGAAAGATAAGCAAACAAGGTAGGGCATGCACCGATCGTGTGCCAACGCTCTGCCAACAAAAATATCCTGGAAAGCTCCGGACAAAATCATTTATTCAAACAATCTTTTAGGAGAGGACGTCACTGAAAAATAAGGATTGTAGAATTCCTAATAGACTGCCAAAGTACCGAAGCTGCTTTTCAAGTGTTTAATTAAGAAAAAATAATTAATATCGTAATTTATGTTGCAATTTGTGGTCATTAAAAAATTATATACATTTATAGATGGCAATCCTTATGCTAATAAATGCAGCTCTAGTAACTAAGCTATCTCATTCGGAGGCTTTGATAAGTGCATAAGATTATTTAATATGCAGGTCGCATATGTTTCTTTCACTTTACATACTTAAAATTACTCGCGGTTCTCTCAAGGGGGCTCAGGACCTTTTGACTTTCTCGAAACGATGAAAAACATCACCTTTTTCCGTGCCAAAACCAAATAATGTGCAATTAAAAAGATCTTTTTTCCCCTTACTGCCCAAAGTATATATTCTTAACTATATGATCCGGAAAAATAAATGTTGTATTATGCAAAATTAATTTTTTAATTTAAAAATTCATCTCACTAATGCGTGAATTAAAATCATTAAATGATATCCACATGATAGATCTCTAAGTTCTGAACATAGAAAATATAATCATAACTCATCTACTTCTAAATTAAAATCGAAATATACATAAAAGGAATTGTTTAAAATTTAATTTTAGCACAAATTCAAAAAATTCAACATTTGTTTCAAGATTTTAAAGTGCAATAAAAATAATAACCAAAATAACTGATTTTTTGTTGTTGTTGTTTTTGCCTGTAGACCAGGGTTGCCAGTTTGGCCCCCATTTTTAATCATTAATTCCGAACTCATTCTAGAAAATGAGAACAGTATTTTAGGGTGTATTTAATGGCCAACGTTTTGTGATTAGTTAATATAAAAATTCTTCCCTGAGAATTTTCGGTATGAAATCGAAATTTCAGAGTAAAAATGGAAGCCAAACTGGCAACCCTGATGTAGACTGTAAAGAACAGCATATTTGGTTAATTTTTTAAAACTGTAGATTCCATAGTTTAAAAGTAAACGTGCGCACAAACTCCAAATTTACTAATCTGAACATACGCGTTTTAAAATTTCAATATTTACGCCCCTTCAATTATACTCTCTGTCTATCAATGATTCAAACTCAAAAAACTCAAATTTTTGAATGCCTTTTTTTTTTGCATATCGTTGAGAAATGTTAAAAAATTCTGAATACAATATAAACCAAAAGCGGATTTTTTGAAAGTTTAAGGGTCCTGTGCCCCCTGAATATAACTGAAGAGCTCAAATGATAAAGGTGGTAGGGGACACACAATCATCAACTAAATTACTCGCAATTTTCGTAAAATAATTAAAGAGCTTCAGATGACACAATCTTCATTTTGAGAATAGTAGGTGTAAAGTTCCAAATATCGACTTGCATTTATTGTCAAATAAACGCCTCTTTTATCAATTAGGTTTTTTCAAATAGTCATTTAACAGATGGTAGAGGACGCTTGATTATCTTCGATAATGTGGTTAACTCAGTTTTTTTCTATTTTGTCGCATACTACCTTTTATCATCTGAGTTCTTCGATTTAGTTAAATGTGATTTAGATCCATCAACTGAAATCTCCTCTTAACCCCTTAAGGGGCAAGCAATTACGTTTCTGAATTGTTGAATTCTTACCGGAATCTTTGAAAATTTATATTTCAAAATAAGTAAAAGCAATTTTACGGCTTTTTTCCACCAAAGTTAGAAAAGTAAAATTTAATAAAATTTTTCTGGTCTATAACTTCATTAATCGTAGGTGGTATATAACATATACCGGTGCCCCTCAAGGGATTAGCAATTGCGTTCGTGTAATGCTCAATTCCCACCGGAAATTTAGAAAAATTTTATTTCAAAATAAGGAAAAGCAATTTTACGACTTTTTTCCACCAAAGTTAGAAAAGTAAAATTTCATAAAATTTTTCTGGTGTAAATCTTCATTAATCGTAGGTGGGATAAAATATATCCCACCGCCCCTCAAGATGTTAACCCCTTACTTCTTGCTCCCGAGATATTCTCGGGCTGTGTCTTTTACTCAAATTGTTTGATTCCCACCAGTTTTATAAAATAGTGAAATTGGCTATATTTTAGTATCGTTTTACCTGCCATTAAATAAGGTGAATATTTCTTTTTCATAAAAGTGGTGCCAATAAGCAATTTGAATTATTCAACCGTAATTTAATTCGAGCTTTGGGGTTAAATCAGGAGCTATCATATTTAATAAATAAAAAGTTAGAAAGTCTTAGTCTAGTATTTTATCACTTGTCGAAATAAAATAATGTGTGCACCTATGTATTCAATCATTAATTAAATCACATCTTCTATGTATTAAAATATAACGTGATAATATCTATTATTTTACGCAGCTCAAATGAATAGATAAACAACCTCTATTAAATATAGGATAAACGTAAGTAGGTATTTTCGTGTGAATGGTTTCAGCAAGATTTCTCCAGAATAGCTCAGTTGGGAGAACACTGGCACATAAGGCCACAGGACCGAAGTTCGAAGCCTGGCCTGGACATTTTTTCATTCAGTTGGAAAAAAATGTTATTGTGTGAGTTTCAAGTTGTTTTTACTAAAATTATAATTATTGTTATCATTATTTTATTTTAAATTTACATTTTTATTCAGGCGAATTGTCATAATATAGAAAGTAAGCAAGGCTGGGGAGTCGGAGTTGGAGTCTGACCCATTTGTGAGCAAAAGAGTCGGAGTCGGAGTCGCTAAAAAACAAGCCGATTCCGACTCCAGATTTTTATGTTAGACATTTTAAAGTGAAATTAAACTAATTATATGTAATTTTAAACCTATAAAATGAATTATTATTGTTATTTTGGACTGTATTAGGATACTCAAGTTAAAGATGGCCGATGTACTGCGGTATATAAAGTATATACAGGGGTATATACAGAGTAAGTACAGGGTACTACCCGTGTACAGAGTAGATGAAAACTGTTTTAATTCATAACTTTAGTAGATATTTTTTATTTAGTACATAAGTACTTCCCCTCGTATTTTGGGGGTTTGAGGATAGAACCCAGAGTACAAAGGTCTGCAAGAGCAAAAGGCCTGGAAAATGAAAACGATTTTTCGAACAGGCCTTGTAAGTAGAATTAAGACAATTTATATTAATGAGTCGGATCAGAATGATAAAAAAATTAAGCAGGCTGACAAGCGCAATATAACAAATTTGAAAGAATAAAATTACGCTGATAAAATAAGGAAATTTACAATGGGTATAATTGGGGTAAATACGAAGGCACGGCCGAACTTTTTAGGGGACGGGCCTTAAAATTTCGGCTCATGCAGATCTCTCGCAGGAGATAATGCGAAAATTATAAATTTGTGTTATTTTTGGAGGCAAAAGAAATAAGAACGCAGTACAGTGAACAGTGAACAGCGTAGCAGTTCCAAGGGCTACCCAGTATATGAGTCCTGTTATGAGTCCTCCACGCCCTGTATATGAGTAAATAGTATGAGCACATCCTAAAAAAAGACAGGAATTGTTAGTGAAAGCGCGGCAAAGCCACTGTATGAGAGAGAGATTCGCAGCATTCCTGCCAAGAACCAGAGACGAAAAGAGGAGAGGAAGAACGAGAAAGTCTATTTACGTAAGTGTCTGAGCTCACAACCAATCCGAAAATCAGGAGAGTAGGAGGGCGTGGCTTCAACGAGTGAAGCACGCAGAAGAGGAAAAATGTTGGAGAGTGTAAGAATAGATGAAAAATAAAGGGTTCACATGTTCAAAACAGTCGAAACTAGAAGCAAAGCCTAAACCTTTACCAAAAAAGACATTTAACGTGACCATACATTTAAAATAACAAGTAAATATTAAAGAAATTTAGAATAAAGGGTGGGAGCCGTAAACTTACGACTCGCTACTAGGATTTTTATCGGAATTTGCCAACATTTCAGCGAAGGCAAGTAATTTAGAGAGAAAATCTCCTTTACCTTGTATATTTTTGAGGACATTGTTGAGTTTGTGGCGAATTTCCGAGAAAGAACTGACATTAAGTTGTTCTTTAATTTTACTAACGATCTCTGCTATCCCAGATATAGCTCCAGAGAATTCGTGTAACTCATAGAGTTGCTGAGGTGATGGTGACGTAGTATTACTGGAAGAATTTGATTGGATGAAAAGTGGGTTTCTCTTAGAAGCTGTGGAATCGCTGGTTTTTTTCTTTTTTCTTTTCCCTTCGTTTGCAGAAATAGGATTTTTTGCGTTAACAGTTACATTGGCATATGTTTTTCGAAATTGGGGTTTCGTTGGAAATAATGAGCAACCCTTATAAGATGAAGGGTGTTCCAGAGAACAGTTAGCACATTTCGGTGGTGGTTTAGGAACATCAGAGTCCTTAGGTTTTTTTTATTTTCGCAGTTTGCAGATAGGTGCAGACCTCCGCATCTTACACATTTGGGATTAGTATGGCAGTTGGCACTTATCTGAAAAAACTTTTGACATTTGTAACATTGTGTGGCTTTTTTAGCCGGTCGAAATCTTTCGATTTCAACTCTAAGATTGTACACAGAGTGTACATTGAAAATTTCAAAACTTGTGGGATTTTTAGGAAGTTCAATCAAGTAGAGAGGGAGACGTTTCCCGTCTCTTTTACTTTTCATTTGCAAAAATTTAGTGATGGTAAATCCTCGACAAGCGAGGGTTTCTCAGACAGTTTCAATTTCAATATTTCCAGGAAGTCCACGAATTACAGCTTTAAGAGGAATTTCCCTGTCTGGGATAATATAATGTTGAATATTATTTTGTTTGAAATGCTCATGCAGCATTAGCTTGTCACGGATGGTATCAAGTGAAATTCTAATGAATTCACCAGCAAGCTTGGCGTTAAATTTGAATTTGTCCATGGAGGACAGTTCATTGAGAAATTGTATAATATTAGGGACTTCACTCAGCATAATAGGCTTAGGTTTTTTCTTTGTTGTTTCAGGAACATTTTCTTCATGTTCGCTTGAGGTAGCGATATCCGAGTCATTATCAGATTGAAATTCGACGTCGTCATTAACATTTTCAGGGGTGATTTTACGGGTTTTTTCAGGTTTATCAGCAACTCTACTCGTTTTTTTTACTTTTACGTTTTTTAGATTTTGAATTAATGGGGGTAAAGCCTCAACGATGTCCTTTTGGTCTCTAGTAACATTACTTTTAGTAAAGACATTACAATTTTGAGTTTCAATCTCAGGTAAGTTAAGAGCTTTAAGTACATTACTTAAGCCAATATTAGAGATAGTTTCTCTAATAATTAAGCTCCTATGGGAGTTAGTGGAAGCAATGAAAGAAATAGAAGGAGAACGACCCATACCATTACTCGGGCGCTTAGAGGAGCCGCCAGCCACATCCTTTGCAGCCATCAGTCAGCGAAATCCATATAAGATCAGAGCGAATAAAGCAGTCAGAAGTACAGCAATTGTAATAAAACTTTTTTACCTTTTTCCCCCTCAAATTTTTCCGGTGTGTATGACCAAAAGAAAAAATTCTGAAATACTCTTCCTTTATTTATTTATTTTTGTGTACTGGAGTCAAAATACGATGAAGTTGCAATTCTTTTTTTCTGAATCGGCGATACCCAAAATAGTGAACAAATAGCGAAATTTCGTTGTGTTCCACCTTATAAATTTCAGATTTTTCAGGTTTGCAGAACCCGAAATAAAGCCAAAATTGTAAAATTAATTCAAAAAATGTATTTTTTTTATTAGAATCCACAGAATCCAAATAATTTCCAAAATATTTTTTGCAGTCCACAATCATCTTTATTTTTCTTTCTTTCCATAGAAATTTTTCGAGTCTGGAGGACACAGCAAAATAATAAGTAAATTGTAAAGATTTCGCTTTTTCTTCTTAGACGACAGATCAAAAATAGTAAAATTTCCCTTTTGCGTTCTTTAGACTAGAATAGTTGGATTTGTCGTGTTTGCGGGAGCGAAATTGTAAAATTAATAAAGCGGAAAAAATATATTTTTTTTAATTTTGAAGCCTAAAAAAAGAATGAATGCCGAAATAGTGAGATGTTAGCTTTATTTGTCTTATACTCCTTCTTTATTTTGACCAACAAGCAGCACTAGTACATTAGCCAGTTCGGAGTCGGAATAGCAGTCGAATTCGGAGTCGTTAAAATATCCCGAAGTCGGAGTCGGCCTTTTCCCACCGACTCCGCAGCCCTGGAAGTAAGACACTGGAATCAAAGTTGATTTCACTAGAGGACAAATGCATAATCGTTACTTAAAACATTTGTTACTGATGAGCTAAAAATTACTTTTTAAACAAAATTTGCATTAATTTTATTTTTTATTTAATCGGGAATGACAAAACAAGGAACACTTTAAAAAAGGAAAATTAAAATTCTCAGCAACAAGAAATAACTCATCTTTTAAATCAAAATAGTATCACAAAAAGCCGTACTGAAATGCTCTGGAATTTTTTTATAGGCTAATTACTGTTTCATGGTACCTTTTATATTTCGAAAGCACTTTTACATTTTAAAATTTTAATTTATTTATTGGAAAATGCAGCATTTAAAATAGTAGTTTATAAATGTCGAAACTCTACTTTAGGACGAGTTTTTATTTTCTAAGAATAATATACATTTTGTACTTACGCTCCTCTGCAATAGTTATAAACGAAATCTTGATTTTGAAATTTTGCACTTTTTTTTCCATTGCTATACACATACATATATTCCACATACAAATGTATGTTTTCGCTCGCAAATATAAATTTTATTATAATAAATTGAATTTAAATCTCGCTTTTCGTACTTTGTATTTTCTCAATTTATGTCTCAAAATATTGTATGTGTCGGTATTTACTGATCTTGTTTACAGTAAAATTGAATAAAAGAATAAAACTACTCAGTCCCTTGTGAATCGAAATCAACCGAGAATAACCAAAAAGACAATGAACGCGTTATTGCATTTAACAAATTTACTGAAAAGAATTTTTATTTAAAACCACAGAATTTAGATGTTTGATTTCCCTTTCGAAATAACTTCTTATATTTTCCTTTTTAACAATAATGAAAAACGAATATTTGGGTGAAATGATGAAAATTGCTAACAATAATAATTAATAAAAATCAAATGTATTTTAGATTTCTTATTCATGAACGAATAAAAATGTTGAACCTGCAGTATCCTTCGAATTTCTTTTAGGATTTGTGATATAACCAAATGCAAATGCCAAAAAAATAGTATTTTTTATGCGAAAAATTTATCGCATTTCTGTCAATACTTCTATTATCTAATTTCCCATTTTGCTCAATAATAATTATTTATTTTTTCTTTTTTAATTATTATCTATGTGTTTTAAATGCACTTTTTCATATTTTAATAAAATTATTTCAAATTTGAATTCGTCCAATGTTAGAACATAAAAAAGTACTTGTAATATATGAAACATTTTCAGTGTAAAAAGTAATGGTTTAGTGATAAAATGTGATAAAAATACGCAATCTACTCAATGTACTAGAAATAACATATGATTTCTCTTTTGGAATAACAGAAATTAGAATCAAAACTAATTTATTATTGTCCTTAAAGGAGACTAATGAGATGATAGTTTGCTATCATAAAATACACAGATCGTGTAATAATATAGTCATGGAGTAAACGGAAGGTGTTGCGTATTCGTTGTGCTTGAAACTACATAGGTAAGAATTTTGGTACTAGTTTCTCCTAAGACTGTAACGACAGAGAAGCTAATTTAATGCACATATTATGAGATAAAAGCTTTTGAATTTGCGTGCACATATTTCCAGGACATTCAGCCATGGGGTATTTAACAACTGAGCTGTTTTGTTTAAATATTATTAGAGCTGTTTTATTTATATAATAATTTATTTAAATAGTAATAATTTAACAATTCATAAAACGACGCACACAACTCATCTTGAATATTTACCGCCGAAACATTAGATTAAGCGGGTAAACAGAGCCACTGCACCTTAGATGGAGAAAGCTCCAAATTTCCAATCACGGGTCCGCTTAAGGAATGGAGAAGAGAGGCTCCAGGAGCAAGAACACCAGGGTCGCATTTCTACCATGCCAAAAAATCAAAACAACCCTTTTTACTGCGTAAAAGTTCTGATGATACATGTACTTTTATATCCCATTGATAAATCTTGAGTTTATACCAACTGTTTGTTCCATTTTCATATTTTTTTTAATTTAAATCAACTGTGGGTCACTATGACCCAAACGACTACAAGTGTATAAATAAGTTTGAGGGGTTACATGGGTTTCGATGGTTAAAAAATGCATACTTTCACTAACTTTTCTAGATAATAAATAGTTTTATTCAAAATTTTAAACATATAAAAAGCAATATTTAAACTCTATTTTATAATATTCAGAAATTTGGAAAATCATTCAGTGGGACCTGGTTTCCGGAGACCCCTAAAAAAATACCCTCCTGTTGGTCAGGATAACTCATTATAGATTTATCTGAAATTAGAAAAACAATTTTTTTCTGTTAGTAGATAAGAATACCTTGTGATTCAACAAAGGATTTAAATAAAAATTGAATTTTGAATTTTTGTCGGATAAAGAAAAAGCATACAGCCAATATGGAAAACAGTATAATTTTTGCTACACTTTACCCTACGTATAGCCTTGTAAAATTAGTTGTAATCGAAAAAAACCTTCGTTCAATCACTATTCAGTCCTAGTTTGAAGAAGTATGCAAAATTTCATTAAGATCGGTGCATTACTTTTTGAGAAATGAGTTTTTGAGTGTTTTTCGCAATATACCTGCTCGCGTTCGACACGTCTAGCTTGATGACGGGAATTTCCAAAGACCCTCTCTCCTAGGTTTTTACTCCGATTGAATTGAAACTTTGGAAAGATATTCTAGACATATTACTATTAATATATATATATATATATTAAATAAATAGATTTTATGAGCTTTTCAAACCCATGTAACCCTTTTAAGAGTACAGTAGAGTTTAAACAACACACTATGCCAGGGCTGGCGAACCTTTTTATAGTCGCGTGCCGATTTTTTTCAAAAAGCATCTTACATGACCTTGTCGTGCCAACTAAAAAACAAATTTAGTGGATTGAAAAATAATGAATCAAAACTACTGGAAAATTATTTCAGATTTTTTCTAAAATGGTTAACATATACATGTAAATATTATAAGTATTGTAATAATTACAGAAACATTTATATTTTAGAAATAAATTTAAAAAAGAGCGTGATTAACCCCTTAACAGTGTGGCCCGAACTGGATTCGGGCAAGAACACTTTGCTTGCTTCGTTATTAAAAACATTTTGATACCACTAATTTGTAACTGTAAATTTATCTTTATTGATTGTCTGATATTTTTCGAGTAAGTAAGGTAAATATTTTAGTATGGAAAAAGTGGTGTACAGCCCCATTTTTATTTTATTTATTTTTTTTTGTAAGAAAACAAATGTCGCTGTTAAGGGGTTAATTGTGTTGTATTTTGGATGAAAAATAATTAATATGTTCATGCTCAGTTAATTTTAACAGAATGTAAACTAAAATGTAGTTATCTGGCAACTGATTTCTATTTGATTTTTTATAATATTCATTTGCGAAAATAATGACTCACAGGTATTAATAGAGGGGAAAATTATTAAAATGGAAAAAGGCTTTATCTAAATAGTTCTGAAATTAATTTCCAAGTTACCATAATTTACCATCGACGTTTCTATTAATATATAATAATCTTTCCCTTTTGATAGTTTTCAAATATTTTCTTTGTTTGATGTATTTTTGAAACCATATTGAATAAGATTAAAATTCTTCAATCTCTAATTAATGGAATTTAAAATAGAATCAGATCATCTAAGTTCGTATAAAATAATTGTATCTTGATTTTAAGACACAATTAACGCCGCACAGTGCCAAAATTACTCTTTCGTGTGTCAAAAGTTTCACGCGTGCCATGGGTTCGCCGACCCTGCACTATGCTTTAATCACACCTCTTTGCGTTACTCTCTTGCTGCCACCGATGATAGCAACATAACTTAAATTTTCTGCAACAAAGGAGATCAGATAACATCTAAGCTTCACAAATACGTAATTTTTATCATATTGATAAGATATTTTTTCTGGTATAGATTAAAAAATAATTTTTAAGATTTTTTTGGTGACAGAGAATCAATTTTGTGGAAATTCTAAATAAAATTTAAAATCTGCATTAAGAGAAAACACGACTGGGATGCCACGCCCACTCACATTAATTTTACTCTAACATTTTATACTCATTTATTATAAGTAACTAAATTTTCTAAGTAACTAAAATAAGTAAAAAGTGTTTCTATATGGGTGAAACAGAGAAATTATGTCCTTTTCATGTCCACAATTAGAATATTTTTTTGGATTATTTTTTTTTATCAGTTTTTGGAATATTTATAAGGAAAAAAAATGCCTTTTTAAATGCAATTTGTTTTAAAGCTGTACCTCATTTTATTTTTGAGATATTAATTTTTTTGTAGTTTTTAATATCATTTTTCTTATCGTGGCAACAAAAGTACACTATTTCTATTGAAAGTCATTGAAAGTAAACGGAAAGTAGTCGAAAATAGGAGATGCTCTATCTTTTTGTTGCCATTTTCGCATAAAACCTGAAAAAAAGTTTAAATTAAAATATGAGCTATGTCAAGAATATTGTCAGTTATTCCGTGATGAAGACGTCATATGCATAGTTTTCTATAGACGAAATTTAAGACAGGATTGTAAAAGTGGATTGCTTTAGCGGATGCAAATGACGTCATTTTATAAAAAAGCGTGTATTTTAATTCTTAAACCTGAACACGGCCCAACTCGATCTTTCGTTTTAATGCGCTGTAAGATCGAGTAAAGCCTTGACCTGAATTATGTTTTGTAGAAGTGCGTCATTTTCACAGCTTCAGCTGCTTTGAAATTTTTCACAGGTAAAAATGCTTCACTTTTGAAAATAATGTAATCAAAATAACACACTGATAAAATGCAATGTTTTACAAAATTATAGAGTGTCTTTATAAAAGAGGGGTGACATGCAAATAATAGCGATTTATATTACAGAAATTGATGATTCTCGCCTGGATGGATTTGTTTCGCCGAGTTAGGCAAGCAAACAAATAATTCATGGTTTAAAATAATATCATGTTCCTGAAGTTTACGTCCAAAATTCTCTCGAATAATAAAATTTTAATGCTATTCTTTAGGACATTCTACTATAATTTTATCAAAATAACATAATTTGCTCAATTTAATTTTTCCTAATTTTATATAATCTATATATTTAAAACACAAGTGTGTTTTTTAGTCATCTGCCCTGATCTTTCTGCTGAACCAATTTGACTAATATATATATATATATATATATATTAACTGAAAGCTCTTCATTTGTAGATGTGATCGCCCTATCTGTTTTTTTTTAATATCCCCACTTTTATATTTTAATTTAAAAGCATTTTATGAAATTTCTTCAAAATGTGGTGAAAATTAGACAGTTTCATTATTGCAGACAAGAGAGAAATAATGAGGTATATTTATTCATGCTATTTTCTGATAAAAATTCAAAATTGTTGATAAAAATTGTTGTATAGGGTTTTGTGTCGCAAAATCCCATTAGGAGCAGAATATTATATTAGGGGCATGATAACGGAAAATGACATACTGCTTTTGAAAACACGCATATTTCCTCATAAATTTTCTATATTGTTTTTCCTTCTGCATGTGTACTGATACTAAGTTTCAGACACTAGGCGAAATGCTTATTTAAGTGAAAATGAACTCACATTTAAAGGAAAACAATCATTTTGTTAGATAAAACTAAACATTTTAACACAAATGCGTCTAAAAAACATAAATTACGGAAATTTTTACTTCCCGGAATTGAGATTAGAATCTCAAGTAAAGAGTGCGTCTGTTCACATAAAATATGTTGCTGACAATCGCGACTTCAAGTTTCGAGTTAAAATGATTTTTAAATGATCAAACAAAATACAAATTTTTTAAAAATGATGAATATGGATATGAGAAGTGCGTATGCAAATTTTGAGAAGGTGAAAATTGTTTTTTTTTTTTTTTTTTTTTTTTTTTTCATTCCGGAATATCATGCATAAGAGCCTCAATTGATAACCACATCCTAATAACTGACCTTTATTATACTTTACTGATTAAGTATCTATATTATAACGAACAAACGTATCTGTGCGAAACGCTGACGTCATTTTGCGAATTTCAACACTTCACGATCAAATTTCAGTATTGAAATTTTCGCCACTACAATTTTTTAATCTTTTTTTTTTCCTGACCATCGTACATTTTCAATTTTCATTACATAGGGAAAAAAATTTAATTACAAATGTAATTTGTTTAAAAACGGTATCTTAATTGACTGATGTGTTATATTTTCTAAAATAATTTTTAAGCATGATTTTTTTAATGTTTATCTTATCACGTGCCGGTTTCAATACATAATAATAATATACATTTTGCACATAAAGCAACAAATATTTTTCAGCATTTGTTTCTGACTATTTTTACATAGCGAAATTAATAACTTCCTTTATAAACAAATAAAAGAATAATATTTAAAAAAATCACCAATCTAACATATTTGTGAAAGACAAATTAATGAAATTACTACTTCTTTTATAAAAAAAATAAAAGAATACTATTGAAAAAACACAAATCTAAGATATTTGTAATCGTACAATTTAAATTTTTAGATCACCAAATAGGATTTTTTTTCATATGGAATTAGTTTACAAAGTTCATCTCAGTTTACTGATTGTCTATGGTTTAAAAAACAATTTTAAAGCGTGAAATATTTCTTAATTTATATTATCTTATCTACATCATGCGGAGCTCGATTACGAAAGATTAATCCGTTTGCCCTAAAAACAAAATAAAAAGTTCATCATTTTCTTACGGCTAATATCCATTAAAAAAAACTGAATAATATACT
Organism: Maratus speciosus; assembly: GCA_963932465.1. Lineage (NCBI taxonomy): Eukaryota > Metazoa > Arthropoda > Arachnida > Araneae > Salticidae > Maratus > Maratus speciosus. The sequence continues at coordinate 602,986,918 of OZ010792.1, forward strand.
TAATAAATAAATAAATGAAATAATATAAATAAAACACAAATTTAACAGTCCCGTATAAGCTCTGATATTATCAGAACATAAAAGGATGCCATAAGTAGCAAATTCTTGGTCAAATAACACTTAGCATGCGGCTAATAACAATATATCCCTTTTGATAAATTTCAAAACTTTATTTGATTGTATAATTCGTATTTTCCATATGAAAAATGCTTTTTAATGTAAGTGGGCAATCTAAAAAATGTATTGCATAAAAAAATTATTAGTTTTCAATTAAAAATAATGTTTTGAACTGTATTCCTTAACCCGGGAAGCCCGGGTACGATCCTCTAGTTTAAGTAAAAGATTTTTCATCTAGTGCCATTCAGAAAATATATCCACAAGTGCTAACCTCTACAAGGTATTGTTGTGACTGCTTCTAAACAGTTATTTCATTGCGATGAAATAAGATGATAATTATTCGAAAATAGTGTTGACAATAAATCTTGACACTTGGCAGCTATATATATATATCCTATAGTGAAGTGCAAATTCCATACATAAAAATGCGAAAGATTTGTTACAAATAACCAAAAATGAACATAAAATTAGCAGCTCAAGTATCAAATTCCTTATGGGGAAGGAGGGAGAAATTGTTCCTAACCTATCCTAAACAGCACACCCCCCACATTAAAAATTTTATTTTTAAAAATTCAATTCTTAAGAAGATAAAATAAAAAATAATGACAAAATGCCGCCGAAAGTCCTTCTTTTTGATCTTCATTTTCAACCGATGCGCAAATAAGGCTTCTTCACGTGCGCTAGTACTTTTTCACTCTCGCAAGGACCGTGATGAGATTTTAATGAAAGTGAGTTGAGATTTATAATTAGTAAATCAACTAATTATTAGAAAATTTAAATTTTGAGTCTCAAGTACATCAGAAGACTCTTTGGGCTAGAGCCACAAACAGTTTCAGTCTCGTACGTCCCGCAGAGTTTGCTAGCCATCGCACACAGACAGAGCGAAATATTCTTTTATTAGTATAGTTTAGGAAAACGTAATTACTGCACACTCTGGCATTACATACAAATTTATTTCCCAAGAATATTTTATAAAAATTGCGACCTATGCTTGGGGGTTTTAAACATTTTAAAAAGAAAATTTCCAACCTAAATTTAGCTATGCATTTAATTAAAAGGAACTCAAATGTTATAGTTGAAAAGTTTCTTAACTTCGAAAGATTTCAAAATTACGCCTTTAGGAAATGAATTCTTCTTCAGGAAAATCCACTTGAAAGAAGAAGCGTAAGGTTATAGTGTATAGATTTAATGTTATACTTTTAAAATTCTATGGAACAAATAAATATTTTTTTCCTTGATTATTTAAGTAATAGAGAAAAATCGTCTGGTTTAAGGTAGTTAATCAACTAATAAGTTCGATTTATGTTCGTAAAAGGAAAATGTTCATAACAACATGTATAATATAACGTTATATAGGTATGACAAGCAGAAAACCAAAAACTAGAATCAAAGAACATATAGCAGAAAACCACAGCTTTGACCAAATTATGCAGCAAAGAACCTATAGAGATCGATTTTTAAAATATTAGATTAATTTATTCATCAAGATTTTATTTACCATCCATTATCTGGGAATCCATAGATATATGTTTACGCAACGGGAATATTTGCAATGATTCAGTGTCCCTTGATTTACTTAAAATTTGGAAAGAGATGCTATGCAAATTTGATAACAATAGCAAATCTTAATCCACGCTCAGAAATATCCAATTTAATTTTATTTTATGTTTGCACTGATTTTCATTATGCATGATGTCTCGTGACATTTTACCAAGTTATTGTTTCTTAACTTTTATGAAAATATTTCTATCATGAATGATTTTGAAAATGTCACCATTTCTGCGATGAAACGTTCGTCAATCTAAATAAAGATATTTTATCACTTTTTATAGCATTATTTAGCTTAATTTGAAAACGTTCATTATAAAAAAAGAAACCAGTTCAAAAGTCCCTTTTTCGTCTGTCAGATTCGCCTCATGAAATTATTTTCCCCAAATGTCATATGTCTCGAAAAGTGATAAAAAAAGACATTTAGAAATAGTACTATTTCTTTTATAAAAATTTAATAATTTGAAATATTTTTTAATTAATAAAAAGTAAATTGAACTGTACATTTGCGTTGCTTTCATCCAATAAATCGTCACCAAATCATCCTTTTGCAGCAGCATTTTGAAATGCTTGAGCCTATTCCAGGGTTCGCACAGTTTTACCACTAAATTTTAACAGCATTTTGAAAGTATTTCACTGCAGGAAAATATTGCAAAATCTGTGAATAAAGGCGGGGATTGCGACTCCTGTGTTTTAAAAATTAAATGTAAATTTTCTTATCATTAATAGTGGTGTCAGAGTCCTTGGAAATTCCAAGGAGTGTGCGAACCTTGCTATTCTAAACTTAAATTTTCACTTTTAATGGAACAACGTCGCCCATAATCTAAGTACCACATCATAGAAAGGCATATCATGCTATAACTTCTGTGTCTTCATACGTTATATTTTACCTTTTTTCCTTTTTTTTTTTAAATTGAGAACTAGAGTACTTCTATTTTAGAAATGAACACATATCAACCCTGGTGACATACGCAAAAGATGCATGATGTAATTTCTCCCTAAACTAAGCATTGCAGAACGTTGTGATATATGATTGGACGAGTTTTACATAAGTAAATGAACGTTAGCTTCGTGATAATGACAGGTTCGCCAAATCTGTTTTTGTAGAAAATCCTACCGACCATTCAAATTTTATAGGACGTTGTCTGTACTCTGGTAAATAAAATTAATCTATCAGAAGATATAGACTATCCGGCAAAGATTTTTTTTTTTTTTGCATTAAAGAACTCAATGAACCGAAATAAGCTACTATTATTCAAAAGCTTAAACAATTGGCTATAGAAGTATGGATGTTTTTCCAGTTTAGAGGCTTTGGCGGATTTTTTTAAAGCTTGGCTCAAATCGGGCTTCAGAAAGGGAGATTTCTTGCCAAATAACATAACACAGATAGCATGAACATTAGCAGCAAGCTTGATTTTTTCTGACATTATCTTACCGTGACAAATTTGAATTGAGAAATTCGCAGCAAATTTCCCGCAAGGTATACCATCCCCCACTGGCATGAGTAATTTGTTGTGAAACTGATTGCCAGACTGTCTTTAATTCACGAAAGTGACGAAAGCAAAAAATCACTATGTTGATAGAATGGGCAATCAGCACATACGCAGAAATTTTATTCGGTTGGCACCGCTATTTCTAAACGCTATACTTATCAAATACCAAAAAATGGCTCGTATAGAGTTAAAATATTACCTTTACTTGTTTATGGTGACAAAAACGATGCATTGACCTCCTGACGGTGTGTTTGCATCAATAGACATTATCAGGTCTATAATCCCCACCGACGGCGTTAAACTTATTGTGTAACAGTTGTAAATAGATAATGGGGCGTGGAAAGATTACTATTTTGCAGTATTTTTGATTATTTGTTTGCCGTTAATTTGCAATAAATTTGATATAGCATAAATTTAATTTGCACGACAAGTTAGTTGCACGTTCAAAGTGTGGTGATTTCGGCGATTGCGTTACGTTGCTGAAGTCTTGTTATGAACTTTCATTCTTGTCATGCTGAGCTTGCTGTAACTTTGCAAATTTTCAGAACAAGACTGCAGCAAATTTTCTACAAATTAAAAAGTCCTTCCGGCCAGTGCCTGGAGGAAGAGGTAGCTTTCAAATTCCTTATTTTTAAAAAGCTAGCTTATGCTATTCAAACACACGAAGCTCAATTTAGTGGAAAGTAATTATAGAAGATTCAATACTAATTTTTATCTATACTAAATCATTATGAATGAGAATTTCGCGAAATTAGTCAGCTTTATCCAAGCTGCTTTTATTTAAAGTCACTTATATTTGGTTTGCCAAATTTGGCGATGTTTTGAAGTGCCTGCCATTTTAAGACAACATGGTGGATGAGGCTAACCAGTGAACTTGGTCGAGACCTTACTAATTCCTGTGCACATGCTCACTCACATTAGAATCGGTTGATTTACACGAGTGCTGTCGCAGGCAAAAAATCAGATTTTTCAAAATGTCACCCACATAAAGAAATTCAAACTGCTATATCTGAGCCATTTTTTTAGATAAAGACAAAACAATAAATACAGTCGTCCCCGTTTAAACGAATATCGACGGTCCCAGAAATAATATTCGATTAAGCGGGGTATTTGATTAAACGGGGAATCATAACTTTAATATTTAATGCGTAATAAAAAGGCAAAATAACCACCTATGGTATATTTAATTAACAGCATAATAAATCGTTAACAGAATAGCATAAACTGAAATTAATACAAATGCTAATATAAAGTAAATATACATGTATTAATTTAATGTATGTACATACATTTATATGGTGTACATCACACTTAATGCAGCTCGTTTGAATTGGGTCAAAACATTGCTACTTTTAATTTACGTTACTTATACTGCCTTTAAAATATCGTTTAAAGTGGTTTGTTTAAGTGGAATTTTAAAGGAGTAAATATCGAGTTATTTTTCGAATGACTGCAAAATATCACAACTACCATCTCGAGTCTTGAAGTGACGGCGCATGCCATTAAAGAAGTGATGGTGGGGAGATCAAGGTGGGGAAATCATTTGACTTGTCCATTATACACCTGCTGGCCGAAATCATTGCAAGAAGAACTGAAAATTTGTTTTCAGCGCAAAGGAACCGAAAATGACAAAAGCTGGAAGGAAATTTCAGCTGAAACGTGCTTTCCGTGGCTATTTTCAAACATCGATCACACAGTTGTTATTCGATTAAGCGAGGACGTTCGTAAAAGATATTTGGTTTAAGCGGGGAAAAATAACATAGAACCAATAGGAATAAATTCGGTTCCGGAGGATTCTATTCGAATAAGAGGGTTATTCGATTATCCGATACTCGATTAAGTGGGGAGGACTGTACTCCGGAATTCTTATATCAAGGTCAAATACTTAATAAAGAAACCTTTTTCAATTTTCTAATTTTTTTGCTCCTCACTTTAAATATAATTTTTTTTTATCTAATGGCCGCCATTTTGAAACAAGATGGCGGATGAGGCTGGCCAGCGAAGCTGGTTGAGACATAGATAGAGATATTGCTATATACTATCCACATGCCTTCTTACATCCAAATAGGTTAATAAATACATGTGTTACAGCGTGACAAATATCAGATTGTTTCAAAATGTCAGCCATGCTAGAAATTCAAAGTGCTATAACTCAACCATTTTTTAAGATATGGACGAAATAAAAACTGCTCCGGAATCTTTGTATCAAAGTCAAACACATAAAAAAATCTTTTTCATTTTCCAATTTTTTGATACCTCATTTTAAATTTTAAATTAAAAATAAATTAAATGTTCCCTTTTGAAACAAGATGGCGAATGCGGCTGGCCAACGAACTCGGTCGAGACATTGGTATGAACTATGTACACACAAAGTTACATCCAAATCGGTTCACAAATACGCCTGTTATCGCATGACAAAAATCAGCTCGTTTCAAAATGTCAGCCACAATAGAAATTCAAAATGCTAGAACTCAGCCATTTTTTTAGATATAGACGAAACAAAAACTGTCCCGAAATCTTTGTATTAAGGTCAAGCACATAAAAAAAATCTTTTTCATTTTCCAATTTTTTGTACCTTATTTTAAATTTTTAAATTTTTTGTAATGGCCGCCATTTTGAAACAAGATGGCGGATGAAGCTGGCCAACGAACTCGGTCGAGACATTGGTAAGCTCTATGCACACACGAAGGTACATCCATATCGGTTCATAAATACGCCTGTTATCGCGTGACAAAAATCAGGACGTTTCAAAATGTCAGCTTCGCTAGAAATTCAAAGTGCTATAACTGAGCCATTTTTTAAGATATAGACGAAACAAAAACTGCTCCGGAATCGTTTTATCAAGATCAAACACATAAGAAAAAATATTTTTCCATTTTTTAATTTTTTGGTACCACATTTCAAATTTTAAATTACAAAAAAATTTAAATGGCCGCCATTTTGAAACAAGATGGCGGATGAAGCTGGCCAACGAACTCGGTCGAGACATTGGTATGTACTATGTACACACCGAGTGACATCCAAATCGGTTCATAAATACGAGAGTTACAGTGTGACAAAGATCATATATATATATACAGTCAATCAGGGTAACTTTGAACCACGGGGTGTAACTTTGCACCACCTCTTATTTTTCAATATTTTTTACTCTAAAAGACTAAATAAACTCCAGAACTGTGCTCTGTTGGCAAGGTTCTAAACTGGGATTTCTACTCTTTATTTTAGAAAATAAATTAGCAACATTATGCACAATTAATTGCATCATCTAACTACTTTTGTAAAGTACTGTTTTCAAGTTAATTTTGAATGCTGTTTTGAAGTTGCTGTAATCCAATTAAATTTTCATAGTAAGTAACAATATACTCATTTATAAGACATATTATTAACTAAATGTTGTAAATGTGTTACTATTTTGTGATTATTCATTTATTAATAGTTAATAAAATGTAAAATAAGAAGGCACTAACATTTTATCGCATTTTCAGGGTAACTTTGAGCCGGCTCAAAGTTATACTGATGCTTATAATTTACTAATTATAGGTACTACTGTCAAAAATTTCTCATATTTGCACGTATATCTTATATAAATGCCGAAAATGAACATTAGATATAACATGTAAATATTTTCACAAATATGTGTAAAATACATAAAATTCATTTAGAGGCGTGATTAGGGGCGGAGCTACTCAAATTTGACATTTCATACGTTCGACGTTTTTTATTCTTGTTTGAATAATACTAGTACTTGTATGTATTACTGTAACTATGGATATATTATTGAGTTAAAACATTGAAAATTGTTTTTCACTGCATTTTTATGTTTTATATGAACAATAAAGTTTTTTTTTTCTAAATGTACATGGTTCTCTTCTTCCACTTTTCTTATGCCTAATATTTGTTGTAATATCATAAATTATACAAATCTTGTGGTGTTGGGAAATGTAAATTCGCAGTGTTTACATATCTGAAAACATTTTTTGGGTTTTAAAGTTGTCCTGACTAGAATACTTTTTTTAGAATGAATTATTTTATATAAAAATTTATCATATGGTGCAAAGTTACCCTAAATAGCTGCGTAACTTTGAACCGGGCTAAAAATCCATTTTTTATTGCTTTTATCCTTATTATTCCTTAATTTTTGATAGTCAAACAATAATTTAGGATCATTTCTTCTCTTTTATGCCCCTAGTTGCGATAATATTCTTCAAATAAGGGTGTGGCATATGAAAATAGAGAAAATGCGGATCAAAGTTATCCTGATTGACTGTATATATATATTATTTAATATGTTGATATTGTTATAATTTATACAACACATATATGTTATAATTTATATGTATATATATATATCAACCATTGAACAGAGGGTGGTTTCGGGGTCTGGGGGTCATGATCGATGAAAATATACCAAAATTTTTTGAAATCGCTTTCCTCCAAACGGCTGCAATAGGTATCTTTTTGTAATGAAAGCTACCTAAAATGCTATCTGGGAAAGAGCTATACAAAGAAACCTGATGATATTTTATGCTGGTTTATATATGTATCTATACATATAAACATTTATTTATATACATAATTGTTTTTTATTTGCATATATTATTGTTTTTATTACCTATGCTTTTCTATAAAAATAGATAAAGTTCAAAAGAAGGTCGAAATATACAATAGAGACAAAAACGTTCACACTAGAAATCCATTATTACAAATTAATCTTGTTTTTCGACTTAAAATTTCTACAGATATGTTCAACTACTATAAAACCAATATCCCGTGTGCTGATTTTGATAAGATCATTTTATTTTTGTATAATCACTGGGCAAAAAGCATAGGATTTATATGCATTTGTCCATTATTTTTTATTATTCAACTAATATTTTATCAAAATATTTTTGAAGGTTTTAATAGCTAATATGAATGTCCTATTAAATTAAAAAAATATTTTGTTTTCCTAGATAGTAATAATAATAATAATAATACAAAATTGGATCACAAATTATATGCGTATTTTATTTCTTAGAACAGTGACAGTTCTCAGATGAAGGCTAGTTCTTATTACATTGTTCAGGCTGAATTGTGTGAAATACAGAAATGGGAGTCCTGCTAGAAACAGCCTATGTCCGACCCGAATCCAATAATGCCAATTTGAATGAACACAAAACCCGACTAAAATAGTTTTTGTACACGTTCATTTCCATACAAACTTCACGCACTTCAAACCAAAAACACGAACCTAATCCAAAACCAGATCTGAAAGAAAATATATGTCATTATTTAATACAATACAACCCTTTGGAAATGTTTATACACTGGTGATTTTTAACCCTTAAATAAAATATACGAACACTTGGGATATACTTATTGGGCTGTACTTATTTTAAATATATCTTAAACGTTTTAGGACAGAAATAGCTGTTTTAATGTAGGATATTATTTAATTTAAATGAAAAAAGTGAAACTTGCATTTTGCAAAAGTTTAGACACTTTTGTGATTTTCTGGTAACTATTCACGGAAAAACGCAAATTTCAAACTTATGACGTCACATGCATGAAGTATTTAAGTGCACCTTGCGATGGTATAGGTTAGTGAAGATGCCGCGAGCTGGAAATTTTCAGTAAGATGAAGTAATTAAAGCATGGAAGCTGAAATCGAAAGGGAAGACTGTTACAGAAATTTCAGCAACTTTAAATCATCTAAAGAAGTCAATCTATTAAGTACTGTCTAAGGGTGACTCTATCAAAGCAAAACATAAATCTGGAAGGCCTCGTGTGGCCAGAAAACTAGATTATATAAGGATCCATAAACTGGAATCTCGACAAGTGATGACTGCTAATCGCATTAAAAGTGAGCCAGAACTTTCTGTGTCAACGGTTGGTTGTTGGTTGTATTTATGTCGGCCAATTATCTGCACGTGGGATATAGGCCCTAAAGGGGGGGGGGGTGCCTTCCGTGGAGGTCTTTCTAAGGGAACCTAACCCGTATTAACGCTTGTAGAACCAAGGTTCGAAGAAAACCACGAAAACTCCGAACGATTAGGCCGACGGGCGCGATTGGGATCGAACCCAGCACCTCCCGTCTACCAGCTTCGAGAGCAGAACCTCTCGGCCACTGGTGGGGCTTCTGTGTCAACGGATACTTTCGTAGATGAATTATAGAAAGATGTACATTAATTTACATGAAAATCATATAACAACCAGCCTTGAAATCTCACAACAAACTGGCGCCTTTCCGTCGCGGAGTAATTCTGTTTATAAAACTGATGAAATAATGGCTTGAAACCAGAATTTATAAACAAATTAATTAGAAAATACGAACTTGCTTATTTTCACGTACATTATAAAAGGAAACTTTTAATTAAATCTTCTTGGTGCCTATTGTCAGTCTTGGAATTAAAATTAGGTGTCCTCTTTAAGGACACCGCCCTCGAAAGAATTAACCCCTTCCGGCGCGGTTAAGGACACATAACTTTAATTCCAAAACTGACAAATGGCAGTAAGAATATTTAACTAAAATTTTCCCATTACAATGTACATGAAAATAAGCAAGTTGGCATTTTCTAATAAATTCGTTTATAAATTGCGGTGTCAGTCCATTATTTCATCAGTTTATAAACAAAATTCCTTCATTCATTCATCAAAAAACCGTTCATTCATTATTTTTTTCTATTTCTTCCTCTGTCGAAATGCTCTGACCACAGCAGTGGCGCGTCTTTATTTGCAACTCCGTCCTTTAACCCTTTAAAGGGAGGTGTTATGTTTACGAAACTACTTAATTTTAATTCCCAAACGCTGCAGTTGCGCTAGAATTTGGTAAAATATTTTCTATTTAATCCATTAAGCGCCAAAATTTATAAGTTTTGAAATTTTACACTTTTTAGCTTGCCACCACAAACTCTGAAAGATAATTTTTGCTTTATATGATCTTAAATTTTTTTGTCCTTAAGGGGACGGTGGACGTTAAATTTTTTTTTTTAAATTTTCATCATAGCAATATGAAATTTTGTGCACATATACATTTCACCAAAAGTATATAGAACACCTTTAAAAAATTTTTCAATCTTATTAAAATTTTTAAATTAAAAAAAAATTTTTAAACGAAATTTTAAAATGCTCCTCGCGTCTTAATTTTTGAAATATTTTCTCGATTTTGCATTTTAATCACTTAAAACTCTATTATAAACAGATTTGTGTAAGATTTTTTTAATCTCTTGAATAGTTAATATTTTACAGATTTTTTTTCTAAATTCCATATCGATTTTCATCAAAATTTTGCCTTTTAATAAGTAAAAATTCAAAACTGACTATCTTAATGAAGACGAAAAAGCTTACACAATTTCTTTGTAAACATTATCAGGATACTGCTTTATCAATTTCATAAATATTGATCAAAAATTAAGACGCAAGGGGCATTTCAAAAATCTAAAAACGCTGAAAAATTAGTTTTGAGAAAAACAGGTTTAAAGTATATAAATACACTTACCTTTATTATTTACTTCTTAAAAACTTCATAAATGTTATTTTAATAGAAAAAAAACTGTTTTGGTACTATTATACCACATAAATAGACCATTTTTTACAATATCACAATCAATAAGGCTTTAAAAATGATTTCGTTGAATTTTAAAAAATTTAAGAATTTTGCCTTTTAATAAGTAAAAAATCAAAATTGACTATCTTAATGAAGACGCATTTTAAAAAGCTTACACAATTTCTTTGTAAACATTATCAGGATACTTCCTTATCAATTTCATAAATATTGATCAAAAATTAAGACGCAAGGGGCATTTCAAAAATCTAAAAACGCTGAAAAATTAGTTTTGAGAAAAACAGGTTTAAAGTATATAAATACACTTACCTTTATTATTTACTTCTTAAAAGCTTCATAAATGTTATTTTAATAGGAAAAAACTGTTTTGGTACTATTATACCACAGAAATAGACCTTTTTTTACAATATCACAATCAATAAGGCTTTAAAAATGATTTCGTTGAATTTTAAAAAATTTAAGAATTTTGCCTATTAAAAGGCAAAAAATCAAAATTGACTATCTTAATGAAGACGAATTTTAAAAAGCTTGCACAATTTCTTTTTAAACATTATCAGGGTACTTCCTTATCAATTTCATAAATATTGATAAAAAACTAAGACGCAAGAGACATTTCAAAAATCTAAAAACGCTGAAAAATTAGTTTTGAGAAAAACAGGTTTTAAGTACATAAATACACTTACCTTTATTATTTACTTCTTAAAAGCTTCATAAATGTTATTTTAATAGGAAAAAACTGTTTTGGTACTATTATACTACAGAAATACACCTTTTTTTACAATATCGCAATCAATAAGGCTTTAAAAAGGATTTCGTTGCATTTTAAAAATTCGATGCAATTTCATATAATTAGTGTGTATGTACTGATAAGTAAAATTTTTTACTAAAATACACAAGTATTGCTATTTTTATCTTTCCTACAACCGACTACATTATGCTTTTGTAATAATTTTTTTAATTCAGTTGTAATTTTCTTTCTCATTGATTTATGGGGTAGGTAATAAATTGCCGAATGTTGTTCGACCATCACCATCATGTATTCTTCATTCATTTCATTAATTTTAAAATACATATATATTATATTCATTTAAAATACATGCCTTGCACCCATTTTATTTAAAATACACCCCCACCATTCAAAAAAAAAAAAAAAAAAAAAAAAAACCTGAAAGAAATAAAATCATAAACCAAAATATTTTATTTCAACATCAAAGCATTGTTTCTGATTTAGACTTGTGAAAAATAAAGGTGAGTAAAAAATGCTATTTGCATTTTTTTGCAAATGCTAAAATTTACTGTGTAAATGTTTTCAGTAAAATACTGTTTAGTACATATATATATAAAATAATTTGGCAATACCTTGTACAAAGAATATCCATGGCTTTACTAATCCCGCCCCTCAAAAAAAAGAAAAAAAAAGAAATATTAATAACCAAAAAAATGTAATTCATCGTCACAGCATTGTTAGTAATTTAAACTTGCAACAAATAAAAGCTGCTATAGTCGAATAAAAAATGCTATTTGCAAAATGTGTACCTGGCGAACATAAAAGTACCGATTTATGTAACATTCCAGAAACATATCATTATAAAATCTTCAAACAACAACAAAAAAAGTCTACAGATTTATGTAGCATTCCAGAAACATTCCATAACAAAGTCTAAAAATTACCGTAAATATTTTCAGTAAAATACTCTTTAGTACCTGCATATATATAAAATGATTTGGCAATATCTTGTGCAAAAAAAATTCATGGTTTTACTAACCCCGCCCATCAAAAAAAAAAAAAAAAAAGAAAAAAAGGAAGACGAAGAATGAAAGAAAAAAATATCAATAACCAAAAATTTTAATTTGTACGCTGTCACTAAGATTGACAATCAGCCGAGCGAATCTAAATAAACTCCTCTCATCTCTATTATGATAAAATCAAAGCACACTTGACACATGTGCGAGAGCGCAGAGGGTTTTGCCTTCTGAAAACAAACAGTGCTGTAAAGGTTTTCCGTGACTAAACACACAAATATATATAAATGATTTGGCAATACCTTGAACAAAGAAAATCCATGACATTACTAACTCTCCCCACTCCTCCCCCGAAAAAAAAAAGGAAAAGAAATTTCAAACCAAAAAATTATATAAAGCATTGCTTTGTAATTCAGACTCGCGAAAAATAAAAGCTGCTACTAGAAAATATAAAACACTATTGATAAAAATTGCTTCTAGCTGGCATAAAAATACTGATTTATGAAAAATTCCAGAAACATTTGATTATAAATTCTTCTATTTTCAGTACATGTCTTCAGTAAAATAGAATTTAGTATATGTAAACGAAAAAAATTGATTCTGTAATACCCAATACAAAAAAAAAAAAAAAAAAAAAAAAACCATACCTGTTTGTTTAAAAAAATCTGTTTTTTTTTTTTTATCACAACTAAAATCCACCAGCGTGTTAAGTTTCACCTTCCTTTTTAGCAGTTTGATTATTTTTTTGTGATTTACTGATTTTTTTTACTATTCCTGCATTTCTTCCATTCAGTTGTGCACCTTTTTTTACTTTGATTAACACGACGTTTAACACGCCTTTCTGCTATGGATAAAGAGAGCGAATTTGCTTCTTCCTGCTCAAAACCTAAAGTATTCAAACATCCAAAATGAAATTCACTGATAGAAGAAATAACAGACATTTCTAAACGTTTTTTAGAAATAAAAACTTCTTTTGAGCAGTTGTTCCAAATTTTCCCGTGCACACTTTCATTAGCATTCTGCGTTTTACCAGAAATGCATCTTGCAAGTAACTCATTACTGGCTAAACGTTGATATACGGGCAGTATCTTGCAAATTACACCCTGTGATAACTTGGTTTTCATCAGTTTATGCGATTTTGGTTTTCCTTTAGCAGCAAGCGCCCGGTGGTAAAAACACCACGATGCCACACCAGTCGGACATTTAGAATGTTTTGGTGATTCGTCTGTGGAAGAGCTATGAAACAATGTGGCATAAATTGCTGTTTTCATCTTTTCTAGATCTGGAACATTGTCTTTTATAGCTTTCCTATAAAAATTAGTTAATTTTACAACAGTGTCTTCTTTCAGACTACCTTCTTTGCGTCCACCAATAGTTTTGCCTTTGCTTCTCCACTCCTTGACTTTGTTGCGAAGCTCGGTTCCCAATCTTTTTGCTACATGATTAATGCACTCTTCTTTAGTGATTTTGACGCCTCTACCATAAACATTCATTTCCACTAAATGCTGGTACGTTTTTGCATCCCCATCAGAAAGCATACTGATATACCTCATTCTACAATTATTTATTGATCTTTTCCATATAACTTCAGCTGCCGCCATCTCCATTGCATTAGATGAACCTGTGTAATTCTGATAACAATCACACTTATGGCCAGAAAACCAAATACTAAATTCTGCAGTACCTTCGCCAAGATCTCTCTTTGCGGTGACACATTCCGGGCAGTATTTCGAAAGAATCTCGTAATCGATTACTAGGCCAGTCATTATATCTATTACGAGACCAATCCCATACAGTGATGTATGCCCGCGCTTTTGCCAAGTCCCATCGTAAGAAACGGTTATGTCCAAAACATCCTGGTCTGCAACTCTATCGAATTCTTCGTGTTTTTTCCGCACCACATTTCGGGCAACTTGAAGAATGTCATTCTTAAAAGTTTGTCGCTCGGCATACAAACTGCGTAAACATTTTGAAAAAGTTTTTTACCCATTGCATGGATTCCAATAGCCATAGAAAAAACTTCTATAGCTGCATGACCTTTTCCAGTTTTTAAAAAGGCTTCAACAAGTTTTTTATTAGCAGGGCCTGATTACCAACGGGGCACACTTACACCAATAAATTTTAAATGAAAAGTTCGCCTTATCTAAACGCCCTATTCATGTAAAATTCCTGCCATGAACGAGGCAAAATATTCTGTTTATTTTTAGTGGTAGGAATTTGCCCGGTGGGTAATCAGGCTCTGTTTATTAGCATCAAAGCACTTTTCATTCTCGTTTGCTCGAAGGCTTGAAAATATGGAGCTGAACACCTTGTCACATTCTCTGCATATTAACTGAATTTTAGAAGCATATCCATATGCTCCCTTGGATATCACATCTAAGGAATTATTGCAACAAACATCACACTTTACATTGCAAAGAAGGTCAGACCACATGCCACTGTTCATAAAAACATATGATGCATTTTCCTGTAATTTTTCAGGATGTAAAATGTTTTCAAAACTAACATTTAATTTTCGTTCACTGGTAGTACTTGCAGCCTGATCGAATTTACTGACGGCAAAACTTGTACTGGCTTCTACTGGTAAATCAACTATAT
Source organism: Maratus speciosus (assembly GCA_963932465.1). Lineage (NCBI taxonomy): Eukaryota > Metazoa > Arthropoda > Arachnida > Araneae > Salticidae > Maratus > Maratus speciosus. The sequence goes on from OZ010792.1 coordinate 603,001,960, forward strand.
TGTTCTTTGGAGCATGTTCATTTGAAATTTCACTGTTTTCAAGTTCATTGTCATTTGCAGAAACATCAGTTTTCCCAGATGACCATCGTTTCTGAAGTTTAGAGAGACATTGAAGTTTCTTCTTCGACGGTCTGGATTTAGGCTTGTGATATCGCCTACTAATTGCATGCATTATGCAGAATATTATACACTAAAACTTTGTAGAAATTGTAGTTTCTAGTTCTGAAAAGAACTTTTTATGTATCGAAAACAATGACAGAAAATTATCCAAATCTTGATAGCAAAAAAAAATCACATGTAACGCTTAAAAATCGCCGATAAAATGGTAAACAGACAGCCGAGTGCAGTTTCGGTTAGAGTTAATGTACGCGGTTACAAAATTATTAAAATATTAATTTTGAAAAAAAAAAAAAACTGATTTACAAATGTTGAAAAATGTTTGTTTACATTTTTTGTGATAGTTAAAGGGCCAAAAAATTTTTGTGTACAAAATTCAAACGCTTGTAACTTTGCGAAAAAGAGGCGCATCTGCATGCGGTTTTTCGCAAACGGCTCAGAACAAACTGAAAAATAATAATATGCAAAAAATTGATTTTTGGGTCGATTTTGCTCAAATAAAGGGCCAAAAAATTGTTTGTGTACGAAATTCAAACGCTTGTAACTTTGCGAAAAATAATCGCATCTGGATGCGATTTTTCGCAAATGGCTCGGAACAAACTGGAGAATAATAATATGCAAAAAAAATCTTTCCATTTTTGGGTCGTTTGTGCTCAAATAAAGGTCCACTGTCCCCTTAAATGTCCAGAAACTTTTGAAAAAGTGGGAATACTCTGCCACATATTTTAAAATAAAACAATTTTTAATACATTTTTGGAAAGAAATACAATAGATTATTACATATGTTGTCCTTATCAAAATCTTAATGTAGATACTCTGTATAATATAGATCTCAAAATTATGCTATGCGTATCCAGAAGAAAAATTCCAAATACATGTTTAAAAATACATCGTGAGGGGAAAAACGTAAAATTTTGGGTAGAGCTTCCCAGTTTCGAAAATTTCAAGAAACACGCTTTAAACGTTGCCTTTTTTACTTATGTCTACGACGATCGGGAATTTTTATGGCGTTATTAAATTTGAAATCATAGATGTAATAGATTTATGGTATGTTATTGAGATGTGTAGACGGCCTTATATGAGGTCTATTCTGGAGAAATACTCAGCTATACTATTGTCTTTGGGGAATGAATAACTAATGAATTTTTGATTACATTCTGAGTTTTCCATCTGAGTCAAATCGCAGTGTCTAATATGAGTGGCGCATTAGCTACTATCCCAGGATCTCCGCACCCTCCCCAAAAATGTGAATCCCAATATTGGCATATGCATATTATTATGTTATATCGATAAAAAACTGAAATATAAAAAAAAAGATAAAAATAAGCAATAAGGAAATATAAAGCAAAATTTACAAATTACTCTATACAAAGATTACCATAAATAATTATAGATTTAAAATTGGTTACTATAACTAAAATGATATTTATAATATCATAAGCTTTTTTAGCAGTGTTATTAGCAGAGTAGTATACTGCCTTCCAAAAGTTAAGATACATGTTTTTCGAAGCTCACCATTACAATAAAGGCAGTAACAATAAATTGCATAGTGTATGTAAATGATAGTATCGAACTTTAAGAAAACTTCTGCAAAAAACCTAGGTTGCAATTTCATTTTAAATAATTTTTCAATTACCCAGGAATAAGATAAAAAGTTCAAAAAATCAAAATCTTCTGACTTTGTGTGTAAGTTTTGTGCGTGGTTGTTTATTTTTCAATTGCTATTGCCGATTTCGTTGACAATAACCAAGAGAGTCTAGAAATATCATAAAGATACCTATTACGCTATTCATTAAGTTCGAAGGTTAACGTATGGATGGAAACTACAAGGTCACAATCCGATGCTGCTAGATGTGTCTTGCAGTGTTGTTCAACGACTGTGGAAGCAGTTTACATCAGCAGATTATCTGTCTAGACCTTTTCCAGATCGACCACGAGTAATAAACAACTCCTGCGGGGGACCGCTTTCTAGCTCTTTTGGCCCGAAGAAGGAGAATCACTACTGTGCCTCAGCTTGTTTCAGATCATTTTATCGCTTTAGGAACCAGAATATCAGCTACTACGGTGTGAAGATGCCTTCACAATTCTGGTCCCTATGCAAGACGACCTTTTGTGTATGGTCCACTGAACCTACGATAGAGCAGCACCCGTTTATGTTGAGTGTGTACGTGTTATGTTTGGGAACATGTTTTCTGGATTAGAAAACTATCAGTACATCTGCTGATCTGAAGGGAATAACGCACCAGGTACAGCCCTTCAAGTATTGTTGAAAAACATTGTTACAAGGATGATAGAACAACATTTTGGCAAGTTCTCTCTCTCGGTATCCACACTGACCTGCACGTGTTCCGTGGAGGAATTCTGGCTGGTGTAAGAAAACCTTGATCCACAAGTCCGCCTATATGCCGCTGCTATTGGTAACGATTTCATTCTAATGGATGATAATGCGATACCTCATCGATCTCTGATTGTTGGTGATTATCTTGCGGATCACGGTTTAGAACAAATGGAAAGGCCAACTCAATCTCCATATCTGATAGAACATATATGGGACTACCTTCACAGACACGTTTCTCGCACTCTTTAAGGTCTCCTCCAAGATCATTATATGAGCTAGAACAAGGTTTACTCGGCATCTGTTCTTCGCTTTCCATTTCGTTGTGTGACAACTTAATTGACAGCATGGAACGTAATTGCCGAGAATGCATTGCAGCTAGGGCTGGACATATTCCATATTAGAAACCATTTTTATGTTTTGATGAGATTTTTTTTCTACTTAAAGCTGTGATGTATTGTTTTATCCAAGAACGGAGTTTTCTCCAGGAGTACATTTTTGCTGTCACTCGTGTAAATTTCTTTGTCGGATTTACTAAAGAAATGTTTAGTGACATTTCCTCCAAATTTCTTGTTTCTCAGTTCATTTATTTTTAACTTGTACATCAGAAATATATTTTATCTTAACTTTTGAAGGGCGGGGTATTTAAAATAAAATGACATGTGTGAAATATATATATATATATTGGATAAATAACTAAACAATGCAGAGCGAAAATACACAAATTAAAAAGTAGAAATGTGAATGATTGAAATGAATAGGATATGGAATTTTCAGAGGAGTTTCATGTACACATATCATGATAAAGATGTGATATTTCATCGAACATTCTCGGCTTGAGGCTAAAAAAGGACACTATTAAGCTGCTTATGTAGGGCTGCCACAGGCGAATATTCTTTAATTATATTTCGCACCATCTTTTTCAAAAAAAATTTTTACATACGTTTTGACAACATTTGCAACAGAAATATTCTACAAAATGTATTTTTTAAAAACAGTGGTACGAACAGAATATAAAAATAGTCGCCTGTGGCAGCCCTACTTACGAAGTATCGAAATTTTAAAATACTTTTAAATAAATAAATTAACTTGCCGCTATTGAAAATGAACTGGAGACAATGCGCCACCCACTTCATAATTCTGCCTGTTCTACGTACATGGTTCAGACGGATGCCGTTATTTCTCCACGAAACTACCAGTATATTTTTATAGAAAGAGAAATCTAATTTAAACACGCAAAATTTTGTCTTCATTTAAGAAGAGATTTTCTATAAGAAAATACTGGGGCCGAAAAATTTTCTTGTCTGCAAAATTCAAGGAGACGTACGAACCATGACGTAGATGTTACTGTTACAAACAAATGTTTGTGAGAGTTATGATGGACGCAGTTTAGCTATAAAAAAATACCGAGGGATGGTGTGCAGATGCAAATGAAGCGTATTAATGAATATTCAACAAATAACGTGTTAAAAACATGAAAGTAAAATACAAAAATAAGTAAAATTACAGCTAAAAAATTTCGGACATAAAAAACGATACACCTAAAAATGATAGCAAACTCAAATTTAGATATTATTATATCGCCAGTGATAAATATTAAAAAATTTTACGTATTATCTATTATATATAAATATAACAATTAAGCTATTATTATTATTATTATTATTATTATTATTATTATTTCTACTTAGGTTTTATTTAGCAAATAAGATGTGGATCAACAGAGTTGCCTTATATTATTGGACTTTTAACGCGCAAATGCGCATCATTTCCGTGATTAATACTTTCGTTACGACTTCAGAATATCATTAAACACTCAGATACATAATTTTTCAAAAAAAAAAAAACAAAAAAAAAAAAACAAACAATCGTAACAAACTTAGCTTCTTAAATTATATGATAATTAAATACATCCAGATACTAACCTATTTTTTTATTAACTTTCTTAAATTCATAAAACTTTTTGTTATTTTTTATAGAGGAAAATGTCTTCGTATTTAATGAAATTTCGCTGTCTGATAGAAAAGTGCACCCTTTTAATTTGTATATGCTTCCGGCGATAATAGTAATATCAGTCAATCAAAATGCAATAAGTCACGTTATTTCATAAACGTATAAAAATTTTAACTTCTTTACTTAGAAAAAGTATTATTCTGGTGTAAACAGATTTTCATACGGTGAGGAAGAAGATATGAAACATTTTTGAAGTTGGAACTACACCTCTAAAACAAAAGGTTTTGAAATTAGTTATTTTTACTCAACCATAAGAAAGCATCTTCTGAGTGAACCTCCTTCACACCACTTGTGTATATGCGTGAATCAGTACATAACATTTTTGTGCATAAAAATATATTTAAAAAAATAATAAAATATTTATACATATTTATGCATATGCAGTGGTGGAAAATTGGCGCAGAGGAGGAGCCTATTGGCACCACTAATTTTTTATTGTGTACTTCGCCTTAATAAAAACTCGGAAATTCTGTTATTAGATAAGCCGAAAAATACTACCAAAACTTAGTGGTGTCAATAGGCTCCGCCTCTGCGCCAATTTTCCACCACTGCATATGTATACCATACATGTATGAATTAAATAATTTAAAATTTTCTGTGGAGAGACCTTCGTTTTTGTTTTCGGACAAAACTGAAAACAATGACCGAAATTTGGCTTCAGTTTGGTTTTGGTCTGAAAATAAAGCAGAGTTGTCAAGTATCCGACTTTTTGTACACCAGTATTTTCTTAGAGAAAATGTTCTTGTTTTAACTCGCAAGAATGTTCAGACACAATAAACAACATTTTCTGTACTGGTTCTGTAAAGCACTAGAATCCGAAATGCCGGAGACTTAGCAACTCTGAAGGAGTTTCCTCTATTAATAAATAATAAATTCAAACAATTATTAAATAAAAAAATTATATTTATCGTTTTAAAACAATGTTAATGATTGATGAGATATAAATATTAAATGACAAAGTATTACATAATTTATTTTCAAGTAATAAATAAATTTTACTCGCACGAAAGTAGATTAGAATAAAATAATTCTAAACGTGTAATGAGAGAAAAAAAATCTTTGGAAATAATGAATTTACGAGTATAATCATTTAAACTTGAAACAAGCTATTTTTAATCCGAGCTGAACAAAGGTTGCATTGTGCAAAAGCCAGTAACATTTGTTATTTTTTCTATTCGGGATAAATTAGTTACATTAATTCTTCCCCAAACAATTCAATTAATCCTGGACATCCTAATTGAAAATACTTTATATATATATATATATATATATATATTTTCCTCATTTTACAAAATAAGTTTCTTTTATAAACAGATACTTTTAAGATAGTTAAAATGTTTTGAGACAGGATTTCGTTTATTAAAAAGCAGAAGAAACAACGTCTAAAAATGCACAAAAAATACATGAAAAGCCTCAAAAGCTGCTCTTCATGTAAACGTTTTTTTAACGTTTTTTAAACGTTTTGTGCATTTTTAAACGTTGGTTTTTCTGCTTTTTAATATTGTTGCACAAAGGCTTCATTTGCTATTTTTAAGGATTTCATTTAGCAGAGAAATTAAAGCAATGTGGGAATTAGAATGATTTCTTTTATTATTTTTGCTAATAAGTGAACCTAACAGTTTAAAACCCGGCAAAAGGTCATTCATATTTCTTTAAAATTCTTTTATTATTATCATTAAAAACATATACATGTACTGTTTATATTATTTGAATAGGTAATATTATATTTTCAGAAATTAAATATAAATATAACTGAGCAATACTACTATAAACATAAATGATTATGCAGAAAATCTAATTCTTATAAATATACCTTCATTCAGGCTCAGTTATGAAGTTGAATATGCACTTTATTGAGGTTGTCAGTTATCGCAATGACAACGCACAAGATGACAAGTATCTTTTCTGTGGCTCTGATTTTCCAATTTCAGAATGATTCTTTTGCTGGAAGGGATTCGTGAATCATTATCTTGAACCGTTCAAAACGATATCAGAGAATGTACGAGGTGTCCATAAAGTTGCGTTAACATTTATATGCATCTATATTATAAAGTAAGAATATGTCGGTGAGTAACGCTGCCGTTATACTGACAATGGCAACACTTGATCAATACATTTTGCTGCTACTGAAAATTTTTGAGCTTCTAAACTCCTCACCATTTTAATTTTAACACCCTCGATAAGAAAGTGTTAAAAGAGAATCCAGTAATGACTTTTTTTATTTAGCGAAGAGAAAGCAAGTCCCAGAACTGGAACTTGGCGTGTGAGTGCAAGTATTTTCCGCCTATTTGTAAAACAAAATTGTGTCATGTTCACAGTTTTCCTTGCTAGAAAAATTTCCTTTTGTATACGGAGAAATTTTGGAAAAAAACTGAAACTTTATGCTTAAATTTCACAAATAAGGATTTATTTTCGAAAACTACTCTATTACCAAATTTTTAGCCCAATATATTCTGTATAAATTGCTTTAATCTGTACTTGAATTGGAGAAATAAACGATGAATTATTTACAATTCCGTAAACCCTTCTTGTGACAAAATTGCTGCAGACGATAAAACATAGATGGCCGCCATGCACAAACAAAAATTAATAAAATTAAAATAATAGTCGTTTTGAACTTCAGTCAAGTTAGGGTTGTTGTACAAAAAAATTTCAGCTTTTAAAAAAATGGTTAAGCAAAGAATATCTGATTTTCTGGACCACTTGAAATGAATTGACCCGTATGCATGTTGTACTTTTTCCGTCAAAAGTAAACTTTGAAGTTTCTTTCCTTTATTATTAATTATGTCAATTATTTGAAGTGTAGAAACATGAAAACTTGCCTTTTACACCCTTTTTTAATAATCGAGTAAGAGTATTTCTTTGTGCAAAGCACAAACACATACGTCTCGATCGACAATCGCTCAAGCGAAATTTTAATGCAAAGAATACTGCTAATTACGCAGTTGTTAATTAAACCTTATTTCAATTTAATCTTTCATTCATATTTAAATCATAGCGAACTTCAAAATCGTTACAAATTATGTGAAACCCCTCTGTAGCTAGATAAAATGCTTGGCTAGTTTTCATTTTTTTTTACTTTCTTCTATCTTTACAAGAAGAAAGTATTGGATTCATGAAAATTTTCGAATTCCGGTTTTCGACGGATTTACACGTTTTAGGGGTCAGAGATTCCAAAAAACATGTTTTTACAAAATGTCTGTCTGTGACTCTGTGAGTCTGTCTGTCTGTCTGTCTGCCTGTGTGTATGTGACACAAATTTTGCGGGCGCTCTATCTCAAGAACTAATACACGGAATTTAATAAAAATTGATATTCAGTTAGTCCCTAATACAAATTGATGCTGATTAGTTTTTGGTGTAAATCGCTCAAAAGGTGGCGCTGCTATGCTGCATTTTTCACGATTTTCGCAATAGCTGTATCTCAAGAACTAATGCACGGATTTTGATCAAACTTCAGATTTAGTTAGTCCTTGATATGAATTGATGATGATTACGTTTTGGTGTAAATCGCCCAACAGGTGGCGCTGTTATGATGAATTTTGCAGGATTTACACGATTTCCCCAATAGCTCTATCTTAAGAACTAACGCACGGATTTTCATCAAACTTCAGATTCAGTTAGTCCTTGATATGACTTGCTACTGATTATGTGTTGGTGTAAATCGCCCAACAGGTGGCGCTTCTCTGCTGCCTTTTTCACGATTGCCTCAATAGCTCTATCAATAGAACTAATGGACGAATTTTCATCTAACTTCAGATTTAGTTGTATGTTGACACAAGTTGTTGTTAATTAGCTTTTGGTGTTAATCACCCAATAGGTGGCGCTGCTATGCAGGAATTTTCACGATTTTCGTTATTGCTCTATCTCAAAAACTAATGTACGGATTTTCTCCAAACTTCAGATTCAGTCAGACGTTGACATAAATTGTTGCTGATTAGGATTTGGTATAAATCACCCAATAGGTGGCGCTGCTAGGCATAATTTTTCTGAATTTAGACTATTTCAGCGATAGTCATATCTCAAGAACTAACGCACGGAATTTCATATCGTTAGAATCCTCATGAGATGCATATATTGCCATTTAATTTTGGCAGTGTGAAGCGGATTTTGAAGTATTAACATGTATGAGATAGAAGAAAGTTTTGGGATTGGTACATCCGACTAGTTTATTATTGTTTTATTATGATAACTGTTACTCTTCTATTGTGTTCCGTTGATACAGTAAATATTTTTGAAAAGACTTGATCGAGTGAGTGTTTTTATGAAAATTTTGAGAATTGATTTTTTTTCACTTTTTCATTAGGTTGCTACATTTATTTTGGAAATACGTCATTGATTTGTTTAACACGTTCACGCCGGCGCGGTGGGTCACACTCGACTGTCTCAGAGCTACCAAGTCTCCGACTCTTTGGATACCAGTATTTTAATACAGAAAATGTTGTTTTATTTAATTAGAACAATTGGGCGATTTAAAGGAATAACATTTTCTCTAAAATAACAGTGGTGAGCTAAAAGCCGGAGACTTGACAATTCTGAGACAGTCGAGTGTGACCCACCGCGCCGGCGTGAACGTGTTAATCATAATGTCATAATACACTTTTATTTTTCCTTTTCATTGCTTAGATTCTGAGATAAATATCAACAATTATGAAACCCTCCAAGACTTATTTTGTTAAAAGACCGCTTCCCCGATTCTCTCATTCCTAAGAAAAAAAGTGATATAATGTGTTATGACGTTTTTGAATAAATTTCTATTCAATATCATTCAATGTATTTTTTACTCATTAAAGGTGTATTTTATAATAGACATTACATTACACAATTTACAATCAACAAATATTTATAGGACAAGGCTTCATTTTGGATTTAAAAGAACGATGACTTGTTACATTTAAATAACTCTCTATTAATTATGATTTGCATTCCAATAATAAATTTTCTACCGTTCTCCTGCGATAAACGATATTATTTTCATTTTATGGGACCTAACCATTTTTAAATATCTATTTAACAATAAAATTATGAAAGTCATTTAAAACTTTCAAATCCGTAAAAGATATCTTTTTAAAGCAAAAATTGGAGTTTCGGTATTTTAAGAAACAGAAGGTAGTTATGGGCAAATGCTACTTCGTATTTTTATTTGCTTTCAAAAGATTTTTCTGCCTCCACGCAAGAAATGGAAGGTTATAGAACGGATAGATCTAAATGTTTCACTAAATACCGTATGCTGTGTCCCAGAATAGAATTTTACTTTTTGGTTGATTTTCATTTTTCCTCTAACCCTATTGAAGTATGAATACAGCAATATACTTTTAAAATGTCACGAGATAGAAGGGGATTCATTACGTTAGCGGACGATCAATTTTGTTAAATCGCAATAGCTTTAGAAAATGTATAGTAAACTCTTCCAAGTTCCACATGAATCCGAAAAGCAATCGTTATCTTTACGAGCCTCAGAAACCAATGTATTTTTCAAATTTAAGAAACATTTACAAAGCTTATTTTGCTGCAACTGTCTTTCGAAAAGGTTTCCATGTAGTTTTTGTAGTGTGTTCATCCGTTTTCCCAGACCAGAATACCGATCCATATATTCTATCCTTTGTCATTTAAACGTTTTCAGAAGTGTAACTAAATTTATATAAGCAATAGTGACAAAGTAATGTTACTTTTAATGTTAAAGTCCATGCTGTTCATTTGTCTTGTTTGTTTGTAAAACATGTTTATTGAACATGAACATTAGGGTGTCCCAAAAAAATTAAAATCGTTTTATTTTTTCGCATACCCTCTTATTTTCTTCCTTTTATGTCAAAACAACTGTAAATAAAGTTTCATGCAAGTTGAACCACAGCAACCCGTGCCGACTTGTATCTAAACGTCTCAGTCAGTACTTGTGTACTTAGTGAGCGAAAGCTGACACGTGTCAGCCTGTCGCATGTCTGTAGCGGAGAACCCTACAGCTGCAAATGAAAAAGATAAAACAAAACAAAATAAGAAAGGTTTTGAAATGCTTATGACAATGTGCAACCCGTGACGAAACAGTACGAATCAGTGACAATGCGCAACCCGTAAACGTATCAGTACAGTCTACTCAGGACAGCACACGTCTATGTGTCAATGTGCTTATAATTCCAAGTTCTTTTGTTAGTAAATGGTTGTATAGTTTTAATCAGTGAGTAGAACATGGCAGTGGAATTGTGTAGTTCTAAAAAAGTAATATTTTTAATACGGAACATTAAACATCAAATAACGGGTTCAAAACTTCCGTCGAATGGACAAGCTCTTGCAGTTTTGTTTTACAATATTCGACAAGTGAATTGAACTGTTAAGGAAAGTGCAAATCTCGCTATTTGTGAAAGTATTATCGTTTGGGAAAAGGCACACATACCTACGAAATGGTTGCCAAATTGTGTGAGGAAACTTCTTAATATATATCAAGTTTGGAAAGATTTACAAAAACAATGCAAAGAAATTACAAGACGTATTCAAGCGGCGACAACAAGAATTTGTAATTGATTTAGACAATTTGTTCGACATTGCACACGCTGATGCATTTCAAATAATGAAATAGAGGAAGAGAAGATGTTCTTGCTGCTCTAAAAAGAGCCGACTCGACCCGGTGACGTAGGTGGAGTGGATAAAAAACAGGCCATAAAAGAGAAAAGGGCCTGACTTCGAGTTGTCAAAGAAGAAAATTGGCGAATCAAATATGGTTCCGCTTCAACCTCCTCGGCATCATACGAATCATTGCGAGAATATTTCTCTTCGAATTCTAATGAAAATATGAGCAAAGAAAATTTCCCAGCATTGATCGAAAGCTCAGAACCTGGGACAAGTAAACCAGTAATGAGGAAAGATTTTATTATTCCAAAGTTAGTTGCTGCATCAGACAAGTGTCAATTAAGTATGCGAGATTCTGTGTTTATTCTTGAAACTATCATTGATTGGGGGGGGGGGGGAGATGCACTTGGATTTAACATTGACAAATATCCAATAAGTAAGACTTCAATTCAAAGAAGAATCCGAATAGAAACAAGGAAAGATCGCGCGGAAAATATAAAACTTGGGTTCTAAAATGAGGTACCAGTTCTAGTGACCTTACATTGGGATGACAAACTGTTGCCTGCTTTGAGTGCTCGAAAATCGAAAGAAGAACGCTTGCTTATAGTTATTTCATATGGACTTAAAGAACACCTCATTGCTGTGTCGAAACACTATAATTACACAGGCGCAGGCTATTTGGAAGGCGATCTCAGATTGGAATCTCGAAAACAAAGTCCAAATTCTCGTGATACTATGACTTTGAATCGTTTTAATGGTGCTTGTGTGCTCCTCGAACAAACATTTCATAGGAAAGTGCGTTTTTTTGCTTGCTGCCATCATGTATACGAACTGGTATTAAAGGCTGTATTCGAAGTGAAAATTAAACAAGTGACAACAAGCCCGGATATTCCACTCTTTAAAAAGCTCAAAGAGAATTGGAAGAACATCTATTCCACTAAAATACCGTGCTACAGAGAAACAGCGGAATTGTTCCGAACTTGAAAATGTCTTTGTCTTTTACCGCTCTGAACTTAAAGATGTTATGATCAGAGAGGACTATCGAGAGTTGACCGAACTTTCTAATTATATTTTTAGGTGGAAATGCAGAAAAAAAATAAATCAGGCCTCACGTACCAAGCAAGATGGTTGGCCTGAACTCCCTTAAACAATCGTTATTTAGTTCTCATCTGAAATTAAATACCAAAGATAAGAAAACACCGTTAAACGTCTGCTTTTTTATAGTGACAATCTACATTAAATCATGGCTTCAATGCATTGTGGGAGTTAAAGCACCTTACAAAGATTTGTACTTTGAAAGCCTACGAAAATGTGAATGAAAGTATCTCGGAAGTTGCTTTACAGAAATTTCCCCCAGCATTTATCGTATTTGACTGATGGAATAGCAGTATTAGCACTTTTTGATGATGCTGTGGACGAAGAAACAAAATTAAAAATGGTGGCAAATTTACATAGAAAAATTGCTACATTGATTTTGTAGTGTTTCTTTAGTTATTTATTTATATCACACAATTGTTACCTGCTATTTTGTTTGTTTTTTTACAAAAAAGCACCGATGATCTCATATCTGTCAAAAGTCATTAATTGTTTTCTACATTTAAAATTGATGATAGTTTTTAAAAGTCCCTCTTCATAGGAGAATAACGCTTCGTTTGCAGACGCGAAAAAGACGATCTCAATGCCTAGAGAATTGAACCATACAGCTGAAAGAGCGGTAAAATTGATGCAGGACATTCATGGTTTAATAACGATGAAAGAGGAACAAAAACAATTTTTGTTATGTTGCGTACAAGAACGCACGAAGGTCTATCATGCTGGCAAACATTGAAATGAAAATACGTTCAGTAATGTTCCTTTTACTGTAATATGTTACTAAATATCTGCTTTAAATAAAGTGGTGTCTTATGTACCAAAGAAACAATATATTGCAATCTTTCCATAATATTCGCCATAAAAGATTTCATGTTCAAGTTTGAGCTAAAGTCGGCACGGGTTACCGTTATCTGATTGCAAAAATACGTTTTATTTATGATACTGATGTGAAATAGAAAAAAAAATAGAGGGTATGCGTATTCGATTTTGTGAAAAAAAAAATTAACCTTGTATCTTGGGACACCCTAAAGAACATGTTTACTTGAACATGGATAACATCCGAAAAACTTACATTCCGGATTGTGAAAAACTGATAGATACACTTTAAAAGCTATTCGGAAACGTTTCCTGAGATGAGAGGCAAGAAAACAAACTTTGTTGTTCATAAATGCTTCTTTAATTCTTACAAATATGTGAGTATCTGAGGTTCCTGAACATAAAACGCTTTTCAGAATAGCAGCTAACTCAACGAGCTTATTCTATATTTTGTTTTGTGTTTATATTTTCGTCGATCACGAAACATTTGTTCTTGTTTTTTAACCTTGTGCACTTTGTTTAAATTAGATCAAATTTTGAGTCTCTTCTGCCATAAAGTAGGTCGGTGAGTGTCATAGTAATTAAGTATGTCATACATTGATGTAAAAATAATGTTCCGAATAAACAAATAAATACATTAATGAAATGCTAGAAAATATAAGAAACACCATAAAAAGTTTTCATAAATACATAAAGTTATTTTAAATATATTTTAAAGCATATTCTGCTCTCGAATAACATTAAGAAATAAAACGTTCTCATTTAATGTCGCCTTCTTTGTCACCTTCAGACCATTTAATAAAAGAAAAGCGGAATAAGATAGCGCATTCTCAGCTGAAATGAGTATCATTCATCACCGGAAATGTCTATGCATTCTTGGTAGAAGGAAGATTTTTAAAAGAAGCAAATACAAAAGGCAAAAAGGTCCTGTATATCAGCAGATGTGGATTTCATTCACAAACTTTCGGAGTATTTATTCTTTTTCCGTTAATATCTTGATATTTAGAGCACTTTACGTCAACTGACTGATACCTTTCTTTCTAAGTTGTTTCTTTTCCTGCGATGAGAATTTAAAATCAATAGATATATATATTTCTTTCATCATCACAGTAAACTGTAAGGTTTTTTTTTTACAAACAAGTTGGACAAACTTTTAAACGCATTCTTTTATACAGCATTTACATTAAAATAAGGAAATGATCGTCGTTTCGCGGGTATTTATTAAAAGAACTCCCGAAAAGAAACTCATTAAAAGAGTTTTCGTCGAATTTGAAACAGTGTATTTATTTTATTTTATATTTATCGAATTCAAATTATATTTTTTAAATTAATATAAAATACAATAGAACCTCTTTTATCCGAAACTCTCAGTTAACCGAAATCCATTTTAAAAGCGCTTTTTTTTAGTATCCCATTTTTTGTGTGCAAAATCCATTTTCAAAGGTTTTTTTTTATTATTATCATTTTTAACTAACCTATTCCTTGTGTGCAAGCGGTCCATTCAACTACGAGTACATATTTTCGATCCCCTAGAGCTCCTTTGAATTTAATTTGAGTTCCCGTAAGCTGCGGAGTGGGACGAAGAAAACGAAAAAATTAGCAATTCTGGAGATTTTGAATGTTTTGAAAACGGTTTAGCATGGTTGGAGCAGCAGAAAGGCTGTGATACTAGTGAACTAATAATGTTAGAACACTTTGTGATAGAATTTCAAAGCAAATGTAATCGAAACCTACCCACAAAAAAACATTATTTCAAACAGTTATGAAATATGTAAAAGAATTAAAATTCAGGTAGTTTATTCTTGTTTCTATTTTACTATTGCTTTATTTTTATGAAGCACTTGTTACCATAATAAGAAATAGCGCATATATTTCTCCTTAATCTTAAAATTCAAGCATTCTCAGTTATCCGAAAATTTCGATTTTCCGAAAGATGGTCGGTCCCAGTTACTTCCGATAATCCAGGTTCTACTGTAGTGTAACTTGATACACTTTTATTTTTTTACATTGCGTTCAATACTATTTATTCACTTTACATTTAAAATGTAAAAAATAGATTCATAATCGAAAGTGTATTGTATTATTATTCGTAAATAAAAATTTATAAGTTCAGCATACAATTCAATGCTATGCTGAGAATGTAACACTAACAATAGCAGTAGTAAGGCATTGAGCTCGCAGGCTATTCACACTAAATGTGTATTATACTCATATTTCAAAGAATGATGCCACTCGAAAAATAAATTACAGGGGAGATTCCCCCCCCCCCCTTTTCCATACTTAACCAGTGACTTTTCTTTACTCCATACTTTATACTTAACCAGTGAACCTCCAAAGCTAATCAGGAAGCGCCTTATCAGAATAAACCTGTACACCAAATTTGAAGGAGATAGATTAATTCTACATGAAAAACCAATTTATCAAAATTAAGGGAATTATTTTATTTTTTAGACATGTATTTTTTCTTAAATTGCAGTCAACTTACCACATATTTTTCCCTTTAAATAAAATTTAATAATTAAGCCCAAATTGTAACTACAACTTCGACTTAAGCACAGAGCATTGTATTTTTTTATTCAAAAGCACTTCTCATTATCAACAAGATTATCACCTGTGTAACCACTAGACTATAGTTCATTTAAAATATAATAAAATTCAACATTTCAAAATATACTTTTTTATTCTGAATAATGAACCATTTTCGTGTATAAGAAATGAAATGATACCTTCTTCAGCACCAGGAAATTGTTATTATTAATATAAATGTTATGAGATATGTTATCCCAAATGTTATAACAATAAAGCAAATGATGCATAATTCAGGCTTTCTTCACATTCATATCTGCAAGTACAGTTGATGAAGGAACATTTTTTATATATTATTTTTCGAATACAAAATGCGAAATTTCGAAAACAGGCAGATTTCGTTCACACATTATGCCAGCAAGATACTTGTTAATACGATTTGACTATATAAGCTAATCAGGGTTTAACAATAAAAAGTCAATTTTTTATATTTAAGGTGAAACATGAGTGAATTTTTTTGAAAAAACTGATTTTTTATTATTGGCTTAAAAAATTCTTTGAGCCTTCCTGAATCCATTGGTATGCTCTGTTTTTTTTTCTGAATGTTAGAAATAATTGTAAAAATTCAAGGGGAGGAAAGACTGGGACGGCACGCCCACTCACATTAGGGGAAGACCAAACTGGGACGCCGCGCCCATTCACATTATTTTTACTCTAACAATTTATACTCATCTATTATATGTAAGTATATTTTATCCAAGTGCTTATATATAACTTAATTCATGTGGTTATAAAACTACGCAAGAACTTCACACAAGTTAAAAGTGTGTAAGTTTTTTACCTGTCCAAAAATTGTACTTTTCAGCTAACAACCCCATTAAGTCCTAAAGTACTCGAGCGATTTCGATATCAACAATTTTACTAACGCTTTTGCTAACAATATTTGGTGGTAGAGTATACATATAGTATATATATATATATATATAAATAAGTGGAATATATAAGTACTTATATAAATATATAAGTGGAAGAAAGTTTAAAAAACTTTTAATTAGTTTCAGAAAAAACATTTCTGAAAATAGAAAAATTCTGAAAATCAAGGCTGCCAAAAACGACTTTTTTTGTATTCTGTTTGCACCAGTATTATTCTAATACAAATTGTGAAGTATACTTATCTTTCAAATGTTGTTAAAGTGTGTATTACGCATTTCTGTTTAAAGTCGTGCCAATTAGAATTAAACAATTGTCGCTTTTGGCAGCCCTAGAAAAATTGCCATTGCTCTAAAATAAAAGGTTTTAGTCACAGAAAGTCTTGAGCATAATCCTGTAAATATGGATTCCAAATTTCATCAAAATCGGTCTGGTAGTTTCAGAGGAAACCGTGCTTAAAGCTAGAATATTTCCTCTATGATTGCACCCAGTCTTGTCTTCCCTCAAAAACAACTTTTCAGCTTTGCCATTTTTTAACACAAAGTTAAAAAAATACAAGTCACAATTTAACACAAAAAAAATACAAAAAGTTGGCGTCATTTGATTGAACAATAAGAAGGTTTTAAAAAGGTTTACAAACATTTGACCTACTATCGATACTGCCGACGTCTGTTCTGTCGATACACAACCTGAAAACTCGATTTGTAATTCGCAAAGAGTAGGGATTCAGGTAAAAATTCAGGATTCAGGTACCATTATCTCATAAAGTACTCGAGCCATTTTGATAATATTTTTCTTGGTCGTAAAGTTTAAATATAAGATCATATGTGGCAGACAGTTTAAAAAAAGTTTTAACAGTTTCAGAATTTTTTTTTCTTATGAAAAATGGAAAATTTCTGAAAAATTGCTATTGCTCTAAAATAAAAAGCTTTAGTCGCAGAAAAAAACTGTCTGCCATAAGTGTTGAGCGTAATCCAATGAATATAGCTTCCAAATTTCATCAAAATTAGATGGGTAGTTTCCGAGGAAATGGGTCTTAAAGCTCGCATATTTCCCATAGGATATCGCCCAGTCTTGTTAACTTTACCCTTGTTATACCTTGTAACCTTGTTAACGTCTCTATAACTTTAGCGATACATATTTAAACTTATACCGGAAATATTTAAATCTACCTATATAAAATTAATGAAAGTTTCATTGCATTGTCGTAATTGTTAGCTGCTTTCTCTCTAACATTTTAAAAACGTAGTAGAAGCTCCAGTGGCTTCCTGTATATGCATGTCACAATGAAGGTAATCTAATATTTTGTCGATTTCATTGCAAGAAACGGGCATACATCGGCTCCTTTAATACGAGTATCCTGTATTCCATTTTTGTGTACTAGCGTATACGAATAGTAATGTTTACCTTGTATTAGATGAAATTATGCGATTAGGTAAGTTGAAGAAATAGTGGTACAGTGAAACGTCCCTGTGCGACCACCTCCCTGAACGACTAATTTTGTCATGGAATGAAATTTATTCTCATAGGCTCAATACTAATTTTACCTCTATTCAGAGACCACCCCAGTTTAACTACCTCCATGAGCGACCCATTTCTTTGAAGAAAATGAAACAATTTCCGTTTTTTTTGGTCGCTTGAAGAAGGTTTTATTAGAATAATAATTCCGGAGAGCGCATTATCCATCAAATTTCTAAACTAAGTTTAGAATTTTTATTTATTCCGGTAACTTTTAAGTGTTTAAACCCCTTTGTGCCTTTTTCGCCAATGAATTTAACTCTTATAACAAAGTAACGATGACGGCCAATAAACTCCCCTGCCCTATTCTGTTAGGAAACTCTCAAAGCAATAGATACATTAATGAAATCGTCATACTTTGTTCCCGTCCAAAAAAAAAAATTGCATTTATTGACTGAACTTCGAAAAGACTTGGAAATAAAAGTTATAGAAGATGAAATCGTAAAATCAAAACAAACATTAATGTATTCATTTTATAAACTCTGCACTAATTAAATTATCTAATTAACTATTGTTTTGATACTTAAATTTTTATATTTTTTTTCCTAATGTGAAAAATAAATTTTAGTAACATTAATTGTTACCTTTTTTCAACAATTAAAAACACGATTTAAACATGACTTCCATTAAGAGACTACCACGCGGAGCAACAAATTTTTATTGGAACGGATCGTGACCGCTTTAGAGAGGTTTTACTGTATTCTAAAATAAAGACTGTACGTATCCTATACGTGATATGTTTAACAAAGAGGTTGAAACTAGTCATATAGTTTTCTTCTGACAGGTATTCAGGTTTATATTGTAAAATAGCTGACCAGCCCGCAGTTGTCCGTTCCAAGGATAATAACATTAAATGTACCTAAAATAAATGTTGAATTCAAACATTTTGCCTCTGAAATGAATATCTACAGCTAAGAAAGGGTGGGCAATGCATGGGGCCATTATTGAGCATAAAATCCTAAAATCTTGGGGATGTGGTGGGGGAGGGGACCATTTTTAAGTTCGAAATATTCCCTCAGCACACCCTTTGAATTCAATACTGGTCTGAAATAACATGAATGTTCCCCGGACTTATTTTAAATTTATCTCGATCTCATTGTGCTAGACTGCGTTTAATCAATAATACAAGTTAACACTAGAACTACCAAGACCGTCATTTTGACGGTTTCAGAATTTCATGTTTCGAATTCAATTTGATATAATTTATGTATTGTTCTAGAATTTTATGATACGACTTTTAGTGAGATATAAGAATTGTTAAGCATTCCTGTTCAATTTCCACTCACCCACTTTAATTTCCATAATCAGTACAACCAATAACAATTTATACCAAGACCCGTCGAAATGATTACTTTGGCAGGGCTCCCACATGCGACAATTTTTTAATTCTATGCCGCACCCACTTTTCAAATCAAAAATCTTTGATATACCGTTTGTTAACATTTGCAAGAGAAATGTACTACAATATTTTTTTTTTTTTTAAATAGTGGTGCGAATAGAATACAAAAATAGTCGCCTGTGCAGCCTTGCTTTGGTAATTTCAAACTTGAATGATCCAAAGTGTTCGGCAGCCGTTAAAACGGGATAAATTTTGCTCCGATTACAATTCAGTTTATAACTGAATAGTAGGACTGGTAAATGTAATCAGGACGCAATCATTATCAGTTTTATTTTTAACGTGATAAAGTTCTTGGTGAAAAGTGCAATCTGTGCTAAGTGTAATCTGTAAAAAGTCCAATCACGGAAAACCGTATTGTAGGAAGGCTAATTTCTTTCCATTAACCCCTTGAAGGGTGGTGATGCCGTCACGGCATCACATAATTTTAATCCCAAATTGCCACATTGACACCGGAATTTTATAATGAAAATTTCATCTTTATTAAGTACGCGAAAATTTACTTTTATTTGTTTACAAATAAAATTTATTGTTAATACAGGTGTCATTAAATTATTTAAATATTTTACGAATACAAGTACATCGCCCATGAAAGGGTTAAGTTATGCACAGCTTGATTTCCGACAGCTGATGTCACTCACTAATAGAGGAACCTACAAGCCGTCGGAATACCAGAAGACGTGGTTTATCAATTGTGCTATAATAAGAATGCTAAGATGTGCAGTTTTATTTCATTTAACCCTTTGCATTCCGCGTCATTTTGACTGTGGGCTAACAGCAACTCCGCGTCATTACAGAAAAATTTTATTCGGCCGGCACCACTTTTTAAAAAGAAGTTTTCTTCAAGTACGCAATTTCAAAAATGCTTTGATTAAATAAGGCAAATTTTATTTTCCTTTATTACTGGTGCCAAAAGCGAATTTTTCAAGAAAAGCTGATGTCGCCGCAGTGGTGACAACGGAGTGCAAAGTGTTAAATATAGCACACAGGATATTGAAGCATGAAATAATCAACTGAAGTTTGTATTGGTATAATGTATTCTAAAACAATACCATATATACATGCAAGGTATACAACAATACCATATATACGAGGTATATACAAGATATATACAAGGTATATACTAGCATGTATATACAAGGTTTAAACATGTTGGATATAATTTTTAAAGTAAAATTTCTCAGAATAAATCTAAGGCATGAGCGAATAAGGGTTTTGTAATTTAAAACAGACAAACATGTGCATAGATATTATAGCTTACACCTTTACACTAGAAAAACGGGGAATTTTACACAAATTTTATAAAAAAATATTTGACACCAGAATTTTTATTTTAAATTATTGAATTATTTATTTTATAGATATTTTTCTCTTACTCTGGAGGATTTTTCCAGAGCTCGAAAGTAAGCTGTGATTTAGTGCATTATTAGAAATACAGAAGCGCCATAGTTAAAGACAACCTATTTAAATTTATTTAGCTTTTCATCAAATAAACCTGGCATAACCAAATTTCAGAATCATAAAATTTTCGATCCCGGTCATTCGACTGTGAAAACCATTAGTGTTTAAAAAATCGCCATTAGGTGTTATTAGTCTCTAACCGATATTCAAATCTTCATATGAAATTATTTAGATGTTATAAGAGACATATTAAAAGAAAAATACAGGGTGTGTTATTGTCTGAATTACCTTGAAAATCGAATAATTTTCGATGGATCAATCCCTACCATATGGCTGCCTTGTTCGCCGAATCTTACTCCTCGTGCCTTCGGATGTTAGTGTATATAAAAAGCTCCGTTTATATACCTATAGTTTATCAATGTTAAACGATCGATTAGCGTTTCATATCAGAAATTCAGCATTGCTGTACCACATTATCAATTTTCATATTTTTTTTCTTTTAAATGCCACAATAATAAAAACGCAAGAAAATTTTCTACTGTTACATTTGACTGAAAATAGATTTTATTTTTATAAGGAATACGAATTTAGTTATTCGCCTTGATTCTGACTTCAACTAAACATATTCACATTTTCACATTTATAATATTATTAGAATTAGGATAGTACCGTTATTACGTAGAAATAATAGCAAAACTAAGCGTTTCAAAATATTGAAAATTTTATACCAGAAAAATATACTGAGAAACTGCTGGCAACATTGCTGCCAGAAGTTTTTGCCGTAAATTTAACAGATTGTTTTTTTTTCCTTACAGTGCATTTCCCAAAATTCTCGTCACAAACCACCTCTGTATACAGTATAGTTTTATAGACACGTCTTAAAAGTTAGCTCAATATCTAAATTAAAGTTTCTAGGCTGCCAGTGATGGAAAGTATTAGTTCCATTTCAGGAGGTTCGAAGAAAGGCGAATCCGAAAAGTCGATTTTTTTCTACCCCAGATACATGTAGGCAACAAGTAGGTAAGTCGTTTTGCCCTGGTCCGCCCTTAGTATTCTCACAGTGTCAAGCTAAAGTGCGCAGTACCCTATTCTATAACACTACTTGCAAAACTTTGAGCTTGATTTCCCAACACCCCAATTTCGGAATTCGCCCTTGCTCTTCCAAGCTCCTGATTTGATCCATTTGATTTTTTTTCTAGACTTTCTTTGAGAGCATCTCATCCTAATAATAAACTGCATGTCAAATTAAGAATTTCTATTCCTCATAATTTTGTTTCTTTATTAGATTACTAATCGTGGCACTTTTAGAAAGCTAGTCTTTTAAAAGCAAAGTTTCGTTATAATTATATTATATAAAATATTCATTTCTGTGGTCAATTATTAAAATATTGAATATTACATTGACTCCTCAAAGTCAAATTTTAATATTTTTCAACGAAAAAATATTTCAATTTCTTACTAAACAACCATTAATGAATATTCTTATTCGATTATTAAATTAAAATGTTTTTATATATTTCTTTTGGTGTTATGTACTACTACGAAGTTTATTGCACCAAGTTTATTATTAGAAAAGGAGTAAGCTGAAAATAGTTATGATAATCGAAGGTGAGACTACAGTTCTATAGGAAATGGTACTTAAATTTTTAAATGTTTATCAAAACAAATATCTGCTATAACATTGTAGAAAAATTTAAACACAATATAAAAACAATATTATTTATGTGTTTTGTAAATACACACTTATTACGACATATTTACAAGAAAAAAAAATCGAAGAATAAAAATAATTTTTTAATTCTTTACGCTCATATATATTGTTTTAATTACAGTCAACTTACCACACGCTTACATTTTTTTTTAAGTAAATTTCATAAAATTTAAGAAATGAATCCAAATTCACTTAAAAAACAACACTTCTTATTCTCAACAAGGTTACCACGTGTTTAACCTCTTCCAATTATTAATGACATTCAAAATTTCAAAATTTATTTTTATATTCAGTTTAATCCTTTTCGCGTAAAGAAAATGAATAAAATTTTCTTATGCATAAGTAAATTGTTATTGCAGTTGAGGAAGGAACCGTTTTAATCTTAATGTTCGAATAACAAAACGTAAAACTTTTTTTTTAACTGAATGCAAACTCTTTCAATAAATTCCTGAAATATGAAGAATCCGTTTCCACATTATGAAGGTTCGTTTATACGATTTGACCGTAATAAGCTATTCAGTTTTTTAAAATGCAATGTATGGAAAATTAATATTAAAAGAATATTTCTTAAAAAAGGTTTTATTAAAATAACACCGGACATATTTAACCCTCCGTCTACCAGACGGGTCCATTGGACCCGACAGGTACATACAAAATATTCATTCAAACCAGAAATTTCTTTAAAATAAACTAAGTATATAAACCAGACAAAAATAAGGTAAATAAATAAGTTAAATAGTTTTAAATAAAAATTCTGGTGTAGAACGTTTTATTAAAACTTGAATAAAATTCCCGGTAGATCTAGGGTTAAAAATATATTATTTCAAAGTATTTAAAATGTAGAAACGTACATCAATCTGTCGGAGGTTGGCTCAAACATATTTAAAACGTAGTTGAAGCTATAGCGGCTTCCTATAAGTCAAAATAAAGGTAATCCATCATAAGAGTTGCCAGGTTGGTGATTTTGTCCCCATTTTGGAGAATTTTGAACCTCTAGGGGACTATTATGGGGACAAGTAGTTCGTGGGGAAATATTTGGGGAACTATCAACGTTTTTCGAGAAAATT
Organism: Maratus speciosus; assembly: GCA_963932465.1. Taxonomy (NCBI): domain Eukaryota; kingdom Metazoa; phylum Arthropoda; class Arachnida; order Araneae; family Salticidae; genus Maratus; species Maratus speciosus. Next base: position 603,025,441 of record OZ010792.1, read on the forward strand.
TTGGGGAATTTTTTTTTCACTGTTCCACGTAAAGTTTACTTAGTTATCTGGAAATATTTAATGTATCTCGAACTCGATTTTGATTTGGAAAAGGAAAATAACATGCAGGAGTCGGAAATATCAATCGTTATTGTTCTTGGGCATTTAAATCATTTACACATATTCCAGGCACATCATGACGAGCCTCGATGTGAGAAGAGATGTGGAATGCAGCTATTTTTCTATTATAGACGAAAGCATAAACGAAAATTCTTTTAAATATGATCAAGGATGAGAAAAAAAAAAGAAAGAAAAGAAAAAGAAAATTTTACAGTTGGATTCTGACAGAAGGAGGTGAAGTCAACACCTCTCGGATTTAATGAAATCCAAACTGATTAGAAATGGTCTAAAATTTGAAAAACTTATTGACATAAGTGTAGCCGTAACTTAGGTATTAATGGGCCATTCATTGCCAACAATTTTAGAAACAAACACAAAAGAACATGTCGTTGTATAACGAACTTTCTATATATACCTATATAACCTTCTATAACGAAATCTCTTCAATATATTTAACTTTTCTTTTCAACAATATATTAGCAAACCACTTACCTGTGAACAGAAACTTTTTCTCTGCTCCCATGGCAGCGAAGGACGCGCGATGCGCGCGCATCCTACCTTAGAATGCGACTTCGGTTTTTTGTTGTTGTTGTTGTTGTTGTTGTTGTGGCTGGAACGATACGAAGCGATTTTTTTTTATTTTAAAAGCATGATCGCTGTAATTTTTTACAGTTTGTTGATGAGGCTAAGCCTCCCTTATTTCGAAGAACCAGATCAAGTGTTTGATAATTTTTATTGTATATATGTATAGAACCATGCATCTGTAAATATTCATCAAAATAATTAAAGAAAAGAATCCAGAAAGCACCTCCTTCATTGAGTTTATGTTCGACTGTCTTTGAAATTTTCTTCATGGTGCATCACGCCGGAAAAGAAAGAAAAAAAAGTATTTGTTACTTTTTTAATGTCTTCAAAACACAAATAGAGTGATAAGAAGACAGCAAAGGTAAGATAAGTTTTTCATATTTTATTTCGAAATGTCTGATTTAGAAAAGTTGAAAAAGAACCGTACAGTTTTGAGAACAGCAGTAACAAAGCTGATTAATAATACAGAAAATGTTATGAAGGATAGTCCAATAAATTTTGATAATTTAGAAGAATTATTTATTCAGTTAGATACTAAAGCAGAATTATTGAAGTCAGTTGACGAGAAAATTGAGCCCCTTTTAGGGATAGACCTGGACGTGGTTAGACGTGGATAAAATATCAGTTGCAAAATTCCGGGTGAAGAAAAAATTAACCGAAAACAAAAAAATTGTTAATGTTGATTTAAATAACAGTCAAGATTTAAAATCGAATGTGATTAATGATGAAAACTCAGTTGTTAAATTGCCAAAACTCAATATACAAAAATTCTATGGCGACTGTACGCAATTTATTTCATTTTTTAATACCTTTAAAAATACAATTCACGAAAATAAATCGCTTTCGAAAATTGAAAAATTTCATTATTTGAAGAGTTATTTATCTGGAGCTGCGGCTAATGCTGTAGGAGGTTTTGAAATATCAGAAGCTAATTATGACGCAGCATTGAAAGTTTTAGAATCACGTTATGGTCAAAAAGACGTGATAATTAATCATCACCTGAACAAGCTTCTTAATTTATCCCCTGTTTATAAGGCTAACGAAATTCAAAAATTGAAAAAATTGCACAGTGATAAATTATGATAAAAAATATCGTTCATAAATGTTCGATGTTTGTCCACATTAGGACTCGAACCAGCAAATTATGGCTCCATGCTTATCGCCGTAATTTTAAAATTAATACCGGCAGAATTAGCTTTGGAATATAATAGACAAAATGTAGATAATTTAACACATTCAGATATACATAAATTATTAGATTTTCTGCACGCTGAAATAAAAAGCAGAGAACACACATTTTTTTCGAGAATGAAAGCATTTGAAAATAATAAAACAAAAATCAAGAGTCGTACAACAAAATCTGAATTTAAATCTACTTGTGAATTAATGAACATTTCGAATGATAAATCGACTTCAGATAGGCAGCTGGCTCATTGTATTTTTTGCAACGATAGTAAACATTCATCTGATTTGTGTGAGGCTGTTGATGTAAACACTAAAAGAAATTTGTTGAAATCTCAAGGAAGATGTTACCTTTGCTTAGGCAGGAAACACATTATCAAAAATTGTAACTCTAAAACTAGTTGCAAGAACTGTTCAGGCAGACATAATCAAACGATATGCCTAAAATCTAAATTAATAAAAGAAGTAAACACACCCGAATTAATAGGTAATGAAAATGAAGCTAGTGAAAAAGTAATTTCGGCTATTTCCTCTACAGAAAATAATAAAATTCTTCTACAAACTTCTTGTGTAAAAATAAAATCAAACGGAAAACAATCTCTAATTAGGTTACTTTTAGATTGTGGGAGCATGCGAACCTTTATATCTGAAGAAATAGCAAATAAATTCAATTTACAGGCAATAAGAAAAGAAAAATTGTCGGTTTTTACATTTGGAAATAAGAACCCCATTGAAAAAAACCTTTGAAGTAGTTAACCCTCCGTCTACCAGACGGGTCCATTGGACCCGACAGGTACATACAAAATATTCAATCAAACCAGAAATTTCTTTAAAATAAACTAAGTATATAAACCAGACAAAAATAAGGTAAATAAATAAGTTAAATAGTTTTAAATAAAAATTCTGGTGTAGAACGTTTTATTAAAACTTGAATAAAATTCCCGGTAGATCTAGGGTTAAACTAACTATTGAAAATAAAAATGTACCTAATTCAAAATTAGATATAGAAGCGCTAGTCACCAATCAAATATCAGCTACTGAAATCCCCCCACCTGAAATCAATGATTTGATGAAAAGTAAACAATTTGAAAATTTAACCCTTGCGGACACACCCACATCCAAAGAACCCATTACATTACTTATAGGTGCTGACTATTATTATGAGATTGTTACTGGAAATATAAAACATTTGAATAAAAAATTAGTAGCTGTCGACACCATTTTTGGTTGGTGTCTACAGGGAAAAACAACTGACAGTTATACGCCCTTAGCATTTAATGTAATAGTAGAAAAAAAATTATTTCTGAACAGATTGAAAAATTCTGGAATATCGAATCATCTGGCCTTTTTAATACTAAACAGGATTCAGATTTTTCAGAAAACAACGTTATGAAGCAGTTTGAGTCAGAAATTAAATACAATGATAAGCGATATACAGTTCGATTTCCGTGGAAGCTTGAAAGGGAATGTTTAAGTGACAATCGGAAAATTGCAGAATATAGATTTTTTAAACTCAAACAAAGATTGATTAAAAACCCTGAATTATTTTTTGAGTATAAGGAGGTGTTAGCAGATTATTTGAAACAAGGTATTATTGAGTTAGTTACAGAGCCTGAAGAAAAAAAAAATGTAACTTTTTATTTACCTCATCGAGAAATAATTAGAACTGATAGGACAACGAGCAGATTACGCATAGTTTTTTATGCCTCTGCTCATGACACAGGCTCACTGTCTTTGAATAATTGCTTGCATGTAGGTCCAAATTTGTATCCTGAAATATTTGATGTTTTGTTACGGTTTAGATTTAATCCCATAGCTTTTACAACTGATATAAAACAAGCATTTCTATAAATAATTATAGATGAAAACGATCGTGATGTAACAAGATTTTTATTTTCACAAGATTTGTTTGATAATTCTAAACCCTTTGAAATTTATAGATTCACCAGAGTGTTATTTGGAATTAGTAGCAGTCCCTTTTTATTGGCTGCAACAATTAAACACCACTTGAAAAAATACACCGAACAATATCCAAACACAGTAAAATTTTTAAATGAAAATACCTACGTTGATGACGTTATAGGAAGTCATGAAAATATTTATCAAGCCCTATCCACGAGTTTACAATGAATTGATATATTTGAAAATGCAAGTATGCATTTACACAAATGGCATACGAACTCTTTACCACTTAGTGAACTATGGAAAGAAAATGGCATAACTTCAGAAGTTAATTCTGAAGCTTTTGGAGAACAAAATCTCCCTTATAAAGTTTTAGGAATCGCTTGGAATAATTCCAAAGGTTTTCTTTATTTTGATGTTCGAGGTTTAGTTGATTTCGTTTTAAAAAGAATAGACACCAAACGATTTATTCTACAAGTTTTAGGTAGGATTTTTGATCCACTTGGATTCCTAGGACCATTTACATTAAGACTAAAATGTATAATTCAACAAATTTGGAATTTGGGTCTAGATTGGGATGACACCTTACCCGAAGATTTACGTATAGTTTGGAGTAGCTGGTGTAACGAACTCCCTCATTTGAAAAACTTTTCAGTACCCAGATACTATTTTTCTGACATCACCAATTGGCATGATTATGACCTACAATTACATATTTTTGCCGATTCGAGCATGAAGGCTTATGGTACGGTTGCTTATTTACGTGTAGCAACAACCACCGAAAATATTCGAACAGTTTTTGTTGCTTCGAAAAACAGGGTTGCTCCACTGAAAGCGCTTACCTTGCCAAGGCTTGAATTGATGGCCGCATTGTTATCGGCCAAGCTAAGTAGTAACATTTTGAAAGCTTTAAAATTGAATGTACCGACTTATTACTGGACAGATTCAAAAATATCCTATTTTTGGATAAAAGGATCCCCTAAAAAGTTTAAACCCTTTGTCAGAAACAGAATTGAAGAGATCCATAAATTGACCTCACCTGATAACTGGTATCATTGTCCTCGTACTGCCAATCCAGCTGATATAGTTTCTCGAGTATCAAAAATCTCTATTATAATCAATGATACAACTTGGTTGCAGGGACCAGAATGGCTAAGTTTACCTCCTGAGTGTTGGCTAATATCAGAAAACAAAGAAATCGCTTACTCAGATGAATTAGAATACAAAAAAAATCCTAACGATGTTTTTCAGAGCGAGTGCTTAGTCAAAAAACTCGAAAATCCCATAAACATTTAAAAATATAGTAATTTAGAGTAACTTTTGTGAATTACCGTTTGGGTAAAGAAATTCATTATGAAGCTGAAAAAATCAACTGAAGTGCAAGACGTAGTAACAACCGAAGAATTACTCGAAGCTGAAATTCTTTTGATACAATCTGAACAAAAACAATTTTATAAGGAAGAAATAGAATCTCTAAAAAATAGTAAATCAGTGGATAAGACGTCATCCTTATCAAATTTCATGCCCTTTATTGACAAAAACGGGTTGATGAGGTTGGGCGGAAGGCTCGAATTTTCTAACCTGTCCGCAGAAGAGAAAAACCCAATAATTCTCCCCAAACATTCTTGGTTAACTACTCTAATAGTTCGTCAAGAGCACGAGAAAATTATGCATGGAGGGACAGCCAGTACTTTGGCAAAAATTAGATCTCGTTTTTGGATACCTAAAGGTCGTCAGTTGGTCAATAGTGTTATCAAGAATTGTATAATATGTAAAAAATATTTCTCCAAACCAGCAGATCAGATCACCGCACCATTACCAAAAGACAGAGCTAGTGAAGCACCGCCATTCGCAATCTGCGGTTTAGACTTCGCCGGTCCGATCTATATCAGAAATTTTAAAGAAACGCAAAAATCTTACATTGTCCTGTTTACTTGCGGTGTGACTAGAGCCATTCACCTGGAACTCGCGTCTGATATGACAACAAATTCCTTTTTGATGGCATTCAGAAGATTCACAGCTAGACGAGGAAATCCCAAAATTATTTATTCTGACAACGCAAAAACCTTCAAAAAGGCCAAAGGTGAACTCGAAAATTTATACAACATACTGACAGACAAAGTATTTTTAAATTTTATTACAAAAGAGAGAATTATATGGAAGAATATAATAGAAAGAGCTGCATGGTGGGGAGGTTTCTATGAGCGACTAGTAAAGTCAGTCAAAGACTGTTTGAGAAAAGTAATTGGTAGAGCACTCTTAAGTTATGATGAATTAGCGACTCTGTTGACAGAAGTGGAAGCAGTTTTGAATACGCGACCACTGACGTATGTATATAGCGACAGCGATGAACCAGAACCTCTTACTCCAATGCACTTTTTAAATTTTGGAAAAGAACTTTCATTTCCTATCAATTTTTTTGAAATAATTGAAGATTGTTCAAAGAGATCAATTCTCCTGAAAAGAAAAAAATATCAATCTTTACTATTGAAACAATTGTGGACCAAATGGAAAAAACAATATTTGAGGGATTTAAAAACAGCCCATTCATTGAAAAATCCTAATGCCCATACGCCACTGAAAGTGGGCGATATTGTTTTAATTCAAGATGACGCAAAAAATAAGTTTCTTTGGAAACTTGGTAAGATTCAGACTGCCATTCCTGGAAGAGATGGCAATATTCGTTCATACGAAATAAAAACAGCGAGTGGGTTCTTAAAAAGATCCATACAGCACTTATATCCCTTTGAAATATAAAATGACTAACAAATGACTTTTTGCAGACTTTTTATAAACATTCATAAACTTTTATAGACATTTATTTAGTTTGTTTTTTCTGCATTTAGGACTCTAAATATTTTTTTCTCTTTTTTGATTTTTAGTCTTATTTATATATAGAATCTTTGAATTTTGGTAATATAAGTAAGTATATGATTTAACTGAAAAAAAATTGTGTGTGCTATTTAACTGTCATTATTTACTTTGTTTGAATTTAAAGTGTTTTATTTAGAATTTATTGATATTTTGAATTTGACTAATTAAGTGATTAATTAGATATTGTTTGAATTCTTATATTTAGTATTTTGTATTCGAATTTTAAAAATTGTATTAGATTACTGAACCACTGATACGAAAAATTGAATTTTTATGATTTTATGATGGAATTTTGATTTGTGAACTCTTTAAGAGTTCAGGTGGGGAGTGTGAAGAGAAACTTTTTCTCTGCTCCCATGGCAACGAAGGACGCGCGATGCGCGCGCATCCTACCTTAGAATGCGACTTCGTTTTTTTTTTGTTGTGGCTGGAACGATACGAAGCGATTTTTTTTTATTTTAAAAGCATGATCGCTGTAATTTTTTACAGTTTGTTGATGAGGCTAAGCCTCCCTTATTTCGAAGAACCAGATCAAGTGTTTGATAATTTTTATTGTATATATGTATAGAACCATGCATCTGTAAATATTCATCAAAATAATTAAAGAAAAGAATCCAGAAAGCACCTCCTTCATTGAGTTTATGTTCGACTGTCTTTGAAATTTTCTTCACCTGTGTTATGAAGCAAAAGAATTACAATACCTCTTAAATTTACTAAAATATACCAATTTGTGTATATAAAACATGCATTTATTTTTTAAATGTGTATTATTCAATAAAATTAACTCTTAAAATAAATAATATATAAAGCAGGACGGTCGTTCTGCCAAGCCAAGCTATAAAAAAAATGCTAACCCCGCCAAACAAACAAACGCCAAGAAAAAAAGCCAGAACAGCGTAACTGCTTATTATACTGAGACAACTTGTCCATGTTAAATTGGCCAAACGTGGAATTTTAAAATTTCAGATATTTAAGAAAGCAAGTATCGCAGAGAAATAAAATTAAGACTAGAAGAATCTACTGAAGAAAAGCTTCAATTTGAGACCAAACTCGTCTCTATAAAATAATCATAAACAGAGATACAGGATTTTTTAAAAAACGTCGAGATACTGAAAATGATAAAAAAAACCCTTCGTCAAACATATATTAATTCAATTAAGCTACAGACTTAAATAATGGACAGAATAATGAATGGAATGAATTTTCGGACTAGTAATTACTCGATCTACGTGCTTTTATAAAATTTAGTTTAAAAAATATAAAATTTCTATCCTAAATATGCAAAAAACTGTTAATTCATTCTAAAATTATCAAATTGTGCCAAACAGTGATAAATCCGCCAACGAGCGCGTACTATACACATTATAATAGCACAAATCCACTTCAACTTCAATCTGGTAGATGAATTTTTTCCATCAAGATTATTTTTTCGAATAAAACTGCATAAAAGTTAATTTTTAGAAAGATTTTTAAAATAAAAATGATTTTATAGAGAAATGGTACCTTTTAAGAAGTATGCATTCAAAGTTATCGGCATTTTAGGTTTCATTCCTAATGTAAACAAAACTTTTGAAAATGAATTCAGTTGAATATGAAAAGGTTTTCAGGTGTAAAAAAAAAAAAAAAAAACCACAGAGGTCATATACGCATATTGGCGCGATTTGTTTCTGACGCCAATGTCATATACACAACGGGCACTTAAATGGTGCCAAAGTGTCGTTATTTTGCTTGATATGGTAACCCGGATGTTGTTGCTTATTATGTTGATGTTTCCGCCAAATTGGCGTCGGAAAAAAATCGCGACAATGTGGGGCGTATATGACATCTGTGCCAAATCTCCCTATTATTGAACTTATTTCAACATATGTGCAAACAGAGGCAAAGACGATGTCTCAGACGCATTGGGGTATCCTTTTAGTGCCAAAATGGCAATTTTATTCCATAGCAACCCAGAAATTTTGTTGATATTGTCCTTCATATGACAATCCAATATCAATCAAACTTTGTGCATTTCATAATAAAATAATTTGTGTGTGTTTCTAATAAAAGTTTTGGCACAGATGCCATATACGCCCCATAATGGCGCGATCTTTTTCTGTCGCCAATGTCATGTACGCAACGGGAACTCAATTGGTGTGTGTGTTCATAGTGTCGTTATTTTTCTTGATATGTTAACCCCGAAGTTATTGTTTATGCTGTTGATGTTTTCGCCAAATTGGTGTCAGAAAACAATCGCTCCAATATGACATCTGTGCCATAGTTTTGTGTATTTTATAATAAAATTGTGCTTCTATACCAAATAAACAGTTTCTTAATAAATAAAACCAGCATGCTATTTTCGCCAGCTAGGTCTAACACGTAAGAGGTAACAGGTAAAAAAGCTGAAGAATATGAATTTGGGACTACTACACACAGAAAACCGGGAAATAAACCATTGAACACCAATTAAGTTAAAATTGAAACAAGATTAATAAGGATACAGGAAAAAAAAATTACCAAATTAAAATCCATACTCTCATAGCATTAGGTATAACAAATACACTCATTATGCATTTTATTTTCATTAAAGATATTATACTATTAGAAATTAATATGATATTGTCCTGAGTAGGCGGAAAATTAAATATAATTTAATCGTTAACTTTATTAAATATTAATGAATATGAATACACACACACACACACACACACATATATGTATACATATATATATATATGTATGTATATATAAGCTGCGCTGGCGTTAATACGTAAGTACCCCCCAAAAATGTATTGCGCCAACCACGGTGCGTTTGAGAAAGCTGTGCTCAAACGAACATCAAGCATAAATGCCTACGAGAGTTAAGCGGTTTTCTCAAGAAAGATGAAATACACAACAACGAAAAAGCTACACAATGCTGACATGATCGGAAGAAGTTCTTGGTACTTTTATGTTAGCCAGGTTCAAAATTCGCAAATGGTATTTTTTACCTCGCCAGTAGCAGTTTTTATTTTTGGCGGCGTATATTAAAAACAATGCTTTGATAATGAAATTGGCATTTTTTTATAATAGCCTCGGGTACGGTATGCTATTTCTTTCTCTCAGCTTATTTTGTATCCAAAAAATAACGTTATCTTACAGAAGCTAGCCGTAAAACAAAGCATTACGATTAAATAGTCTTTAGCAATTTTTTAAACTTCTAAGCATCGCACATTTTCAATTTTTAGACCGTCGTATTGGAAAGAAAGTTATTTTAAATGCATTTTGTTTGAAAACTGTATCTCCATTTATTTTTGAAATATTAATTTTTTTGTAGTTTTTGGAGCCATTTGCTTAATATTGGCAACGGAAGTACTTCATCTCTGTAGAAAGAGAAGGAAAGATAGTTTTAAAATCGTAATTATATATTTTTGTTGCCATTTTCTCGTAACAACCAAAAGAAAATGTAATTAGAAAACGTGCTATTTTGAAAAAAATATAAACGAATGATTTCTGTTAAAACAATGGAGCTATTATATACTATATTTAATTGTAAGTATCTATGAATCATTAGAAAGCCGTTTTTTTTTTTTCGATTTTCTTGAATGACGGAATCTTTTTTCTGCATTTGTGCATTATTTCGCGATAGTGATGTGCTATGCATGCTTTACTGTAGATGTTTAAGAGTAGATCGTAAAAGTGGAATTCTTAAGCGGATGTGAATGACGTCATTTTACATAAAATAAAACGTGTGCTTTATGTCTTAAAATTGAAATATGTTTTGTACTGCAGTGGAGTCCCGCTTAACCGAGTTATTTTCTTCTGATGGACTGGTGGCTTCTATTATTATGAATCAGCCATTATAAATGAAGTGTTAGGTAAAGATGAAACAGCAGCCGTAAAAAAAATTATGGCCATAACCCCCCCCCCCCACCCCCCCCATTCTGACCAGAAAATCAGAGTTCTAACTTTTTACGGCTGCTCTTTCATCTTCACCTAACACTTCATTTATAATGGCTGTTTCATAATAATAGAAGCCATCAGTCCGTCAGAAGAAAATGCAGTAATGGAAATGCAGGGGGCGACACTCAATTCTGAAAAAGCAGAATTCCTGTTCTCTGGTTTTTTTTCTTTTCTTTTCCTTTTTTTTTAAATTAAATAATGAAAGGCATTTATCTTAAACGTTTGTATTTTAAATTAAAGTTATGCATTTTATATAAAATAAGTGAAAGGATTAAAGTTTAAGTAAAATTAAGGCAATACGAATGCATGAGAAGGAAACAATAATAGGCGATTTATCACCTGCGCCCGCTAACATAAAAGTAACGGGTTCATGATTTCTCTATCAGAATCTTCCTACTTGGCGAAGGATTGAGATAGTTAATTAAATTATGAATAAAAGTAACATGATGTAATGCTTAGCATACATTTAACGGGGATCAAACTGCTAGACAGAGGCGAAAATAATCTAATAAATTCGAAATTGGAAAGAGTACAAAAGAAAAGAATTTCCTAAAGTTGAAATTTCTGTGATACCGTTCGGAATAGAAACCGACAATTTGGCACATAGTGGTTATTTTAAATACTCGATAAGAATAATTTCTAAAAAAGGTAGAAATTAAAAGTTCGAAACGACATAAAAGCGTTCTATGAACGTTCTAAATTATGATTTATTTGCAATTGTTAGTCTGCAATAATTGCTGAATATGCAAATTGTTAGAAACATGAAATCTGACGTGCTTTTTACTTATAAGGCGTAAATGATCTCACAGAAAAGTTCCTAAAATATTCGAAATTTGAATGGATGCAGGCGTAAAAAAAAAGTTATAAAATTGCGATTTCTGTAATATCGTTCGGGATAGTGGTCTGAATTTCGGCATGGTGATTTGTTTAAACATGTAAATGCAGGGTCGGACTGGGCCAGGGAAAAGGGCGCAGACCTTGGATTTTCAGAGGGCGCAAAAATTTGAACGGACTCACGTCAATTTCACTTGTTTGTATTATATCTGGCTTGACAAGGTTGAAAGGTGTTCTCAAATCCAAAAGGGCAACTTTATGACATAAGTTTTAATTTACTTTTGTTCGGAAATGCATGAAACTGGCCGGTCTCATTGTTCAGAAACTACTACAGTCGAATTGTTTTTGTCCGTTTCTTTGCTCACGCAGTAGATCTTTCAGAAAAGAGTGTCAAAGTGGGCGTTTTGAACCGAATTTTTGCGCGAAAGAAGAATAACCACTCAAGGAAGGGTGAAAAACGTCTTTGTCACGTGATTAAAATTGCTTATAACTCAATAGATAATTTATCAAAAAATGGAAAACACAGTTCGATTCCAAATCGCTTCAATAGTCAGGCTTCTAATTTTATATCTTTCCGTTAAAAAATTAATTTGTAAATGTGTCAAAACGTTTTGCGCTTGTTGAACAAAGCAGTTGAGAACAGCCTTAAAGGTGCAAAGTTTTTCCGGGACGAGGGCGCACCGGCCTTCGGGCCGATGGGCCGGCGGGCCAGTCCGAGCCTGTGTAAATGCACGCTAAGAACTGTTAGTAAAAATCGAAATGTTAAGAGATGAACCGAGCGGAAAACGTTTTAAGAACGGTTTGCATTATGATTTTAATGCACTGTAAAAAAAATTCCGCAACGTTCCTGGGAAAAAATGGGCAGCTGAGTTGCCCATTATTTCCAAGAAACATTTCTTGAAAATGACTGGAACTTTACTGTATATGTTAAAAACTTTCTACAGAAATGCCAGTAAGTTTCCTGCGAAATACCAGGAATATTTCTGTTGACAGCAAAACATTACTGACATTTCACAGCATGCGGGATCCGCAGACGATTTTTACATTTCCAGTTGACAATTTTCGCTTTATTATCATTATTTGTTAGAATGAAAAAATATTTTGAAATTGACATCAAAATTATTATTTATAATTTACACGAAAAAATAAATTTTCAGTTAAAATTCAATAAAGTAAATATATATATGATATATTGTTTCTGAACTTTGCTTAAAATATAAAAATATATAAATGTAAATAATAATTAGAAAAAAAAATCTAGACATAAAATATTTTGGATTTTCGTTAGTAATTATGTTAGTTTACAAGTTAGATAAAATACATATAAATTTTCATGAAAAAAAAAAAACCTAAACGTAATTATATATTTTTTCCGAAAATAAAAAAAAAATCAAATTTGCAGCAATTCAAAGTGTCAAATATATATCAAATTTAAATCAAATTGTAATAAAGTGTTAAAATATAAAATTAATTAAAAAAGAAAAAAAAAAGTCCAGAGGTAGCATCGAACTCGGGCCGTACGGGTGGCGTGCGAGCTTTCTGCGTCCACACCACGAAAGACACGTTGAGAGCTGCAAACTAATGGGTATTTGAAACGTATGCTAAACCTCGGCATCTAATTTCTGAAAATCTAAGTCCCATTTGAAGAAATCCTTTCACAAGAATAATTAGAGATAAGAACTGTAAAACATACTTTAAATTAATCAAAATCGGTGAGAATCATGTTTGATGGTCCCCTGGTTAATGGAGATCCAAATAATAGGTGTATTTTTTTTACACGGTCTGCTCCTTAAACATTCCACAGACAAGTACGAGATATAATCGCTTAGCGATGTCACGGAGGTATTGTATTTTCATCTCAATTGTCTTGACAATAGAGACGTAAAGGATTATGTCGTCTATTGATTTATTTGCATTCCATATTGATTTTTTTACATTCATTTAATGAATTTTTTTTCGACACTCGCGCGCGAGCAACGGATTATAGCAAAAAAATAATAAATGGCGGCCGCAACGTTTTGCTGTTTCCAACTTTTGTGTCAGGAACGTTTCAGATAAGAAAACCAGAATTTCACAGGAAAGAGCTAAATTATTCTGAAAACCTGAGAAAAGGCGATACTTTCCTGGATTTTACATGGAACGTTACCATTTTTTTTTACAGTGTGAGATTGTTTGGGGTAGGAACATAAAATTTGACACAGATGTCATTTTCTAAGCCGTAAATGCTTTGCGTTTCCTAATACATTAGAAATTTATAAGTGTACAAGAGCAAAAAAATTCTTGTATTTTTGAATCTGTGATACTGTTCGGGATAGAATCCTTAAACCTGACATGGTGGTCACTTACAAGATGTAAATGCTCATTAAAAACTGTTTCTAAATAAATCGAATTTTAAAAGGTTGAAATGAGTGGAAAGCTTTTTAAAAAGTTTCTAAATTTTGGTTTGAATGGAATTGCTAGAGCGTGAACTTGAAATTTAACATGATTACGGCTACTAAAACGAAAATGCTCGTCCTAAGCAATTTCTAAAAAATTCAAAATTTAAGAGGTTGCAAGAGCAAAAGTCATTCATAAATTAAGATTTCTATGAAACTGTTGAGGGGAGAAACTTAAAATTTGATATGGTGATTACTTTTAAGATGTAAGTGCTCGCTAAATGCTATTTCTAAAAAAATCGAAATTTAAAAGGGTGAAACGAGTAAAAAACTTTCAAAAAATGTTCTAAATTAGGATTTATTTGGAATTCTTAGCCTTAAGGAAATCGAAATTTGACATAGTTGTAACGTTTAAGACGTAAATATTCACCATGAACAGTTCCTAAAAAAATCGAAATTTGTAACGGCGCAGGAGCAAAACAGTTCTAAAATTCGGTTTATCTTGATATCCTTAAAGATTGAAACCTGAATTTTGGCAAGCTGTTAATTTTAAGATCTAAGCACTCGTTAACCCTCTCGATCCGCAGCCTGAGCTATGCTGGGGCATGCTCGGCAAATATGGAAAGATGGCCGCCAAGCCCATGATGCATAATTTGAAAACATTTGAATTTTCAGAAACACGTTATGATGTATTTAGTACAGGAGAAAAGGATTTCTATCAACATATACGAAGTCACTCGACTTAAAAATTGTAAATTTTTTAGTGGAAACTGTTAAAGTACCATAATATGAGCTTGGAAATATGATATCACACCATTTTTTAGCCACAAGTGTCATCTTTTTTTTTTTTTTACTTTTCAAAAGTTGGTTTTTAGTAGATACATACTTACAAGCAATATTTTGCTCCATAACATACCGATAGATGACCAATATATCAGCAGAACCTTGTGACAAAATTTTATTTCAATATCTTAAAAACTTTTTAAGAAATGAGGTTTCTAGTAAACGTAAACAATGAAAAGCGCACTTTTCAATAAAAAATTAATCAAGATTTTAATATAGCATAAAACTTTAAAAACTTAATAGAGGAAACTTAATTCTGAAAAAAAAGAAAAATATGAGCATTAACCTCGTTTATGAAAGAAGCAAAGAAGCAACTGATAAAGTGTATTGTTTACCTTTCTGTGGCCCTTTAAACGGTCTCACCGATTTCACAAAGTTCATTTCCAGTTTATATTTTGGGCTGTAACTTTGTTTCTAATTATCGCTGAAGCAAAAGCAAGCCATTTATAGAATCCAAAATGTTTGAACTTTCATTAAAAAAAAAAAATCGGAATTTTTCGCAAAAACAGCAATGGCACATACATTAAAGATAATTACTAGATAGATGTTAAACCACCTTTTTCCTTTAAGTCGTTCCCACTCATTATTCAGAACACGTAAAATGTTCAGTACTTTGAACATCACTCTTTCTGAATAATAATATTCCTTTTATTTTATCTCAGAATCTGCGCGATTCGGTTAATATTGCGCATTTTCCGTGATTATGAAAGCGAAACGTTTATTCAGAGAAGTATATTCCATTTCGATGATTAGGTTGTGTGATATTCCCAATAGTTAGTTGAAAAAGACAGCATAGACAACAAAAAGAAACAAAGCAGGTTACTTGTTTC
The DNA here is from genome assembly GCA_963932465.1 of Maratus speciosus. Taxonomy (NCBI): domain Eukaryota; kingdom Metazoa; phylum Arthropoda; class Arachnida; order Araneae; family Salticidae; genus Maratus; species Maratus speciosus. Next base: position 603,040,886 of record OZ010792.1, read on the forward strand.
TGAAGTTGATGGAATCGAACCCATCACTCACGATATAGCAAAGAAAGAATAATATGAATAAGCTTGGATGCCCCACTAATCTTACAAATAAAAGTTTTGTCATAGTTACTATCAAGATTAAGTGGAATATTATTTAAAAAAATAATTTTCATAAGCACAGCATTTACATTTTCCGTTTCTCTACATATTACAGCTTTTTTTCTTCGAGGCTAAATTAAAAATAGAATCATAAATAGTTTCAAATTATGCTTTATAATTTTCATCTCATTCAAAGTGATTGAAATAAATCAGATGTGTATGATTTATTTTCCGACTGAGTGAAGAAGTCCCAGAACAGCAGTCGAAACTAGAATTTCTGGTTAAAAACTATTCTCCCTTCTTAATTCGCAGACAATTATTACATTTATTGTAATAAATTGAATCGAATATTGCTTTAAAAAAATAGTGTTGACTGCACGCACACGAGGTATGTCATTCACTGATCGTGTGACAACGCTCTACCAACTAAACTATGAACAGGGCTGCCACAGGCGACCATTTGTTAGTTCTATTTCGCACTAGTTTTCAAAACAAAATTTTTTGAATATCAAAGACGTGAATTATCACATTGCTAACAAGGCGTAAACCAACTTAGTGAAAAATGTCCAAGCCGGGAATCGAACCCGGACCCCTGGAATAGATCTCCAGTGCTCTACCACTAAGCCACAAGGGCGGGGCCCAGCGTGGCATCTCTCACTTATATAAGTCGGTAAGGCTGCAGCCACAGCAGTAGATGGAACCTTGTTAGCCTTGTTAGCAATGTGATAATTCACGTCTTTAATATTCAATAATTTCAAGCGTAATTTCACTGCTAAAAAGTAGTTGAAAAATTAATTAAAATTGTATATTCACCGATGCTGGGTTCACTTGCGTCTCATGTTACACCGCTAGATTATGTGCTCATGAAGACTTTTCCATCTAGTGCTGCGATTGCAGCCTTACCGACTTATATAAGTGAGAGACGCCACGCTGGGCATCGTCCTTGTGGCTTAGTGGTAGATCACTGGAGATCTATTCCAGGGGCCCGGGTTCGATTCCCGGCTTGGACATTTTTCACTAAATTGGTTTACGCCTTGTTAGTACTGTGATAATTCACGTCTTCAATATTCAATAATTTCAAGCGTAATTTCACTGCTGAAAAGTAGTTGAAAAATTAATTAAAATTGTATATTCACCGATGCTGGGTTCACTTGCGTCTCATGCTATGCCACTAGATTGTGTGCTCATGAAGACTTTTCCATCTAGTGCTGCGGTAGCAGCCTTACCGACTTATATAAGTGAGAGATGCCAAGCTGGGCATCGTCCTTGTGGCTTAGTGGTAGAGCATTGGAGATATATTCCAGGGGCCCGGGTTCGATTCCCGGCTTGGCCATTTTTCACTAAGTTGGTTTACGCCTTGTTAGCAATGTGATAATTCACGTCTTCAATATTCAATAATTTCAAGCGTAATTTCACTGCTGAAAAGTAGTTGAAAAATTAGTTTAAATCCAATTTTATTGTTCGGATGCTTTTGCTTAAATAAAACATAAGCTTGTTTAAGATTGCATAAAATAATCTTTTTCTGTTTCTGAATACGATTTCCACTTAAATCTTTTACTGACACATAATCCTTCTGACCAGGCATCATTCTACTAATCATGTCACTTTCATAAAATTCTCTCACAGTATTAATCACGTTCTCAGGCAATGACTTTCCAGGTTTAAAATTAGGTGATGATAGATTTCCTTTTTCTTTTACTAACTGTTTGGCTTTCCTCACCATATAATTTGGAGCTTCAAACTCCTTTTCAATTTTTCTAATGCTCCAACTTTTTGGTCGAATTGTTAGTATTTGTACCTTTTCACTACGATTAGTAGATGAACAAATTTTATAATTTAGCTGGCATATCATTTCGCTTTCTGCAGACTGTACAATTTCATCATCAACAGAATTATCCGTTTCAAACAATTTCTGAACAGCAGTCTCTACCGTCTGAAATTTTTCTTTTGGATATTTCTGCAGTTTAAAGTTTTTCTTACTTATCGGCGACTCTCCCAGGATATTCAAACTACTGTTTAGAGAATCTAGTGCTTCATTATAATCAAATTCATTTAATTGTTCTTCACAATCTTGTTGACTACTTGTTCCAGGAAATATTTAAAGTACATTCAGATTCTAGATTGAATTTTAATGAATAAACATCTTTCCTACACCGGTCACATATCATTTGTCCCATTTCGATAATTTAAGAATAATTTTCAAGCATCCATTTAGTAACAGGGCGAAGAGTTTTCCGTTTAGCCGAATGTTTTGCTTTCCCAAGAGGGTTACAGCATCTATTTAACCACTGTCTATTCATTTTATCAAATTCAATATATATATATATATTTATTTATTATTACTTAAGAAATTTAAAAAAAATCTTTATCACATCTTTTAGCAAAGCAGAAATTTATAATGTAGCAATTTACTTTTATATACAGCAAATGTGTACATCAGCTACTAAATTGAAACCTAAATTACTGTTTTCCAAGCTACTGAATAGAGATTAAACTCAAACCAAACCCATCTGAATCAAACAATCAACTCTAATTAAAAACTAAACTCAAACCAAAACTATCTGAAACAACCAATCAGCTCTAATCAAAACCTAAACTGATTTTTGTACTTTTGGTTTGTAATTGATTCTAAGGTAGTTCAACATAAAATATCAGTGAAGCAGTGGTGGAAAATTGGCGCAGAGGTGGAGCCTATTGACACCACTAAATTATAGTAGTATTTTGCCTCTTATCTAATGATCAAATTTCTGAGTTTTTATTAAACTGAATAATACCATAAAAATTTAGTGGTGTCAATAGGCTCCGCCTCTGCGCCAATTTTCCACCACTGGTGAAGTTATACTAAAATTTAAATAATTTAATCTATATTGCTATATGCATATAATATAACAAGAAATTTCAGAACTGATTATACTTGATATATTTTGTCATGTAAATTTATTAAAAAAATAAATAGACAATACACACACACACAATTTTTATAAAATATTTGAAGTTCATTGTAATATCTGTATGTTAACTGTATAACATTCATTTCCCTAAACCTGCCTGTCATTATTAAAAACACCACTTCTATCATCTCAAATAAATGCCAGGTGCACTAATTGCTAAATGTTAAACTATTTTTTGCCAATAATTTTATTTTGCATGATCTCATTAATGGAAGCTGGCATAGGTGTACAAATATTAAGAATAAATACAAAATTTTAACAAAAATCCATTTTTGTATACTTATAGGATGAGTTCCTGAACTCGTTATATATGAATACATAATTTAATGCGAACATTTTGTATTTTGTTATTTATTATTATTTTTTTTATATATGATCCCATTGTCATCCCATTTTGGAACTTTGTACACATCTAGTTAAGGTATTTTAGCATTCAGAAAAAAAAATTACGAAAATTGAAGAATTCGTTTTCTAGTAATTCAAGGTCAAAGGTCAAGTGCCATGACCCTGTGACTTCCTTTTTTCAAAAACATCTTGTGTTTGATATCATATTAAAGGTAATTTCAAATGCTTTAAAATGATACCAGGCTCATGTCTGTACGTGAATTAGAACAGGAGTTATGATGCTTTTAGTGTTGCCATCTGACAGTAAATTTGTCTTAGTCGGTCATTTTAACTGGCTATAATTAGAAACTAATAGCCCTAGAAATCTGAAATTGCAGATTTTTTACTTTCTCAACCAGTATAACTAGTTCCCCGAATTTTGTAAAATTCGGAGATGGTGAGGGAAACGGTTGTGTTGATTTGACCTGGTTGATTTGACCCAGCTGTCTTTCATTAGTTTATTTTAGAAAAGTAATTCATACCGCAAAAATATAGTAGTAAATTATAACTGTAAAACCTGACATATTTAAAGTTTATGTTCTTTTTAAGCCTTTCAATGTAATCATGTAACTAAGCTATACCTTTCGAAGCTTAGAAAAAAGGAAAATAATTTAATGAAAACCAAACAAGCACACTCGGCCAGCTTGACCAGCGCACGGTCGCGATTTACCGATACTAGCTGGCAAAAAGTCGATTTTTAAAATTTATCGAAACGTAATTTTTATTTTGCCTGTTATAGCTCAATAGTTATAGCAGGGTGTTGTACCCTGCTATTGGTTTTGATATAAATACAGCTCATATTCAAAATATTATAATAATTACTTTTTTTTACAAATTGAAAATATCGTTTGGTAATTTAATGTCTTTTAATGCAAATATGCAAACGATATTTTTATTAAGAACTTAGTGTTGATTAAACTTATTTATTATCTTAAAATTAATATCATATTCGAAAAGATTAATTGAAAAAAAATTAATTTGAAAAGTCAAAATATTACAATATATCAAGTGGTTCAAAATATTAGAATATTTCACATTAATTCTCCTTTAATTATCGCCAATTCATAATTGGTGGCATCATTGATTAAATTCAGACGACTTTATTTAAAACCAGTATTCTTTTTGCAGTTTGTTTGCTTTTTCGTCTTAAAATGGGACGAGTGAGTGATATTCCTGAATCTATTAAAATTTGTATGGTTGATTTGTGTCGGCACGGTAAAAATCAATGTTATATGGCGAATTATTTACATTGTTCGCAATCAAGCGTTAATAAAATACTAACAGAACATTCCAAAAATGCAAAATTTCAAAATAATCGCCGAAATGGCGGCCTAAAACCAAAAACATCTGCCAGAGATGACGGGAAAATGTAAGGAAAATTTTAAAAGTGTGCGATTCTTGCACCGAAAATGGAAAAAAGAAGGCGTTGAAGTTTCGACATCGACAACATTATGACGTATCCATAAATTTAAGTTTGAATCTCGTGTACCGAAAACAAAACCTGTAATGACTGTAAAAAAAGCGTAGGAGACTGAATTAGTATAAGTCAAGACGTTTATGGAGCGAAGAAGATTGAAAAAATATATTCTTTAGTGAGGAAAGTTTTTTTTGTTTCATATGGTAATCAAGGTATTCGAGTTTGGAGAATAAAGCAAAAGGCATTTGATAAAGAATGCCTTAAATGTTCAGTAAAATTTGCTGCTAGTGTCATGGTTTGAGGCTGCATGAGTGCAGAATGACCTGGAAAGTTATTCATCGTATACGAAAAGGTTAACTCTCATATATATTAGAAAATTTTGGACTATTACATGTTTCCACCATCAGATTTATTTGAAGATGATTTCATCTTTCAACAAGATTTAGCGTCACCGCATACCTCGGTGATAACTAAGAAATGTTTCCGCCAACTCAACATTAAGGAATTTCCCTGGCCACCAAACTCACCAGACCTTAATCCCATCGAAAACGTATGGTGTATTATGAAGAAAAAACTTCAAGAAAATCCTCCTTCAAGTAAAACTGTTTAGTGGCACGCATGAAGTCTATTTGGGCTAATATTGATAGAAATGTCTGTAAACATCTTGTATATAATATGCAGGATCATTTGTACGCTGTTATGAAAGCTGAAGGGGATGCTACAAAATATTAACTACTATTTACTTCATATTCATAAGGTAATATTGTTGCGTAAAATAAAATATTCTAATATTGTGAGCCGATCTAAATTTTCTTCTAATATTTTGATGTGCTTCAGAAAGCAGTATACCTAATTTAGTGTATTGTATTTTATATTTTGTAAATGTTAAAATCTTATCTAAACATTCCAGATTTAATGTATAAGAAATTTAATTGCATTTTCTTCATATCAAAAATAAATAAATGAAAAATATTTTTTCTTATTACTTTTTCTCAATTATTCAAATATTTTGAATATGAGCTGTATAATTGTGTAGTCAATAGACTAGCGTAAAGTTGGTGCTTCTTAGTTGGGAATGAATTGATCAATTTGGTATAGTTCTTTAATATGTTACTTGAAGCGGAATAAAAGATACAGCTCGATTATGGACGCTTCCAAACGAAATATGGACTTTATTTTATCGGGTTTATGTGCATAAAGTTTGCACATATCAGCTGTTATTTCATATTTAATGACGCAAAAAACTCTGTATATTTTTACAATTTTTCAGTTTTAATATAGAAAAAGTTAAATGATAAAGCACGATTAACTCAATTTTTCATATGATTAAATAGTTTAGATTATTATCTTTTCGTTCCAATTTTATTTGTCTGCCCTTAGCTGTTTTGAATTCCCAGTTTTTTGAATTGTTTTTAGGTTATTAATTCTAAATGGATTCTTTTTAAATTATAGTTCAAGTACCATTTTCTTTTTCTATCAAATGCAGCAGAATTTAAGTTAGTCACATAAGTTAGCTTTTCACCATTATACAATGGCAACAAGATTTAAAATTTTACGAAAATGTGAATTTGGTAAAAAATATTTTGTTTATAGAGGAAAATTACAATGAAGAGCACATGAAGTTTTGCTAGGGCGAAATGTTTAAATTTATGATCAAATTTGAAAAAAAAATTGCTAGTAGTATGTAGATATCTCAGGACAAAATGATTTAAAATATATTACTTGGCTGCAAATTTCGAGTGGTTACAATATTGATCCAGACAAATTCTCCAAATTCAGATTTGATAAATTGCAAAACAAAATGTAGGCATTTTCTCATGATATCTTCCGATTTCCATTCTTTACATAAGGTTCCCCTGTGCAGAGATAAATATAAATATACAACAGAATATACAACACAGCAATATTCATTAAATTTTAGGATTTGTTATAATAATACAAGAATAGTTTTATCATATTCAAGGCTGGGGTAGCACAGTTGAAGTTTTTTCCAACAGAGCTGAAAATGTCCGCACCAGGGATCGAACCTGGATACTTGGCGTGCCGTGCCAATGCCTTACCTGTTAGGCTATCCGGACCGATACCTGGCTGACATAATTCACTCTTATTAGTTGGACTTGGCTGCGAACTGCAGCGCTAGTTTCATTCATCCGAGCTATAACTATAGCATTTACATGCTGAAATGCTATAGTTATAGCTCGGCTTCATTTTTTAAATTGTATGAAATTTTACCTCAAATAATTGTAAGCGTGTGGTAAGTTGACTGTAATTAAAAAACAATGTGCGTTAGATTAAAAAAAAATTGATTTTTATTCTTTGATTTTTTTCTCGTAAATATGCTCTAGTAAGTGTTTATTCTTATTCTAATCTGTGAATTTTATTTACAAAACACATGAATAATTTTGTTTTTATGTTGTGTTTAAATTTTTCTACAATGTTCTAGCAGACATTTGTTTTGACAAAACTTTAAAAATTTAAATAACATTATTTTTAAGCGAAGGTAGCTTTACCTTCGATTATCATAACTATTTTCAGCTTATTCTTTTCTAATAACAAACTTAGTGCGATAAACTCAGTAGTAGTACATAACAGGAAAAGAAAGGGATAAAAAAACATTTTAATTTAATATCGGAATAAGAATATTCATTAATTGTCGTTTAGTAAGAAATTGAAATATTTTTTCGTTGAAAAAAATTAAAATTTGACTTTGACGAGTCAATTAATATAATATTCAATGTTTTAATAATTGACCACGGAAATGAATGACTTGGAACGTTGCCACTTATATAAACCAAAAACACCAGCTGAAAGCCCCAAAACACTTTATTTCTTGTTGCAATCTAGTTTTGGTAGTCATAGCATACCATCATGAGTGCAAAATATGACCAACAAAACACTTTATTTCTTGTTGCAAATTAGTTTTGGTAGCCATAGCGTACCGCCATCAGTGCAAAATATGATATCATATTTTGCACTCATGACGCTACGCCATGGCTACCAAAACTAGTTTGAAACAAGAAATAAAGTGTTTTGGTGCTTTAAACGTTGTTTTATATTTATACTATACTGCACCAAGTAATTTTCTATTGTAACGTTGCCACTTGTTTAACCACTTCAAATTATTAGAAACTTAACGAAATTCGACATTTCCAAATTCTTTTTTATATTCACTTTAATTCTTTTCGTGTAAAAATTAATAGAATCTTCTTATGCATGAGTAAATTCTTATTGCAGTTGAGGAAAGAACCATTTTAATCTTAATGTTCGAATAACAAAACATAAAACTTTTTAAAAACTGAATGCGAACTTTTTCAATAAATTCCTGATATATGCAAGTTTCCTTTCCATACTATGCAAGTTCGTTGATACGACTTTACCGTAATAAGCTATTCTGGTTTTTAAAATATATGGAAATTTTATATTAAAAAATATAATTTAAGAAAAGTTTAATTACACTGCTACAGGGCATATTAAAGATATATTTTAAATATTATAAAAATTCATTAACTTACTTTCGTACAGCATATGTATCTGCTCAAACATATTAAAAAAGTAGTTGAAGCTCTTAGCGGCTTCCCATGTGTCAAGATAACGTTAATATATTATTTCAGGGTTACCACAGGCGAATATTTCTATATTTTGTTTGCTCTAGTATTTTGCTAATATAAATTTTGAAGTGTGTTTCTCTGGAAAATGTTGCCGTGTTGCCATGGTGGTTTAAGATTCCTGTTTAAGAAAGTGGTGCCAGTTACAACTATAAAATAATCGCCTGTGGCAGTCCTGCTATTTTAGCGATTTTTAAGCGGTTTCAGTGCAGGAAACGAAGCTTACATCGTCCACAGTGGGACGAGAGTCCTGTATTAAATTTTTATATACAACTGTATCCGAATAGTAATGTTTACATAATCGCATGAATTCTTCGATTAGGTAAGGCGGAGATTACTATTCCGAAGTAGTGGTATTCCATAATAACCGTACACATCTCGCATTTCAATTGCAATAAAGTCACACACTGTTAAAAAAATATGTAACGTTACTCTATAAAATTGCCCTTCTGCGTCCATTTTATTGAATAATTTAACCGATATCACTGGTGTTACGTTACCCTAATGTGTAATATTAGACCAATTATATCAGTTTAACTTACACTGTTGTATAAGTTACTGGGGTTCCATTTTAATTATCTAATTTTATTGACCTTCCATCAACATTACCATGTGGACTAATTTAATAAATAACAAATGAAAAGCATTGAAAAAACTTATGAATTGCAAATTACATAGTTTTTTCCTTCTCTTTAGTGCGCATCATGCGGTTACACAAAATTTGATTATCTCAACTCCAGCGCGCTTGTATTTTTCCATTGATGTCTGTGTCTATGTCTATCAAACACTGTTTGAAGAATTTTAATTTTTGAATGCTCATATTATTTCATTTTCCGACAATTTACAGAAATATTTTGAAAAATTCGACGTTATATTCCTGGCGTAGGAAAAACGGGGGGGGGGAGGGGGGAGGGAATCACTGTGTTTACCACGGTAATCAAAATTTTGCTCGCACTCTTCGGGAGAGCATCAAAAAATGCTTTCTGCACAAACTGAAACTTGCATTAAATGAAAAGCACATAGCGAGAGGATACAGTATTCGTTAATTATTACTATTGTCCACCTCTAATTTTTCCTTCACGTGAAACTAATTACTCACACATTAGATGACTAATGCAAGTTAATCTCAGTGGAATTGCTATAGATGAAATGAATCATTTATATCTGAATTGAATTTCTAAACTATTTGATAATATATGATAATTTTTATCGAGACAAATCCAAAGGGAAGGAAATTTCTACAAATTCTAAACTATTTAAAGTAAATGATATTTTTCACAAAAGAAAAGAGTTTTCTAAGAACATCAGTGAGGTTCGACATATTTGGGGCGCATTTTTTAATAATTTGTTGATGATTTGTTATAATAAATGGAAATATTTTGCCATTCAATCACGATTTATTTTTTCTCTACGTTTATTTTCTTGAATCACACAGAAAGTACATTTTATTTGATTTATGATAGTTTTTTTCCTAAATCATTTTCAGAGATAAGGAAATGGTTTCCAGAATCGTGGTTAAATACAATGTTTCGCTGAGTTTTCGTACGCGTTTCTACCCTATCAAAAACCTTTTCTGTAGTTTTTTTCCTGGTGTATAATAAAGCTTTTGAGTCCCTTTTTGCATTTTATCATGTCAGTGTTTCATAAATTTTAATTACATTTTAAAGTGCATTTTCCTTTCGTGTTTTAAATATTGTAAGATAGTGTAGAGAAAAGCATTCACTTGAAAAATAAAAACTTTTTAGTCAACAAAAAAAGAAAAACAAGGCTTTATGCAATGAACGCTTTAACACTAGAACCGCCAAGGCAGTCATTTTGACCGTTTCGAAACTTTCATTGCGTACCATTTTTTTTCTATTTAGAGTATAATTTTCAAATTCCGTGACTTTCCCTATAATTCGAAAAGCTATGATATGCCAGTAATAAATTTTCCAGTCAGCCAAAATTTGTGAAGTATTGCAGCAGTATACCTAGAACCGCCTAAACGGTCAAAATGACCGCCGTCAATTTTAATGCACATTTTATCTAGTAGACGTCGCAACAGTCCTTACCTTATACAACCATACTTCAAGAAAGGTTGCAACATTAACACAGGTAATTTCTTTACTTCACTGCTCCTTGCAGAAAAGCTGAAGTCACTAAAAACAAGCATTGTTGGCACAGTCAATTGCGGACGAAAAACAAAATTCCACAGGCCTTAAAATCTGAAAAAAAGACTTTGTACAGTAGCCAAATTCTTGCCAAGGATAATATTACGTTGAGTTTATCAAAGGAAGAAAAATAAGTATGTTTTAATACTAAGTTCCCGACATACATCAGTTACATTTGAAATTGTAAAGTTCTACAATTCTACAAAATTTGGCGTCGACGCGCTCGACCAAATGGCAAGGAAGTATTCTACAAAATCTAATTCTAGACGATGAAATACAGGGGATCTAGGGGATGAATGGGACAAGGGATGGATTCGGCATTCTCAATATTTCAGGCAGTAAACATTTATTTTAAATTGCTTCCTATCCCCATATAAGACTATACCACAGCGTGCTTCAGAACTAAAAGTAGGACCTTCAAAGTTTCATTTTCTGAAATCTCTGCTTAAAAGTAAGTTTTTTTTTACATTTGAAGATGTGAAATATCTTATACAATATAAAAAATTAAGCTATGTTGTAGTTATTTATTTTAAGGTTCAATATCGATAATTAAAATGAATGAGTAGTAACCATTGTGACAAAATAATTTTTGAGGCAAAATGGCTGAGAAGGGAATATATGTATCATGGAGATGATTGGGACATTTCAAATGGGGATGAATGGGACATTCTCATTCATCCCTAGAGATGTTAAAATTTTATTTATTAACTAAATAGTATTTAATATGTTGATAAATTAATAATTTATGTTAATTGTATTAAATAGTATTATATGAGTTGTTATTGTTTAAAATTTCCAAGTGTTATTTATTGCATTGTAATAATTATTAATGGATTATCAAAAAATTGGTGCTAAAACTTAATCAAAATAGATAAAATAGTAAAAAATAGTATATATTTATTGATCAAATGAGGGAAATTATATTGAATTTTGAAATGTTGTGCAAATAAATCCCCACCACTAACATATTGGGTCGATCGGAAAGTCGTGTCCTGTTGGGAAAATCAATTCGATCCGGAAAATTCTATCATTTAATTATTATACATTGATTCCGATATCTAATGTCTAATAATTACCGGGCAGAATTTTACGGTGCGAATTGATTTTCCCAACAAAACACGACTTTCCGATCGACCCAATAATTTCCGTTCCTGCATGTTTCTAAGATACATTTAATTAATATTAATTAATAAGTTATGATTGAAAATTATTAGCTATGCCATATTTAAAAGACATTTTGCACTTTCATTCCAAACCTTAAATGCCTCATAAGTGAGAAAAAAGAACAGATTGATAGCCGAAGTCTGCATTAAAAGTTAAAACTGCAATAAAAGAAGTTATTGAAAAAAAAACCGTATCGATTCGTGCTGTAAAATCATATATTACAAATATAATTCCATATAAGATTATAATTATAAATTTTAATTTGGTAAAATTAAATACAGGGAGGAAAACGTTTGTGTCCCATCCATCCTTATTAGTGTCCCATTCATCCCTGCTGTGGGGATGATTGGGACAGGGAGGAACGTTTTTGTGATTTCATAATATTTTTCTGAATAAATCATAATCTAGAATAAATATTTTTCATATAAGTTGTCAAATACCTAATGTATGAAATGTGAGATATATAATATTGATAATAACTTAAATTAAAAAATTAAAAAAAAATATGTTCGTGAAAATGTCCCATTCATCCCCCATCTCCCCTATATCTTTTCATAATACGGAAGTGTCACGTCTAAATTGGGATCCATTACAGTGTCTGTCTTCTAACACTGAACACTAAGCAATCATTAATCCTTTCGAAATATCCTGTCAATCTGATACGAATATTTCTTACGTACACATTTTTACATGCAGTACATTCAGATTTAGGCATTAGCCTTTCAACTACGAAAAGAGGTCTTTGTTTTACTATTATACTTTAAAACGTTCTTCACACTCGTGAAAAAAAGACAAATATTACATTGTTTCATCTAATATCTTACTTTAAAAATGACCACTTTAGCAGCTATACATATTAGAGTTACACTAATTTAGTAGCTGTTCAAATATTAAAGTGTTTAATATTTGTTATTTTTTTTTAGATAAAAAATTAATGTTCATTTTAGGAACAATATATATTTATTTACGAATAATGTATATATTTTTTGGATTTATGAAACCTTAAATTCTCATATGGATAATGTGCGTAACGTTTGATATTTTCGAAATTCCTCAATTTTCAACTTTTTAATGGAATCGCGTTGTGGATTCAATTTGTTTTTAACAACATGCAGAAAGATGCCAAAGGCTGCGTTTTACTTTTTCCCTTCTAAAAATTTCTGGCTTCTAAGTCGATACATTTTTTTGCAAAACAGTATTTGCTAGAAATTAATTTTATCGTCTGCCAAATCTGAATGCAGCATTTTATTGTGTAAGTTTATTTTTCTGAAAATGGATCGTTCTGTTTTGTTTACATGTTTTATTTTACTCTAGAAAGAGTTGTGAAACCACGAGGGTTCAATTAAAGTGTGATACAGTTAATTTTTTTATTAGCCCCCGGTACGGTATGCTATTTCTTTCTCCCAGCTTATTTTGTGTATGCCAAAAAAAAAAAAAAAAAAAAAAAAAAAGTTACAGAAACCAGCCGTAAAACAAAGCAGTACGATTAAACACTCCATAGCAATTTTTTTTTACTTCTAAGCATCACACATTTTTGATTTTTATACCGTCGTATTGGAAAAGAAATGGTTCTTTTAAATGCACTTTGTTTGAAAACTGTATTTTTGAAATATTAATTTTTTTTGTAGTTTTTGGAGCCATTTGCTTAATACTGCCAACGGAAGTACTCCATTTCTGTAGAAAGTAAAGGAAAAATAGTCCTAAAATAGAAAATTATACATTTTTGTTGCCATTTTCTCATAACAACCGAAAGAAAATGTAATTAAAATACGTGCTATTTTGAAAAAATATAAACGAATGATTTCTGTTAAAACAATGGAGCTATTATAAACCATATTTAATTGTAAGTAACTATGAATCAATAGATGGCCGGGTTTTTTGGTCGATTTTCTTGAATGACAGCATCTTTTAGCTGATTTTGTGCATTATTTCGCGATAGTGATGTGCTATGCATGCGTTACTATAGATGTTTAAGAGTAGATCGTAAATGTGGAATTCTTAAGCAGATGCGAATTACGTTATTTTACATGAAATAAAATGTGCTTTAAGTCTTAAAATTGAAATATGTTTTGTACTGCAGTAGAGTCCCGCTTAACCGAGTTATTTTCTTCGGATGGACTGGTGGCTTCTATTATGATGAAGCAGCCATTTTAAATGAAGTGGCAGGTGAATATGAAAGAGTAGCCTTTAAAAAGTTAGAATTCTGATACGCCTGCTCTTTCATCTTCACCTAACACTTCATTTATAATGGCTGTTTCATAATAATAGAAGCCATCAGTCCATTAGAAGAAAATGAAGTAATGGAAATGCCGGGGACGACACTAAATTCTGAAAAAGCAGAATTCCTGTTCTCTATTTTTTTTGGAGGTGGGGGGGGGGGGGGTGGTGAGGGAGGGAGTTGCGCGGTTACATGTATTTACATTTCAATTTAATCTTTTATTTATTATGTGATTTAAGTGGTTGATAAGTCCGCGTTTTAGTTAATTTCGACCTAACATCAATTTAATCTACCCTAAATATATAAAATCCGAATGAAACGAATTTATGAAACGGATATATGAAACGACTGAATGTAACGAATTTATGAAACGATCCTATGAAACGACTGATTAAACAACTGAATCTGTTTCGCGGTGATTTCTCCTAAAATATGGAATATTTTGCGATGAAATTAACACCAAAAATCCGTATTTATCCGCAGACATCAAAACTGGTATTAGAATTTTGAAATTCGAATTAGTTTTCGAAATATTAATTTTTTTCTAATTTTAAATACTTTTTTCTAATGATGTCAACTCAAATTTTAATCATAACAGATATTTTTTTTTCATATTTTAGAAAAGGTTATTACTTTAAACTAATTTGGCGACTAGTTTGGCCTCCCTTAAAGGTATGCTAAGAACAATGTTTTTTAGTATTTTATTATCATTTTGTTTAATACAAAACTTTCATTTAAAACTGAAAAATTTAAAATCAATGGCTTTCACTTCAATCTTTTTTTTTTTTTTTTTTTTTTTTAACGAAACGAAAAGAAAAATATTAAATGCAGATGTCATATACGCACCAGGGTACCTAAATAGCGCCAAAAGGGCGTTATTTTGCCTGACATGGTAACCCGGCTATTGATGCTTATTTATTAATAAATGTTTATTTACCTTTATTTTCCCTTTATTAAAAAAAAAAAAAAAAAATGTTATAAATTGTTTTGATCTATAGTTATTATTATTATTATTTATTTATTGTTATTTCATTTTAAAAATAATAGAAAATAATCTAAAAATACACATGTAACTGGTATTCAAAAGCAAGGTTTTCGCCAAATTGTCGTAAAAAAAAGAAATCACGCCAAACCCGATTAAATATTGCAACAAATCCTGATATTTAATTTCAAATTCAATGCAATGTTTTAATGGTACTACTTAGTTACTCTGTCGATCAATTTCGCCAATTTATATAAATCGCCAAAGCACTCACCAAATTATCACCGCCCCCTGAATACTAGGCCTGAGCGCTCGCACAAAAAATCCCCGCCGGCCCGGCCTACAGGCAGAGGTAGATTTCGAAGTTAAGTATACTAATTTCACCAACAAAAACTAAATCATTATTAGGTATAAATCCACTTTAACAGTTTTATGTGTCTGCTTTTGACGAGTTTTTATTTCCTTTTTATAAAATAGCTGGTTTTATCAGAATCATGCTAAGGCGATATTAAAAAAATATTTTTCCATACTCAACAACTCGAAATTTTCTGGCACATTTTCAGATTAATTTTTAATAAAAAAGAAATATGAAACATGCTGACGTAATTTTTGGAAAGATTTATAAGCGACCTGTGTTTTTATTTTTCTTTCAATTAATTAAAACTTGATTAATAAACAATTATTTTCTCAGTAGGGCAATATTTTACGTTTCCAACACAATCGCTTCGGGAAATTCTGTTCAAAATGCCCACTTTGACATCATTTTTTGAAATATATTCTGCCTCTATCAAAAAATCGATCATTACTGTACATTATATAGTTTCTGAATAAGAGAATCTAGCAATTGGATGCGTTTGAGAGCAAAACTGAATTTAAAAATGAGTAAGAAAATAGACAGTTTGGATTTGAATGCACCCTTAATAAGATGATTTTTTTCTTAAACCGCTATGTATTTTTAATTTGTTTTTGCTTTAAGAATTGGCCCTATCAAAAACTTGTCTATATAAATGTTGAAGACAATATTAAGAAGATATATGATAAATTCATGGAGATTTTATATCTTGTGAATTGACGGAGTTATGAAAATTTTTCTTCTTCAACACCCCTTTTTTGTTTTCGTTTTTTTTTTTCGGCACGAATTGGTCCTATCAAAAACTTGTGAATATAAAAGTTGTAGATAATATTAAGGAGATGTATAATAAAATTATTGGATTTGATATCTTGAGAATTGTCGAAGTAAGGAATTTTTTTCTCCCAAAAACCTTATTTTTTGCGCCCCTTGAGCCTATTTTAAATTTTATCAAAAATCTGTGATGCATGAATTTTTGGCGCTATTTTTAGAAGCAATAAAAACTTTAAACTGATTTGATATGTACAAAAATTAAGAAGTTATGGGTTTTTTTCGGTTTTCACAAAACCCCTCCTTATTTCCATCCCCTTTCTCCGCTTTTGCCCATTAACGAACTTGACCGAGATTTTATGTCCCTTGATTTTATGTATCAGTTTGGAAGACATTTGTGCAGAATTGCGGAAGTTATCGTGTCCAGAAGAAAGGGATAGCACAATTGCTTCGGAAAATTCCGTTCAAAATGCCCACTTTGGCATAATTTTTTGAAATATATTCTGCCTCTATCAAAAAATCGATCATTGCGGTACATTATAAAGTTTCTGAATAAGCGAATCTACCAATTAAATGCGTTTGAGAGCAAAAATGAATTTAAAAATGAGTCAGAAAACAAGCAGTTTGGATTTGAGTGCATCCTTAACACTAGAACGGCGGGAATTTTTACTCAAGTTTTAAAAAAATATTTCACATCAGAACTTTTACTTAAAACTATTTAACTTATTTATTTAAGTTATTTTTGTGCAGCATATATTAATCTTATATTACAAAGAAATTTCTGGTTCGAATCGACATGTATTCATTCAGAAAGGGTCAAAATGACCTCTCGCCGCCGTTCTAGTGTTAATGCAATGATTTTTCCAACACAATCCGCTTCGGGAAATTCGGTTCAAAATGCCCACTTTAATAGCATTTTTTTAAATATATTCTGCCTCTATCAAAAAATCGACCTTTACGGTACATTATACAGTTTCTGAGTAAGAAAACGTACCAATTGGAAGCCTTTAAGAGCAAAAATGAATTGTAAAATGAGTCAGAAAATACGCAGTTTGGATTTGAATACACCCTTACTTAGATGGGTTTTCTCTTCAACCGCTATGTATTTTTAATTTGTTTTTGCTGTAAGAATTGGTCCTATCCAAAACTTGTCTATATAGATGTTGTAGACAATATTAAGAAGATATATGATAAATTCATGGGGATTTTATATCTTTTGAATTCACGGAGTTATGGATTTTTTACTTCTTCAAACCCCCTTTTTGTTTTCGTTTTTAATTTTTTTGCGGTACGAATTGGTCCTATCAAAAACTTGTGAATATAAAAGTTGTAGATAATATTAAGGAGATTTATAATAAAATTAATTGGAATTGATATCTTGAGATTTGAGGAAGTTATGATTTTTTTTCTCCCAAAAACCCTATTTTTTGCGCCCCTTGAGCCCATTTTTAACTTTATCAAAAATCTGTGATACATAAAATTTTGGCCCTATTTTTAGAAGTAATAAAAACTTTAAACAGATTTGATATGTACAAAAATTAAGAAGTTATGGGGGGTTTTCGGATTTCACAAAACCCCTCCCTATTTCCATCCCCTTGGTCCGATTTTGCCCATTCACGAACTTGACCGAGATTTTATGCCCTTTGATTTTATGTATCAGTTTGGAAGAGATTGGTGCAGAATTACGAAAGTTATCGTGTCCAGAAGAAAGTGATATATATATATATATATATAGATAGATAGATAGATAGATATAAAGTTTTTTACTGGGGGGTGGTTTTGGGTTCTAGGAGTCATGATCGGTGTAGATCTGCAAAAATCTTTCAGAAATTCCAAGATAGGAACGATCCCAATAGGTAGTATTTCATACGAAATCTACCTAAAATGACACAAAAATGGCGGCTGCCGAAGGCGGATTTTTTTTAGCGTAGATACGGTCCCTTAAATGTAGACACCAGTATTTTATAAAAGGTTTCTCTACCTTGTTTATTCTCAGAAAATTGAAGCGGAAAAAACTTCAAAAAATTATTGGTAGGAATATTTAAGGGACCGTACACACGCTGAAAAAAATCCGCCTTCGGCAGCCGCCATTTTTGGTCCAGCGCTCAGGCCTATTATTCAGGTGGCGGTAAAATTATACAAATTGACGTAATTTTTATTTTAAATAATGAAAGAACAAATAAAGGCACAGATGTCATATATTGGCGCCATTTTTTTCTGTTGCCAATATCGTATACGCAATGGGTACTTAACTGGCGCCAAAGTATCGTTATTTTGCTTGCTATGGTAATCCGGATTTTGTTGTTTATGCTGTTGATGTTTTCGTCAAAATAGCGTCGGAAAAAAAACGCGCCAATATAATAATCGCGCGTATATGACATCTGTGCCCAAATAAATTAGTATAGCATTAATAAAAATAAAAATAAAACGTCGAAATAAAAATCTCTTGATGGCGTAAACAAGTGTAACTTCCTTACAGTCAAGTGAATGTGACATTTACGATCAACCATTATTGACATTTAATCTTATAGTCTGGCGATAGATTTTTGGTCGATGCAGTAACCAAGTAGTACCGTTTTAATTTACCACTCGAAAAATAAACAAAATTCCAACTGTCGAGTTAAAAAAATCTATTGGCGAGATTTGCAACCGACTAACATAAAAGTACCAAGAATTCTTTGCGATAAATAACTGATTCTTTAATCAAAATGGAAACCCTCCTTATGAAAAGCGAAGGGTTGTAATTGTTTATGGCAGCTACATGACTTGGACTATTATAATATAAGTGAAATGGCGGTAGAATAATATTTGGCGACTTATCGCCTGAGGCTATGTCTAACATTAAAGTATCAAAATGGCCGCCTGGAATATAAAAAGCGAAGGGATCCAACCGGAACTGCTTATTGGAACCAACCGGAACTGTGACTTGTTTGCGTTCTATAATTATTTTTTTTTATTACACATAAAATATATGTCTAAAGTTATTAAGCTATTGTTTTAAAATTATAAGGGTTTTTAAGTCGAAAATTATTTGCATAGTGTACAAAAGTACATTTAAGAATTCGTTACAAAAAGTTAGAATTTTATGCATTGAGCAACACCAAAAATTATTTTTCTGTCTCAAGATGGTAAAAAATGGTAAGCTCCTTCTACTTGCACTTTTTGTGAAATTTAATAATAGCGTGATATGCAAATACTCAGAAATCATCGAAACATTCAAAACGTTTTTTTTTAGTATGAAAAAAAGGAAAAAGAGATGAAGAGAAGCAAGTAATGTTTCAATTAAAAAACGAACTAGGAAACTTTTTTTTCAGTTGAATTAAATTTCAAACGTTTGATATATTTGTTTAATTGATTGAAACACGGAAACAAGACGTTTGAATCCTTTAATTGTAATATCAGAATTTATAGCAATCGATTATCGTTTATCGCAAACAGACAACAAAAGAGAAAAAAATACTTATGCATTTCTTTTCGTCAAGCATCCTTACAAAACTTAATTTTTTTAAATATTTTAATTAGACGGTGTTTTCATGCAGATCATGTAATTTACATGCACATGACACTTTGAAATAAATATTCGCTTTGTCAGTTATGTATACATTTGGAGATTATTATCTGAATTGACAGATTGTCTACTTAATGTGAATACAAAAAAGAAAGCAAAGACTAAAACCCAAAGGGATTGTTTTAATATACAGTAAGAAGTAAAATGTATATATTTTTATTACTTCTACGATGATACATCACACACAATCTCGGCGGACAATTGACATGCGATTTTCGGAAATGGAATGTCTAGTATTGTGTTTCAAATGTTCTGGGCACCGGTATTTTAAAGTAATTTTTTCGCCTTATCTAATAGCAGAATTATCTGCGATTGACGATGGAGAAATGAGTGGTGTCCAGAGCATTTGGAGCTCGGATTTACGCGAAGCACCTCGCAACACTAGACATGTCTGACATACACACAGTGCAACCAGGCAATGTTTCTTTTGTGCTGTTCCAATATTCTCTTGACTATAAAAAGGTTTAATCCTTTCCGGCGCGGAGTAATTCTGTTTATAAACTGATGAAATAATGGACTGACACCAGAATTTATGAAAGAATTTATTAGAAAATACGAACTGCCTTATTTTCACGTACATTATAAAAGGGAAATTTTAATTAAATATTCTTCGTGCCATTTGTCAGTTTTGGTATTAAAATTAGGTGTCCTTTTTCAGGGACACCTCCCTCGAAAGGGTTAAACATCGATTACAGTAAGTTATCGAAAGTGAGACTGCCAGTCACTATGTTTGTGTGAGTTCAGAATGGGGCATTGCAGCATTGCCAGCATCTCTTTTGAGGTCTACTTAAAACATAAAGCAGACATGAAAATTTTTATGCAGATAATGAGGTTGGAAAGTTTCATTATTCAGTCTGGTCAAGTGAATGACATATTGTGCAGCTCTCGCCTTGTCTTAAAGCAAACTCCGTGACTGCTGCGTTTCCTCCATGAACTTTCAGGCTGATGAAGAAGTACTTTTTATGCAAATTTTCTATGTGTATAGGCAGAAAAGTGTAATAAAACAGCAATCATCAGTGGGCGTTATGTTAAAGGGAGGTTGTTGTAAGTGGGATTGTAGTAAGTTGATGTATAATAATAATGCCGGAAAACTCTAACGAAGAATATGCGGACATGCATCTGATGTACGGGCAAGCTCATGGAAATGCATGTCTAGCACAGCGCATGTACCGTGAGCAATTTCCAAGGAGACGTTGCCCAAGTTCGAAACTCTTCATAAAAATCGATAGACGATTACGGGAGACTGGATCGTTTAATACAGCAAGCATTGATGCAGGGAAACCTCGACATGTACGAACACCTGCAATGGAAGAAGATGTACTGAATATTTTTAAAGATAACCCCTCCACGATTACACGAGCTGCTGCGTCTGAAGTGGTGTTTCTCACCAAAGTGTGTGGCGTGTTCTGCGTGCAGAAAACATGCACCCCTTTCATGTGCAGCGGGTACAACTGTTATCTGTAACAGATTGTGCTCAGCGGACAGAATTCGTACGCTGGTTGCTTAATGTAACAGAAAATAATCCACAATTTCTGGAAAATATTTTATTTACTGATGAAGCAACATTTACGAGAGAGGGCGTGGTAAACACGCACAATATGCACACATGGTCATATACAAATCCGCACACTGTTTTCCCGTCGAACGGACAACAAAAGTTCAGTGTGAACATATGGGCAGGTGTCCTCGGCGATTATCTCATAGGACCATATTTACTCCCAGATGTACTCAAGGGCAGTACGTACTTGGTTTTCCTACGGGATATCTTACCGCAGTTACTGCAAAATGTGCCAGCAACATTTCGCCACAATATGTGGTTTGTGCACGATAGCGCACCGGCACATTTTTTCATATGTGTTCGCAATCACCTCAATTCAACATATCCTGGGAAATGGATTGGACGCAGTGGACCTGTTGCTTGGCCTGCACGCTCTCCAGACCTCAATCCGTTAGACTTTTTTGTTTGGGGACACCTTAAATCGCTGGTGTATGAAACGCCTGTGGATACACCGGAGGATTTACTAGCGCGAATCGTTGTCGCTGCAGGAGACATTCCCAACTCCGTCGGAGTTTTTCGGCGTGTTCGCCAATCTTTACGACGTCGCTGTCGGCTGTGCGATTCTGTTAATGGGCGCAACTTCGAACACCTATTATAATAATGTCCGTTCGTCTGCCTTCCGACATTGAACTGTGCAGCGCAGGCCAGAAGACTATGCTTCACATATGTCATAAAGTACGTGGAATGTAATGCATTATTTGTCATTTTTCTTTTATTTTCAACACTTTTTGGCACAGTATTTTGTAAGTCACAGACTGTGGTGTACTCAAATTGTAAATTACAAAGTTTGTGTGAATTAATTTAAAATTTAGTGTCTATTTTAAATTTATAATTAATAAAATTATTATGCTATTTGTTATTATTATTTCCTATCATAAATTATGATGGACAATTATTGTATGTATATGTGCATGTAAAACATGTACTGAAACTTCTTGCATAGTTACAAATCGCAATATTTTTAATTATTTCCGAATTTTCACCACCAGTTTAATTTTAAAGAATTTAACTTAAGCTTTATATCAATAAAAGACCACTTTAAAATGTAGACTATTATTGTAAAGTTATTTTGGTTCATTCAACTCTTGAATAATTAAAAATGTTGCATCTCAGAAGAAGCATGATCGAAAATGTATAGTTGAGAGTAATTAAAGAGGCGGTGTTTCCAATCGTGATGGGCGGAGTTTAACCTTTGCTAGTGTCAAAGAAAGCGGAGTTGTAACTAAGAAACTGATTAATTTCTCTCACACAATTAAACCGATATGGTTCATTGTAAGCTTTTTCGAAAGTTTTCGGAATGGACCAAATTTTACTACATTTTCCTTGTTGTAGCTAGAGTTGTCTTTTTGGAATTAACGATTAACTATTTTGATGTATATTGGATTTCGTACTTTTTTCACTGTTTCAGGGCTTGTAACTCGTCAATAAATATTGCTATTTTAATACAATTGATGTCATTTTGTAGGTTTTTTTCTGCTCTTTCTAAATATGTGCTTCGTTATTATGTAGAATTGTCGATAGTTTAGCAATGAGGGTTCTTTTACAATTTTCCGAATTTTCATTCTATTTGCTGTAGCTTGAAAACTATTAAGATCCGACCAGGCTTTATTATATAAAGCCTGGTCGGATCTCAATAGTTTTCAAGTTACAGTAAATAGAATGAAAATTCGGAAAATTGTAAAAGAACCCTCATTGCTAAACTATCGACAATTCTACATAAAAACGAAGCACATATTTAGAAAGAGCAGAAAAAACCCTACAAAATGACATCAATTGTATTAAAATAGCAATATTTATTGACGAGTTACAAGCCCTGAAACAGTGAAAAAAGTACGAAATCCAATGTACATCAAAATAGTTAATCGTTAATTCCAAAAAGACAACTCTAGCTACAACAAGGAAAATGTAGTAAAATTTGTATTAAAACGTAAAAATGTAAAAATGTATTAAAACGATGATATGGATGCGACTGAAGACGGGTCAGATCCTATAGACGACGAGGACGGCAAGCTGTTTGCGAGCATCTTGCAGAAAACGCACACAGCCTTCAGAACTATCGTAACCACTTCATACTGAGTATTAATGCAATATTATTGATTATTACTGAGTTATTTCTTCTCCCATTTGACTTCAGATCGAGATTTTTAATTTATTTGCAATAGAGCAACGTTAGGAGCATTGGCGAAATTATAGGGGACACTGTACAGGATGCCGCCGAAGAAGATGGCCCTGGGGAAGTTGCTGATGGCGATGTTCAAGGGCGCATCCCAACGATAGCTGAAGTAATGAAGCTTTTAGCACTATCCGCCTATACACCGCTTTAGTAGATACCGCCGCTTCACATGAAGATATATTAAGACACAGAAACAAAGCAGAAAACGCTCTTTTATGTGGCCGTTCGCCCACCTGTCAGACGAAACTCGAAGAGTTTTTCTCTAAAACAGAATAAACAGTAAGTGAAAGTTTATAGTCCTCATTGTGGTGCTCAAGAATACAAACGTTACTTTTATTATTTTTTTTTCTGCAAAATATTATTATTACTAGTTTCGTTCATAATTTTATTTTATGTTAAATATAAGGATATAGGTTCTTATTAGAAATGCTAAATATATTTTGTAGCTTTTGTTTTAATGCTAACAAATCTTTTACTTATTATGATTTGAAATAATAATACACTTTGTAAACACTATGTAAATTTGTGATATTTTAAATGAAGGTAACGTTTTTGTACCTATACTGTGGAGTTTCTACTTTAAATAGTACACAAAAATGATTCCCCGCATTATTTAAAGCAGATAATCTATTATTCTGAATTTTAAAATGCCGAAAACCTTCTCCCGCATTTGACGCTTTCCCGCTTTTAACGCTCTCTCTCTCTCTCTATATATATATATACAGGGTGTTCCGTTAAAGGGGTCCAATATTAATAGGGGTAATAGAGGAGATCACATGGAGCATAAATCAGTATATAAAGCCTGGTCGGATCTCAATAGTTTTCAAGTTACAGTAAATAGAATGAAAATTCGGAAAATTGTAAAAGAACCCTCATTGCTAAACTATCGACAATTCTACATAAAAACGAAGCACATATTTAGAAAGAGCAGAAAAAACCCTACAAAATGACATCAATTGTATTAAAATAGCAATATTTATTGACGAGTTACAAGCCCTGAAACAGTGAAAAAAGTACGAAATCCAATATACATCAAAATAGTTAATCGTTAATTCCAAAAAGACAACTCTAACTACAACAAGCAAAATGTAGTAAAATTTGGTCCATTCCGAAAACTTTCGAAAAAGCTTACAATGAACCATATCGGTTTAATTGTGTGAGAGAAAATTAATCAGTTTCTTAGTTACAACTCCGCTTTCTTTGACACTAGCAAAGGTTAAACTCCGCCCATCACGATTGGAAACACCGCCTTTTTAATTACTCTCAACTATACATTTTCGATCATGCTTCTTCTGAGATGCAACATTTTTAATTATTCAAGAGTTGAATGAACCAAAATAACTTTACAATAATAGTCTACATTTTAAAGTGGTCTTTTATTGATATAAAGCTTAAGTTAAATTCTTTAAAATTAAACTGGTGGTGAAAATTCGGAAATAATTAAAAATATTGCGATTTGTAACTATGCAAGAAGTTTCAGTACATGTTTTACATGGACAATTATTGTATGTATATGTGCATCATAATTTATGATAGGAAATAATAATAACAAATAGCATAATAATTTTATTAATTATAAATTTAAAAAAGACACTAAATTTTAAATTAATTCATACAAACTTTGTAATTTACAATTTGAGTACACCACAGTCTGTGACTTACAAAATACTGTGCCAAAAAGTGTTGAAAATAAAAGAAAAATGACAAATAAAGAATTACATTCCACGTACTTTATGACATATGTGAAGCATAGTCTTCTGCCCTG
The DNA here is from genome assembly GCA_963932465.1 of Maratus speciosus. Classification (NCBI taxonomy): domain Eukaryota; kingdom Metazoa; phylum Arthropoda; class Arachnida; order Araneae; family Salticidae; genus Maratus; species Maratus speciosus. Next base: position 603,066,019 of record OZ010792.1, read on the forward strand.
CGCTGCGCAGTTCAATGTCGGAAGGCAGACGAACGGACATTATTATAATAGGTGTTCGAAGTTGCGCCCATTAACAGAATCGCACAGCCGACAGCGACGTCGTAAAGATTGGCGAACACGCCGAAAAACTCCGACGGAGTTGGGAATGTCTCCTGCAGCGACAACGATTCGCGCTAGTAAATCCTCCGGTGTATCCACAGGCGTTTCATACACCAGCGATTTAAGGTGTCCCCAAACAAAAAAGTCTAACGGATTGAGGTCTGGAGAGCGTGCAGGCCAAGCAACAGGTCCACTGCGTCCAATCCATTTCCCAGGATATGTTGACTTGAGGTGATTGCGAACACCTATGAAAAAATGTGCCGGTGCGCCATCGTGCATAAACCACATATTGTGGCGAAATGTTGCTGGCACATTTTGCAGTAACTGCGGTAAGATATCCCGTAGGAAAACCAAGTACGTACTGCCATTGAGTGCATCTGGGAGTAAATATGGTCCTATGAGATAATCGCCGAGGACACCTGCCCATATGTTCACACTGAACTTTTGTTGTGCGTTCGACGGGAAAACAGTGTGCGGATTTGTATATGACCATGTGTGCATATTGTGCGTGTTTACCACGCCCTCTCTCGTAAATGTTGCTTCATCAGTAAATAAAATATTTTCCAGAAATTGTGGATTATTTTCTGTTACATTAAGCAACCAGCGTACGAATTCTGTCCGCTGAGCACAATCTGTTACTGATAACAGTTATACCCGCTGCACATGAAAGGGGTGCATGTTTTCTGCACGCAGAACACGCCACACACTTTGGTGAGAAACACCGACTTCAGATGCAGCAGCTCGTGTACTCGTGGAGGGGTTATCTTTAAAAATATTCAGTACATCTTCTTCCATTGCAGGTGTTCGTACATGTCGAGGTTTCCCTGCATCAATGCTTGTTGTATTAAACGATCCAGTCTCCCGTAATCGTCTATCGATTTTTATGAAGAGTTTCGAACTTGGGCAACGTCTCCTTGGAAATTGCTCACGGTACATGCGCTGTGCTAGACATGCATTTCCATGAGCTTGCCCGTACATCAGATGCATGTCCGCATATTCTTCGTTAGAGTATTCCGGCATAATTATTATACATCAACTTACTACAATCCCACTTACAACAGCCTCCCTTTAACATAACGCCCACTGATGACTGCTGTTTTATTACACTTTTCTTCCTATACACATAGAAAATTTGCATAAAAAGTACTTCTTCATCATCCTGAAAGTTCATGGAGGAAACGCAGCAGTCACGGAATTTGCTTTAAGACAAGGCGAGAGCTGCACAATATGTCATTCACTTGACCAGACTGAATAATGAAAGGGTATTGATAGAGGTTGATCAGAAATGTATAATTGAAAGATATTAAAACGGGGTGTTTACAATCGTCATGGGCGGAGTTTCGCCCTTTCCGAGCGTGCAACAGTACAGAGTTGTAACTAGGGAACTGCTTGATTTCTCCCATACAATTAAACTGATATGGTTTATTGTCAGCTTCTTCGAAAGCTTTCGGAATGGACCAAATTTTATAACATTTTCCTTGATGTAGGTAGAGTTGCATTTTTGGAATTAACGATTAACTATTTTGCTAAATATTTGATTTTGTATTTTTTCACTGTTTCAGAGCTTGTAACTCGCCATTAATTCTCAATATTCTAAAACAACTTATGTCATTTCGTAGGATTTTTTCTGCTCTTTCTAAATATGTGCTTCGTTTTTATGTAGCATTATCGATAGTTTAGCAATGAGGGTTTTTTTACAAATTTCCGATTTTTCATTCTATTTGCTGTAACTTGAAAATTATTGAGATCCGGCCGGGCATTATATACTGATTTATGCTCCGTGTGATTTCCTCTATTACCCCTATTAATATTGGACCCCTTTAACGGAACACCCTGTATGTATACACGTATGTATACATATACATATATGTGGATATATATGTATACATATATGCATATATACATATATATGTATGTATGTATAACACTGGCGCCCATAAATAAAAATTTACTTCAATCTCATAAATAAAAATTCACTTCAATCTCATAAATAAAAATTCACTTGAATCTCATAAATAAAAATTCAACTGGAGATGCGCTGATTCAAATAGCAGAATCAACTCTGTGAGACTAATATTCCAGTATCATTCTGCATATTTTTGCTTGGAAACAAAACAGAAAAAAAATTTTTTTAATAATAAAATAAGTTGCAACAATTCTGTTTTAACGAATATTTTTTTAAGTACTGGAAAGTCTGATTTTCTATCTGTTAAGGAGACAGGTAAATAGACAGCCCCATTAAGAAGGTAACGCCAATGTACAACAGCCCTGGACGTTTTAGGACACATTTATGAAATATTATATTTCGGAACGCACTTGTCGGGCGTCCCCATCTCCTTCCCAACACCTGACCGAGCACGGTAGCGGCACGGCCGATCCGAAGCAGATGTTCAGATTGTTATCTATCTTTATAACTTCCAAGTTATATCTGACAGTAATCTGGGCAACGTGATCTTTAACCGACGTCATAGATGTTACACTGGCTAGCATTTGGAAAAATGCTTTTACTTAAAAGAAATTTTTAGTATCTTTTCCGGTACTATTATTTTTGTAATTCATAAATATTTTTCTTTTTTTAAACTATACGGTATACAAAATAAAAAACGCCAGAGCTCCCAATTCTTCGTTTTCTTTTGTACCAGTATTTTTGAACCGAAAATATTACTTTATTTAATCGAAATATTCTGGGAGTTACAGAAAAGAAAATTCCATTTATTTTTCCATGTGATCCATTTTAATTTTTAATTGAAACCAGTGAAGTAAAATCTCTTTCTGTTGACGGATTTCAGTTCCGGAGTAAAGTGCGGTTCCAGTATACATTTTAAAAACCTAGTTATAATTAAAAAAATTAAAATACACAACAATAATAGATCAGAAGTTTAATATTTAGTTCAACATTTCATTTTAAATGATAAAAATTTCTTTTAAAGTATATTGAAATAGGGTGGAGAAAATGCATGCAATTTATATTTCGGGAATGTTAAATTTTCATTTTAGCCCTGTGTTGCTAAAGAGAATAAAATGCTAAGATCTTATGGATTTTTATTTCAGTAAATGTGATTTGGAATGGATGGTACTTTTGCATTTTACACTATTTTTCAAATATAGGAACAATATTCGTATTTGTATGTGTAGTGTTTGTTCATAGAAATACATCTACCAGAAAGTCTGTAATTATTAAATTCATTTATTTGTAAGATGAACCGAAGTGCTATGTTAAACCTTCCAGGGGCAAACCAGGGAGCATTTTTAATTTGCAGCAGTCTTGCTTTGAAAAGCTGCAAAGTTGCAGCAAGCTCAGCATGACAAGACTGAAAGTTCATAACAAGACTGCAGCAAGATAACGCAAACGTCGAAGTCACCACACTTTGAACTTGCAGTTAACTTGTCGTGTAAGTTAAATTCATGCTGTATCAAATTTATTGCAAATTAACGGGAAACAAGTAATCAAAAATATCGCAAACTTTCTGCAAAGTAGTAATCTTTCACTGCCCATAATCGGTTTACAACTGCTATATTTTATGTTTAATCCCTTCGAAGGGTTCCATACGTCTTAACAGGACTATAAATACGAATACGCCGTCAGAAAATGCATGTATTGGCTTCATCACCATAAGCAAGTTAAGATAATATTTATGTTATTTCAATACGAGCCTTTTTTGGTATTTGATAAGTATAGCGTTTAGAAAAAGCGGTATGAGCTGAATAAAATTTCTGCAATTTTTGCGTATGTGCTGATTGTTTATTCTCTCAATAGAGGTTTTTTGGCTTTCGTCGCTTTCGTGAATTAAAGAAAGTCTTGCCATCAGTTTCACAACAAACTATTCATGCAAGTGGGGAATGGTATACATTGCGGGAAATTTGCTGCGCATTTCTCAATTCAAATTTCTCACAGCAAGATAATGTCATAAAAAATCAAACTTGCTGCTAATGTTCATGTTATCTGGTGAAGCGCTAGTATTTTTGCAATGTTGAAATAACTGAATGAGGTTAGAATTAACGAAAAAATTTATTTTAAACTAAGTACAACTTCTTTCTCTATGTAAAAGCAAAATTTTACTGCAACGTACTGGTGCATTTTTGGCTTTTTGGGATTAAAACTGTGTCCTAGAAATAATGTACCAAGGTGTTTCAAAAGTTTAAATAATGCAACACCAAGTGTAACGTCCATAGGTGGGGCTTACTTTTTAAAAGAGGAAAACGGTCCGTCACGAATGTGTTAATACATTAATATAATTGTTCATATTAGCCATATTAATTTATATTAGGTCGTTCGGAAAGTCGTATTCGTTTAGGAAAATCAATTTGTACCGGATTATTAGACATCGATTCTGATATCTAATGTCTAATAATTACTGAGCAAAATATTCCGGTACGAATTGATTTTCCCAAACTAACACGACTTTACGAACGACTCAATATATATATTTATTTGAGGAGCAAACATTCAAACCGTGTTTTCTCTCAAAAAAATAAAAAATGAGTTATTGTTACTTTTATGAACTCTGTGTTAAATTGCACAGAAATAACCGGTTGTTTTAACAAAAAGAAAAAAAAAATCCGATTATAAACCAGTATTAAAACTTGGCATTTCTATTAAAGAATGTTTACTCCAAAGCCTGCATTCAGTCAAACAGAGATTTCTCCAGTCTGCCAATCACAGTTGTCCCTTAATGTGTACTTTCGAAACCTACCATACATATCACAATTGAAACGGATTTTTTTAGAGAAAAATAAGAGAGCTGTTAAGGTTAAAGGCCTCTAGAATTTTAGATTTCAAGATCTAAGTGAAGAATATGGTGTAAATCTTCTTGAAAAGGGAGTTAGTGTTGCCCGTGGTCAAAGGGTTGTTTTAGAACCTCTTCCTCTTATACACGCCATATCAGTTGAAAAGAAAAAAAATGTTGATAAACTTTTGAAGGTAATGTATGGTGAACAGTGGTAAAATCAACCTGATGATGTCTTCAAATGGTACAACCACATTATCCATGATTTACCAGCCTGCAATGAAGAAGAGGGGGAAGTGTGTGACTGTCTAGATGAAAATATTGATCTTAACATTTGGAGTGGATTTTTGGGAAACGAGTATTTATTTAGTAAATATTTATTGAATACTACCAGTTATCATAATCTGCCATTTTATTTTATCAATAATCAAATGAAACAATGCCTTTGTATTATTTGTGAATTAGAAGTTATTTCATTCAAAAAGCGTTTTATCCACTTATCAAACAATCAAAACATGTTTCCTCCTCTGAGTTCGGTCAAAACGTGATTTCTCCAAATATTAAATGCATTTTATTAATTTGTTTTAGGTTTAATATCTTACGGATGCTTGCAGTTCTTTCTAATAAACAGTAATAAAAATACACAATAAAAATTAGAATTAAATACAAGTTATTTTCTAATTTATCATTTTTTTGTGTTTTTTGAAAATTTGTACCTAAAGGAGAAAGCATGGTTTGAATGTTTGCTCCACATTTATTTAACCCCTTAATTCTCACTCCCGTGATATTCACGGGCTGTGCCTTTTATTCAGATGGTTTGATTTCCACAAGTTTTATAAAATAGTGTAATTGGCTTTATTATGGTATCACTTTACCCGTCATTAAATAAGGTGAATATTTCTTTTTTAAAAAATGATACCAATAAGCAATTTGAATTTTTAAACCGTAATTAAATGCGACCGTTAAGGGGTTAATAAAAATATTGTTTGAGATTTCAATTGGGGGTTACCTATTTGGCATTTCATTATTTGAATTTTCCAATTTTAATAAATATTTCCTATTTAAAAATAGCTAAAATACTCACAAACAGGTTCTTATGCAAATAAAGTCTGAAAAAAAGCAATCTTTTATAGTCATTTTATGATTTCAGACTTTTCACTTTTTAGTTTCCCTTCTAAGTAAGTTGCAACTACTAATAAAAGCATTTTATTTCGAAACAGAGCTTATACATTTATCTTTTAATAAAGTTTAGAAAACTACTTCAAGATACAGTCTAAAACTTTAAAAGCAATGAAATGTTCTTCTACAATGCGGGGGACAATCTGATACCTTCAGATGTATCCAAGTAAGTTGAAAGTTGAAATTATCTTTTACTTAAAACCATATACTAGGGTAGGCTATGTGATCTTTTGTTTCAACAATAAAAGTTCTAGAAAAAAGTTCTCCTGTGTATATAGGGTGTGCTGTCTTACATAGAAAACATACAACGTCCCCTGAATACTACAACTGAGCGCCGACACAAACAAAGGCGGCTGTCGTAGGCGTTTTTTTTTTTTAAGCGTTTTTATGGTCCTTGAATTTGAAAACGAATAACGTTTTTTCCACTTTATTTTTTGACATTAAATTCGTCAAATGAAAATGCTGATGTCTAAATTCAGGGGACCGTATAAATCTAATACGACAGCCATGTGTGAACCGAGGGAATTTACTCTCGGAATAAACCTGCTTTCTTAAACTTATTAGGGGCAAAATTTTTCTGTTTGTAGAATGTTGAAATGATTGAATGAGACTACAATATAGAAACAGATTTATTTAGAATAGGTAAAAGCTTTTCTTCACGTACTTAACAAAATGGACACTTTCATTTCAAAATTCTGGTGTCAACGTGGCATTTGGCAATTAAAATTAAGAGAGATATACTATATACCACCTCCCTTCGAGGGGTAAAAAGAAGTGTTCGAATGTTTTTAATTATCTGGAAACAGGCCATAAATTTGACATGATCCTATACTGATTGCTAAAGAAAATATATATGATAAAATCATAAGCCAAAATGCAATATTTCATCTTGATTCAATCGTAAAATGCACAATAAGAACTTTGAAAAGTTTTACTTGAAAGGCGACTAAAACATTACAATAGATGGTGAAAGTTAAAAACATGCAAGTTATTTAAAACTTCTTGGTACTTTCGGCCTGCATTTCACCAAGGCCATCATCAGAGAATATTTTAACAACTAATTGCTGTTTATTTATACAAATTCGTCACTTCATTGTGAAATGGGAGAGCCAATAATTATTAGAGTTGAAAGTAGAAGAGAAGATAGAGTTAAAAGTAATTTTTCTACTTTCAACACTAACAATTATTGGCTTTCCCATTTCAAAATGAGCGAAGTGCTGTATTTTTATAAATAAACAGCAATTAGTTGGTAAAATATTCTCTAATGATGGCCTCGTTAAATAAATGCCGAAAGTACTAAGAAGTTAAACAAAATGTATATATTTAACTTGTAACATATATTTTAATGTTTCATATTGTGTATTTTATCATATCATATGAATTGACATTTTCCAAACTTAGTGCAAAAGTGTTGAGGCTGGTATCAGTTTTTACAAAGCCAAATATTGGTATTTCGGATGCAATTGACTCCCAAGTAAACATTTCCAGCTGTGTAGCTGCACTTGCAAGAATAACAAAATAATATCGATTTTATTGTTAATGTTAAGACTCTTAATTTCGTATGTTTGTGTGTTTGTTAAGCATAAAAATGTTTACCCTAGAATAGACAGCATCAGAAAAATCTACATTTTGAGTTGTAAAAACGGATTAATAAGCTGTAAAAAATACTCCGAAAGGTGTGCGAAAAACAGTGGCAACAAATGAAACTTTGTTTTTATAAAAGCTTCTTTGAATCTCGGAAATAAATTGTTTTCTCACGGTTCTGAAGATGAATTGAAGAGCTAAGTGGAAAAACATGTTAAGTAACAAAATTACATTTGAAGAAATTTGTTGTGAAAGTTTTTGCTGTCAATTTTAATGATTTATTTTCTGTTTGATCGCATGTGTTTAAAATATTAACTAAACTCTATCAGAAAAACTTTTTCATATTTAATATTTAAATATTAAAAAATATTAATATTATTTGCATTATTAAATATGAATAATTATTAATGAATAATGTCTTAAATCTTCAAGGCTAAATATAACAGTGGTATTATAGCTTTACCATGTGATAGAATACCTGACAACACCTTCGTACAAAAGATAAAATATTTTTTAAGAAAATGTAGCATAACATGTTCTTCCACTCAGCTCTTCAATTATTACTTCTCATGGATACGCTGCAGAAGTTATACTATGTTGTCGTTCGTTATTATACTTGTATTTTCGAAGTGTATTTTCGTAGATTACGAAACATTTGTCATTTTTTATAGTGCATTCATGCATTCAAAATACTGGATATCACCGACGACGAGAGTTTTTCCAAATTTTAGTGCACCATTTTTAACAGCAATAACTACATTTTAAAGAAATTTAAAAACTTGATTATAATAAAATAGAGATGTCATCAACCACTTCCAAACATCGCTGTATTTTTTTAAATTTAAATTAAAATGTTAAATTAAAAACGTAAGAATTAAAGAAGTCGTTTTTATTCCTATCATTCAAATAGTAGTACATCACTATTTATCATTACTCGTTATATTGGGTCCCAATCATACGTTAATATTACATACAATGTTTTTCTACAATGCTAATTACAATCTTTACAATTACATTTACATTTTTATGCTATTTAAATATTAGACTTTATACACTGTAAAAGTTTGTAGTGAAACGCCATTTCTAAGGCAATATTTTCAAAGAAACGGCAAAATATTTCTTGCCAATACTACATTAGTAACCCCAAAAATACTAGCAATTCAGTGTCGAAGCAATAACCCATGCTAATATCGCATAGGACATAATGCTAGGAATGAATGTTTTTTTTTTTTTTTTCCCATGGAATGAAAAATATCTAAAGCCGTAAACAGTCAGGATTGTGAACCTAATAATCTTCCAGAAGATTTCTGAATGTCATAATTCTTTTGCTTAATTTATATTAAAAAAAAAAAAAGTTCCTTTTACTCTAACATATGCTTTTTAACACAATTCTATAATAATATAATTCTACAAATGCAATGCAACCTTGTACCTTTGTGTTAATATCTATAAAAGTTTAGTTTTTTAGCCAATTTACCTCAGTTTCAAACGAAAGTGTAATAGGATCTGCATTTTTATCTTCGCCCAATAGCTTCAACATACGCGTACATTAGTCTAAATTGGATACTCCGTATTTTCACATTTTATAAAAGATTTCAGTATCTGATTGAGAGCAGTGGGGAAATTTTTCAACACTAAGATCAGGTTTATTGATACGAAATTTCTCAAGAAGAACTTTCGGATTCTGACGTTTATCCATTTAAAGTAGTCATTTTTATTTCTCATCCTATCACACTTCTCTGCAACGCATGTTCTGTTCCCAGAGGTCGTACGCTTAATGGGCAAATATCACTATTTGTTTATAGAAATGTAAATCTAGGTTAAACGCGCGAAATTTCGCCTTATTTAAGAATAGGTTTTTCCATAAGAAAGTACTGGTAACGAAGAATTTTCCGATCGTGAAATTTCAGGACAAGTACGACCCCTGTCTGTTCCCCATTATCACCAGCTCAATGTTAGATTGAATCACATTATAAATTATAAAATACATATGCCATAATGTATATTTATATATTGTATATGAGGCTTGTACCAGAGTCATAAGAAATTTACTATTAATCCATTTCTTTCAGCGGCAAAGATTTGAGGATTTCTTAATTATAAAGTGTACTTTGTATAGATATTTCAACTTTATGTTTAATGTGTTTGAGACAGCGAATTTTAAATGTAGCCATAAGCAGTGTCGTGTGTAAAAAGTTTCTTAGAGCAAATGGCATTACAGATCTCATTTTATAAATTAACCAAATGGATACTTACTACTGAAATACAGTAACTAGGAAAGTTTAGGGAAATTTTACATGTAAAATTTGTTAAACAAATTTTACGGTAAAACATTTTTCAAAAAATAATTACGATAGTATTTCATGCATAATTATTTTAGGGACTGGATTTTTTTTTATAGGAACTATTGGAAAATTGTATTAAAACTTTATTTTAACATTTTATTGCGAAATTGGTATAAATTTCACTTTTCAAATACGAGATTATTTTTAAAAAATATCTAATTAAAAAAAAGACAAAACAAAAGTTTACGGGAAGTAGGATCGGATCAATAACTATTCTGGAACTGCCCTCCTTCAAAATTAATTTGACCTTCTGTGGGGCATTGGGAACTACTGTTTAGTAGATACATGGGTGCAGTTAAACGAAAGAGGCCACACCACAGCACTCTACAGATCTCGGTTGCTCTTCAGACTACCTTGATCAGATGGCACTTCCACAATGGGTGGAAATCAGCCTATCGGATATTCAAAAGTCGAATTTGAGACACGGGATACTCTCGGGAAATTCATCCGTTGCCTTCGTGATGCATTTATTCTCAGTTGACTAAATACTCATAATGTCACCTCAAATTATTTATGTGAAACACGACGTTAACTCATGGTCCGAAATTTTCGGCAAAATAAATACCGCGAAAACTACACGCGACAGTTCCATCATAAAATGGGATGTGATTTCCAATCCGACAATAATTTTATTGAACTTTCAAATTTACTTATTTTGGCAAATTATATTAAATCTATTAAAATTTCTTAAAAACATTCTGAGTGACTCCACTCTACTTTCGGAACACGGATGAAGCTGTCCGGAAAGTTATATATGTGTATAATTTCCAACATGATCGAATCAATGAATTAGAACGTTGGACTTGTTTTTACGGAACTGAAAAAACTACCCCGTCGCTACAGATGCTTGATAATATCGCCACAATATTAATCTCTGATACTCTGTCACATTTCCTGTTTCATTTTCTCTGCTCTGTAAAAAGAAACCATTTTTCTTAATCTAGGAAGATTTAATGTAAAAGGGACGAAAATATACAATAACCGTGTCACCCATGATTCCGAAAATCGTTCTTCATTTTTATAAATCTTTAAAAGATCCAATTTTCGACAGTTAAAGCGACAAAAAGAGCTACTAATGAAATTTATGAAAAGTGCCACTAATCTTCGGAAATGTTTCCGGTTAGGTGGATTTGCAAGCGTAGTTTTTGAAATACGTCTAGTGGTATGCCTGTCTTTATTATAAGAAATTATACTGCTACGGATACTGCAAAAATGACTAAGCTACATTTTGAATAAAGTTCATTCCTTTACTTCGTTAGGCAACACGAGACTTAAATTATTGAAAAAATCTTAAATAAATTCAAAATGAATCGTAATTTAAGAATGTATTTTGTAGGTTATCCGCTCATTTGTTCTTTCATTTGAAATTTCAAATTTTTTAGATACCGTTATTGCAGAGTATTTACATCATCAAAGTAAACATCATGCTAAATTCCAATCTTCTTGTTATCCAAACTTCTAGATCAACTATATTACAAATATAGTAATTATAAAACGTTTTTGATGCCGCATAATGTTAAATTTCTAAACCTTTAAAAACTGTTTTGTAGGTGCATCTACGTCTCTAAAATACAGTCATGTCACATTTCAAGTTTCTATCCGTAGCAAATTCAGATAAATCATAGGCTAGGCACTGAGGATGGTATGCTATATGCTGCAGAAACAGGTACGCTTAATATTTAAAATTATTAGTGCCTTTAACGTTGATATTTTTATGTTTCTATAATATTGCACCAAACTCTATCTTAATAATTTTTAATAATCATAGGCTAGGCTATTTTAAAATAGCTTATTTCACCCTTTTAAATTTCGAATATTTTACCCTCTAAGTGTTTGGGGCGTAATATTCAGTTCACTAAGCTCCAGGTTACACAGTTATACAAGCAATATTCAAGATAATATAATTCTATAGATTTAATGAATTTTAAATGCATTGAAGAATGATTAATACTCTCAAGGATTACATTCATTTTTGTAATTGAGTTTCTTTTATAATGTTGAAAGAAACATATTTTCTTAGCATTTTAATAAACTATTTATAACTAGCATCTGCATCTTAAAAGTAGCTACTATGATAAATTTCAAGTTTTGAACCCTAATTGTGAACTTTTTTAGAGAGTTTTCCGCTCATTCCACCTATTTATATTTCGAATCCTTTAGAAGCCATTCTTAACGAACATATAGTTTTTAAAAGTAATTATCACGCGCAATTCCAAGTTTACCAACTATACCATATACATCGCAAAATGAAAAGCCGCAAACTTTTAAATTTAGAATTTAAAAAAAAATTCTGGACGAGCATGTATGTCTATAAAGTAAAAATTATGCCAGATTTTAATTTACAGTGGCATTTGTGAACGTAAATTTAGAGCTCATTTTCGAAAAATTGCTCGCATACAATGTGTTAAGGAGGCAAGCAAGTTTGAACGTCGAAAAAAAATGTTCATACCTTATTTAGTTTTGGTGAGTTAAAATAACAACGTAAATTCCATTGGTCTTCTTTAGTGTTAGGCAAAGGGCATAAAATTAAAACTTCACAAAATAGGCACTGAAATAATCCCACAGTACATCCCTGCTCTTCGAAACGTCTCCGAAGAAACGCTCTGCATGCATTTAATTAACATTAACTATATATTACAATCCGCCCTAGAAGGCAAGATTGAATCTTGAACGTTGTTGATTGGGTAAAACGCTTAACTTGCTAACCACCCTTTTATATGTATTTAAATATTTCAAACTATTTTTTCCGCTTGAAATAATTTTTTAACGATCTTTGTTTGAAAGACGATTGAAGAGTAATGATTATTCTAAAGGATTTGTTTTTTAGAATATTTCACTTTTATGCATTAAGTTATATCTTTGTTTATATATAGTTTAATTTAAAAGTTTCAAAATATAACTTTAATGACGCCCACTGGGGTAATGGCGCGTACTTTTTTTTTAATGAAGTAATTTGTAAAAATAAATGTGTGAAAGATAGAGCTTGTTTTACATTTCTGAAGCATTACAGGATTCTGTTAAAAGTTGTTTTCACTTCCAAGTTATGGATCTTGTGCTTAGTTATTACTCTTTTGTTTACCATAATCCTCAAACAACCATCGATTTCTCCTTTTCTTATGATCACATCAAACACTTTAAGAAGTAGGGATCCGAGAAAAATTCTAACCTCAATGAAGACTGTAAAAAATGTTCGTGAATATCATTTCCCAAAACATTTCGTAAAACAAATACTTTACTCAATGATAAAATTTCCCACAATTAAATAAGGCGAATATTAGAATTCAAAATACTTAAAAAAATAAAAAGCGTCAGAACCCTGATTATATCCTGGGATGAACTGGCTCAGTATTTTGTCCTTTATAATGTACATGCGTCTCGTGTATTTAAGGCGTCCTATAATAAAAGGCTTAATGTTGCTAGAACCTCTGTTTAAAAAGGCCTTAGAAAATGTTCCGTAACCTGTTTGCTGTGTGCAGAAGTAACTTCACTTCATAGAAGTTTATATTCTTTTCATAGAAAAACTAATCTGAGTGACTGATTCTTTTCTTCAGTGTAAAGTATTTTGTATTATGCATTTCTGAACTGAAAAACTTTATCCCATGAAATAAAACTACAGTCTTAAGAGAAAGATTAGAATGTGTTTAATTATCTGTAAACAGGACATAAAATTCCACGTGACGAAGTTTCCATACAGCTTTCTTTTACATGTTTTAGCAGCATCTGATAAAAACTTTTATACAAGTTGCAAGTTTATTGCTAGAAAATCTAGACATATCATTTGTAAATCAGAAATTTTAATACCGGAATTAGAATTTGGAATAAGAAATTCTGTTCAATTCAACTAGCAATTTGCTTTTTTCTTGAATTTTAATCGAAAAAAAAATGGTAAGAAAACTTTTTTTATATTGTAATTTTAGATTTTTAGAATATAATAATCTTAGTTTCGAATTTAGATATTATGATCTTCAGGAAAGGGAGGGGCGATGTAAAATTTTCTTGTTTAATCTCAGAAAGGGGAGAGAAAAGACAGAAGAATTTCTTATTCAATAAATTGTTATATACGAAATGTTAAATGATCTCATCTCACATATACAGAGATGCCAGGAGGGGAGGCATACATAATATGTAATCGTTTTGATGTTTAAACAAATACAAATGACTTTACAGCTGAAGTGATCGGCAATATGCAAAAGTAGATCGCTAAAATTATTTTCTCCAGAAAATTGTAAAACACCCCTAAACACTTTTTCAGAAAAAAAAAAACCATACAGATTTAAATGGGCTCGATTTCAACAAAATTTGCATCTTTCAACTTAACTTACGATTCATTTCAGATTTTCTGGCGCGTGCGCAGAACGCCTGCCGTAGTCAGTGGACTACCGTGCCGTCGTCAGCGGTAATCCTCACCGGAGCTTCGTTTGGAAACAGGTTTCTTTGAAACACCCGTATAGCTTGCCATGTGTAAGCTGCCAAAGTCAGCCAAGTGGACAATTTTTAGACACTCTGTTTTTTTTTTCTTTTTTTGCAAATTTTAATATGAATCTAGGTTTTAATCATTTGGAAAAATAGACCAGCAATGAATGCGTGTGTATTAATTTAAAATTATTACCACTGGCGAGTGGCTACTATTGAAATATTATTGCTGAAATGGAGCAGTTTTCGATTAGAAAGGAGTTTCTTACCTCATTATACCCTACTTTTAGCCCAAAATCACATTGAAATGAACAGATATTCTGTCCGTATTAACCGTGATTCTGATTTTGTAGGGTAAAAATCTTAGTGTAGTTAATATGAATAATCATTCTTAAGTTTCAAATAGCTCGTTTTAACCGTGTCATTGTTTTACACGTGCCTGTATTAAACGACTTTAACTATATATCGTCTTATTTTTCCCGATAGATTTTTTTTTCTTTTTAAACACATATGAGACGTATGTACAGAGTGTTCCTAAACTAGCAGAACAAATTATAAGTGAAGAAAGTCCGAACATACGCTGTCTGACCAGTTTTTTTTTGGAAAACCCATTAGGCTAGTGTAAAATGCATTCACTTTAGTGAGTTTTTTTTTCATTAATACCTAAAAGTCATGTATTCTTTTCTATGTGAGAGCTATATGGTCACAAAAAATGAAAATAATGAGTTGCCATATATTGTTACTCCAACATATTGCCTTGCTGTAAAATAATTTTCCATTAGGTGATGCAAAGGAACTTTATTTATCATAAACTTTGAACAACATTTAAAATTTAGTAAAAAAATTATTATTGGTTGTTTATGGTATTAGAATTGTTATAACATTTTCTTAGAATATACCAACATCATTTCAAAAATAATTCCAAACATTTCTGCATCTTACGCTAATTTTTCTAAATATTACTGCTTTTTAACACTAGAACGCCCGGAAGAAAATTCACAAACACTCAACGGCACACCGCTCTTAACGCCAACATCTGTTGCCAAGCTCTTTGGCGAGAAAATGAACTTCGACGTGTGTTCTCATACAAATATGTTTGCAAAAATCTGAAGCTACTTTAATTTATCCATTCAACTGCGTATTTCTTGTTTGTGGAATACTTGCAAGAATACGAGTGCGAAATACTAAATCATTACTTTACCTTCTGAACAATTGTAATTATATGCATGCATTGTATATTGTGAACAAGTCAAATATTTAATTTTATAGATCTGCTGTATAACTTTGTATTTTTTTCCTCCCAAGCTAAAGTATTTATTTCTGTAGTGGTACGTAGTATGTGCTGCCATCTAGTGCAAACATAAGTACTAAATACATTATAATAACAAGTCAATTTCATCCTCTGAATAATTGTGATATGTATGCGTATATGCATGTATATGTATATTGTGAATAAGTGAAACATTTATTCTTATAGATCCGTTCTATAATATAAATAAGTAATATAAATATAAATTATATTTATATAAGTATATATGTATATATCCGCTCTATAATATAAGTAATATAAATAATATATAATCCGCTCTTTTTAAATGATTACCATAAATAAATGAAAATTTACAATAATTATCTTAGTTACTTGTTGCGTCTATGCTCAGATAAATGCTTTGTTGCTGATTGATTATAAGTTAAAAATAGCTAGCAGGGGGCGATCCAGGCAAAATTTGGGGCCTATTTTGGGCACTTTCGAAAAAAATCAATTTAATTAAACAGGCCTCTTCACCAAATTATTTTTAATAAAAATGGCCCCTTCACAAAATTCTTCTTAATAAAATAGGATCCCTTCACAAAGCTCATTCCATAAAAACATACCCTTCATTAATTATTTTTTATTTTATCAGATTTTAAAATGTGCATTTTGTAAACAAAACAAGTTCTCTTAAAAACAAAACTTTACAGGATGGCTTAAAGCCGTTATTATTAATTAATACTTTGTTCAAATTTAAGTAACTGGATTTCATCTTTCGTTGTAAAATTTATTTTTCACAAAAATATAAATAATTCCCCAAAATAACTTTTGTTTTTCACAAAATGCCCCCCCACCCCCCCCCCCCAAAAAAACACTGCATAGTCTCCTGATCAGTAATGGAACCCCCCCCCCCCTACACACACACACACACAGACACACCCAGACACAAAGTTTTTGATCCGTAAATAAATAGTAAATAATAATTTAGTTTTTAATATTTTTTTCATAACTTTTCCATGCATGCTTCATAATCAAACCACTTAGGAAGCAGAAAATTTGCATTTTTTTTTCAAATTAATAGAAAACTTTGAATTTTATATACTAATGGCCATTTACAAAATTGCATTTATTTCAAAGATTTTAGGATATTTCATCGATTTCTCCTTTTTATTAATTTTTTATTAATTTATCCATTAAGGGAACGTTCAATTAATTTTCTTCTCTGTACGGCAATCAAGTTTATTTAAAACAAATCAAAAATTTTACTTAATTAGGATGAATATCAAAAAGTAAAAACCTAAACACGGAACTTTGTAAGCGTATCCAAAATATTCATATAAAGCGGATATAAATATTCGCACATGCAAATTTTGAACTACGATACTAAAAATAGACTGCAGCATGCATGCATGCGCGGTTCATCATGCAAAGTTCATTTTCTCGCCAAAGCGCTTGGCAACAGAGGTTGGCGTTAAGAGCGATGGGACATTAAGTGTTTGTGAATTTGCCGCCCGGAAATTTTACTCAAGTTTCATAAAAATATTTCACCCCAGAATATTTATTTAACCCGGGAGAACTCGCTGCATGAGATTTTCTCTCACCATCGTACTTTTTTAAAGACTCTTGTTTAATCCATTTTTCATTTTAATTAAAATTTCAAATGTTATTTCAGTTATTTTACCTCTTTTGTGAATAAAAATACTAAGCCAACCAAAAAAAGTTGATATTAAGTGAATGTAAAGTAAAAGAAAAGTGATTAGCACTGTGAGAGAAATTCTCACTAGCGAGTTCTCCCGGGTTAAAATTATTGGCGTATTTAACGTAATCTTGCGTCGCTTAAATAAAACTTATTTTATGAAACAAATTCTGGCTCCAATGGACATTTAATCCTCTGGTCGGAGTCAAATCGACTCCTTTCGGGCGTTCTAGATTTAACCCTCTCGCTGCGCAACCCTAGGAATACTTGGACAAGCATTTTCCCGTCAAATTAATACTATTTCGTTGTTCCCACCAGTTATTTTTTAGCTAAAACTTTGTCTGATTTAATCAGGACATTTTCCCTGATTACGATAGTCAAAAATTTCTGCTCAACCGGTAATAAAATATTAAAATTTCTGTAAAATAAGCTCATCGCGAAGAATTACTTACGCAAGGAGAGGTTTAAACAATCTACTATCCCAAAAATTCCAAAGTATCGTCGGATTACAGTGTGCCTTTAGTTTTAATTTTTCCAAAATAAGAAAAATATAGGAGGTGCCTTTTCCACTGCTACAATATATGATAAATTTTAAATGAATATTCACACTCCGTAGAGTGACTGATGCAATCTTTGGCGATATTTTAAGCAGCAATTTTATCTTAGTTGAATATCTGTGATCTGAAAGGTTTTGTCTTTTGCATGATATTGGCTTTTAAACAGATTATCCTTTATTAGCACTATTCTGATTTTTAATAAATAATTAAGCGATGGAATTGACTTTTTCGGCGATGAAAAGATGCAGCAAAATTAATTACATATCAAAAGATTTACCAAATGATAGGATTTCCATGTCACTTGTTTTTTGCGTATCAGTATTAATGCTATGTTTTATTGTATTTATTTACAATAAAAAACTGCGAACCAAAAATTATATAGTACGATTAAAGATTTAGTACATTAATCACTGCTATCAACGTGTTTTTTAGCTATCATATTACAATCACATAGTTGCCAATCTCCCGATTTTTTTATACCAGGGCCTTCTTACAAAAATGTGTACTTTATGTAATTACAAAAATTTTGCACTCTTATAAAACAAGCAGTTGTACATAAAGATATTGTTCTGAAAAAAACGGAAGGTTGGCAACTATGATTTTCATACCATATACACCAAACTTTCTAATCACTCTATCAACATTCTTAAACATGTACTACGTTTTTTTTTTTTTTTTTTTTTTTTTTTTTTTTTTTTTTTCTAAAGAAAATCGAGTTAAAATAAAATATGTTAAAATAAATATATTCAAGTTCCCCGTAGCACGTTCTCCATAAGATTCATGTTGCGTTTCGTTTACATGAAGAATGTTACAAAGGGAAGAAAATTACTGTTATTGTTGCTTCGATTGTCGAAATTATACTTAATGCGAAGCTATTATAATGGTTTGTAATCACACTTTTGCAAAACATATACTAAATACAATTCTTTAATGTGAAGAATGTTTATTTAAAGAGACTACTAATTAGGTTTTTTATCTTTCTAGTTTCTTTAATTATCTTGATGTTTCAAAGAAAAATAAATTTGAGTTATATTGTTTTTTAAATGACAGTCGTGTAAACAAGCAGAATTTAAAACCTAGGACAATTAACAGTGCTATATTTCAATAGATACTCTTAAGATTTAAAGAAATCATATGAGTTAAAATCATTAATTTTAGAGTACCGAGATGAAAGGATTTATCATCGATTACATCGAAAACTTATTTCATGTTTTACAAATAATTTTTGAAATTACATAAATTAGCTGATTCAAATTATACTATTAGATTATCCCAAATGTTTCTTTCAATTTTTACATAAAACGAACCATGTGAAATTCCAACAAACCACCCCGTTAACTCTAAACAATACCGCTCGCAATTTGACGCATTGAAGGAGGCAAGCATATTCAGTGCGCTGAACAGTGCTGAACAGTCGAGCAGCGTTGAGGGGTTATTTATCTCTTATCAGCTTAACAGCTAGTCTGAAGATTTAATGTCTTACTAATAATGAGCCACTAGGAAAAGTAAAAGTGTAGTTGTTAAAAACTACATAATAATAAAGAAAAAATATTAAGGATAGAATCTAAAATTAAGAACTTATTTTTAAGAGATAAAAAAAATAACGTCTTTAAACATAGATAAATATATAAGAATTATATTAAATATAGGTATAACTGTAGTTGCAAGAACTACTATAAAAAAGATTTTTAAAAAACTGTGAAAAGGCATTAAAGTTAGCACTTGTTAAGTAACACTCACCAAGCTAGGACAGGAAAAGCAGTAAGGGAAGATGCAAAGCCACGTTACACAAAAGGCACTAAACAGGGCGATATATATATTTTTTTTATGTATATATATATATATATATACATACACAGTAGCGCTCAAAAGTATTTTGACAACCTTATATTCTCTCTTATTTTATTTAACATAAAAATGTAAAAGAAAATATATTCCCTATAATTGAGAACACTATGACTGCAGTTATTCAAAAGTATCAAGTTTCAACTTGTTTGTTTACATTCGGCGCCACCGAAGAAATATGACTACCCCTTAGCTCAAAAGTATTTTGACAATTAGTTTGCATTTAATTGTTGAAGGTTTCAGTGGCGCTATAGCTTCGATTAGTGTTTATATTGACTTATTGTGATTTTTTTAAGGATCAGGAATGCCGAAATGTAAAAAAAAAATATTGAAGTGATTCTAGAAAAGCCGCTGTAAATGCACTTAAGAAAGGTATACTGCAAACAGAACTAGCTCGTTCTTTTAACGTGTCTCGGCATTTTTTATTACATAGAATAAAGTTTTTAATAAATAGAAATACATCGAAAATAAGCCTCAAAGTGGCCATCCGAAAAAAAACAACTTGCAGTGTTGACTGTGTTATAAAAATGATATCTAAAAGTGATTGTCGTAAGTCCGCTGTAATAATAAAAATGAATTGAAAGAAAATTACGGCATAGACATACACGTTTCATCAGTCAAATGACGCCGAAACCTCTATGGTTTACATGGCAGAAGACCAGCAAAAACACGTTTATTATTTACTAAGAATAGGAAGGCTAGAGGCGCATTTGTAAAACGGCATAACCCTTTCAGGGGCAAAGCAATTCCATTGCTAAAGTGAGGAAATTAATGATTGACACCGGAATTTGAAAACAGATTTATTTATAAATAACAAAAAGCTATATTTCACGCACTTAATAAACCGAATTTTTTTAACCAAAATTCTGGTGTCAATCATTAATTTCAACACTTCAGCAATGGAATTGCTTTGCCCCTGTAAGCAGGGCCTGATTACCAACGGGGCACACTTACACCAATACATTTTAAAAGAAAAGTTCGGCTTATCTAAACGCCGTATTCATGTAAAATTTCTGCCATGAATGAGCCGAAATTTTCTGTTTGTTTTTAGTGGTAGGAATTTGCCCCGTTGGTAATCAGGCTCTGCCTGTAAGGGTTATGGTGTTTTCCAAATGCAACTCTAGCCTTCTTATTCTTATTAAATTAGATACGTGTTTTTGCTGGACTTCTGCCATGTAAACCATAGAGGTTTAGGCGTCGTTTGACTGATGAAACGTGTATGTCTATGCCGTAATTTTCTTTCAATTCATTTTTTATTATTACAGCGGACTTACGACAATCACTTGTAGATATCATTTTTATAATACAGTCAACATTGCAAGCTGTTTTTTTCGGATGGCCACTTTGAGGCTTATTTTCGATGTATTTCTGTTTATTAAAAACTTTATTCCATGTAATAACAAGTTGCCGAGACACGTTAAAAGAACGAGCTAATTCTGCTTGCAGTCTACCTTTCTTAAGTGCATTTACAGCGGCTTTTCTAGAATCACTTCAATATTTTTTACATTTCGGTATTCCTGATCCATAAAATTTATCGCAATAAGTCAATATAAACACTAATCGAAGCTATAGTACCACTGACACCTTCAATAATTAATTGCAAACTAATTTTCAAAATACTTTTGAGCTAAGGAGGAGTCATATTTCTTCGCTGGCACCGAATGTAAACAAACAAGTTGAAACTTGATACTTTTGAATAACTGCAGTCATAGTGTTCTCTATTATAGGGACTACATTTTCTTTTACATTTTTATATTAAATAAAATAAGAGAGAATATAAGATTGTCAAAATACTTTTGAGCGCTACTGTATATATATATATATATATAACCATTAATTAAACATAACCTACCACCATCAAAAACCGTAATATTATGAATTAAAGCTGTAAGTATAAAAAAAGTGCCAAAAAATTTATTATAAGAATTATTATGGAAGAAAAAAGGAAAAAGTGGACACCGACAAATAATGGAAAAGCTTATATATTGAATTACGTTATCAAGGGCACAGAATTCAATGATATAAGCAATATGGCCGTTTTCTGTGAGAAAAATAAGCTAAAGCTAAAAATTATTTTTCCCTGTGCCCAAACAACCATTAACCCCTTGGGGACGAGCGACACGTATACGTGCCGCATGAAGCGCTCAGAATCCTTGTTTTTCCTCACCAGTAAAATTTAACTGTAAAATTTGCCTTATTTAATCAGCGCATTTTCTCGATTCAAGAATACACAAATTTCTGTTTTAAAAAAGCGGTGATAAAAGATTAAAAATTTCATAAAAGGCTCCCGTCCCGAAGGGGTTAAAATCAAGTGAATAGAATAAAAATGAAAACAGAATAGAAACAAATAATATGAAATGGAAAAATCAATAAAACTTGTTTAAATATTTATATGATATAAAATAGAAATAATAAACAACATACCCATTATATTTCAGTATTTTTCAATATATCCACGCGCACATGGCTACCAAAATATCGTAAAGATTAAGGTGAATAAAACAGTTAAGAAAACACAGTAATTGATACCAATGGATGCAATTAATACATTTTGAAATACCATGATAAATACATTTAATATAATATAAAATAAAATAAATAGAAAGTAATTACATTATTTAAAATAACTAAAATGCACTATTAAAATAATTAATTACTATTTAACAATATCGTCAAAATTTATCTAGAAAATCCACCTGGTGTAGTAAATTATAACTGAAAAGGAGCTTCAAAAAGCATATATATATATATATATATGTTAAACGACCTATTTCGGAGGAGAGCTCTCCTATCCTTCTTAGTAATAAATTCAAGAATATCGCTAGCGAAGTTACCCTAACTGAAAATGTGGATATGGATGAGTCAAATGTTAGTGAAAATACTCAGGATGTTGCCAAAGTTAAAAAATCTGTTAACCCTTTCTACGTCGAAGTCGACAGCAATTGGGCGTCGGTAGCCCATGAAATTACGGAGTTAAACTCAGAAAAACCAAAAATAACGCTAAAAAGCGAACGCATTGTTATACAATGTAACTGTGATAAGGACTTTAAAGCTACTCAAAAATGGCTAGACCAAAACAAAAAGAAATATACCACTCTTGATCCTAAAGAACTTCGACCCAAAAAATATGCATTAGGGGCCTCCCCTGTTACACCGATACTAAAATTATCGAAGATAGTGTCAGGGAGCATGGTTTCGCAGTCACTAGGGCTGCCATGCTTAAAAATCGTAAAACTGGCCAACCAATGTCGATATACATGGTAAATGTAATACCACGTAAGAACTTCGAATAAATTTACCAAATCAACTTTATACATTATATTTCCGTTAAGATTGAAGCTTTTACTAGCAAAAATCGGGTAAAACAGTGCTACAAATGCCAAGGTTACGGACATGCATCTGAAGTGTGCGGCTTCGACGCTAAATGCGTAAAATGCGGTGATCTACATTTAAGCACAGACTGTAAGCACAAGGGGCGTATTAAACCTACTTGTGCCAAATGTGGACTTGGACACCCAGCGAATTTCCGCGGTTGTCCAAAAAATCCCTACAGACTAGAAAATAAACAAAATCGTAAAACAAGTAATAGCGTCAGCAATCTCTCGCAAGAAACCCAAATCCTAGCTGATATATTTAAGGATTATAATTATACCAAAAATACTAAAGACTCTGAACCCTCAACCAGTAATGAAACATTAAACTCTGATATTAACGATAGCACTACCGCAAACACCCATACCTCCCCTACTATAGAAAATTCTAAAATTCCTACAAATTACACCAACGATATAAAAGATATTCTTAATACCTTCAATGAAGTTAAGGAAATCTTTCAAATCACTAAATTTTTAAAATGTATAAAGAACATCTCAACTCAATCTAAGAAACTCGATAATCCGATGCAAAAACTGATGGTTATATTAACTGAATTTGATAAACTTGCAAGTCAAATCAACATTAATGAAGATTAAGCTCTTCAATTGTTAAACTTTTTGCTTTCTCTCTGTTCGTGCTGTTTGTTTAAAATTTTATATAAAAAAGAAACTTCTTAAATTGCATATTAGGCTCTTCTCATGTTATTCCTCTTATTTTTTCTTTCTTTTTGTTTTATTCACCTTCAATTACTAGACTGGGTGGACACCGTCCTCTTGCTGTCGTTGTTCCTCTCGGCTTTTGCGTTTCTCTGTATATTTAGTTAGAACTCTCCTCATTGTAGCTTTTTTACATATTTATTATTTTTTCCTTGCAGTACATTAAACTCTCTTATAAATGTGTATCTATTTAATTTTTTTTCATTTCTTCTATTTTTCTTGCATTGTGTTTAACCTTTTATTTTTCATGTTATACTTAATATATGGTCTCTGAATTGAGTCTTTTTTTTTATGGGACTTCCTTTGGTGGCTTTTTCGCCCGTCCTGGACATTTATTTGGATCATATGGAACATTTTTTTTCACTAATTATACTAACAATTTTTTCTTTTAAAAATTGTCTATCTTCTTAGTTTTTACCTCTTTTTGTGGCTACTAGCCGCGTTTAAACGCTTTCTTTTTCTAAGGCTCCCATTGCATTGTAACACGATATATATTTAGCCTGGATGTAAAGTTGCCAAGCAACTAGGGAATCCAAACACGAGCTAACATTGTTCCATTGTTCCATTGAAAATCATTATACTGTTTTGAAAGTGTTAAGAATCGGGTATCGTGCAGTCTTCTGTGACAGCATGTCAGATAAAGAAAAGAAGTTCTGTTAAAGGACGTCTTGGTCACCACAGCAATGGGCCGCTCAATACACATACACGAAAATAGTTCTTATATTAAGGAATACATTTTTTATACGTTTCCGGTGTGTCTTTTGTAATCGAATTTCACTTTCCTAGTGAGTGCCCCCACGTCTGCAATGACTGACCGAAACCGTATTACTGACTATTTGTACATTCTAAAAAATAATTCTTGAACGCATGATTTGAAATGTCAGCTTTCAAATATTCATGTTTTTATGACCCGTAACAACTTTCTATTCAGCAGTATGGCGGGTTTTAACCCTAGATCTACCGGGAATTTTATTCAAGTTTTAATAAAACGTTCTACACCAGAATTTTTATTTAAAACTATTTAACTTATTTATTTACCTTATTTTTGTCTGGTTTATATACTTAGTTTATTTTAAAGAAATTTCTGGTTTGAATGAATATTTTGTATGTACCTGTCGGGTCCAATGGACCCGTCTGGTAGACGGAGGGTTAATTTATTTTGTTTCAGCTTTCTTGATAGCTTTTATTAAATTGTAAAAATAGTCTTATTAAATGACTATTTAAAAAAAGGATGTGGGGGGAGGAGCAATCTGAATTACAATAAACCCGGGCAACATTGCTACTCAACGATTTGAGTTCAACAGCTTTAATTTAGACGATTTGGGGTTTTCACTCGTCATACTTGACCGACATTCTTGCACTTTGAATATTATATTTTT
This sequence comes from Maratus speciosus, assembly GCA_963932465.1. Classification (NCBI taxonomy): domain Eukaryota; kingdom Metazoa; phylum Arthropoda; class Arachnida; order Araneae; family Salticidae; genus Maratus; species Maratus speciosus. The sequence goes on from OZ010792.1 coordinate 603,091,186, forward strand.
CAATTAAATAACTGAATTTGAAAATAAAAATATCATATACTTATTATAGTATACGTATAAATATATAAAGGATTCAAAATTCTACTTAGAAATTTTAAGGCGTGGTTAGTTGGGAAGGTTGACGTCAAACAAAATCGATGCTAGCAATAATCTGTATATTTAAAACACAAGGCTGTTTTTTTAGTCCCAGCCCTGAGCTTTCTATTGAACCAATTTTGATAATTATTTTTTTAGTGAAAGCAGATATGCCCATACTAGCTATTTATTTAATTTATTTCCATTTTTATTTTTAAATTTTAAAAGGTATTTCTGACATTCCTTTAAAATGCAGGCAATTGGATTACTTCCATTGTTGCAGAGAAAAGAGAAACTTGAGTTTATTTTTATTGATTACAGACTTATTGATGCCATTTTCTCATTACAATTAAAAATAACTTTTTTAAAAAACTGAACAGAAAATGACGCCATACTTCAAAAACCACTCATATACCTCATAAAACTGTTACATTTCAATATTTTTTCGTTCCGTTGAGACACTAGTTGAAATGCCTCAATGACATGATAGAAATATAAGAAAAAAATTACATCATATTTTAACAAAAACGGACATTTTCATTGATAAAACAAATGCATCTAAAAATGCATAAACCGGAACTATTAGTCGCCAGTTTTGAGATTAGAACTCAAGTCAAGAGTGCGAATATTCATTATGCAAAGTTGTAGGTGACAAACCTCCTTCAAGTTTGTAAAAGAAAATATTCAGTAATAACTTATTGCGTGTAAAAATATTTTTTAAATGGTGAACACGGATATGAGAGGGACTTATGTAAATTTTGAGATGCTGGAAATGCCTTAAGGTTTAGATTATGCAGAAAAAAAAATAATCTACGATTTTGTCAGAGAGAAATAATTTTTGCTGATTTTTCATTTCGTAATACGTAGCACAAGAGCCTCAATTGATAATTTCTTCATATTTACTTATCTTGATTATATTTTACTAATTACGTATACGAATAAAGTTTTTTCAATACCTTTGATTTTTCAATAACTTGGCACAGTTGACATTTAAGGAAATAGTATTTTGGTAACTTTAGATTAATATAATGTTTTAAGAGTCAAACTAACCAATGTTCGGTGATTTTTTAATTGCAATTAATTTTGTATGTTTATTATAAATGTGTGTGGCAGTTCTTTTTTAAACATTTTCTTTCGTCAAAATTCGACGGGTTCCATCTCGTATTGTTTTAAATGTTTAAGCGTTGTAATAATGATATTAAATGTGTCAATTGGCTTTGAACCCGATAACAGAAATTCACCAAGAAAAAAAAACTCCAAAGGTTTTTCCCATTTGTCCCCAGTAAAGCTCAGCCAAGCAAATACTAATAACAATAAAGAAAAGACACAATTTAAACCACAAAAAATTGCAGTCTAGATGACTCTACATTGGGCTTAATTAAAGCGCATGTTTTATAAAAATTTCTGGTACATAACAATAAAATGTTCGACAGACTTGTGTTATACACAATTATAAGCAACTTTGTCTTTCTTCATTTTGGTGAACGTAAGAAATTCTACTAGTTTCAAGTCATTAGAAAGACTAAAAGGAAATGTAAGAAAAAAGACCAGCTAGTCAAAACAGACAGCAGGAAAGCAGAAGACACGGAGAGTATTTGCCAATCAGAAGAAAATAATAAAGCGATCTGGATAAAAAGTCAGAGTGCGAGAATGAAAATGTAATTAAAAATATATAACAAGAATGAAAAGTATAAATAATTAAATAAAATTATATAAAAAATGTTATGATTACAAATAAAATAGAGATAAAATTACTTAACTATATACATATAAAGTACAAATAAAAAAATAATAGTAAAATATATAGTTGAACTTAACAACATTTTCCAAACTACATGGTAGAATCAAATTTTTCATGAACTGTCACATCGCGGTTAAGATAAATAGCTAAATTTTGAAAAAAATCCAATTCAGAGACGCTATAGATTTTAACGATAATTTTAGTATTTAGAAAATAAAACCAGTGGTTGAAATCCTGAATGATTGGTTAAAGATAGAAAATTCATAGTTAGAGACATAACAGGGGTTATTTTAACGGGTTTTATTTTGTCCTCTATAACATAACTGGCCAACATTACAGAAAACTGTTATAATTAAAGCAGAGTTATAAATACGCAGGTTTTAAGGTCATTTGGTGTGGCGATAAAGTATAAATCACAGTCGATGAAACAGTTCATTTATTAAATTCAACTTGAATTTTAATAACTTAAATAATAAAGATATATACATACACCTCCAGCTTTTGCTGGGAATTATATAGACATATTATAGCTGTATCAAGGAGTAAATTTAAACTCCAACTCAATCGTCCTTCCATTACATTATCTCCATCACTACACAGCATACTCCATGGAGTTGTTTCACAATAAATATACTTACTGAGTACATCAAAACTGGAATAAAAATATGCATACAGTTACAGTTAAAAGAGAGTGCCTTTACGACCGAAATGGAAAAATAAAAACTGGTTCGGAACGATATAACTTCCGAACAAACCAAACGACAAATTTTGGGGGACAAGACTTTGTCCAGATTTCCAACATGCGGCCCCATCGGTCGTAAATACCTTCTCTTTTCATAATCAAAATCAAAAATATTACAAATAGCTCTTTGAAATTTTACATACAGGAGAGGTTTTGTCAGAAAGTCTGCCTTATTATCTTTAGAAGTTACATGTTTTAACTCAAAAACATTTTCATTAATTAACTGACGAATAAATTGACATCTTATGTCAATGTGTTCGTTTTAAAATTCTCTTGGCTATTTTTAGAAAAATAAATGGCAGATTCATTATCACAGTACTGAATTGGTTTTATCCTATCGTATAAATTAAGTTCATTTAAAACTCTTGAATACCAAGTCAGTTCCTTTACACTTTCAGTTAATAAGATAAACTCAGATTCCATAGAACTGAGTGCAATACATTTTTGCTTCGATGATTTCCAAGCAAACGGAACGTTACTGAAGTAAATTATATAACCACTACTTCAATGTCTTTTAGTAAGTTGACATCCCCAATTAGCATCTGAATATGCACATAAACTTAATGATTTTACATTAGACAGATTTATTTTAAAACTTTTAGTAGCAAAAACATAATTCATAATATCTACTACTATTAACCAGTGTTTATATGTATACCCATTACGAAACTGTGACATTACATTTACAGGAAAACTAATATCGGGTCTTGATCTAATTGACAAAAATGACAGACACCCGATTAAAGATCGGTATGGAAATTTTTTCATTAATTCGTTTTCGATAATTTCATTTTCGTTAACTTTATCTGGTAAAACAGAGCCAATTTTAAAAGGTAATTTAACATAACTTTTAGGTAAATCTTTATATTTTAATTCTAATCTCTCAATATAAGTTCTTTGATGAACGAACAATGAATCTTTAATCTGTTCAAAGTTAACACCTAGCAAATACTTTGTTAATCCTATTTCAGTAATTTCCAAGCTATTTTTTAACATATTAGTTACAGATTGCAATACATTTTCATCTTTAGCAAACAAAACTAAATCATCTACATAGACAACTAAAATTGCATTACTATTCAGTTTATACACACAGTTACACCATTTTAATTTACAAAATCGAAGATTATGTAATATATTATCTAATTCAGAATTCCATTCGCGGCCACTTTGCCTTAATCCATAAATTGATTTATTTAACAAACAAACTTTATTTTCAGCACCCTTCATTTAAAATCCCGGAGGTTGTTTTATAAACACAGTTTCTTTTAAAGAGCCATATAAATATGCTGATTTTACATCCAATTGAATATGATACCAATTTAACATAGAAACTAATAAAATAAACATTAGTTTTATAATTGAAAAATTTACAACAGGTGAAAATATATCAATAAAAATCAATACCTGGTTTCTGTTTAAAACCTTGAGCTACGAGACGTGCCTTGTACTTTTTACCATTTTTGTCCGTGTTTTTTATATTATAAACCCATTTACTTCCTACTATTGTGGAATTTTTCGGTGGATCAACCAACCGCCAAACTTTTCTCTTGCTCATCATCTCAAGTTCTTCCCTCATCGCGGCATTCCATTTCCCCGTTTCTGGATTTATTTGTGCATCCTCAAATGATTTAGGGATTTCGGTATTATAAAATTCATGTTGAAATAATTCAGTTAAATATGGATCGTCCGAATCACTAGTTGAGGGTTCACTTAAAGTTTCAGTATTAGGATGAGTAGTTTTAGGTTTAAAGTCAAACTTATCTGGCTCAAACGGGATTTTATTTTCCTTACAATATTTTTTAACATCATTTAAAGATCTCAGTCTCGTATTTGTTATCGGGGTATAATAATATACATCAATTCTCTTACATTTCTTTCTCGGTCTTTCAATCCTTTTCCACTCTGAAATATTTATAGAACTTACAGTTACCTTACTCCCCTTTATCTCTTCATCTTCGTTTAAGCTATCTCCTGGTAGTTCATGATTAAGATCTAAAGTTGCGTTACTTAAAACGCTTGTTTTAATTTGAGATTCATTAAAATTCAATATCAAATCCTTATATTTGTTTTCTCCCACAAATAATGTTTCTACACCCTTTTTGGATTCATTTACACTCACATGAATAGTCTCTACAATTCGCCTTTCTTTTGGAATGTAAATTCTATATCCTTTAGTTTTTATGGCATAACCAACTAAGATACCTAGTAAAGCTTTCGGTTGAAGTTTATTTCGCTTAACTTTAGGAACATGAACAAATGCTAAAGAACCAAAAATTCTTAAATGTCTTACCGAAGGTTTGAATCCCGTCCATAATTCTTGCGGTGTAAGACCTTGGGTTAAACTGTGTTCAGTCCTATTTTTTGTATGAACAAACGCCAAAAGAGCTTCCCCCCAGAATGACGGTTTTAACCCGCTATCGTGTAGCATTGCTCTAACTGCATTCATTGCTACTTTATTAAAATTTTCAGCAACACCCACCTGCTCTGGAGTATAAATGGAGGATCTTTCGATTCTTATACCTAAATCAGTTAACAGTTTCTCAAATAATTTATGGGTAAATTCCAGCCCATTATCAGTTCGTACACATTTTAACCTTTTACCAGTTTGTCTCTCAGCTTTAACTAAAAACTTTTTAAAGCATTCAAACACTTCCGTTTTATCCTTAATTATATAAACCTCAGTCCTTCTAGAATAATCGTCAATTATTGACAAAAAGTATTTCCCCCCTCCTAACGAGTTAACAGGGCTAGGACCCCACAAATCCATGTACACCCTATCGAGGATTTGATTAGAAATGCGTTTATACAAATAATTTCTTTTAAACGATTTTCTGTTAGATTTTGCAATTACACAATTTTCACACATCTTATTTTTGTTTTTACAGTTAATATTTTCAATACCTTTAACACAATTATTTTTACTCATTTTTTCAAGTAAAGGTAAGTTTGTATGACAAAATCTACGATGTACAATCTCTGAATTTAAACTAGTAGAATAAGCAAAATTTTCACATTTTGAAGCATAACCTTTAACAATATACAATTTATCAACTCGAGGTACAGTAAAACAATATCTATTAAATTTATCATACACAATCATTTTATTATTTCCCCATTTAATTTGGTTTCCTGCAATGTCTATATTAGACCCACCAATTAAATTTCTTCTCATGTTAGGAGCATATAACACATTTTTTAAAGTTATTTCTACATTACCTGTTACATCTAGTATGGTAAAGTCAATATCACCAATACCCAGTATTTCCGACGAACAGTCCTTGTCTCCTATTAGCACTTGCTGAGGGGGGAGGTTCCTATATGTTACAAATAGACTCCTGTCATTTGTAAAATGAGAAGTAGCCGCTGAGTCCAGAAGAAATTCCACGAAATTTCTACCATTTGAAGATATTAGGGCGAATTCAGATTGCTTTGTAGGTTCACTGTAGAAAACTTGCTTTTTCCCTCTAGAGTTCTTTTTGAAACAACTTGTATCTGTGTGACCAGGTCGTTTGCAGTAACTGCATATTAAACTCGGCCCCATACGATTAGCTGGTGAAGTATACGATCGTCTGGTGGTGAATCCCGTCCATAATTCTTGCGGTGTAAGACCTTGGGTTAAACTGTGTTCAGTCCTATTTTTTGTATGAACAAACGCCAAAAGAGCTTCCCCCCAGAATGACGGTTTTAACCCGCTATCGTGTAGCATTGCTCTAACTGCATTCATTGCTACTTTATTAAAATTTTCAGCAACACCCACCTGCTCTGGAGTATAAATGGAGGATCTTTCGATTCTTATACCTAAATCAGTTAACAGTTTCTCAAATAATTTATGGGTAAATTCCAGCCCATTATCAGTTCGTACACATTTTAACCTTTTACCAGTTTGTCTCTCAGCTTTAACTAAAAACTTTTTAAAGCATTCAAACACTTCCGTTTTATCCTTAATTATATAAACCTCAGTCCTTCTAGAATAATCGTCAATTATTGACAAAAAGTATTTCCCCCCTCCTAACGAGTTAACAGGGCTAGGACCCCACAAATCCATGTACACCCTATCGAGGATTTGATTAGAAATGCGTTTATACAAATAATTTCTTTTAAACGATTTTCTGTTAGATTTTGCAATTACACAATTTTCACACATCTTATTTTTGTTTTTACAGTTAATATTTTCAATACCTTTAACACAATTATTTTTACTCATTTTTTCAAGTAAAGGTAAGTTTGTATGACAAAATCTACGATGTACAATCTCTGAATTTAAACTAGTAGAATAAGCAAAATTTTCACATTTTGAAGCATAACCTTTAACAATATACAATTTATCAACTCGAGGTACAGTAAAACAATATCTATTAAATTTATCATACACAATCATTTTATTATTTCCCCATTTAATTTGGTTTCCTGCAATGTCTATATTAGACCCACCAATTAAATTTCTTCTCATGTTAGGAGCATATAACACATTTTTTAAAGTTATTTCTACATTACCTGTTACATCTAGTATGGTAAAGTCAATATCACCAATACCCAGTATTTCCGACGAACAGTCCTTGTCTCCTATTAGCACTTGCTGAGGGGGGAGGTTCCTATATGTTACAAATAGACTCCTGTCATTTGTAAAATGAGAAGTAGCCGCTGAGTCCAGAAGAAATTCCACGAAATTTCTACCATTTGAAGATATTAGGGCGAATTCAGATTGCTTTGTAGGTTCACTGTAGAAAACTTGCTTTTTCCCTCTAGAGTTCTTTTTGAAACAACTTGTATCTGTGTGACCAGGTCGTTTGCAGTAACTGCATATTAAACTCGGCCCCATACGATTAGCTGGTGAAGTATACGATCGTCTGGTGGTGTCCAGGTCGCTTCCACTACGTGAAGCCCATGGCTTTTTACTGCTTCCAAAATTCTCCGCTGGAATGGTTGGTTTAACGGTAAGGTTTTTAAACTTAGTTGCATAAGCATCACCTACAGCGATAACCTCTTTACTTTCATCTTTTCGTTTTAAACAAATTCTGCCATATTCAGTTATTAACTGCTTAGATACATTTTCTAATTTAAATTCTTTACCTTCTAATCTATGTAACACTTGAACTAGATTATCATATTCCTCAGGTAATCGACGGATTAGTTGAAAACATACTAACAGTTCTATCATCTCAAATCCAGCATCTTTAATCTGAACCTTCTTTTCTTCAATTTTTTTACAAAATAAACATATAGTTTCTTCTTGCGAGTTTAACTTCATCTCGAAAAATTCATCGACTAATCCCGCTATGCTTGCTCGTGAAGTTGGTTCGAAGTTTAACTTTAAAATATCCCAGGCATCTTTGCCGCTTTCAGTCTGAGCAATTAGTATCTGGAATTTCCGTTCGATGGATTGGTAAGTTGTTGTATAAGCTCTTCGTTTACGCCATTCAAAATCGCTTTTCTCACGATCAGAGGCATCCGATTTACATGCGATATCTGGCTTTGTAATAAACTCCCAACAATTTCGGTCAATCAAGACACATTTGACGTCGAGCTTCCAGGAAGGATAGTTATAATCCGATAGTTTCGGGAAGAAATAAGTTAACTCTGGAACTTGTGCCATTATGCAGTATATATTTCATCTAAATCACACCATATTTTATCTATTTGACCTTTAAATATCATGACATGGCCGATTAACCATGTTATAATTAAAGTAGAGTTATAAATACGCAGGTTTTAAGGTCATTTGGTGTGGCGATAAAGTATAAATCACAGTCGATGAAACAGTTCATTTATTAAATTCAACTTGAATTTTAATAACTTAAAATAATAAAGATATATACCGGGTGTCCCAAAAAGGACTGACTGATTTTAAAATTCAATAACTTGCAAACGGTGACAGATATTAAAAAAATTCTTGCAGGAGGGTTATGCATACGGTCAAAAGTTTTATTACAGTGATTTTCAATTTTAGTTCGATTTACAAACAATAGATGGCGCTGTAAGCAAAAGTCGCTAAATTCAGGCTCGATTTTTGGTACTTTGTGGCCCGGATAATACATTTCCATCTCCCTTTTCTGCATGGAACAAGATAAAGGACCAAAAATCGAGCCTGTATTTAGCGACTATTGCTTACAGCGCCATCTATTGTTTGTAAATCGAACTAAAATTGAAAATCACTGTAATAAAACTTTTGACCTTATGCATAACCCTCCTGCAAGAATTTTTTAAATATCTGTCACCGTTTGCAAGTTATTGAATTTTAAAATCAGTCAGTCCTTTCTGGGACACCCGGTACATACACCTCCAGCTTTTGCTGGGAATTATATAGACATATTATAGCTGTATCAAGGAGTAAATTTAAACTCCAACTCAATCGTCCTTCCATTACATTATCTCCACCACTACACAGCATACTCCATGGAGTTGTTTCACACTAAATATACTTACTGAGTACATCAAAACTGGAATAAAAATATGCATACAGTTACAGTTAAAAGAGAGTTGCCTTTACAACCGAAATGGAAAAATAAAAACTGGTTCGGAACGATATAACTTCCGAACAAACCAAACGACAAATTTTGGGGGACAAGACTTTGTCCAGATTTCCAACAAAAACTCTATAGATTCCTTACTTGCGAAGATGAAAAACTGGAAACTTAGTCGAAGGGAACTTAAATTTCAGGTTTAACACCAAACATATCAGGAAATTCACTTAAGATTCATAAAAAAATATTTCATACCAGAATGTTTATTAAAAAGTGTTTAACTTTGCTATCTACTTTTTTTCAGTCTCATTTAAATTTTACTTATTTTATGAAAAAAATTCTAAGAATTTAAATATTTTTATGTGGTACTAGTCAAATGACTAGTTGATAGTATATTTATTATTTAGTGTTAACACTTTCAAGGGTGGTGGTCACACGGCGTGACCCCCTAATTTTAATTCCGGAACTGACAAACGGCACCATGAATATTTTAATAAAATTTTGCTTTTATAATGAAAGCGTAGAAAACAATGCTTTTGATTTCTAAAAAAATCGTTTGTAAATTTTTGTGTCAGCCAGTTATTTCATCATTTTTCGAACAGAATTTTTCTGCCCCTGAAAGGGTTAAAAATACCATTAAAATTGAAAATTTTCAAAACTTCGGCTCATTTGAAACATAATGAAGTATTGAAAAATAGAAGAATCAAATTAACAGGCTTGGTTTTGACAGATTTAGAATGAGTGCGTATATTTAGAAGGTCTATTTATTTAATTAATAACAAAAGGTTAGAGCCTCTTTTGACAGCAACAGATTTTAAGTAGTTAAGTTCGTCATTAGGGGAAGCAGAATCTAAACAAATTTCGAGTCAAGGGTTTACATAACTTTAAAAGAGGCCGATTTTCTTGTTAGATGGGTGATTCGAGAGAGCATAAAGAGTTTTACAGACAGGAAAATATTTTTCTTTTTTATAAAAATATGTTTTGAAAAAAGAATCACATCATGTCAGTGATGGAGCAGTGTAGCAGCAGAGAATCGATTGACACCGCTAAATTTTTATTGTATTCTTCGTCTTATTTCGGGACAGAATTTCTGAACTTTGTTAAGCCGATGAATATTATTAAAATTTAGGGGTGACAAGCACACAAATGCTGCGCAACTGTTCCATCACTGCATCATGTAGCTAATACAACAAGAAAGTGTAGTTTATGAAAAGTTTCGAACTCAAAAGTAAATTTAATATATTTGTTGGTATAATTGACAGTTTCCAGAATAGTAAAAATAACAATAGGATATACAATTTTAATTAACTTTCAATTAATTTTCAGCAGTGAAATTACGCTTGAAATTAATGCATATTTAATAGGTGATTTATCCCAATTTCGCTACTAAAAATTAATTGAAAATTAATTAAAATTGTATATGTGTACACCGATGCTGGGCTTATGTGTGTCTCATGTTTCACATGTTTGTGTGGTCATGAAGACTACTCAATCTTGTACTGTAGTTGCAGCCTTACCAACATATGTGAGTGAGAGCTGCTAAGCTGGGTATCGTCCTCGTAGCATACATGGTAGAGCACTTGGAGCACCGAAGCGTTACGCGTTTGATTCCCGGCTTAAGCATTTTTCACTCTGTTGGTTCTACGCTTGGTTAGCAATGTGATAAATCACGTATTAAATATTCATTTAACAATAGGATTATAATCTAATAGAAAAGTATCGTCAATATATCGCATCCAACAATTAAATTTTAACAGATTCGATACTTTTTCTTGCCAAAAAATGCATATAAATGTTACAGAGAAACGGTGATAAAGGATTCCCCATACTTAAGTCGTCAGATTATTTTTTTAGCCTGTTCTGTTCAATTTTCTTTCAATTTTGCTCCTGCTTTCGAAGTAGCAGCACGTCGCTTTTGCGCTTGATGAAGAAAGACAAGGTTATTAAAGGCGTATCGTATTTTTTAATTTTATGTTATTATTAAGAAGCTTATTATCTTTATCTGGTGTATAAGTTTATCACTTAGGCATTGCCATTATATAGACATATTCGTTTCTATTACATGCAGCTCATTTCAATAATACTATTATGCGAGTACAATGATACTATAGCATTAACCTATTTTAAATAAGCCATTTCCATTTGAATTGTCCAGTAGAATCGATATCTAGGGAAAGCAGTATTCATGTTCATTCTATGATTTTGAGTCGATACGTATGGCATTATTCCAGTTCTAAAGTGAGTTCTTACATATGTTTAGCAATAATATATATATTTTTTAATAAAAAAAAATTGAAATAATCTTTGATTTCATCCTGTTTAAAAAAAGGGAATTACAAGAGGTAAATAATAGTCAATAAAGGAACCAGGGGTAATCAAGGGATAAACATACACAGGGTTATTACCAAAGGTAATAAAGGAAGGCGTATTTGAGAGAAACAAAATAGGACCCATGCACCCCAAATCTGCAATTTACAGGGGTAATGGGATGTGTTTTATTTTCTTTCATGCTGTAGAAGTTGGTGGAGTTTTTGGAGGAGCCAGAATTTGCATGGTTTAAACCAACTGGTTTTTTTCTGAAAAAAAAGTAGGTTTTCCTTTAAGAACGAATCTAATACAGTCGAACCTAGAAACATGAAGGGGTAAAAAAATAGGCAATAACTTTCCGCCAGAAACTATGACAGAATTTTGGCAAAAGGTAATGAAAAACAAACGTATTCCAAACAAAAAATTTTCTGCTGTCAGAAAAAAACCCCATGGATGATAGATGCAGTTCCGGAAGGAGAACAAACACAAAAATATGAAACTCTGTTTCCAATTACCTCCGACTTACCTTACTATTATTATAGGACTAAGGCAGATCAAAGAAGATCATGTGATTGTTAGCATATGAATATAATTATATATAGACTATGTCCGGATGTTAAACTATAGAGCAGTGTTACTGCGACTTTTATATCTCCTTTCTGTGCAAATTTAAATGCATTTAAATATTTTCTATTTTTTGTAATTTATACTTTTAACCCCGAGTATATGTGACGCATAAGGTGCTCAGAAGCCTTGATTGTTTCTACCAGTTATTTTTTATTGTAAATTTTGGGTTATTTAATCTGGCCATGTTCCCGATCAAATTAGGCAAAAATTTCTGTTTTGAAAAACCGGTGACGAAATATTGAAATATTCTGTAAAAGACGTTCGTCGTGAAGGTTTATCTCAGCATCTAATATCAGACATAAAGAGTCTAGGTTATGTATGTAATGTATGCAATGTAAGATGAAAATTAGCATAGGCTGATGAAGATATACGATGCCCTAAAAAGTCATCTTAAAACACGGTCAGCACATTATAAACATGTGAAACTAACAGAGATTAACTAGATATAAAATATTTAATATTTAGCATAAAATATTTTCAATTAAAGGAATGTAGACTATTTAAACAAATTAACAATGGACGGTATTAAATTGCTTCATTACAGACACAAAAATACGCAAAATAAATAAAAATTCGATCATTCGAAAAATATGCAGAATACCATAATGCGGTTTTCACATAAATACACTACATATATGTGGGATAACACTTCTATTCATAAATCATAACTCATTTCTAAGACGAACACTGACATTTATTAAGACGAAGACAAAACATAAATACAGTTAGTAGCAATTTTTACAATCGATATTTAGCTTAAAAGCAACAATCTTCGGCTTTATTTACTTAACATCGTCGAATATTTCCTAAGATTTCCATACGTCATTTAAATCTTCTATTTAATATCGTCGAAATATTCTGCTCTTTTTAACAACAGCCGCCGTCGAATTCTTTCTGCGTTCTATTTCGATGATAGGCAATTGGATATTGTTTACCTTGTTAAGCCAGACTGAGATCCGTCAAAATAAACATTTGTAAATTCAATTGCGTTGTGAACTCTTCACACCGCCTCCTGAATAAAAAAGGCGTATAGATGTAGAAGGATATTTCTCGGCCACTTAAATTTGAATAATAATAATATTTTTAACTTACTCAGCCTTAATAGTTCTAAGGTTAAATAAATCAAAAAAACTTTTAGAAAATGCTGTTGTCTATATTTAAGGAAAAATAGAAACGGTTAAAAAAAATCCGCCCACGAAAGCCGCCATTTTTGTGTCAGCGCATGTTTAGTATTCAGTTTGCGGTGGGTAAAAATTGGGTGTTACTTCGCGCAATGTTTTTAGAAAAAAAATTCAGATCTGTATTTTATCTTTTTTAAAATTTCGAACTCAATATACAATTCTGAAAACAGTATTCAATTTTCGGCTCTAAATTTCTGAAAAAAGGTTTCCTTTCTACTGACAAAAAATTCGCCATAAATGTCATATATAAAAAAACTAAAAGTTTTATTAAACTTTGCTGCGTCCGTTTAAACCAACGACAGGGATTTTTTTTCAGCGTTTGTACGGTCCTTTGATTTTGAATATAAAAAAAATAAAGATTTCTACGCTTTATTTTTTTTATATTGAATAAGTTAAAGAAAACTTTTGGAAAATACTGGTGCTTAAATTTAGAGGAATATATAAACGTGTAAAAAAATTAACCTACTAAAGCCGCCATTTTTGTGCCAGCGCGCATGCCTAGTATTCAGAGAGCGTTGGTGTACAACAAGCTTACGTCACTTATTGGTGAAAAATGTAATTATTATAGTAATGAAACTTTCATTATTAAAAAAAGGATTACATGTTTTTCGGTACATATCTTTGAATACCATTTCGTGCTGCTGTCTATACTTTTCGAATTATTGATTTTTTAACTCTTTTGTGATTTTTTTCAAGTTGTGATGTATTTTGAATTAAAAAAACATATTGACACCGGAAAATTATTAGAAAATTTTTATTTATATATTAAAAAAAACATTCGAATTATACAGGTTCAAATTCGTAATCAAGCTACCTAATCATCTTCAAGATGGTTAAATAGACCTAAATGGTAATGGAAAGTGATTAAGACTATAATTAGGTCTTAAAGACTTTCTATAAGTAGGACAGCGTCAGATCTTGATAGAGGATAACGTATTTTTTTCAACTCTATTGCTTAAATTTTATTATTTTACACTCGGTTTTTCAAAAGCATGCCTTGTAAATAGATTCATTTCTAATTTTAGTCATCTGACATTACTTATGACATCGTTACTTAAATATAAGCTAACGAAAGAAGTCCCAAGGAAATTCCTGATTTCAAATGTCTTTTTTATCCCAAATTTTTAAGAAAAAAATTCTCTTAAAACTTCAGAAATTTATCATTCAGTGTTTAAGGGTAGGAAGTAAAATTTCCTAAAAAAGAATTCGAAATAATTTTTCGAAAGATAAGATAAAATAAACTATGATTAACACTAGAACGTCCGGAAGGATTCGTTTCAACTCCGACCATATGATTAAATGTCAACTAGAACCAGAAATTCTTTCATAAAATAAGTTAAATTTAAACCACGCAGGTTTACGTTAAATAAATCAGTCAAACAGTTTTGAATAAAAATTCTGGTGTCAAATATTTTTATGAAACTTGAGTAAAATTTTCGGTAGTTCTAGTGTTAATAATAAATTTCGAGCTTTTTTTTCGATTTCTTTAATCCTTTATCGACTGCATTATGATCTACTGCAATTTTTTTTTCAATTGCTACAAAGGAAATTATAGGTTAAACATAAAAAGAAATACTCACCCGTGAGAAATTTCATTATTTAGAGGTAATTAATTAACCCCTTGAGGGGCGGTGGGATATATTTTATCCCACCTACGATTAATGAAGATTTACACCAAAAAAAATTACGAAATTTTACTTTTTTAACTTTGGTGGGAAAAAAGCCGTAAAATTGCTTTTCCTTATTTAGAATTTTTTTTTATAATTTTCTGGCGGGAATTCAGCATTGCACAAACGCAATTGCTTGCCTCTCAAGGGGTTAAAGTGGTACTTTAAAGTATCGTCAGTACACTAAGACTAAAATATCGTTACAGAAAACCCACAAGGTACTTCAAACGGCACCAGAAAATATTTTCGATTTAGTAAGTATGTGAAATGTAGGTTTTTTTCTTATTTACAAATAAATTTTTGGCAATTTCCGGTGCCAATCATTTATGACAACACTTTAGAATTGAAAATTCTTTGCCCTGAAACGGTTAAAAAAGCTAATTTTTTTTTAATGTTTCGATTTTTTTAGCAGTCCTTTAGGTATGCGACGTCTATGTTCCAGGGACAACATATTCTCTCGCATCTTCCCATGTGCAATATATGAATTTACATGTGTCATTTCTAGAATAGCAAAAACGAACCGGTGCCACAACCTTTTCGATTTCCTATAAAAAATAACAATGAAACAGGAAAGAAATACCAGGGTATTCATTACTACACTACATTTTAAGTAATTACATTTAAAATTAGAAGAAAACGATGGACAACTACACAGACGAAAAGTAAACAAGAAGTTTTTCTCCGACACACAGTGTACTGACGGTACTTATAAGTACCACCGAGTAATTCAACGGCTAAATCAAATACATACACCGTTCATCTAAAATAGCTAGTCAAACTGCATTCTAAGATCATAATGAGCACAAAAACAAAATCCAACACTTATCTCATATCCTTTACTGTGTTTGCAGCAATAAAAAGACGGACGTGGCAATCTGTACAAAATGTCGGCACAAAACACAGTCGAATGTATCAAATATACCTTCCTTACTCACTAAAATAACAAACCTAGAACTACTGCTGCCATGTATCCGGATAAATTGGAGTTAAAAGAGTGTTTTTGCAAAGTACCATTAGAATATTAGTAATATTTACTATGGGATGAAAGTTTAAAGTGAGTGGTACTTATAAGTACTGTCAGTAGATAAAGGGTTAACATGGCTGACTTTTGTACGTACAAATTTTATTGTGTGCAAAGGTAATATTATCTACTTTATTTTGTGTGGCCCGCGGCTTTGCATGTAATGCTTAACCCTCCGTCTACCAGACGGGTCCATTGGACCCGACAGGTACATACAAAATATTCATTCAAACCAGAAATTTCTTTAAAATAAACTAAGTATATAAACCAGACAAAAATAAGGTAAATAAATAAGTTAAATAGTTTTAAATAAAAATTCTGGTGTAGAACGTTTTATTAAAACTTGAATAAAATTCCCGGTAGATCTAGGGTTAAATTGGCCCGCGGGGTTAACAATTTCGACATGCCTTATTTACTGGGACACACAAAAGAAATCGGTTACAGTACTGTCTAGGAACAATAATGGAAGTGCGTTTTCAGTTAGTACGCATTTTAAAAATTAACTATTTATCATATTATTTGGTGTGTATATATTGTGTAGATCTTATACGAGGTTGCACAAAAGAACTCAAGTACATTTCCTTTTTTTTTTTTTCACAAAAATGGCCGAATAGCAATTTTTAATCGTCCCATGCGACATTTAATTGAACTCACTGGCAGCATACTATGGAGTATACATACATATCTACAGATTCTATAAAAGGGCTCCATAAAATAATTCGGATATTTTTCCGACAACTGGTGGACATGGCAAAAATTGAGGTTTCAAATTAATTTCAAATTGAGTTTTCGTTATGCGTTTTCTAAATTGCTTTTTTAGACATATTTCATCTTAAATAGTGTGGACGCGCGCCGGACCTGATAGACCCAGAGTGCGTATGGTTTTTACAATTTCACCACTATCTTTTTGAATCTTGAACTCATTTTATCTCAAAACTTTTAACAATTGCAGGGTGGCGAGCGGTCAGGGAAAATCACAGTAAAAAGTGGACACTACCAGCATGTTCTTATAGAAAATACTTCCAATAATATAAAGAGGTTAAAGGAGATAAATTTCTCTTTAACAAAATACTGGTATATAACACCATTTTTGACTGCGTTTATCCCTGACCACTCGCTACCCTGAAATGTCTCCGACTAAATAAGTTGACGATTATTATTTGTGTTTATTGGTGACAAAATAAAAACCATTCATACTCTGGGTATGCGCGAGTTCTCCCGGGTTAATAAAGTCATTTTTTTACAGTATTCTGAATGCCTTGGAAGTGTTATATAATCTACGCTGGACGCTTGATTTTTCGTTCTTGTTTCAATATAAAGGAACTTATTTTCCTTGTGATTCGGGCTCCGGTTTCTCATTCGCTGAAACACTGTTTCGTCAGTAATTAACTCACAAAAAACGTTTATTACATTAGTCTAAACCAAATGATTTTGCGAGGAAATGATAATTATTGCACTGATTGATTATCTAAAAGCTGCTACGGAACATTCTAGCTGCTAGGGTTCCCAACCTTTTATTGGCCGTGCCCCACCAAAGCAACTATAAAGTCATTATGTCCACCCCCTTAATCTGTAAATTGTGTTTCTTATTATTTAAAAAGTGAACCCTATTCACACGTTGAAAGTGTAATAGAGCCTTAACAATAACTATTCATTTCACATTTTTGAACTTATCAAAAAGGTGAACCTTCTACCACAAAAGTGTTTTTAACATAATTTTATAAATGCAATGAGATTATAAATCTTTGCCTATATTCCAAAACGAGTTTTGTTGTACTTTCCAACTTAACTCAATGTTAAAGAAAAGTGTTAAACGGTCTTCATTTTTATCTTCACAAAATATCTCAATAGGCACTTACATTTAACATTAAAATTGATAAATCCCCACGTTTTATAATGCATTCTTGTAACAACCCCCTCACTGACAAGCCCGTGTTAATACGTTCACTAAGCTCCAGGTTTCACTGCAATACAAGCAATATTTAAAGTAATATTATTCTATTGATTTAATGTATTTTTAATACATTGAACAATGATTAATACTTCAAAGGATTGCATTCATATTCGCTATTAAGTTTTTTTTTTAAATGTTCAAAGAATATTTTTTTTTAGCATTTAAAACAAAATGTAGAGAAACATGCATTACAATTTTGCCCTTTTCTAAGACAGTCAGAGGGTTAAGAGTTGGTGGAAAAGCATTGGAAACTGACTTCCCTTTCTGTGGGTAACACAATGCACAAGAAGTAGTTAAAGATCTCATCTTTATCAAATTTACTAAATTTGATATTTGAGTCATTATTCCGCATAACACATTCTCTCTGTTTTTTCTTTCCCAATATCGTTGTCTTCGTGAATAGAAGTAGAAAACTCATTCAATAAATAATCGAAAGCGTTACGAAATTTTTTTTAATTCAAAACAAGAAATCAAAATTATAGTGAGTTTTAATACTTGGATCAATGGAACAATGTGAGCTGGTTGATGGACTGCCTAGTTGCGTGGCAATTTTACATCCATTTGAGATGTTATTGTGTTGCAAAGGCTTTAGGGAGCCTTAAAAATGTATGTTTAGACGTGGCCGCTAGTCACAATAACAAAATAACTGTAAAAAGTTAGGAGAAGAATAACTTAACCCCTTCGCGACGGGAGCCTTTTACGAAATTTTTAATCAATTGTCACCGTTTTTTAAAAACAGAAATTTGTGTCTTCTTGAATCGAGAAAATGCGCTCATTAAATAAGGCAAATTTTACAGTAAAATTTTACTGGTGAGGAAAAACAAGGATTCTGAGCGCTTCATGCGGCACGTATACGTGCCGCTCGTCCCCAAGCGGTTAAGAATAAGCACAAAAAGTACTCAAAGTTTAACAATGTAAGAGGAAAAAGAGGAAGAAAAAAGCGAAAATTTTGAAAAAATTAGAAAAAAAAAAGAAATTCCATTAGTTCCAAAAAGGACAGGCTAAAAAGCTACCGCGGGGATACCCCATCAAAGAAAAAAAAGTCTCTTTTTAGTGACCCTACATTCAGTTAAACTGAGATAATGCTAATTATATAGAAGAAAAGCTATTTAACTAACAACTGGCTAAGGAAAATACATAACGGAAAGTACCCTATTTAGGAAAAGACATCAAACGCATCTACTTGTTTAGTCACTCATACCCTAAATAATGAATCCAGAAATTGCTCAGCCTTCATATTTTTCTTCTATAACGTCTATAAGATATTCTTCTATAATATACAGTAGAAAATTTATATAAAAATAATATCAAATTCAGATAAGTTTTTTCTTTAGAGAAATTTTACTAAATGGGTGGCTATACCGTTTTCGTAAAATGTTTAAAAGGAAAATTAGATTATTAATAAAAAAATGCGGTTTTAAAATATCGGAATTTTTATGAAAGCAATATCAATAAATGCATTGTGATGCTATCTATAAATGGAAAGTTTTTTGAAGTGTCAAAAGTTTTCATATAAAAAAAATTAAGACGCAATGACTTGACTTTGAATACGTTCTATAATCAAATAAGCCACTGTTTCATGAAATTCTCACCAATAATAACATCCTCACTGTTTTCGGTAGAGGTTAAATGAAATTTTTTCATTATTCAATCTTAAATTCAACAGCTTGACATCTCTACCAAATGTTTTGTGACGGCTTCCTCTTTATTCTTTTCTCAATGTAGTTTGAGGTGTAACTCAATACTAAGAGGATTCCTTATCATATACATCTAAAATCACAAAATGTAGTAAAGAAATATGATAAGTAAATGCATAACATAATAAATTATGTAGCAAGGCTTCCAAAGAACGGATCTAGTTTTCAAAATACTATATTACATATAAACATTATATTTATATATTTTTCTAAAAAGATAACAAAATATCTTATTTATAAAGTGAAAAGACATATTGGTATCATTTATCGTTTTCTACGAAAGTTTTTAATATAGGTTTATATTTATAATATAAAATAAATTAAGTTTTATTTATGTTGATAATTGAAAAATTAAATTAAAATGGATTTTTTGCAAGCGATTTAAAATACAAGAATCTTTTTCTTTCTCAAAATTCACATGTGATCTGGAAATATTTTTTTCCTAAGATTTTCATTGATTTTGAATAAATAAACCATATCTCATTCAGAAAGTTCATAAAGAAAAATTCATAAAGTTTTTACATAACTATTCACTCATAAAATTTGCTTCTCTGTTATAGAAAAATAGTCTGGGTAACTGTATGCCGAGCAGTTAACATTTTTTTTTTTTTTTAATCTGGCAATTAACATGAGACTTTTAATCTTTCTTTCAACTTTTAAATGTCATGGATGCGTGTATTTCTTCTTTGTGATACATTAATCAAATATTTAAATTTCAAATAATTTAGGAAAGAAATTTCTTACGATAACTAATAAGTCTTTATATAATTGATACGCCATTAATAACTTTTTTTATTAAAAAATTTATTTGTTTTAAAAATACTATTTTTTTTTTACCATAGCATGAATTTATTGTACAACGGTTATCAGCAAAGCCTTTTTTTTCATTTTTCATTTCTGAAATTATTTTTTGTGCTTGTGTGTTTTTTTTATATGAAATAGTTTCCATTTTTGAAGTCAAATTTTCTAAGGAAAAGAGAATAATATGTGATCTTTCTTTAGTTGTTTTCATTTTTAAATTAGAATTATTGAATTTAATGGTTACTTGCAGTAAAAGCTATTATTTCTTTAATAAATGAGCTTTAACCAATTTGATATGTTTTTCATACGAATACTTAACATTAATCTTGATTAAAATGAAAATATAATTTTCATTTCATTTCCCATTTAATGATAGATTTTATTTTTCCTCATCTACTCGTCTTCAAATCAGTTTTGCTAGTGGCTACTTTTTTTAAAATTCAGATGTATTGATTGGCACCACTTTTTAGAATAGACATTTATTTATTTAATGACATATAATTTAAGGCGAAAACGAGAGAAAATTTACGATTTCAAAAAAGTGTGAGTCAAGATATCTGAAATTAATAAAAGTAGCCCACTGACAAAACTGCTTCAAGTAATTTATTGAGAAATAATTTAATACTTTATTTCACGCATATAAAATAAAGATCTTTAACCGCTTCCCTGATTTGTCCGTACCTCATATAGGCAACGTTTTTTTTCCATTCATGATTTTCCCGTACCACATACGGGCATCCATATTCCAATCATGGATTATTATTCTCGCCAGTAAATTTTTACTGTAAATTTTCTATTAATTAATCCGAGCATTTGTTTGACTCAATTAGGCACAAATTTCTGTTTTGAAAAACCGGTGATAAAAGATTAAAAATTCTGTAAAAGACATGAAAAAAGGCATTATTTGAATGTTTTAAAAAAATGTACTGATAAATTAAGTGGTTAATCAGAATTTATCAATTTTATTTTTTTAAGCATTCCGCATAAATTAGCTAAACGGATGTAGTTTTGTTCTTTTTTTAATCTAAAAATATAAAATATTCTGCTCATTAACAACATGCACTGAAAATAATTTAAATGCAGGTCGATATGTTTTAATGAATGAGTTCAAAATCTTCCAAATCTCACATCCCTATTTCTTTATAGAGATCTTCATTTTACTTAGTCGCATAATTTCTGTCATAAAATAAACCGTAAAATATTTTTGAAATATAGTGGTTCAACACTTGTTCACAAAATCACCTTGAGAAGTGGTTAAGGAAAAATAAAAATTATGAAAATATTTTAAGACAAATTAGAATCCATTTCCTTAGAAAATATGCATAATTTACCTTATTATTAATATCATTGTCAAAATAAATATTGACTTTTATTTTAATATTTGAAATAATTTAAACATAGCAGCAGTACCTACGATGACAGCACTCTTTTTATTTGAAAGAACACGGAATACGAAATTTTACGCTTTTTTATTACCATTAACCCTCTCTCTGCGCAACCCGAGAGTATCTCGGGCAACGTAAACGTAGAAAAATTTGCGCAACCCAAGATTTCATTGGGGATGCATTTTTTCCGTCTAATTAACCCTCTTTGATCATTCCCACCAGTTCCTTTTTATTGCAAATTTTGCCTTATCTAATCGTAGCATTTTCCCGATTAAATCAGACGAAAATTTTTTCTTTGAAAAACCGGTGACAAAAGAATAAAAATTCTTAAAAGACGCTCGTCGCGAAGGAATTAAATGCGGAATTTTTAAAGCTATTTTGATAAAACAATTACGCAGCGAGAGGGTTAACACTAGGACCGCCAAGGCGGTCATTTTTACCGTTTCGAACCTTTCATTCCGTACCAATTTGTTTCTATTTAGCGTATAACTTTCAGTTTCCGTGACTTTTCCTATATTTCAAAAAGCTATGATATGCCAGTGATAAATTTTCCAGCCAAAATTTATGAAGTATTGCAGTAGTATATCTAGAACCGCCGAAACGATCAAAATGACCGCCGTCAATTTAATACACATTTTATCTAGTAGATGTCGCAACAGTCCATAGTTCATACAACCATACTTCAACAAAGACTACAACATTACCACGGATAACTTCTTTACTTCACTGCCCTTTGCAGAAAAGCTGAAGTCACTGAAAATAAGCACGAGATTTCCGATAAAGAGAAAATTCAAATTTATCGCTTTTTAAGCGCTAATAGTGAACTTAATTTGATTGATGCCATTAAAGCTGTTATTAATCTTTATAGAATGACTAAAACTGACGATATATCTATCCCAGATGTTGCTGAGAATAACTTTACTTTAGTGTCTAAAAAAAAGGAGGACTAACTCCAAAAATTCTACGTTAACAAAAACTGATGAAGATTCAAATCCCGCGGACTCAGATATGGAATCAGTTAAAGATGAGACTGAACATCCAGAAAATGTTAGTAAAAAACCCAAACCAATAATGGTCACTGGGATTGTAAATATAATCAACTTCACTAAAAAACTCGGTGAGAAGTTTAACTTCGAAGCCAAAATTTCCGGTAACTTTATCAAAATTACCCCAGTTAACCTTACTACTAAACAAAAACTTATAGAGCACCTTAAGCAAAACAAAACTCAGTTTTATATTGTCCCAGATAGGGAAATCCCAATTAAAGTTGTTCTTAGAGGTTTACCAACCTCCACTAACATAGATGATATTAAAGAAGATTTAACCCTTAAAGGTTACACCATCATTAAAATTACCCAACTTAAAAGTCGCAGAGAGGATAAAAAACCTCTCCCATTATTCTTAATTGAACTCCCCAAAACTAAAATTTCCTTTGAAATTTACAACCTAAAATCTATATTCCAAATCCAGGTCAACTTTGAGAAATTTAGAGTAGCCAAAAAGGCCACCCAGTGCCATCGTTGCCAGAAATTTAACCATATATCAACTAACTGTAACATGGATCCCACCTGTGTAGGTTGCGGTGGTAACCACCTTTCCACGGACTGTACTTATAAGAATGCTGAGCTACCCAGACCACCCCCAAAGTGTACTAATTGCGATTTGCAGCATCCTGCAAGTTACAAGGGTTGTAAAAACTTCCCTGTCAAGCCCCAATTCAAAAAATCTTTCGCTGAAGTTATCTCAAATTCTAAAACTCCCAGGGAAAAAACGATGAAAGTCCCAAAAATGCAAAAAAACGCTGATAAACCTATTGAAAATATCAAACCCACCCCTCCTACTGAGCACCTTTACGAATTAAGTGAATTTACAAATGAAATTCCAAAAATTGTCGAAATTGTGCAAAAAATAAAAAACGAACTTAAAGTAACTCACTTATCTGAAATCACAGATAAACTCAGCAACATCTTGGAGTCGATTTCTGTCAAAAATGACTATCTTTCTAAAATTCTAACCTTTGCTGAATTGTTCTCTAAACCGAACGAAACCGTTCAAAAAACTTAGGGGGGGGGGGGAAGTTTTTTTTTTAAATTTTTCTACTTTAAACAAAATATATTGTATTTTTTACTGCTTCTTTAGCATTTAAAACTTAATTAAACTTTGTATGGTCTCTGAAAGGAGTCTTTTTTGTTTTTCTGGTGCTAGTCCCGGTAGCTCATTTCGTTCGGCCTTTTGATCTTATGGAATTTTTATTTTATTGTTAGACTTTTTTTTTCTATCTTTCTCTTTTAGACTTTTTTATCTATCGTGGTACGCCACAACCTAACTTTCTTTCTCACGGCACCCTTGAAGCCATTCTAGTCGAACCACATTGTTAGACGGGACGTGCAGATGACCTCATCTAGGTAGTCCATAACTACATCTTATGTTCCATGTTCCAAATAAGCATTGTTGGCACAGTCAATCGCGGAAGAAAACCAAAATTCCACAGGCCATAAAATCTGAAAAAATTCTTTGTACAGTAGACAAATTCTTGCCTATGATGATATTACGTTGCGTTTATCAAGGAAAAAAAATATGTTTTAATTCTGAGTTCCCGACATCCATCAGTTACATTTGAAACTGGTGATAAAAACTTACCAGAAATTGCAAAGTTCTATAATGCTATAAAATTTGGCATCGACGTGCACGACCAAATGGCACACAAGTATTCTAGGCATAGATGTCATAAATTCCCGGGGCCACCATTTCAGAATTTTTCTTGGCGTGAAAACCCCTTTTCCGCAAGTAGTAAATGTTGCCAAACAACGGTTTATACGCATATTAGGCTTAACGAAAATAAAACGTAAATAATAAACAAAACTCGCTAAAGTGGCAATCAGTAATCGTTGAATGAGCGCTACGCGCTCATTAACAGAAAAAAACCATCACTGAATTCACCGTTTCTCGCTGTATAGCATTCTCAAAATTCAGCAGTTCTCGTTGTGTAGCCATCTCAAAATGTAAAAAACTCGAAAGGCAAACAAATATACATAAGTATCAACATACCTTAACAGACACTCGCTAAACTGGCAATCAGTAATCGTTGAATGAGCGCTACGCGCTCATTAACCGAAAAAAATCACTGATTCACCATTTCTCGCTGTGTAGCCATCTCAAAATGTAAAAAACTCGAAAGACAAACAAATATACATCAAATTACCAACATACCTTAACAGACATCTGCTTTCTTCAAAGCTCAAGCACGAAATACTGTCATGGCATCATCGTCATTTTCAAAAATAGGCTTATGAATACGCATTGACACTCTGTAAACAAACCTCCTTTTTTCGTCAAAAATTCCTCAAATATCTTAATTACTTCAGCAAGAGCGTTTAAACGGACTACAGAAACCATAGTCAATCAAATAAATCCAATACATTTAACATAAAAACAAAAAGACAGAACAATACAACACGAAATCAAAACACATCCACAATACCCTAGCCGAAAACGACCTTCTCAGGGGTTGCCAGAATACGACACACCAAACCCACACGTCACACAGACTTCCACATATCGATAAACATCGCCAACATAAAATCGCCAAGAAATCTCAAAACATCTAAGATGGCGGCCATCCGGGAATATAACGCATCTAAGCCGTATACTACAAAAGCTTGTTCTAGACGATTATCTCTACAAATGTTTTATAATTTGCTTCATCTAGTGGGCGTCAATTATGAACAACACAGTCAAAAAAGGTGTTAAATACCGGTATTTTCTTAAAGAGAAATCAGCTTTCTTTAATCCCTTTATATTATTGCTAGTATTTTCTAGAAGAAAATACTGGTAGTGACCTCTTTTTTTGACTGTATTTTTCCCTGACCACTCGCCAACCTGAATATTGTATTTCTCAGGGTATAAATATAAATGTGTGCTTTCATCAAGTTTATTTTTGTTTTTAGCAATTTCGATTTCTCATGAAGAATATTTTTTACTATTCTTAAAATAAAAAATATAAATAATATAAATATATATCTCAATATAATATAATTATAACATAATAAAATAAAATATAAAAATATGTAATAAAAATTATGAAATATATATTATTATATGGGCAATGATGGTAATAATAGTAATAAACGATACTAAGAATGTCGTGTATTCAAAATTATCATTACGCACTTTTATGGCAACACGTGAATAACAACTTTTAGTTACAGATATTGGCAATGGTTAAAATAACAGAACTGGATAAGAAATATTGAATATGTTGTTTTATGTTTTATGTTAGTGTTTGTTCCTGTAATTTTGTAATAAATAGTGAATGTTTACAAATGAATATTTACTTAGTAAATATAATGCACATAAGCGTATACCACTAACGAGAAACTTTCACACTGGCGACGAGAAATGGGATTGTTTCATCAAGTTTATAAATATTGATACGTTAGAATACTTCTACGATTTCGCAAGATTGCCAAGGTAAGAAATTTCTTATTATTCTGTAAAAATGGAAAAGTTAGTTGAAGAATTAATTAAACAAAATAAAGCGTTAATGGATGCGCTAAAAGGGGAAAGTACCAAAAATAATAATAAGGTTTCTGGTGTGCAATTTGAGAAATATGATGAATCATTAGAAAGTTTCGATACGTTCATGGATAGGTTTGAAGCATTTTTAGACATACAAAATGTACCTAAGGAAAAACGCGCAAAAACACTAATATCAAGTTTATCAGCTAAACTGTATAACTTGCTCAAAAATCTTCTTGCTCCAAAGAATCCCAGTGATCAGGAATATGAAGTGCTTAAAAATATTTTACAAGAGCATTTGAACCCTAAACCATTAATAATACCCAGTAGACATACGTTTTTGACCAGGAAACAAAATGAAGGGGAAAGCATTAGTTCTTATCTTGCTGAACTTCGCTCTTTAGCAATTCCTTGCAAGTACAATCAAATTATGTTGAATACTATGTTGAGAGATGTCTTCGTTAGTGGGTTGCGAGATAGGTCAATCTTAGATAGGCTGTTTGAAGAAGACGATATCGATCTCGATAAAACCGTTCAGATCGCTTTAGCAATGGAACGAGCCACTAAAGGCGTTAATGATATAATGAGTAAGCCTCAAGAAATTAAAGCTGTTGGCGTATATAATGGGAAAAATAAAACAACACAACCTAGGAACACACAAAAGAAAAGTAACGTAGTATATTGTTCTAGATGTAACGGATCAAATCATAATAAATATAACTAAGTTTAAAACTAGTAAATGCAGAGCGTGCCAACGCATTGGCCACATTGAACGAGCTTATTACTTCGCTAAACAGGCTAAACCAACTACATTTGTGAAACAAAAACAGTTTCATGTAAGCGAAACAGAAGTTCAAAATTTAGTTCCACTTCATAGTTTAGAAGTTGAGAACATTTCTATCAAAGAAGAATTTCCTAAGAGACCCCCCATAATAGTAATTGTGGAAATTGAAGGTAAATCTGTTGAAATGGAAGTTGATACGGGCGGTACGGTATCGGTAATAAGTTTGAAGAAATTTAAAGAGATTTCGAGAAAGAAAATCTGTCCTACGGACTTGACATTTAAGACCTACAACGGGGAAGTCCTTAAACCCCTAGGTTACTCAACGGTTAAAGTAAAATATAAGAATCAAATAGAGTATTTAAATTTGTATATAGTTCAAGAAAACTTAGACACCATCTTGGGTCGAGAATGGCTGTATAAAATCAATTTAGACTGGGCGAGAATAAAAGCTCTTACAGTTATAGAACAGGGAAATCTTACAAAACTATTAGAAGAATACGTAGAGTTATTTGATGAAAAATTGGGTGAAATAAAAAATTATGAATGTAGTCTTGAGTTGAAACCGGATGCCTTTCCAGTTTTTTGCAGGCCGAGACCATTACCTTTTGCAATGAAAAAGCGTGTTGAAGAGGAATTAGAAAGACTTGAGGAAGACGGAGTTATTAAAAAATATAATATTTCAGATTGGGCGACTCCAGTAGTACCAGTAGTTAAAGCAAATGGGAAAATTCGATTATGTGCTGATTATTCCGTCACTCTTAACAAAAATCTAAGAATTCAAAGACATCCTCTTCCAAAAGCAGAAGAAATTTTTGCTTCGCTCAGTGATGGTAAGATATTTTCAAAGATTGACTTTAGTCAAGCTTATTTACAAATGAAGGTTCACCCTGACAGTCAAAAGTTATTAACGATTAATACCCATAAGGGGCTTTACGAATGCACAAGATTAATGTATGGAGTTAATTCAGCACCTGCTATCTGGCAGAAATATATTGAAAGTGTATTTCATGATTTAGAAGGAGTAGAAGTATTTTATGATGATGCGCGGATAGCAGCACCAGATTTCCAGACACATTTGTCAAGATTACGGAAATTTTTCGACAGATGTCGTCAACATGGATTGAGAATAAATAAAGCTAAAAGCAAATTTTTCCAAAATGAAATTGAATTTTTGGGATTTAAGATAAATGCCCGAGGATTATGTAAAACAGATGAAAAGATTGCTGCAATTAAGAATGCTAAAATTCCTAAGAATGTTCAGGAAATTCAATCTTTTATGGGATTAGTTAACTTTTACTCTAGATTCTCAAACAAAATTTCTACTTTAGCATATCCATTGCATAACTTAACTAAAAAAGGTGTTCCTTGGAAATGGGATAAAAAGTGTCAAGAAGCAGTCCAAAATATAAAAGATGAAATCTGTTCTGATAGAGTATTAGCACACTACGACCCCAAACTTCCTATTTTTCTTGCAGCTGATGCATCTCCAGTCGGTTTGGGTGCAGTGCTCTCCCACCGATTTCCAGATGGTTCTGAGAGGCCTATTGCATTTGCTTCAAGAACACTTTCGTCAACCGAACAGCGCTACTCACAAATTGATAAAGAAGCTTTAGCTCTAGTTTGGGCTGTAAAAATGTTTTATCTTTACCTTAAAGGAAATAGATTTACGCTCATTACGGATCACAAACCCCTCGTAGCAATTTTTGCTTGCAAAAAGGGTCTTCCAGTTTTGTCTGCTACAAGACTTTTGCATTATGCTCTAGTATTGCAGGCTTACCAGTTCGACATAATTTATCGGAATACTAAGGACCATGGTAATGCAGATTGTCTTTCACGATTACCCTTAAGATCTGAAGACTTAGAATTAAAAGATGAAGTTTCAGTTTTTCAACTTTCCCAAATCGAAACACTTCCAATAACAGCAAGAGATTTAGCTAAAGCAACTGCAAATGACAAAGATTTGGCGCCTTTGCTAAATGCTTTAAAAAAGGGGACTTCTTTAAAAGGGAAGGAAGTCGAATATACTCTCCAGGATGGTTGCATTATGTATGGCCAAAGAGTTTGTGTACCTAAAAAATATCATGACAAGGTTTTGGAAGAACTTCATCAGGGACATTTGGGAGTCGTAAAAATGAAGGCAATAGCTAGATCCTATGTCACTTGGAAGAACATAGATAAAGACATCGAAGATGTTGTTAAAAACTGTACTGATTGTTCAAGGATTAAGGATGATCCTCCAAGGTCAAAAACACACCATTGGGAGTATCCAAGCTCTCCATGGGAAAGGATTCATATTGATTTTGCCGGGCCAATCTTTGAGCATATGTTTTTATTAATTGTAGATGCACATTCAAAATGGCTCGAAGTCTACCCTATGAAATCGACAACTGCCTTGAAAACAACAGAATGTCTAAGAGATTGTTTTGCTCGTTTTGGATTGCCAGTCATGTTAGTCAGTGACAATGGACCGCAGTTTTCATCATACGAGTTCCAGAAATTTATGCAAAATAATGGAGTTATACATAAAACGTGTGCACCTTTCAAGCCCTCCAGCAATGGTCAAGCAGAAAGGTATGTACATACTTTGAAGCAATCTCTTCGAGCAATGCAAAAATACCCTGGTAGTATCAATCAAAAGATTAACTGTTTTTTGTTACAATATAGGAAATCACCCAATATGACTACAATGCAGTCTCCAGCAAGTATGTTCTTAAAAAGAGAAATTCGTACGAGAATTGACCTCTTAATTCCTAACCCTAAAGAAAGAATTCAAAACAAGATTAGGAAGGATATATATTTTAATGATCGGTATTTTGAAGTGGGTGATAAAGTAGCCGTTCGAGATTATACTGCAGTCAATGCCAAATGGAAATTCGGTCGTATCATCAGCCGAGATGGTGAATTATACTATACCATAGATGTGCAAGGTAATTTGGTTAGACGACATGTCGATCAAATTCGATCAGCAGGCGAAGAAGTAAACAATGATGTTGAATACAGATCAAGAAAAGTAAATATGAATGAACCATCTGATACAACAATAACATCAATGGAGAGAGACGCAGCGACTGAGCCACCTAGGACCTCCGAGGATACCACCAAAGAGTTGCCTCCAGTCGTATCTCCTACAGTTGCCACACCCCAAGTTGTTCACAATCCAATGCAGCTAAGAAGATCTAAAAGGATCCGTAAACCACCAAAAAGATTGTGCTGTTAATTGAAAGGGGAGGAAACTGTCGTGTATTCAAAATTAACATTATGCACTTTTATGGCAACACGTGAATAACAACTTTTAGTTACAGATATTGGCAATGGTTAAAATAACAGAACTGGATAAGAAATATTGAATATGTTGTTTTATGTTTTATGTTAGTGTTTGTTCCTGTAATTTTGTAATAAATAGTGAATGTTTACAAATGAATATTTACTTAGTAAATATAATGCACATAAGCGTATACCACTAACGAGAAACTTTCACAAAGAATAAAAAAGGGCAAGTAAAAAATAGTTGAGCATGGTAATCCACATCGGTCAAAATGACCGCTTTGTTCGGTTCTAGGTATACGTTTTTACCGGGGTTCTAGTGTTAAAACTTAACAGTAAAATTTCCCAGATTTAATTAGCAATCTCTGAGATTCAATAAGTAAATAGTTTTCTTTAGATTTGAGCGGTAATAAAAAAGCGTAAGATTTGACAACTATGGAGCGGTATTTTATTTCATTCCATTAAAAAAAAAAAAGTAATATTGTTTTTATAAAACCGTTTTATACTACGTGCTTAAAAATTGTGAAAACTTATTTGAATTCATACAATTTATTTTTCACTGCATAATATATTTTTATTAACTAACTGACCCGCCCGGCGTTGCCCGGTACCGTGATAATAAGCTTAAATAGACCTAAAATCAATGTTGAATGATTTTATACGTTTAAACAAAAACTTTTGTACATGTTACAGTGTACAGTCTAGTGTTGCCAAATGTCCCGTGTTAATCAGGTCTCCAAATGCTCTGGACATCACTCATTTCTTACAGTTTATTTCGTCATCTTTAATCACAGATAATGCTGCCATTAGATAAGGTGAAGAAAACTTCTTTAAAATACTAGTTTCAGAGTGTGTTTTCGGCCACGATTTACGCGTGCCACCTGGCAGTACTAGACTGTACTTATATATGTTATGTAACGTCTTATCCATGATTATCTAAGATAAATTGCGGAGAATTATTTAATTGTCTGAGCGAAGCGAAGGCTAATACTCAGCGACACATACAGCTACGTTGCATATTAACGCCATGTTCTACTAAATAAAAAGCCTAATAAAAACCTTTCGTCAAGCATAACTCAAAAAATATTTGCCGGATTTCGTTTCTGATTGCACCAGAAGGTACCTATGTGGGTCGCCTACTGAATGCACCTACTATGAAAAATAAGTTGCAAACTGTTTAAAAATTATATAGAAAAAACTGATAAAAAAAGCAGAATTTATCTGCATACGTCACAGAAATTTGGCATGCGTCACTTTCACCGGTTGATGTTTTCGTAGACAACTGGTTTGAACACATGGAGCAAATAAATAAAAAAAAACCGCACGCAGTAATATTGAAGTGCCATAAAACATATTTAAATTTAATCAAACAGGAATCTGATTGTTTTTCCATTTAAAAGAAAAAAAGGCATAAAAACTTTGATTTGAGATTTTGCAATAATCTCTCAATAGCATTTTTTAATCGCCAAAAGCATATTTTATATTTCGTGTGTGAAAAATAGAAACTATTATATGATGTGTAATAAAATATTTTGCTTTATAGCATCATTTCTTCTTATTTTCTTTCTTTCTTTTTTTTTACATGCTTTCTTTTAACTTACAATTATATTTGTCTCTGGTACTCAAATCTTGTGATTCATTTTTCACCCACTTCCTGTTGACATAGAGTTTTGAAATTTGGAATATACATTTATTCCTGAGGGTAATATTTGAATTGGATATTGATTTTTTTAAATAAACGGTCCCTAAGGGGGCAACGTGTTCAACAATGAGTATTTGTTGAAAAGTACTAATGACAGGGTTGACAGGCAGGTATGCGAGTTTCTCGCAAGTTCAGTGTGTTTAACTTATTTTTAATCCTCCTGCCAATACCTTGTCCCGAGCTACGAGCAAAAATCGTTTGCATCCACACATTTCCTGTTTTCCAGCTCTTTTAGTCAGTCACTTCGCATCCTACGAAGTCTTCGCATACGGCTGAACAATACAGTTTTTCTTCTGTTACTGATTATTTCCAGCATCTTGCTTTATGCAAATTTTTCGCCAAATGTGTGGTATGACGTGGCGGCTTAACTGAATGTATATATTTGTGAGCTCGTGATACAAGCGGCGGCTTTTTTTTTTTTCTTTTAAAAAGATTATGTAAGTTTAAGCCGTTTAAGAGCATCTCTATCTCAGTTAATTTGTTTTTAAATATTTAATGTCTTAAGTTTTTCGACATGGAAGTAATGATGTCTGCTTTTGTGATTTTAAATAAAACTATAAAATGTTCGACGTGTCTTCAATATATAATAATTTGGTAATGACTGCCTACACTGCGTTTACTCTGCTCTGGCTTGAATTTAAGTGGATTAAGCTCGATGAATTCTCAAGGGTTACCACGATATCGCCAAATTTTGGACAACGTGATGAAATATCTCCAAATTTGGTGACAAAAAGTTTCTATATATGAAGCTAACTTGGAGATAGCTGGCTAACTTGGCAAAATTCCCGTTTAAATCCATTTATCTTCCATAATTGAACTCGCCGAATTAAATTTAAACTCCGTGCATTTACGGGTTTTTTTCAAGACTTTTCTAATATTTAGTGTATTTAAAAAACATATATATTTTCTAAATTTTTGTGAATTTTAATGAAAGTATGATTTAGAAAAAAACAATTTCCATTTATATTAATTTCATTTTAGTCTTTAAAAATCAAATTGGTACTTTTCCTGTATAAGGGCCTTGGCGGGGTAGAAAAAATGGACTTGGCGAGACAAGTAAGCTTCTTATGCGTATTTTCGTGCAACTTATTCATTGTTTCATATACTCAAGCAATTTTTTAAAGATTTATGCAATTTATTTTGTGTTAACAAGCCACTTGCCTATACAAACAAACAACCATGCAAACAAACAATACATAAACAATATACGATATACAAACAAAAGTAATTTGTATATAAAAAGCAATGATATTATATATATAAATACAATGATTATACTTATGGCACAGATGCCATAAACTGGTTTGGCGTGATTTAATACCAATTTGGCGAAAACGTCGTTTTCGAATACCAGTTACATATAGCGTGCTATAAGGTACGTTATTTTTTATTTCACTATGAAAACAAAATAAAGTGATGAACAAAACATTTTCTATTATTTTTAAAAGGAAATAACAATCAATAAATGATATAATTATAGAACAAAACAATTTATAATAGCGTTATATATGGTTACATCAGTGGTGGCTCGTGACTGGCATTTTATGGGGCACTAAATCCTTAGCTGCCAAATTTATTCTTCTCTTACCACTATTGCTTTAAAAGAAATCTTTGCCATATTTGTTGGCAGAATATTCGACCACCAGACTCGGAGTTGGTTGGTACCTCTTGGAGAGAACAGACGCGTTTTCTCATTGCTGATCGTTTTATTCTCAAGAGCAGTTCAATGTTTTAAGAACGTGCGGGATCTTTTGCAAGTATTATCGAATGAGTTGTGGTGCTGATAGTGACACTTAATAGTAACTAGTTCGTACGAATAAGTGACTGTTTCCTGAACTTGATGCATCATAGTAGTAATATATAGAGGGTTCACCGACGACAATAATGGGTACTGAGGACCCATTTAAATTTTCTGACAATGCACTCCGCATCCTGAATGGAGAGGAGAAATCAGATTTAGCTGCTGCGTGGATGGAATTTTCCGGAGTAGCGGATGAAATACAAAGATTGATTGTACAGCAATTCCTGCAAGATTGTGATAACATCATAATGAGACTTTTAAGTAAAGATGACTACCTGACGAATCCTTAACACAAGACTAGCGTGAGTAATCTTCTCAATAATCTTATGTTTTTGTTCAATGAGCCATTTGACCCCCTAAAATTAAGTCAACTAAGAGAGTTTAAAAGTTTTATCTATGATCATGACTATGATCTAATTGACATCTTAACAAAACTCAAGGCAATTGCGGTGAACTCAGATGACGGCTTCACCCCTGCTAATACACTAAAACGTAGGAGAAATGATCTTAGATCTGCTATTCCCTTAAAGAATAAATATGCCAATATATCAGAAAAATATCTAGACGAAAATAACATGGATTCTTCTGAGCCCTCTCAAGGCGAGTCAGCCGGTAGCTCCACTACTGAAGTAGTCCCTAAAAAACTAAAAATTCACCCCTTCTATATTGAGTTCCAAGGCAAGTGGACGGAACTTGCAAGTGAGATTTAAAAACTTAACGACAGCAATCCCTTGATTAAACTAGACGGAGAATTACTCAAAATCCACTGTAAAACTGACGCAGATTTCCGTAAAACACAAGACTATCTGGATTCTAAAACAATTCCTTATACAACCCTGAGCCCCGCGGAACAGCGCCCCAGGAATGTCGTTATTAGGGGAATTCCCCCCTATACCGACCCCCAGGTCATAACTGAAGCTCTAAAAGAACATAATTTCGTGGCCAATAGAGCCTCGATGATGAAAAGTAGAAAGACCGGTCGACCAATGCCCCTCTACGTCGTTAATGTTCTCCCACGTGAAAAATTCGAAGAAATCTACCAAATTCACGAAATTTGCTACATTAAAGTAGATATTGAGGGTTTTAAAGGCACTAACATCGTAAAGCAATGCTACCGTTGCCAGAAATTTGGACATTCTAGCAAGATTTGCCGCCTGCCGCCAAAAATGCGCCAAGTGCTCGGAAGAGCATCTAACTCCCCAGTGCAATAAAACTGGAAAGATCATCCCCAAATGTTCAAATTGTTATGGTGAGCACGTGGCTACTTACCGCGGTTGCCCCCCCCCCCCCCCGAGTTTCATAAAAAACAGCAGGACTCCAAAAGCGTCCGTAAAGATAATCCTAAAATCATACCGAATGCAATGGCGGAACTTTTATCTACATATAATTATGTCCGTAAGCCAGAGGCCAAAAAACCAGAAGAAAAACCTACTGAAGCCCCGGCTCCGCTCCCTTCTCCCACCCA
Source organism: Maratus speciosus (assembly GCA_963932465.1). Classification (NCBI taxonomy): domain Eukaryota; kingdom Metazoa; phylum Arthropoda; class Arachnida; order Araneae; family Salticidae; genus Maratus; species Maratus speciosus. The sequence goes on from OZ010792.1 coordinate 603,126,382, forward strand.
AGACCCAAACTCCGAAAACACTACACCAAATAAGCCAAATGACACTCAAAATGCAACACCAGAACAACCCACTAGTTCTAATTATGCTAATGATTTAAAAGAAATATTCAAGACCTTCAAGGAGATGAAAGAGCTCCTGAAATTTAACAAATTCCTCCAATGTTTCAAAAATATTGCTAACCAAACTAAAAATATACAAGATCCAATAGAAAAAATACTCATCCTTATGAGTGCTATAGAAACTTTAGCCACGGAATTTAACACATTTAATGATGAGTAATTCCTCTTCTACCTTTTCCTCACTAATTTTTCTTTCCTGGAACTGCAACTCCTTGCAGAATAAACTTAACGAACTTAAACTCTTTATTCACGAACATCCCCAAATTGATGTTATTTTCTTACAAGAGACTTTCAACCCCACTTTCAACATTAACATCCCTGGGTACAGGCTATTCCATACACCTCGTGCGGATGGTACGCACAGAGGAGGTACCGCTATTTACATCAAGAACTATCTTCCACACTACCAATCGCACAACCACACCTTTAATGATCTTGAGTATACCAGTATTAATCTTCAACTTCCTCATATCAATATTAAATTAGCTTCTATTTATGCTCCACCCACTGGTAACTTACCTGTTAATAGTCTTACACAGCTTTTTTCTCAACATCGCCACTGCTTTTTCGTAGGCGATTACAATGCCAAAAGCAAACGCTGGAATTGCCATGGCAATTCTCGGCGGGTACCTCTCTTCACAACCTAGTCGAAAACTTAAAATTAAATCTTCATGCACCACCCAGACCAACACACATTACCAAAGTGCCTGGTGCCCGGGACTCTATCATTGATCTTGCTCTTTCAAAAAATCTTCCTTACCCTATCTACTCTACTGTTATTAATGATCTCTCCTCTGATCACCTGCCTGTCTGCTTTAAAATAGATATTATTAATCCTCTTTCTCCCCCCCCCCCTTCCGTGGCTATTGACTGGAATAAATTTACTAATTACCTTAATTCTCAGGACATCACCTTCCCTGATATTAACAATACCGATGACATTGATGCGGCTGTTGAACATCTCAACTCTCATATCACTAATGCTCAAAATTTTTCTACATTTAATACCTTCAAAAATAATTTTGCCTTCGTCCCACCCCGTTATATTTACAACCTTATCAAACAGCGTAATCGGCTCCGGCGTCAATTTCAAAATTAAAGAGACCCCTCCATTAAACCCCTTCTCAGTAGGTTAAACAATAAAATTAAAAACAGTATTTACAAAGAAAAACAGAAAAATTAGAACAACTTTCTCAAAACATTATCGTGCGAGGACAACTCTCTTTGGATTCTTAAACGTAAACTGAATAAACATTACACTCCCATTCCCTCCCTCACAACTAATAATGTTACTGCTTATACTGACCAAGAAAAAGCTAACATGCTTGCTAATTCTTATGCCACCCAATTTTCTCCTAATCCTACCCTTGCAAACCAAGCTCACCTTGATCATGTTAACGACACAGTTCGGAACTTTTTGGCTACCCCCCCTCAAGATCCCCCCCAAAAATTCAACCTATTTTTATCCACAATATTATCAAAAAACTAAAAAAGCGTAAAACCCCAGGATACGATAAAATTACTAACTCTGCTCTTAGAAACCTTCCTCCTAATTGCATAATCTATATCACTGACCTCACTAATGCTATCTTAAAACATAACTACTTCCCTAAACCTTGGAAACTTTCTATAATCTCTCCTATTCCAAAACCTGGAACTAACCTGTCAGACCCCACTAATAACAGACCTATCTCCTTGCTACCTTCTATCAGTAAAGTTGTGGAACGTGTCATTCGTACCCAGTTGCAGGATTTCATTCAACAACACAACATTCTCATGCCCGAGCAGTTTGGCTTTCGCCCAAAACACTCCACACAACACCAGCTTCTTAGGGTTGTTGAGTTTCTCAGCGAGAAACTCAATGCAAAAATTCCCGCAGCTGCCATCTTTCTGATGTTGCAAAGGCATTTGACAAGGTCTGGCATATGGGCCTCATTTACAAACTAATTCAGCTCGGTTTTCATCCCAGACTTATACACTTAATATATTCGTACCTTTGCGACCGCTCTTTTCAAGTCCGAATAAACAACATTCTTTCTATTATTCTCCTTATCCTAGCGGGCATCCTGCAGGGGAGCGTGTTGGGCCCATTTTTATTTAACATTTTCTTTAACGATATCCCACGATCCTTGCACACTCACCTCGCTCTTTATGCGGACGACACCTGTATTTATGCTTCGGCACACCACCCGTATACTCTATACAGGTACCTACAGACTCATGTTGATGACTTCATGAACTGGTGTATGCTTTGGCGCGTTGTTTTAAATGAAACTAAAACTACTGCAGTATATTTCTCTCGCAAAATAATTTTCCCTAACAGAATCATTATTAATAACACTGTTATCCCTTGGTCAGACCAAGCTAAGTACCTTGGGGTCATTCTGGACCGCCGCTTAACTTGGAAAAAGCACATTTTCTCCATCAGAGGTAAAGTCGCTGAAGCCTTTAACTCTATAAAACCTCTCCTTAACAGTAAAACCTTGTCTGTCCACAATAAATTAATTCTCTATAATTCATGCATCCTCCCCATCATAACCTATGCCAGTCCGGTCTGGGGCTTCACATGTAAGACCACTATGGACACCCTTAGTCGCTTGCACAATTCCAACCTGCGTACTGTCCGTAACGCATCTCGTTACCTTCGCAACTCCACGGTCCGAAGAGACCTAAAAACTACTACTTTACGTAAGCGCATAAACGACTTAGCCAAAAAATTTTATGAAAAAATTTTCGACCCCCCTAATGAAATCGTAGCGGAGCTACCGGATTATGACGCTTTTGAACCCCACCATCGGAAACGCCCCAGGTTTTCCATAATTATGGACACTCAGTAACATCTGAGTTCACCACGCTTTACTTTGCCTCTTCTATATTTTTCTTACCTTTTTATATATTTTTCTTATCATATATAAAAAAAACCTCTCTATATACTATAGAGACCATAAAAATTGTAAAATTTAAAAAACAAAATGTATGGCCCTGATTAGTCCCTTTTTTGTTTGGATGTTGTGGTCTTTGCCACCCTAGCTTTTCTTGCCCATGCTTGGTGAGTTTTTCTCTGAACAGTACTAACTTTAACTTTCTAAATTCCCTATAGTAGTTATACAACTACAGTTTGACTTTACTTATTTTAAGATTCTTGTATTTTTTAAGATTAATCGTTAACTTTCTTTCATCTTATTTTTATACTTTAAAATTCAATTTTATTCCTTTTTTTCTTAAATTTCTTATTTTCTCTTGTTAACTTCTATTTCTCTTCTAGTAGCTTTGCTACAGTTTAACTTTTTCCCAATGGCTCATTAAAACATAAGACATTTCATTTTCCTAGTCTGGGTGTTAAGCTGTCATCAGCTAGGACACCCCTCAAAGCTGATTACCTGTTCAGTACCTGTTCAGTTATATCATTAAACAAGGTGATCGTTTTCTTTCAAAAAATAATGGTAAGAAAAGAATACAAATGTCCGCCATGCATTTAGCGCCCCAAAATATAACACTCACGAACCACCACTGGTTACCATGTCAGGCAAAGTAACTCCACTTTGGCGCCAATTAGGTACCTCGGTGCGTATATGACATCTGTGCCACATTTACTTGTAAAAATAAGCATAAACGTTCATCAGGTTTGTTTTCATAGCTATTTATATCTTTTTGCAACAAATCTCACTTTTTGAGGCGAAACTGCACAAAGATTGAAAAAAACTAGAAAACGGGAAGTCTATTTTTTCAGAATTTAGTTTCACCCTTCAGTTTTAAGACTTAAAACACACGCTTTTATTTTGTACAGTATGACGTCATCCGCATCCACTGAAAAATTCTTTATTTACGATAAAGTCTTAAACAACTTCTACATTAAAGTACACATAGCTTTGGCATGGCAGTATTTTATAAGATGTAAATGCTCGTCGTAGAACGAATTCTAAAAAATCGAAAGACTAAAAAAGCGGAAAAAGATCTAAAGATGATCTAAGTAACGAAGTGCATGGAATTGTTAGGAATATGAGCATGAAAATTGACATGGCTATATTTATCATGACGTAAATTCTCGCATTAGAACAATTTCTAAAAATGTCGCTTTATAAAACACTGCAGAAACAAAAAACTTTCGAAAATTTTCTATTTCTGTGTTACTGCTGAGCCGAAAAATTTGGAATTTTGCTTCGGGTTAGTTTTAAAATATAAAACTGTCTCTATGAATGGTTTCTAAAAAATTTAAAATTTAAAAATATGAAATGAACGGAAAGCGATCTCAATTACCATTAATTTGGAATTATTAGGTATAGCAACTTTAAATATTTCATAATGCTGCTTTTCCTCCACAAAATATGCAATTTAAATGCAACACAACTGATAGATACCGACCTAGCATTAAATAAGTTGTGGAAATATTGAATAAAGACATGTATGAAACAGTGAGTTTGGTTGTCCGAAAGTAATTGTTAAAGTGTTACTTCTCTAGGCTTTTCTCTCTCTCGCACAGGCCACTAACAGAGGGAAGGGTCGTTTTAAATGTGATATGATTTTTTTTTTCTAATTCATTTTTTAGCTCACAGGCTATGAAAGCCTGAGAGCTTATGTTCCCGCCGGTTCTGTATGTATGTATGTACGTAACGCGATAACTCTTGATAGAAACATTCGATTTGCTTCAAATTTTTTTTCATGGTTCATTCTGATAAGGCGCTTCCCTGATTAGTTTTGGGGGTTCATTGGTTAAGGATAAAGGGGGGAAAGGGGGTTAGTCCAACCACTTTAATTCAGATAAATGGGTTTTTTATGCAGAATTATTCGATTTGCTCCGAATTTTGTATACCGGTTTATTATGTTAAGGAACTTCCCTCATTAGTTTTGGGGATTCATTGGTTATGGATAAGGGGGAAAAGGGGGGTTAGTCCACCCCTCTTAATTCAGATAAATGGGTTTTTCATGCAGAATTATTCGATTTGCTCCGAATTTGGTATACCAATTTATTATGTGAAGGAACTTCTCTTATTAGTTTTGGGGGTTCATTGGTTACGGATAAAGGGGAAAAAGGGGGTTATTCCACCCTTCTTAATTCAGATAAATGGGTTTTTCATACAGAATTATTCGATTTGCTCCGAATTTGGTATACCGGTTTATTATGTTAAGGAATTTCCCTGATTAGTTTTGGGGGTTCATAGGTTACAGATAAAGGGGGGAAAGGGAGTTAGTCCACCCCTTTTAACTAAGATAAATGGGTTTTTCATGCAGAATTATTCGATTTGCTCCGAATTGGGTATACCGGTTTATTATGTTAATGAACTTCCCTGATTAGTTTTGGGGGTTCGTTGGTTACGGATAAAGGGGGGAAAAGGGTTGTTAGTCCACCTCTCTTAATTCAGATAAATGGGTTTTTCATGCAGAATTATACGATTTGCTCCGAATTTGGTATACCGGTTTATTATGCTAAGGAACTTCCCTGATTAGTTTTGGGGGCTCATTGTTAAGGATAAAGGGGGGTTAGCCCACCCCTCTTAATTCAGATAAATGGGTTTTTCATGCAGACTTATTCGATTTGCTCCGAATTTGGTATACCGGTTTATTATGTCAAAGAGCTTCCCTGATTAATTTGGGGGTTTCATTGGTTAAGTATAAAGGGGGGGCTAGTCCACACCCCTTAATTTAGATAAATAACTTTTTTGCAGGATTATTTGATTTGCTCCAAATTTAGTATACCGGATTATTACGTTAAGGAGCTTCCCTGATTAGATTTGAAGGTTCATTGGTTAACTATAAATGGGGAAACGGGGCTAATCCCTTTTCACTTATTTTTTTTAGGGGCATTATGCTTTAAAATAAGAGTATAATATAGAATTAGTGTGAATAGCCTGCGAGCTCAATGCCATCAGTTTAGCTGGGCACTTTTCTTTTTTTTATCTAGTCATTTTATCATAAGGTCATATTCTCAATTGTCATTGGTAGATTTTTTTATATATTAACTTATTCTGGTGAAATTTCATAATCGGGTTCATATTGGCGTATTTCAGCTTGCATGATTTGCTGTAAAAATATGTATGGATTTGTAAATTACTTCAAAAGACACTTTGACAGCTCAAAGATTATGCAGACGATATATTCAGATCTTGTGTCATACTTTATGTTGCAATCATTGCCGATTTCTTTTATTTAATATATGCTAAATATAGCTCAACATGTTCAGATTATGTTTGAAAACAAAACAATACAGCGTATGTAGTGGCCAGCATACACTCATCATTTAAATCCGATCGAGTACATCTAAAACACACTCTAACGACGCATCGCATGCCGCTGTTGATGTGTTCGGTACTTTGATACTATATCAGATTTTGAAGAGAGTATTCCTTATCTCTTATCGACAACCTCATTGCATCCATGGAAAACAAATATTGTACAATATTAACTATTCCGGGGAAGCACACACCATATAAAGTATAGTCCATTCTTTTTAAATATCATATATTTGTCTTTTAAAGTTACTCAAATTGGTGCGGAGCGTCTGATTATGCTCTTGACATCATTTTATACAGTTAAAATTTCTATATAAGATAATTTAGTGTTTCATTTTCTATTTTACTTTTAATATATTGCGTACTTTCAATTTTATATCCATGCATGGCTATCTTGCATGGTTTGCTTTCCCATTTTTTTAACAGTGTTTACGAATTTATATGTACAATTTTGTAATTCTACGATTCGTTTATTTTTATCATTTCAATTTATCGCAGTATATGGACAATTAAAGATAATATCTCATTTTCTTTGCTTCCACATGTTATTATTAAATCTATGTTCTCAGCAACATCGCTCAGACTAATCCCTCTGAGGGAAGTCCTAGTAGTAAGATTGCAGACAAAGATGATGATTCAACAAATTGAAACAGGTTTTATTAATGTTGTGAAAGTCTTAAATATGTAAGATCCATTGTTAAAAATCTGATTATCTTGTTTTGTCGCCTGTGTGAGCAGTGTTGCCAGATTGGGGACGTTTTTAAATTCAGATTATTTGACTGTCACCACTTTTTAAAAATAGTATATTCGCATATTTTTCAGAATTTTTAATCTATTTTTAAATAAGGCGAATATTTCTATTTAAAAAAAGCGGTGACAATCAACAATCTGGGAGCAAAAAAGTCACCAATATGGCATCACTGTGTGTGAGTGCGTTTGTTCTTCTCACTGCAATTCTTTGCAATTATTTTTTCTCCATTTCTACAGTTAATATGCTATATATGGTTTATGCCGTGAAGATAACTTTTTCTTTGACAAAAAAAAATTTATTTTGTCGTTTGAAGTTACAAATCTTTTTCACCATAACCGTAACTGTTAGACCTTGATTGCTGTTCTTTATCTCACTGTTCAGCCCGTGCCGTAAAATAATTACATACCAAATAGCACACTGTTTCCTTGAACGGGGTACTAGGGGCTGCTATTTTCGCAAAAAAAAAATATATATATATATATATATATATTATCACATTGAGTATAAAAATTTATTTCATTTGCAGATTCGACACAAAATAACGAATTCTTATAACAAATACACTACTGAATAGTCATTTAAAAATACCCTATAATGACATCACGATAACATTCACAGATTACAAAAAGAAAATACTACAGTGCAAAAATCATTGTTGTTATAATTTCAAACTAGTACGTTGAGGCCATCAGATAACTTTCTTCTATATAAATCACATCAATTAAATCATTTAAATGCTACAAGAAATTACATGAAATTAGCACCAATTCATATCAAAGTATATCTGAATTTGAAGTTTGATGAAAATTCGTGCATTAGTTATTGAGGTAGTATTGCTATAGGGGAAATTCTGAAAAATGTAGCATAGCAGCGCTACCTGTTGAGCGATTTGCACCAAAATATAAAGAGCACTAATTCATATCGAGGTATACCTGAATCTGAACTTTGTTGAAAACCAAAGCATTAGTTCTTGAGATAGATCTTTAGATAGATCGCGGAAATCGCAAAAAATGCAGCATAGCAGCGCCACCTGTTGAGTGATTTACACCAAAATGTACAAATCGTCCATTCATGTCAAAGACTAACAACTGAATCTAAAGCTTGATGAAAATCCGTGCATTATTTCTTGAGATAGAGCTATTGCAAAAATCGTGTAAATCCTGCAAAATACAGCGTAGCAGCGCCATCTCTTAGGCGATTTGCACCGAAACGTTACCAGCACCAATTCAAATCAAGGAATAACTAAATCTGAAGTTTAATGAAAATCCGTGCATTAGTTCTTGAGATAGAACTACGAAAAATGTAGCATAGCAGCGCCACCTGTCGGGCGATTTACTCCAAAAACTAATAAGCACCAATGTATATTAGGGACTACTATAATATAAATTTTTATTAAATTATGTGCATTAGTTCTTGAGATAGAGCGCCCACAAAATTTGTGTCACATACAGACAGACAGACTCACAGACAGACATTTTGTAAAAACGTGTTTTTTTTTTAATCTCTGACCCCTAAAACGTGTAAATCCGTCGAAAACCGGAAGTCGAAAATTTTCATGAATCCAATACTTTCTTCTCGTAAAGATAGAAGAAAGTAAAAATTAATACAGACGTTATAAATAATGAAAAATAAAATAACATTGAGATAATATGCATAATGTTCTTTAAATATATATCTGTCTTTTGATCTCCCGTTTGTAGGACCCTTTCATTCTTCAGGCAGCATTAAACGAAATAAAAATTTGAATGATAAAAAATAATACCGTGAAATAAATTAATTGAATTAACTTTTTTTATCTAATAGGATACAACTTTTTTCTAAATGGAACAACGCCCTTTTAATTGAGTACTTTTTGTAAAAATCCAATTTAATGTAAATATTGATAATACAAAAAAATACTATTAACAAAATTTACAAATAATTGTCGTTCTTACATAACTTAAAAAGTTTTTTAACTATTAAGTCATTTTTTTTTTCAATTGTCGAACAAGTGATACTTTTTACAGCATCGATTTCTAATTTTACGATGCACTCTAAAATTTCATCTGTTACAACCGCTTTTGATTGTTAATATGGGCCAACAGCCGGTCGGGTCTCACGTTGTCGGTCGTGGAATGTTATCTTCCTCTTCCAGAGTGTCACTGACAATTTCTTGGTATGTCTCAATAAAATACGACGTGTCAAAATTGCTTTTAAAAAGGTAATGTATAAATCGAGCGTCCGGGTAATAGAGAAAAATGTATATGCATTAGTTAATGGGCTTTAAGCGATTCCATAACATTAAACTCAAATACAAAACGGTGTTGACCTCTTTAGCCGTTTTTATCCGATGCATTAATAAGAGTCTATTGTATGTTCATGAAGAATTTATGGAAAAGTCACGTAATTTTAAAAAAATACTTTTTTTTGTATACCGGAAAATATAAGCAGACAAATAGATAAATAAAATGCTGCACAAAATTGCTATCTGATTAAGTTGTTTAGTTTATTGCGGTAGTTCATGTAATCAAGCTGTCGTGAGAGATGGCTTGAAAGATAATGAAATAAATATACTGGGGAGATGAGTGTTCCTTGAAAGTGTTTTATTGTCAAAGTCATCAGATCTATATTTGCAAATGAGTTAAACTATAATTGTAGGAAGTAAGGACAGCTCTTCTTCGTCCCTTTTTTTCTCCAATGTTGCCATACCTTAAAAGAAATTAGAACGTCTTATAACAAATTTAATAGCTCGCGCTTTCTACCAAGCGTAATGAAATCAGTGAATTTTCCATAATTGAGTTTTGTGCCCAAGCTGAATTAACGTATTGTAACGGTAACTGTTTTGGAAAAATCGTGAATAGCAGTCATCCAATGAGGTGTTGTTTTTTTTTAGATCTTTGTTTTATATCTTTAGTTGTTTTTTTAGAACACTAAATGTTATAAAAAAAAGTGTATGAAAAAAAATTACTTGTCTACATATTTTCTTCTTTGTCAACAGAAACTTAATGACACTCCAAGCCAATACTTACTTCTCTAACAATTTCTTCAACTGCGAGTTTTATAAATCACTTCATGCTGTCATGCATGAAAAATAAGTAAAAATCCCTTTAATTAGATCACTTGAGCTATGATGAGAAAAATTAATATAACAGCATAAACAAAAGCCTCCATCCAATCGAATCTGCCTTAAAAGTTTACACCTTTAAAGTCAAAATTATTCAAAAATCTTTATCTAAGAAGAAATTTGTGGGTCGTATCTGCCACATTTGTTTTAAATCATTCGGTCGCGATGTCATAAGATGTAAATTTCTCCTCTATGACAAAAAGATGCCCCCCCCCCCAAAAAAAATATAAATAAATAAATAAATAAAATAAAGTGAGGCGAAAATCTATTGGAATGTTATTCCATATGGAAGGCATGAATACGAAATTCCTCAATAGTAAACAATAAAAAAGTTAAAAGTTTTACCTTTATGTTTTGATGTATTTTTCAGTAGAAATATATTCTTCTTAGGATGAACAAAAAACATTTATTTGAAGATTAAATACACTAGAATAATATACTGGACACAATGCTGATCACACTTCACAATAAAACAAAACAGATGAATATTCTTGAGACTATTTACAAACACAAATATAAAGAAATACTTTGAACTATGTATTGAATATTAGTTTGTTGGAGTTTTTAATATATTATTATTCCTTTGGAATATTATTGGATTTTTAATCCAGCAGCATTTTACTGCACAACTGCTATGAGCCATGGAGTAACACTAACTGTTCTCAGTGTCTGTGCCAGTAGAACAACAAAGAGGATTGTCTGATGCTGCCATCTCGTGGAATGTTCTTGAAACAAAAAGAGGAATTCTCTAACAAAATCATTTTTATTTCTTCAGTAGCTTAAAGTTAATTCTTTCAAGTTATTTCTATTCGAAAACCTTGCTCATTAAAACCTTAAGCCTTTATGTACTGTATTATGAATTCAATAAAATTTTATCTTCTAAAGCATTTTTCGCGAATTGTTTAAACTACATTAGAAGATTTACATAATTATTTAATAAATTTTAGAAGGATTTTAGAAGGATTGAAGGATTCAGAAGTATCAATTAAATTTGAATTTATTGGGATTTTGTATAATATTTGTAACCCCACTCAAGTCATTTATTTTAAATATCTTTCTTAGTATTTTGTAGAATTAGGAAATGTACAAATATAATGTTCTTACAATAGAAATATAGAAATATTTCCCAATTGAAAAATTCTTCCCTCTCCCCCCAACGTCAAGAAAGCTCAAAAGATGCAAAGGCAAAATAAATCCTGCTGTTAAAAATATTTTTGTTTTGTGTAACCCATAATGCTTTTAAAATAAGATGAAGTAATGTATCTATGACTCATTCTAAACTGTATTACAACTAATCGATGTATTAAATGAATTTTATAACAAGTTATTTTAATGGTACTTATAAGTACAGTTAGTAGATAAAGGGTTAAAGAATAGGTTTAAATTTCTGTAATTAAGGTATGCATATGGAAATTTTTTAGATAAATAAAAATCTTTCTGTTGCCATCTCTGTTTCCGTAAAAATATAAAGAAAATGAGTCATTGCCACATTCAGGTAGTTTTATTAAAATAAAATAGTAAAAAAAATAATGCAATCAACACACAGGGATAATATTTTATTTTATATATTTTCTGCATGAATCACCTAAGAAAAAGGAAACTTAAAAAAATAATAAATATTGCATTATGCCAAATGATTCAATTTTACCCAAACACAAACTTTGAGTGTATATTGAGGTCAAGTAATTTTCATTATTTCTGTCTATTAGTCAGTTATTGGAGTTAAAAAAAAAGGTTAAAAAAGCACCCACTTAAAAGAAAAGGTCAATTTGGCAAACTACTCACGAGTTTCACGATAACACACATTGTATTAATGCATAAAGGGTATTTTAATTTATCTTTTAATTAATCTGAATTTTTTCAAATATAGTTTAAAAAAAATGTTTTTCGCTTCAATTCCAGAACTAAAGAAACAATTCAGGTTCAATTTCGCATTTCTTTCAATTAGAAGATTTTTTTTCCTTTTTTCGGTATCCAGTTTTATTCAGTATGGTTTTCAGGGGTTTTCATTTGAACATCACTAATGCTGAATAGTAATTTTCGTGTTATTTAATGTCAAAATATCATCATTAAGGGGACAAGGGAGCTTCAAACTCTTTTTTTTTTTTTTTTTTTTTTTTTTTTTTTTTTAACTTTTACTAATATTCAGCGGCACACTATACAGGGTGTTTCACTACCCGACCGATAAACTTGTAGGAGGTGCAGGGGGTACAAAGGCGACTCGGAATGTCATAACAATGCAGGGTGAGAAATGCAAGCCTAACAGATAGGTGGGGTTGTTAGGGGGTGAATCCTAGTGATAGCAAATTGACATTTAAAGACCATAAGCTTAAAATAAGTCGGGACATTCCTGATAATGAAGTTGTGCGAATGAAACATTCGTAACCTGGAATCTCGGATGTTTTGAAATACGCCGGGCGTGTTTCAGACGTTTGCGATAGAAACGAAGATGTGCCATTTCAAAACGCCCATCTCAAACGCGCAAAGCGGTAGATGGTAAGAACAAGGCACGTAGGCAGATAACTTCGGGGAACTTTATTATCAGGAAAGTCAGATCCTAACAAACACTCTATCTCGTTAGGATTGCATTCGCGACCCTGCATTGCTATGTGATTCCGAGTCGCTTCAGCGCACCCTACACCTCCTGTAAATTTGTTGGTCTGGTAGTGAAATGCCCTGTATGCATTATGGCATACATTTATCACACAAGAAATTAAAAAAAATTGGGATAAAAATAAAGAATTTTTTTGAATATTTTAAGCGTTATGAAGTACTAATCTACTAATTTGTCTACGATGTTTTTATTTTGTTCCTTTTATATAAATTAATACGTGTCTAAATACTATTTACGTTTCTTTTTAGCTCACAGGCTATCAAAGCCTGAGAGCTAATGTGCCCGCCCGTTCTGTATGTATGTATGTATGTATGTATGTATGTATGTATGTATGTATGTATGTATGTACGTATGTACGTAACGCGATAACTATTGATAGAAACATCCGATTTGCTTCAAAATTTTTTCCTAGGTTCACTGTGATAAGGCGCTTCCCTGATTAGTTTTTGGAGTTCATTGGTTAAGGATAAAAGGGGAAAAACGGGGTTAGTCCACACCCCACCCCCTTAATTCAGATAAATGGGTTTTTCATGCAGAATGATTCGATTTGCTCCGAATTTCATATACCGGTTTATTATGTTAAGAAACTTCCCTGATTAGTTTTGGGAGTTCATTGGTTAAGGATAAAGGGGGAAAAACGGGGTTAGTCCACCCCCCACCCCCTTAATTCAGATAAATGGGTTTTTCATGCAGAATGATTCGATTTGCTCCGAATTTGATATACCGGTTTATTATGTTAAGGAACTTCCCTGATTAGTTTTTGGAGTTCATTGGTTAAGGATAAAGGGGGAAAAACGGGGTTAGTCCACACCCCACCCCCTTAACTCAGATAAATGGGTTTTTCATGCAGAATGATTCGATTTGCTCCGAATTTGATATACCGGTTTGTCATGTTAAGGAACTTCCCTGATTAGTTTTGGGAGTTCATTGGTTAAGGATAAAGGGGGAAAAACGGGGTTAGTCCACCCCCCTTAATTCCGATAAATGTGTTTTTCATGCAGAATGATTCGATTTGCTCCGAATTTGGTATAGCGGTTTATTATGTTAAGGAACTTCCCTGATTAGTTTTGGGGGTTCATTGGTTAAGGGTAAAAGGGGGAAAACGGGGTTAGTCCACACCCCTTAATTCAGATAAATGGGTTTTTCATGCATAATCATTCAATTTGCTCCGAATTTGGTATACCGGTTTATTATGTTAAGGAACTTCCCTGATTAGTTTTGGGGGTTCATTGGTTAAGGATAAAGGGGGAAAAGGGGGTTTAGTCCACCCCCTTAATTCAGATAAATGGGTTTTTCATGCAGAATCATTCGATTTGCTCCGAATTTGGTATACCGGTTTATTATGTTAAGGAACTTCCCTGATTAGTTTTGGGAGTTCATTGGTTAAGGTTAAAAGGGGAAAAACGGGGTTAGTCCACCCCCCTTATTTCAGAAAAATGGGTTTTTCATGCAGAAGAATCTGAAAATATTACCTCGGAACATTATTGAAAGTATAATAAGTATTAGCTTTTTTTTCTAACAGTATTGCTTACTTAAATTTTAGTGTTATAATCAGACATTTTATCCAAAACTGAGTGTGAATTCTAACACAGTAGTCGTATTAAAAAAATTAATCTGAAACTTTGCAGTGTTTATTTTGTCCCACATAAAATTATTTTTTCAAGGAAGAATAACAAAATCCGAAAAAAAAAAATCAAGTTAAGTCTTTATCAACTATATGGGTAAGCTGGTCAAGTAAAAAATGAGGTAAACAGTTTAAATAAAATAATCAGAAAACCCAAATTCTTTAATTTATCGTTTAATTGCTAAAAAGGGTTGTAATAAACCACAAAAACACTCGTAAAAAAGGTTTTTTTTCAAACTGTCTACACTGTAAAAAATTTTCAGAAACGTTTCCGAAAGTAACGGAGACCTGTGCTGCACGATACTAACGGAAAGGTTTCAGATTCCAGCAGAAAACTGTTACGGTTATAATACGGAACATTTCCGATTCGAAATGAAAGGTTTCTGAATATATCGGAAACCTTTCATTACGGATCGGAAAGGTTTCTGAATACACACAAAATCTTTCTGAACACTAAGAAATGTTTCTGAATGTATAGGAAACCTTTTATTACGAATCGGAAAGGTTTCTGAATATATATGGAACCTTTCTGAAGACGAGGATTATTTTAAAATTTACATAAAAAAGCACAAATAACTGTACTAAAATTACTTGCAGGTGCATACATATAATATAAAATCATTTAAAATACATTAGAAAATCTCAAAAATACATTAAAATTTTTAATGTATTTTTAAGATATTTCTAATATATTTTAAATAATTTTCTATTATGTGCAATGCACCTGCAAGTAGTTTTAGTACATTTATTTGAGCTTTTTTATATGAATTTTAATTATTTACTCAAGTTGAATTTAGCACTAGTATTTAAACATTCAATTATTGAAGATTATTTTCTGAAAGAGGCTTAGTTTAGTAAAATGGATTTTGTGAAGAAGCCAGTTTTATTAAATTAATTTTTATGAAAAAGTCTTATATGGAAGTTCATTTCTGAATGATCTTTTTCTGAGGTTTTTTATTATATATATATCTGCTTGGTTTTATTCTGAAAAAAAAAATCAATATTATTATACCTTTTTCATAATTTAGATAAAATTTATTGCGTTTTAACATCTTGCAGTGATATTTTTTTAACCATGCGGATTAACAAGTAACATTAAAGTTCATGAACTGTATTATTATTGAAAATGGAATGATAAATTCTTTCGAAAAGCGTTTTATTTATTTTTTTAATCATTTATAGCATTATTTTTATTTATTATTTTAGTTCTTTATTAGCGTTTCTTTGTTGCAGAGACATTTTAATACATAACATTTTATTATTATTAGTGCATGTAAATAAGATATGATTGCAATTTATGTTATCGTTGATTCAATATCATATTGTGTTTTTTACAGCATAATATTAATAAATTAAAATGCCTTATAATTTAAAGCAAGAAATTGTGTGTACTATATTTTCATAAAATAAGCTGATGGTTTATAATCTAGAAATTTTCAATTTTGTTTACTGTAAAGTGCATAAGTTAAATAACAACAATAGTATCTTTTTTTTTTTTCACAATTCAGTCTTGCAAAATCAGAAGAAAACATTTTTCTTTTCAAGCAATAATATTTAGATGAACAAGTAAAATTCAAATCGCAAAAAAATGCAAATGTTAATTTTTTCGAAGCATTAAAAAAAAGAAGAAAAAAAAGTGTGTTTGTGTGTGTGGGGGGGGGGGGGGAATTTACATATCTGAACCTGAGTACTAAACAAGTTAATGATCTAAAACGATTCGTTTTATTTTTCTATCAAAATTTGAGAAGAAAATAGGTGAATATAAAAAATGAATTTTTGAAAGCTTTTTAGTAAACAGCAAAACAAATGAATCAATTTTATTTACTATAATGATTTATAAAAATAAATCCTATAATTGTAAGAATAGTTTACTGTTTATTTTTACTCACAATACTGTATTTTTTACATAAAAGCAATCAATAATAAAGAAGTAAAATGACAATGAACCTTCAGCTTGTTTGATTAAAATATAATACGTAAATTTTCTTTTAAGTTATAACGCATTTAATAATTTGTTAAGAACACGCTGTGAAAAGGAGAATACGATACCGCAATCAGTATGAACATCAAGTTTAACTATATTATCTTATTTTCATGCACACATTTATATATACTATTATAATAAAAAACAGATAAAACAAAGTCTGATATATTAAAAAATAAATAGGTTATTAATTTCTTTTCGTGTATTGCAACAAAGAAAACTAATAAAGAAGTAAGTAATAATAAATAACAGTAAGTAAAAGTAATACTGTAGATGATTAAAAAAAAAAAAAACACTTACCCAGAATTACGATCGTTCCGTGTACAATAATACTAAATTTCCAAATCTCTAAAAAAGTCCATTGGTAATATCCAAGGCACATCTCTTGCATAATTTTAAAACGCAATAAAAAATACCCACAAAATATAACGAAAATGTTATAATATTGTTTTTTTTTTTTTTTTTTTCAAAATATAAACGAATTCAAATATACGTGGTACAGCGTAAATTTCCCTACACCGCCATCTCAAACAACATGAGTTCACTTTCACTTTAGGCGATTGCTTCCGGTTTCAGTGTTAAGAGAAATAGTGGTGAAATACTTGGAGCGCATGCGTACAGGCGCTTTCGCTGCTTCATGAAAAGTAAACTGAAACAACCAGGAACATTCCCGGTTGTTTCGGAAAATAGAAATAGCTGTCACATATCGGATACTATCAGAAATGTTCCTGTTAGAATAGTAAACGTTCCTACTATTTTTTACAGTGTACATGTTTCGGCTCCATCGAAGCTTTTTTAAAGACATTTGAGAATATCCCGCTGCTGAATGATCTATTATGCACTGTTAAAAATTTGCAGCATTCTGTCCAGTCATTCGACCGTTTTTTGAAAAATCGGTTTCATAACCGTAATTTAACTATACTCTGACCATAAAATTGCCAATAATATGGTCAAAATAGTGTTAAATTACAGTTGTGTAACCGTTTTCGAAAAAAACGGTCAAATGACTGGACAGAATGCTGCAAAATTTTAACAGTGTGCAGCGTTTTAAAGCGTTATATTTTCAGCGAAAAATCTAGAAATAGCGCTTCAAAAGGCTACGTAAAAGATTTATGTAGCAGTGGGATATTCTCAGTTGAATTGAGAAAGATTCCAGTGCAGTCGAGCAGTTAAAAAAAAAAAAAAAAACTTTTTAACATGTGTTTTTGTGCATTTATACGATACCTTTTAAGAAATAAAGAAAATAACAGTAAACACATAAATAGATTTAAAATAAAATGGCATTACTTCTTGCAAACAGATCGTTTTAAATGACACTGAATTTGTTTCTATTTTTAGTGAATAAATTCGAAAACACTCGGGATAACAATTATTATTTTTTAATTTTCTATCTTTGTATAAATGTATGAATGTATAAAAGTATAAATGTATGCTTGTATAAATGTATCATATATTATTCAAAATGTATTCCAGTTTTAGCTATGTCATTTTGTGGGTAAACTCATAATAAATATGTTTTTGACAGAGGAGTACTCAGGAAATACGTAATAGTACGTAAACTGCGTACGTAACAGTGGAACATTGTAAATTTGTATACTTTTTAGATAAAGAAGGAATTAAAATTTAATGAAAGTTGAATGTTATATTAAGACCAATGTCAGATGGGCGTCTTTTTTGCTTAAGTATTATCCATTCACATAGTCAGACGGGCGTCTTTTTTGCTTCAGTATTATCCATTCACAATGCTAATTGTGAATGGATAATACTTAAGCAAAAAAGCAGCAAAAAAGACGCCCGTCTGACATTGGTCTTAGAATGCGTGTAACGTTTAATATTTTCCAAAAACAAAACATTTACTTTTAAGATGTCGTAAAGTTACTTTTAAAAACATATAACGAGAAAAGTACAGCCATCATTTCTTATAGACAGACTCATACAGAGGGGATAATTTTCTGAATTTTAAACTTTTTAATGAATTTGGATTCCATTTGTGTTAAACAATTTTTTACATTTGAAACCAACTAACACTCACATAACTTTCTTATATTTTATACATTAATCTAATAAAATGTTCTGGTTGGAAACTCAATAAATATTTTTATTAATGACAAATCGAATACAATAAAGAACAGCATTGTTAAAAATAAATATACAATTAAATTTATATAAATTTTAATTGAAAAATCATTTAATTATAAATTTTTATTGAAACTTGCACGTGCGATTTATTGTAGAGACGCGACCTATGATCAAAATGACGATTCATATTTATTATTTCCTAAAAATAATTATTGCATTTTCATTCCGCTCTTTTTAAATTATAGGTTAGCTTTAAAGCATAGGTAAGTGCCTCATGCTCATTGATAACGGTCTTATATTTGTAAAACAAAATCGCACATTTACATTTGAAGAAGATGTGTAGTAGGGAGCAAAAATGTTTTCCCTGCAAGAATCAAAAATTTTCAATAAATATTGCATCGACCTCATTGCTTTTAATCTTGAAGCTCGCTACATAAGCAAATTTAATGACGGCGTACAGAGTCATTTTGTTTCCGTGAAGATAGAAATTTTTATATGAAAATATAATTAAACTCAAAATGCTATGAAAATAAAAACTCGAAATGGATTCCTATTTTGGACCAAATTAGGATCTACGGTTTTCTGAGAGTAGAAAAAATCAGCTAACATCTTGAGAACAGTGATACAACTTAGAACGCGTAATCGAGTGATAAAATAGTTTTGAACAGCACGAAAGCATTTATTAAATGAATACATCACGATTAAGAATACCATTCATGCTAGTGATCGAAGTCACCTGGTTCAATTTGCAACATTCACAAAAATACAGCATGAAAATTCCTTTCACGAATGTCAAAAAATCTTGTAGGGCACAGCTTGCTACATTTGACGAAATGTTTGAAACCAAAATCTTTTTACAAATCTCAAAAAATCGCCTTGAAATGCAAAAAAGGCTAAAAATCGCATTAAAAGACGCTAAAAATCCGAAAATAACGGCGGATAAAATTTATAACAGAAGACTAAAAGTTTGAAACAGAACTCCTTATGCGAATGTCAAAAATTCGCCTTGGAACGCGAGAAAATGCTATAAATCGCGTTGGAAATCACATTAAGAAAAGTTAAAAATTCAAAAGACATGGAGGGCAAAATTTATTATATCAGGCTAAAATTATGAAGCTGAATCCTCTTTATTAATGTCAAAATATCTTCGCGAACGAAAAGAAAAGCCCACTAACAATCGGAATTCTTCTTTCAAGAATCGCCGCAGAACGTAGAAATTCGATGAAAATTTTAAAATCGGGGAAGGCAAAATTTAATATGTTACACTCAAAGTTCAAAACCAAATTCCTTTCACCAAATTAAAAAAAATCCCCTGTAGTGTCTAAAAATCACATCGTCGAAAAAAAATTGCTGCACGAATTTTTAATACATTTTATTGAAAAGAGGCTAAAATATTGAAATCGGATTCCTTTCACTAATGTGGAAAAATCGCCGCAAATCTTGAAAAAACTATTAACGGATTAAAAAATAATTATCAATAAATCACAAATCGGGCTTCGAGGTGCATAACTACAGATTCACAGGTATCTTCCAAACGAATTCCGTACGTTTGCGTCCAGCAGTCTCTGCACAATGTACGTACATGAAACAAATAAAAAGAAGAAATAAATAAAAAAAATAATAAAGCAGAAAATTAAAAACCTAAAACTAAAAGAGAAAACGCAAGGGAAACATAAGAAATAAAAGACATTTTTTTCTTTCTTTAATAAAAAATGAAAAGAGACCAGAAAAGAGGAGAAATAATTACAAAAATAATTTCCACTGCGAAGAGAGACAAGGAGATGATGAGGGATCATTGACAAGTTTTTCGGAATTTTTAAAAATAAAAAAGTGCTTCGTGAAAGTTCAAATGTTTGGGAGAGACAGGATTTTTTAATTTTCTCTCTTTACAGGACAGTCAGATATTTTTTATTTTTCCTCTTTTATTTCATTTACTTATTTTTAATTCCTTTACTCTTTTCTTTTCTGTTATTTTTTTATTTTTTTTCTATCATTTTGGCAACATTTTTTTTCTTTTCTTCTCCGTGATTGGTGTTTACCCTTCAGTTAGCGCCACATTATCTCATTCCTTGTAAGCTCTGCTCTCTCCACTTCTGTTCGTTCGTGACCTTGTCTCCTTACGGACACGTGTTTACATTGGTTGATGACGGGCTGTTGAAATTTACAATCCGAAACGCGTCCAGTGTGCATTTTTGTTTTATAATGATTAATGCAAAGTTTTATTTTATTTTATTACTTTCTTCTATCTTCAATAGAAGAAAGTACTGTAATCGAAACTTTTTTCAACTTCCGCTTTTCGACGGATTTACACGTTTTGGGGATCAAAGACCCCTAAAAACATGTTTATAGAAAATGTCTGTCTGTCCGTTTATCTGTCGCCATTGTACCATCAAAAAGTGTATGAAGTTATGCATAGAACTGAATAATTTTTTTTATGTTTTTGGCTATGGCAAGCAGGTCCTCCCTTAATTTGGAAAAAATTCGCCGTAAGGGAGCGCTGGTATAGCGATTTTTGTGCGATTTTGAATATTGTACTATCGAAAAGTGTATGAAGTCATGCATAGAATTGAATTAATTTTTTTAAAGGTTTGGCTATAGCAAGCAGCTCATCCCTTAATTTTGAAAAAAAATCCGCCGGAAGGGGGCGCTGTAATAGCGATTTTTCTGCGATTTGAATATTGTACCATCGAAAAGTGTATGAGGTTATGCATTGAACTGAACAAAAAATTTGTTTAAGTTCTTGGCTATGGCAAAAAGTTTCCTCCCTGAATGACGAAAAATTCCGCCAGAAGGGGACGCTGTAGCAGCAATTTTTGTGTAATCTTCTTAATTTTTCGTAGTCCTATTGTCAGGGGTGCGTAAATCGACGGGAACTTCCCATCCTGATAAGCCGATTATTCGCGACTATTCGTGATTTAATAAATGTCATGATCGAGATTAACTCGTTTTTACTACGATTAATTGACTGAAACAGAAATTTAAGATGAAAGACAAAGTTGTTATAGTATTGAACTAATAATAATGAAATATTTACATCTGTAACAATATTTTTAAATATTAAAATATATGAGATAGAAGAAAGTTTTGGGATTGGCACTTCCAACTAATTTTTCAGCTATTGAATTCACAAATGAGAATAAGCAAATAAATAGAGCTGGTTCTATTTCACTAACACTACTTTTATTCTGCCATTACTTACTATACCATTATTTCTAGTTTACTTAATGTATTAATAACAAAAGAAAAAAATTATCCACTTTGGTGCATTACTGCTAAAAGCAAAATGTAAGACAATTTTTTTTCTCACTTACACATAAAAATCTACGTATATGTATATGTAGAACTTTTTTAAATATGACTGTAAAAAAAAAAAAAAAAATCTCATAATTCACAGAAAAATTTATAAATATAAATTTACTTCATGAAAGAATGCTTATGTTAGAGATATCGTTAAAGGATTGATGCATCGATTTCTTCGGATGAACGAATGCCTACGTTTTTGTTATCCATTCTGAGATAGTGCAATTTATTATTGAGTACAAGGTAGGCATAGATCTCAATTTAACCTTCCTACCCTGAGTAGGTCTGATCGACACAGTTCTATAATTCATTTCATTCGATTCGAACTAGAATTTTTTTCGTAAAGTAAGATAAATAAAAAGCAACAAAACTAATACAAATAAATACATTAAATTGTTTTTTAAGAAATTTCTGGTTTGAAATGTTTTTATTAAGGTTGAGTAGAATTTCAACAGCGTAGGAAGGTTAAGAGAAACACCTGTGCCTTAAGGGTGTATTCGAAAAAATATTTTTCCACCCTCAACAGCTCGAAATTTTCTGATACATTTTCAGACTCATTTTTAAAAGTAAAAACATGAAACTTGCTGGGGTGATTTCTGAAGACATGTTTAACATGCCGTGTGATTTAATTTTCAGCTCAATTAATTAGAATTTGATTTTTAAACAATTATTTTCTCAGTATGACCATTTTTTTTCATTCCCAGATCGCCCGCTTCGGAAAATTCGGTTCAAAACGCCAACTTTGACAGCGTTTTTTACAGTATTTTCTGCATTTATCAAAAAATTAAGAAGCACGGCACATTATATAGTTTCTAAATAAGAGAATTTCCCAGTTTGATGCGTTTAACAGCAAAAATGAATTTTAAAATGAATCAGAAAATAAGCAGTTTGGATCGGAATACACCCTTAAGAAGTGAAATATTAATTTGCTTTATAAAATAAGTTACTTAGTGTTCGTATATATTATCGTACTTTACAATGCTTTTAAATGAAAGTTTAATGTGAAATACACACATTCACAATTATATTTATTAAAATAAAATTGAAATGAAAAATAAATGGCAAAACAACGAGGTTAAATAGGTGTTGTATTTCGTGAGAATACTTTGATCGTAAAATAAAGCTATTTTTGCGGGTTATAACTACAGATGTTATTTTCTTTGAACAAAATAATCAAATAAAACATTTTGTTAAAATAAAATACATATAATATACGCAATATGAACTTTAAAAAGTTCACCGTTTTACTTAAAAGTCGACTAAAATAATAAAGGAGATGTTACAATTTAAAAATATGCATTTTATTTAAAAACTTCTTACTGCTGTCCGGCTTTTCCCAACCCCGTTCACCAGAGAATATTGTAATAACTAATTGCTGTTTACCTATACAAATACATCATTTCTTTTTGAAAACGAGAGAAATAATAATTATTAGAGTTGGCAGTAGAAGTAGCGGTTTCTTGGATTGAACTTAATCAAAGAAAATATATATTACTAGGGGGCTCTGCCCCCTGCAAGCTAAGCTCACCAACCGCCCGTTCAGACACCGCAGAATCTCAAAACACGCTAATCTGATCGGTTTTAAAAATATTAGAGAAGATTGAATTATACTAAAAAAAGCTGCGGAGATCTCCCAGTAAACGGGTTTCTATTCAATTCCCTTTGATTGCAAAAATTTAAGGCCGAATCAGTTGCTGTTGAGACATCCAATGGTTGTTTTCGTGTTTAATTAAAGAGGATCAGTTAAACATTTGAAAATAAGCTAAAATAAAAAGAATTAAGTGTACAGAGTCTTTGTCTCCCGGTATTTTAAAACAATTTCTATAACAATACCCTAAGCCATGTGACTATCATCAACAGTCCCGGGCATTTTGGTACTTTAATGTTAGCCAGGTAAAGGTGATAAGTTGCCAAATAGAATTTTATCGCCATCATTTCATCTATATTACAATAGTCCAAGACATGTAATTGCCATAAATGAATACGGTCTGATCGCTTCGCCTTTCATATGAAAGTTTGGCCCAGATATCATATACTGCCCCATATTGGCGCGATTTTTTTTCCAACGCCAATTTGGGGAAAACATAAACAACAACATCCGGCTTACCAAATCGAGCAAAATAACTATACTTTGGCGCCAGTTAAGTACCCGTTGCGTATATGAAATTGGCGTCAGAAAAGAATCGCGCCAATATGGGGCCGTATATGACATCTGTGCCGAAATTTTTCCATTTTGATTGAAAAATCAATTTTTTTTTCGAATATTTTTCTACATAAAAGTTGCCATGGTCGCAAAGAATTATTGGTACTGTTACGCTAGCCGGGTGCAAATCTCGCCAATAGCTTTTTTTCAACTCGCTAGTAAGCATTATTTTTTTCGAGTGGTAAATTAAATCACTGCTTTGAATTTGAAATTAAATGTCATGGTTTGTTGCATCATTTAATATTTGGCCAGATGCGCACCGGGTTTGGCGTGATTTTTTTTTACGAAAATTTGGCGAAAACCTCTTTTTTGAATGCAAGTTACATGTGTATTTTTGGTACTACTTAGTTATCCCGTCGACCAAAAATCCATCACCAAACTAAAAGATTAAATGCTAATAATGGTTAATCGTAAATGTCACATTCACTTGACTTTAAGCAAGTTACAGGTGTTTACGTCATCAAGTGATTTTTTTTTCGACATTTTATTTGTATATTTATTAATGTTATACTATTTTATTTGTTCTTTCGTTATTTAAAATAAAAATTATGTCAATATGTATAATTTGGCGAGTGTTTTTGCGATTTACATAATTTGGGGAAATTGGCGGACGGAATAACTTCGTACCGTATTTTTTTAATTATTTTCTATTATTTTTAAAAGAAAATAACCAAAAATAATAATTAATTATAGAACAAAACAATTTATATAATTTAAAAAAAGAAAATAAAAGTAAATAAACATTTATTATTAAATAAACAACAATAGCCGGGTTACCATGGCAATCAAAATAATGCCATTTTGGCGCCAATTAGTTACCCCGTTGCGTATATGACATCTGTACCTAATATTTTTTTTTCGTTTTGTTGAAAAAAAAAAGAAAAAAAAAAAAAAAGAAAAAAGTGAAAGCCATCAATTTTAGCTAGCATCAAGCATCTAACATAAAAATACCGAGTTCTCGATTTCTCTATCAGAATATTTCGATTTGGCAAAAGATTGTTCAAGTAAATTGAACTATGTAACAAAGTAACATGATACATTTCTTAGCATACATTTATGGGAGGCCAAACTGGTCACCAAATTAGTTTAAAATAATAACCTTTTCTAAAGTATGAAAAAAAGTATCTGTTATGATTAAAATTTGAGTTGCCATCATTAGAGAAAAGCATTTAAAATTAGAAAAAAAATAATATCTGGAAAACTAAGTCGAATTTAAAAATTTCAATACCAGTTTTGAAATCTGCCGATCAATACGGATTTTTGGTGTTAATTTCATCGCAAAGTATTCCATATTTTAGGAGAAATCGACGTAAAACATAATCAGTTGTTTATTCAGTCGTTTCACAGAATCGTTTCATAAATTCGTTACAATTCTATCGTTTCATAAATTCGTTTCATTAGGATTTTATATATATAGGGTAGATTGTTAACTACAGCTCCATTTATTTTATTATATCCCTTTGTTCTCATACGTCACTTTCATTTTTAATAAGTAGCTGTGAAATGTAAATGTGTGTGTGTTTTTTAAGTAAAACAGTGAACTCTTTAAAGTTCATATTACATATTTTATGTTTGAATCAAGGTGAAATATTGCGTTTCATCATGATTTTATTTTAAAATACACATTTAAGAGTTTAAAGTTAATATACAAGCTTGAAAAACTTCTTGATAAACAAGGTCTGCAGATGCTAATTTAACGTTTTTTGCATACAAGTTGAACTACGTACGTGGCAATTTTAGTTTGAATTTAAAACAGGAACTTTGAAATTCAGATTTTTTTGTACATAGTTTATTTCCCGTCAGAATCTTCATATATCATTTGCACATTTTAAGAACTTCACCGTTACTGTATGTACGAAATTAGTCTCTACTTTGTTCAGTAATATTTTTTTTAAGCTTTTGCATTTTCTGTAACCACTTTAAGGGGACGCTGGGCGTTACATTTTTTTAAAAAACTTTTTTCATAGAAATATAAAATTTTGTGCATATAATCATTTCATCATAAGTATATAAAACACCTTAAAAGAGATTTTCAATCTTATTATAATTTTAAGATAAAAAAAAATTAAAATTTTAAAATGCTCCGGGTGTCACATTTTTTGAGATATGACCTTGCTTTTGCATTTTAATCACTTAAAACTCTATCACAAACAAATCTAAGATCGATTTTTTAATCACTTGTATAGTTAATTTTTTATATTTTTTTTTCTTATTTTCATATCTATTTTCATCAAAATTTTGCCTTTTAATACGTTAAAAATTCCTTTCGGCCCGGCCTACAGGCGGTGGTAGATTTCGAAGTTAAGTATATTAATTGCACCAACAAAAACTAAATCATGATAAATCCACTTTAACAGTTTTATCTGACCGCTTTTGACGAGTTTTTATTTTATTTTTATATAATAGCTGGTTTTATCAGAATAATGTTAAGGCGGTATTAAAAAAAATACATTTCCATGCTCAACAACTCGAAATTTTCTGGCACATTTTCAGATTAATTTTTAATAGAAAAAATACGAAACTTGCTGACGTGATTTTTGAAAAGATTTATAAGCGACATGTGTTTTTATTTTTCTTTCAATTAATTGAAACTTGATTAATAAACAATTATTTTCTCAGTAGGACATTATTTTTCGTTTCTAACACAATCGCTTCGGGAAATTCTGTTCAAAATGCCCACTTTGGCATCATTTTTGAAATATATTCTGCCTCTATCAAAAAATCGATCATTACGGTACATTATATAGTTTCTGAAGAAGAGAATCTATCAGTTGGATGCGTTTGAGAGCAAAAATTAATTTAAAAATGAGTAAGAAAATAAGCAGTTTGGATTTGAATACATTCTTAATAGGATGATTTTTTTCTTCAACCGCTATCTATTTTTAATTTGTTTTTGCTGTAAGAATTGGTCCTATCAAAAGCTTGTCTATATAAATGTTGAAGACAATATTAAGAAGATATATGATAAATTCATGGGGATTTTATATCTTATGAATTGACAGAGTTATGGGAATTTTTCTTCTTCACCCCCCATTTTTTGTTTTCGTTTTTAATTTTTTTTTGCGGTACGAATTGGTCCTATCAAAAACTTGTGAATATAAAAGTTGTAGTTAATATTAAGGAGATGTATAATAAAATTAATTGGATTTGATATCTTGAAAATTTACGAAGTTATGAATTTTTTTTTCTCTCAAAAACCCTATTTTTGGCGCCCCTTGAGCCCATTTTTAATTTTATCAAAAGTCTGTGATACATAAATTTTTGGTCCTATTTTTAGAAGTAATGAAAACTTTAACTTGATTTGATATGTACAAAAATTAAGACGTTATGGGGTTTTTTCGGTTTTCACAAACCCCCTCCCTATTTCCACCCCCTTGGTCCGATTTTGCCCATTAACGAACTTGAGGGCGATTTTATGAACCTTGATTTTATGTATCAGTTTGGAAGAAATTTGTGCAGAATTGTGGAAGTTATCGTGTCCAGAAGAAAGTGGTATATCTATCTATCTATATCTATATCTATATCTACATATATATATCATCATCATCATCATCAACCGTTTTCAATCCACTGCTGGATGTAGGTCTCCCCCAGATTTTTCCAATGTTTTCTGTCTAGTGCTTTAGTCATCCAATTTACATCGGCTACTTTTCTGATTTCATCACTCCATCTTACTTGAGGTCGTCTTCTTGGCCGTTTTACATCTCTGGGATACCACTGTAGGGTGTTTGTGCTCCATCTATTGTCTTGTCTTCTTGCAATGTGCCCAGCCCATTTCCATTTTAGCCGTTTAATTCTTTCAATGATGTCAAAAACTTTCGTCTGACTTCTTATCCAGGTTATTCTTTTTCTGTCTCTTCTAGTTATACCTAGCATACATCTTTCCATACTTCTCTGTGTTGTTTGTAATCTTTGTACCATCCGTTTTGTTAGCGTCCATGTTTCTGCTCCATAAGTTAGCACAGGCAAAACACATTGGTTAAATACCTTTCTTTTCAAACAAAGGGGCATGCTACTCTTCAGAATAATATTGTTCTTCCCAAAAGCACTCCATCCATTTCTTATTCTTCTATTGATTTCATTCATGATACTATTATCTGATGATATTTCCTGCCCAAGGTACACATAACTTTGCACTTCTTTAATTTCAGTGTTGTTGTAGACAATTTTCTTTTTTGATGCAAATGAATTGAACATCACCTTAGTCTTTTCCAAGTTTATTTTTAATCCCACATTAATGCTAGCTTCTGCCAACTCTTTTAGCATATTTTCCAATTCTTCAGGACTGTTACTGAAAATTACAATGTCGTCAGCGAGTCGGAGATGACTTAAATATTCCATATTTATTCTAATCCCTTTGTTTTCCCAATCCAGCTTCTTGAAAATATTTTCTAAGACAGCCGTAAAAAGCTTAGGCGAAATGGTGTCTCCTTGTCTTACCCCTCTTCCAAGCTTGATCTTTGCTTTTCCTTTGTCCAAGCGGATGGTTGCTGTTGTTGCTTTCTTGTAAATCTTCTTTACAATATTGATGTAAGGTTTGTCTATACCAATGTCCTCCAGAGATTCTACTACTGCTGATGTGTAGACCGAATCAAATGCTTTTTCATAATCAATAAAGGCAAGGCAAAGAGGTAAATTATATTCCTTATGTTTTTCAATGAGTTCCCTTACCGTTTGGATATGATCCATTGTGCCGAATCCACTTCGGAATCCTGCTTGTTCTCTAGGTTGAGCTGAGTCCAGAGCTGATTCAAGTCTTGTCGTTAAAACTCAGGAGAAAATTTTATAAATCACTGATAGTAAGCTGATCGGACGGTAGTTTTTAATGTTTTCGTTCTCTCCTTTCTTGTAAAGTAGCACCATCACAGTATTATTCCAATCTTCTGGCACATCTGACTTCTTGAGACATTTGGAAAACAGTAAGGATAGCATTTTTGCAAATTCTTCTCCTGCTTCTTTGATAAGGTCGATTGTAATTCCATCTTCTCCTGGGCATTTACCTTTTTTCATATCTATCCATCTACACATATATATATATTATACCTTAATATATATATATATATATATGTAGATGGATAGATAGATATGTATTTATATAAAGTTTTTTACTGAGGGTGGTTTTTTGTTCTAGGGGTCATGATCGGTGTAGATCTGCAAAAATTTTTCAGAAATTCCAACATAGGAACGACGCCAATAGGTAGTATTTCATACGAAATCTATCTAAAAACCAAATTTAATTATCTTAGAGAAGTCGAATTTCAAAATTTTTGTTCCTTTGTAAACAATATCAGTGTCCTTCCTTATTCATTGCATGAATTTTGATCAAAAATTACGAAGCCTGGAGAGTTTCAAGAATCTAAAAACGTTGAAAAATCTGTTTGGAGAAAAGCAGATTTAAAGTATATTAAAAGGCCGAAAAATAGCTATTTTACAAAATTCAAACGCTTGTAACTTTACGAAAAATAATCGCATCTGCATACGGTTTTTCGCAAATGGCTCAGAACAAACTGGAGAACAATAATATGCACAAAACTAATTTTCTATTTTGGGGACGATTTTTGCTCAACAAAAGGTCCACGGGTCCCCTTAAGTATATGTATTTTATTTTAATGATAATAAGTGATTACTCTCTCATATAATACTAAAACAGTTTAACCCTCCGAGCGTGTTGCAAAAGGGTAAAATTGTAATGTTGTTTTCTTATAATTTTGTTTTAAATGCTAAGAAAATATGATTCTTTCAACATTATAAATAAAAACTCAATTACAAATATGAATGTAATCCTTGAGAGTATTAATCATTCTTCAATGTATTTACAATTTATTAAATCTATAGAATTATATTATCTTAAATACTGCTTGTATTGCTGTGAAACCTGGAGCTTAGTGAACGGAATATTACGCTCCAAAGGGTTAATTTTATAATTTGTCTATTTAGCCTATTGAGTTTTTTTAAGTGCCGTTGGTTTTAACAATTGTTACGGTCAGAGCTTCGTTTCAACCCCCCCCCCCAAAAAAAAATAATAATAATAAAATACCAGAGCTCTAATATTCCACAACAACAACAGTTGTGTTGTATTTCCTCATTCCCTTCACCCGCATGTTTATATCTCATACAAAATGTAATGTCTCATGCAAAATTCAAAGCAATTCTGATTTAAAGCAAATTTTCAGCAAAAGAAAAAGAAATTATAAATTATGACTACATCTATATGCATTTATTTATATATAACAAAATCTAGTAAATGAACGGAGCAAAAATATTAGTGTAAATTTTTTGTTATTCTATGTTGAACTGTACGATTTCTCCGATTTTCCGAATTCGGGAAAGGTTTTGACCCGTCAAAACAACAATTCAAATTTCTATTGATATTCGCAATTTTTCTTCCATTTTCAATAAACTTTGTTCGGAATTCGTAAAGCGATTTCTGAAGTTTTTGCGATTTTTTAAACCCTATGTGAGTTGTCCATCGATATGGTGTGTAATGTAGTATTATGTCAAAACTAATAAAAATAAAATTTACATCTTAAAGTATATTAACCTCTGCCGTAGATACCGCCACAGTGGCAGATTTTAAATTTAATCCACAAATCTCACATTGACACCAGCATTTTTGAGCAGAATTTT
The DNA here is from genome assembly GCA_963932465.1 of Maratus speciosus. NCBI lineage: Eukaryota > Metazoa > Arthropoda > Arachnida > Araneae > Salticidae > Maratus > Maratus speciosus. Next base: position 603,157,014 of record OZ010792.1, read on the forward strand.
CGGTTTCTTATGTACACGAATAAACACATTTACTTATTTACAATTAAATTTTATCGAAAATTCCGGTCCCATTGTGACGTTTGAGGGAACAAAAAAAAAAAAAAAAAAAAAAAAAAAAAAAAAAAAAAAAATCTTTGTCTGTGCTAGGTATTAGTACATCGACCGTTAGTCTTTGACCACACCCCTCGTGCAAAAAGAGCTTGCTTTTATGTGGTTACCAAAAGTTTTGGAGCACCACTAATTTTTAACTATAACTTTTGCTTTATTAACCCCTTGAGGGGCGGTGGATATATTATATCCCGGGAATTCTAGTTTTCATTCAAAAAACATCATTGGCTAAGGGTGTGGCTTCTATCTTACAGAAAATGCATTTATATCATGTTGTCCAGTTTGTCATGTTGACATTCTATATTTAATTCGTACATTGAAAGTTACTTGGGTCAAAAAAAATGATGTCCTTTTCCCAATAACTTTTTTTTTTTTTTTTTTTTTTTAAGTTTTCACTTTTCACTAAATATATTTTTTTCTGCGTTTATATGTATAGAACCTATATAAAATCAATTCAAACATAGCTAAATTCATACTTAGGATAAAAATACAGACACTTGAAAATGCCTTAACCCTTAACTTAATTTTAATTCCTAAATGCCACAAAGACACCGGAATATTGGAATGAATTTTTTTTAATTAAGTACGTGAACAAAAGCTTTTGCTTATTTTGAAATAAATTTGTTTATAAATTCTGGTATCTTTCATTCATTTCTGTACTTTACGAATAGACATACCTTGCACCTGAAAGGACTGAAGACAGTGTTACCAGATTGGGGACATTTTTAATTCAGATTATTTGACTGTCACCACTTTTTTAAAATAGTATAATTCGTCATATTTTTCAGAATTTTTAATCTAATTTTAAAAAAGCCGAATATTTCTATTTAAAAAAAGTTGTGACAATTAACAATCTGGGAACAAAAAAGTGCCCAATCTGGCAACACTGGTTGAAGATGAATATTGTACTGGACAACATCCACTCAATTTACAACATTTATATTCCTATCAAAATATTATTTCTAGTCTATTATATCATCATTAGTGTATTAGACTTCAATATTTAATTTTATATTCAAATGAAAACAGTAATATGGATTAATTTCTATGACAATATGTAACCCCTGTTACCTGTATTCAGCATTACAGCCAAAATTTTCAAATCCCTGTACTAAATATATTTTTAAATGGTCAAATAGTTTTAGTATATTGAAAGAAGCGATGCCTTTTGATATTTTGGAACATTTTTTAAGATCTACTCATATACAACAAGAAAAAGGTAGATGAAAAGTGCGAGTAACAGAAATTATATATGTAGTAACAGAGGTTACATTTTTGTAACAGAAGTTACAGTGAGCAACACAAATTAGACTGTAGAAGTGTATTTATATTAATATAATAACAATGGCACCACTGAATCACTTTGGTGGATTTTTATTACGCATATGAATTTTAAACTATATTTTTGTTAATTTAGCTACAGCTGTTACAAATATGTAGTAACAAATGTTACAGATAGCAGATGTTACATTTAACAAAGAAAAAAATTGAATTTTTTATAGTTTTATAAAAATATGTAAATCTTACATTTATTTAAGTTAAGTTAAATTAATTTCATATAATAAAATAAAACTTTAATTAAAATGACCATATTTAAATTTAAAATTTATGTAACACAGGTTACAAACAGAAAACACACTAATCTGGAATTCAGAATGTTTCAGCTCACTGACCATATGTGTTTAGAACAAATTCAAAATGGCTGTAACATATCTTTTCTAATATTTTTCCCTACAAGTAAGCACAGTAGTAACGTCTGTAGGGGACAATGGAAGTCATGTCTTGATAAGAAATGTTACAGTAACAGAAGTTATAATTTCAAAGTACAAAATTCAATCTTAAAATATAATAATAGAAAACAAATATTTTAGTGTTTCGGGCCTAACTAGTTAAAATGCTATGTTTTATGATTACATAAAACCAGTTAAAAATGTTATTTAAAATATTATTAGTTAAAAACTTAAATTGAAAACTACGCCTACAGTTATCCGGATAGACTATTTTGTTAGTCAAGATGAAAAAATGGATAATTTAAATTAAACAAAATATCTTTTTAAACATTGTTGTTACTAATGAAGTCATTACTGATTGTTTTAAAGGTAAAAAATAGAAAGAGTTCTTTCCCATTCTACACAGAAAAAAATATTCAAATAGTGGACATGTAAAGGACATAATTCTTTTGTTTCACCCATATATTAACATGGCTAATAGGAACAAGTATATTAATGTATTAACATTTTGCCGTTTGACTCAGGATCGCTTTTATTTGCAAAATTTACTTATATCACCAGTAATTAAGGAGAATAAAATGTGCCTTATTTAATTAGAGCACTTTCGAAAGTATGTAATTGAAGGTAACTTCTTTTAAAAAGTGGTGCAAACCGAATAAAATTTGTGTAAGTGTCACCGAACCGGAAAGGATTAACGCATTCGTAACAGGTCGTTTTCGCCAACAGGAAGCCCCTCCTATGGGCGTGACACTTGGTGTTACGCCCATACTGATAATACTGATACATTATATCTACGACTCAGTTTTAAATCCAAAATGCCACAAATGCACCACTTTGTTGGAGTAAAATTTTGCTTTTGTATCAAGAAAGAACTTTTAGTCAGTTTAATATAAATTTGTTCGTAAATTATGGCCTCATTCAGTCCTTTCAACATTGCTAGAATAGTAGTGCTTTGTCCCTGAAACGGTTAAGACTAAAATTTTCAGTGTTTGTGCGCATCTGAAAAATAAATAATTCTTTTAATAACAACCTTCCTAGTCGAAGTATTTCTATAAACAAACATTAAACACATAAATACGAATATTGTTCATATGTTTGAGAAATAATGTAAAATAAAAAAGTGCCACCCATTCGAAATCACATTTACTGATATACAAGTCCGTAAGATCTTCCGTCTTCTTTCCTTTAGTGACACACAGCTAAAATGAAATTGTTCATTGCCGAAATATAAACTACCTGTATTTTTGACACGCAATTTCCATATACTTTAAAAATTAGAAATGTCAATCGTTTAAAATTGAATGTTAAACGGTGTTGAACCTTCTGAAATATTAATGTTGAGTAATTAAAAAAAATTGTGTATTAAAATTAGATTTTTAAACACTAGAACCGTCGCAGCGGTCATTTTGTCTGGTAAAAATTGAAAATATTTCAATTCGAACCAGAATTTTTTTTCTGAAATAAGTTAAATAGGTACCACTGAGAAATAAGTTAAATAAAAATGTCAAATAGTTTTAATTACAAATTCTGGTGTAAAATAGTTTTATAACATTTGAGTAAAATTTCCGGAGGTAGCATATTGTTAAAAGCATATTGGAACCGAGCTTTACCCCTGAACTTAGTTCACTTTGATGGATTTCAATCCATCAAAGAAAGATACATTGCACATCACTTATAATAAAAATAAGAACGCATTTTTATCAGTGTTTTGCAGAGTTGACAAGACTCCGGTTTTTATTGTCTGTTCACAGAGATTCCAGTTAAGCAAACCAATTAATAAAGCCATAAAGCAATATTTTCTGTACAAAAATACTGGTATAGAAAAACACCTACACTTGGCAGGTTTTATATTTTATATACCATACTGTTTACTGCGTTTTATATTTTATACACCCTATTATTTTTAAATAAAGGGAAAATATTTAAAAGTTACAAAAATTCGAGTACCGGAAAAAAATATAACTTTTTTTTTTTAAGTAAAACATTTTCCACACAACAATACTACAGGAATATTGTATCTTTATGGGTCACGTTGCCCAAGTTACTATAAGAGGTATCTTGGAAGTGATGGATAAATAAACATAGATAGACGTAAGTGGCGTTCTGAACATCTTTTTCGATCGGGCTTACCGCTGCCGTGTCCGGTCAAGTTTGAGAAAGAAAATAAGGATGGCCGTGTTCAGTAAAATAATATTTCAGGAATGTGTTTGGTTTACTTCTTAATGCAAATGCATGTTTATCTGTCTCCCTAATAGGTTGTTGACCGCTCACGCAAATACTCAAATTTCTTAACCAAGCTTTATCTACTAAGGGTGTGTTCTAAATCCAAAGTTGCCAGAGAAATACCATAACTAAATTTTAAATATAATTATTTTCGCATAGCATTATATCGAACCCGAGCCCGCGGATCAGCCAGCAAACGCTATACCAACTGAGCTACGACTAACTTATCATTTTGGTTGCAAAGTAAGTATTTAAGTTGTGTACTAATATTAGACACCCCCCCCCCCCGGTTTCTCAAGAACTAAGGAGCGTTGGATAAAATCCGTTCAAGCTGACACTAAGGGGTCTCTACCCTACAACACATATTAAAATAATCAAAATCTGTGATTAACAAGGTTGGCCCTCACCTTGTGAGTTAAAATAATTCCTGAAAGTCTGTAATTTTAAAATTCTAATTAATTACTTTCTCACCAACAACGTTAATTTTTTTCAAATGTTTCATTTGGCACCAAATATCGAGCGTGGCGACAATTGTGTCGGTAGAACGCAAAATATTCGTTTATCCCCCTCTCAAACATTACTGTATTTTATTTTCAGAGCTGCTAAGCCTCCGGCTTTTTGAATACCAGTATTTTATTACAGAAAATTTTCTTTTATTTAATTGGAACATTTTCATGCCGCCAATGAGAACAACATGATTACTTGAATAAATTTTGAGTTCTAAAGCCGAAGCAAAATTGTTCCAAAAATATTTTTAATCTACAAAAGATTTTTATTACTTCTTCAGGTATTTCTATAATTGTTTTCATGTTCCTTTTTGGTAAAATATCTATTTTTGCGCAAATTGCCTTATGTAAGTATCTTATGCAGAACACAAATCAACAAAAATGACAAGAATAATATTTTCTTAATTATGTCTTCCTAAATGTACAGTCGTGAGAAAAAAAAAAAGTAAACACCCCTTACTAACTCTGCAAAAAAAAAAAAAAAAAATATCGTAGAAGAAAGTTGCTGGTACCAAACGACTGGTATTAAAGTCTACTTTTAAATGATGTATATAAAATTTGCTTAGAGGGCCATCTACATATTAAAACGAACCATAACTTTGTTTTTTTCAATAGCAGTACACAATTCTGACAGTATAAAAGAACTCTACAGGCTTCAATTAGCCTAAAAACAAATGCAATTCATAAGATAAGTTTCCGAGAAATTAATTATTTTAAAAGGAGCATATTTTAGGGGCTGTATTTAAATTGAAGTTGGAACTCGATGGTTGATCGAGAGAGTCCCCTGCTTGATCAAGGCATCTTAAGTGCCCCTCAAGCAGTCAATGAAGACTGCTAGATTACAGGATAGCATAAGAAATTTCAAAATATCTAGTCACTTCTTACGTAGACTTCTTAAACTATCATTTTGCTGTTTTTTAAGCATAATTTGAAAACTACTTGGAAGGAAAATGTGAAATTTTGGGTTTCCCGGACTTAATAAATCTAAATCTATCAAAAAAATTGCCGGTTGCAATTCATAATTTTTTCGAATATTAATTTCATAATTTATATAATAAAATTATAAAAATTGCAAATTCAACGTATTTATGTTTGGATATTTTAGTATTATTGCTACACAAAAGCACATTAGGAGTATAATTTTATTAGCACATTTATTAGCACATTAGGAGTATAATTTTAGGAGAAATTAATAAAGATATGAAAATATAATTTAACATTAGAAACACTAAATTTTGAATGTTTATAATTCAAAAACTTATACTTCAAATGACTTGGAATTTAGTGTCTAGGCATACTTTGAACCAAGGATTTAAAATATCGTGTTAAAATTGGGTGTTGCCATTGAAAAAAATTAAGTTTGAGTTCGTTTTAACATGTAGAAGACTCCCAAGCAAATTTTATATACATCATTTAAAAGTGGACTTTGTTTCTAATCATTCGGTACCAGTAACTTTCTTCTACGATAATTTTTTGCGGAGTTAGTGTGTGTGTGTGGGGGGGGGGGGTGTTTACTTTTTTTCCCCACGACTGTACATGCTGCATACACGTTATTAGACCAATACATAGTTATGATACATTACTTTCAGTATAATTATCAGCAATTTTTTATTACAATGTGTTTAGTAGTTTATAAAGTTCGTAGAGGGGCAGATTTTTGAGAATCAATACATAGAAAATTACTATTCGGAAATACTGGTGAAAAAAAAAAGAGATTAAATCTAAGTCATTTCGGCTGAATACTTATTGTTCGATTTTTAATCTTATTTTATCGCAGAACTTTAAGATTAAAAAAGGCGAACATTATTATTAAAAAATAATAGTGCGAAAATAACTCGCGCGTCTACGCCCTCTGCTTTACTATATGAAAATATTATGTCTAAGAAAACATAATATAACAAATTATTAAAATGAAGTCTTCAAAAATAATTATGTTTACTCCGTATTAATACAGCCTTTATCACAAAATATACAAGCCTTTACCCTAGAAGAATTTAACCTAAGATCGTTCATCATTTGACAACTGAGGAAATTTCTGTCTTATTAAAATGTTTTACAAAAAATCTCATAATTATCGAAAAAGAAAATATGGAAAAAATATGACGATTTATTGGAGTACTACGCATGTTGGCAAGAAAAAAGGAATTTATCACTTTTGGCAATCACCTATCCTAAAAAAAGGGAAAAACATAAAAAGAGGAGTTCGTTAAAGGAAGACAAGTCTGTGTACAATCCTATGAGACATAAGCGAGATTTAAGACCCGTTTCCTCCTAAATTACCCGACCGATTTTGATGAAATTTGGAACTCATATTCACTGAATTATGCTCAAGACTTATGGCAGACAGTTTTTTCTCTGCAACTAAAGCTTTTTATTTAGAGCAATGGCAATTCTTCAGAATTTTTCTATTTTCAGAAATGTTTTTTTTTTTCTTCTGAAACTAATTCATTTTTTTTTTAACTGTCTGCCACATATGGTCTTATATTCATACTCTACCACCAAAAATAATTTAATAGAAATTACTGGAGAACTTTAGGAGTGAATGGGGTTTTTAGTTGAAAAATACAATATTTAGGAGAGCTGACAAACTTAAACACTTCTAATCTGCGTGGAGTTAGCTCTTTTACTCTGTTATCAAACACAGGAATTAAAGTATATGGGGGAAACAAAAAAATTATGTCCTTTCCATGTCCAGAAAGCGATTTCAAAAAATTTTGGTATATTTTCATCGATCATGAGCCCCAGACCCCGAAACCACCCTCCGTTCAAAAGCTGATATATATATATATATATATATAACATTAATTAAACATAACCTACCACCATCAAATATTATGAATTAAAGCTGTAAGTATTTAAAAAAATAATTTATTATAAGAATTATTATGGAAGAAAAAGAAAAAAGTGGACACCGACAAAAAATGGAAAAGCTTATATATTGAATTACGTTCTCAAGGGCACAGAATTCAATGATATACGCAAAATGGTTGTTTTCTGTGAGAAAAATAAGCTAAAGCTAAAAATTATTTTCCCCTGTGCCCAAACAACCATTAAAATCAAGTGAATTGATTAAAAATGAAAACATAATAGAAACAAATAATATGAAATGGAAGAATCAGTAAAACCTATTTAAATATTTATAGGATAAAATGTAAATAATAAACACCATACCGATTAATATTTCAGTATTTTACAAATATCCACGCGCACATGTCTACCAGAATATCATAAAGATTAAGGTGAATAAAACAGTTAAGAAATCACAGTAATTGATACCAAAGGATGCAGTTAATACAATTTTAAAATAATTTTTGAAATACCTTATTAAATACATTTAATATAATATAAAATAAATAGATAGTAATTACATTATTTAAAATGCACTATTAAATTAATTAATAACTGTTTAACAATATCGTCAAAATTTAGCTATAAATACCCCCTGGTGTAGTAAATTATAACTGAAATGGAGCTAGAAAAATTAAAATTTAGAGCTATCTTCAAGAGACAAATTTTGGTGCTGCCATCTAGTATTACTTTTATTATTCAACTGTCACATGATAAAGATTTGTAACCATTTGAATGTAAATAATTTTTTTAACAGCAAAACCAAACATATCCTTATATATAGATAATTATAAACCTAATATGCACCACACAATGTATTTTAAAAAAAAAACTATTGTTAATAAAATTTAAAAGCATACAAAATATTCTATTAGCTAACTTATTTAAACTAAACTAAGAATTTAAATAATTCTAGAACATTGATAATATATAGCATATAGCTATATGCTATAAAACAAAATAAATTCAGTAATAATTAATATAAATAATTATTAAAAATAATATAAAAATTATTTTTTAAATCAATTATATATATGATAATTATAAAATGAACAGGAAATAAAAAACATATGGAAGTATATAGAAGGTTAAATGATACTTAAATTCCCATTACTTAAAAAGCACAAATATAGAGTGTGGATTATTTTCATACATCCATAAAAATCCAAAAAGTATGAATGTGGGACATTCAAAAACATTAAACCGATAATAAATTGAAAATAGATAAATATTAAAAAGAATAGAGGAATAATAATAAAAATAATTACCCAATTTTAATACATACAGTATAACTATATTTATATTAAACATACTTATATATATATTAATCACTATAAAAATGGCATACTATTAGTAATTAATATGATATTGTCCTTAGTAAATTAAAATTTAATAACAAATGATTGTAAATAAGATTAATCAATAATTAAGCTAATTATAATATTAATGAAATTCTCCAATTACATATAAAATATCAAATCAACATCCATATAAAATAGGTATCGAAAATATAGTAATAATACAAAAGCCCTTTTTTTAAATTAACCATTGCGTATTATCCAGACAACACCACCCTCCTCCGTATATATATATCCATATATATATATATATATATATATATATATATATATATATATATATATATATATATATATATGATCTTTGTCACATTGTAACTCTCGTATTTAAGAACCGATTTGGATGAAATTTCGTGTATACATAGTGCATACCAATGTCTCGACCGAGTTCGTTGGCCAGCTTCATCCTCTATCTTGTTTCAAAATGGCGGCCATTAAAAATTTTTTTTAATTTAAAATTTGAAATGTGGTAACAAAAAATTGAAAATTGAAAAATATTTTTTCTTATGTATTTGACGTTGATACAAAGATTTCGGAGCATTTTTTGTTTTCTCTATATCTTAAAAAATGGCTGAGTTATAGCACTTTGAATTTCTAGCTTGGCTCACATTTTGAAACGACCTGATTTTTGTCACGCGATAACAGGCGTATTGATGAACCGATTTGGATGTACCTTGGTGTATACATAATACGTACCAATGTCTCGACCGAGTTCGTTGGCCAGCTTCATCCGCCATCTTGTTTCAAAATGGCGGCCATTTAAAAATTTAAAAAAAATTTAAATTTAAAATGAGGTTCCAAAAAATTAGAAAATGAAAAAAATATATTTTTTATATGTGTTTGACCTTAATACAAAGATTCCGGAACAGTTTTTGTTTCGTCTATATCTAAAAAAGTCCTTCCGTCCAGTGCCGGGAGGAAGAGGTAGCTTCATATTCCTTATTTTTAAAATGCTAGCTTATATTATTCAAACACACGAAACTCAATTTAGTAGAAACCGATTATAGAAGATTCCACACTAATTTTTATCAATCATTATGAATGAGAATTTCGCGAAATTATCCAGCTCTATCCAAGCTGATTTTATTTAAAGTAACTTATATTTGGTTTCCAAATTCGGCGATATCTTGAAGCGTCTGCCTTTTTAAGACAACATGGTGGATGAGGCTAACCACTGAACTTGGTCGAGACCTTAGTAATTCCTTTGCATATTCTCACTCACATCGGAATAGTTGATATATACGAGTGCTGTCGCAGGCAAAAAATCAGATTTTCAAAATGTCACCCACATAAAGAAATTCAAACTGCTATATCTGAGACATTTTTTAAGATAAAGACAAAACAAAAAATGCTCCGGAATCCTTATATCAAGGTCAGGCACATAAAATAAAACCTTTTTCATTTTCAAATTTTTTGATACTTCACATTAAATTTTAAATTAAAAAAAAATTAATGTTCCCTTTTGAAACAAGATGGCAAATGAAGCTTGCCTACGAACTCGGTCCAGACATTGAATGTACTATGTACACACCAAGTTACATCCAAATCTGTTCATAAGTACGCCTGTTATCGCGTGACAAAAATCTGGTTGTTTCAAAATATCAGCCACAATAGAGATTCAAAATGCTGTAACTCAACCATTTTCTTAGGTATAGACGAAAGAAAAACTGTTCCGGAATCTTTGTATCAAGGTCAAACACATAAGAAAAAAATCTTTTTCATTTTCGATTTTTTGGTACCATATTTCAAATTTTTAAATTAAAAAAAAATTTTAAATGGCCGCCATTTTGAAACAAGATGGCGGATGAAGCTGGCCAACGAACTCGGGTTAGATATTGGTATGTATTATGTACACACTGAGTTTCGTCCAAATCGGTTCATGAATACGCCTGTTATCGCGTGACGAAAATCAGGATGTTTCAAAATGTCAGCCACGCCAGACATTCAAAGTGCTATAACTCAGCCATTTTTTAAGATATAGACGAAACAAAAACTGCTCCGGAATCTTTGTATCAAGATCAAACACATAAGAAAAAAATATTTTTCAATTTTGAATTTTTTAGTACCACATTTCAAATTAAAAAAAAATTAATATTTAAATGGCCGCCATTTTGAAACAAGATGGCGGATGAAGTTGGCCAACGAACTCGGTCGAGACATTGGTATGTACCATGTACACATCGAGTTTCATCCAAATCGGTTCATAAATACGAGAGTTACAGTATGACAAATATCATATATATATATATATATAAGGATATATATATATATATATATATATATATATATATATGGTATATATATATATATATATATATATATATGGATATATATATATATATATGGTATATCTATCTATCTATCTATCTATCTATCTATCTATATATATATATATATATATATATATATATGGTATATCTATCTATCTATCTATCTATCTATGTACCTATATATATATATATATATATATATATGGTATATATATATATATGGATATCTATATCTATCTATCTATCTATCTATATATATATATATATATATATCATCATCATCAACAACAACCGTTTTCAATCCACTGCTGGATGTAGGTCTCCCCCAGATTTTCCCAATGTTTCCTGTCTAGTGCTTTAGTCATCCAATTTACACCGGCTACTTTTCTGATTTCATCACTCCATCTTACTTGAGATCGTCTTCTTGGCCGTTTTACATCTCTGTAGGGTGTTTGTGCTCCATCTATTGTCTTGTCTTCTTGCGATGTGCCCAGCCCATTTCCATTTTAGCCGTTTAATTCTTTCAATGATGTCAAAAACTTTCGTCTGACTTCTTATCCAGGTTATTCTTTTTCTGTCTCTTCTAGTTATACCTAGCATACATCTTTCCATACTTCTCCGTGTTGTTTGTAATCTTTGTACCACCCGTTTTGTTAGCGTCCATGTTTCTGCTCCATAAGTTAGGACAGGCAAAACACATTGGTTAAATACCTTTCTTTTCAAACACAGGGGCATGCTACTCTTCAGAATAATATTGTTCTTCCCAAAAGCACTCCATCCATTTCTTATTCTTCTATTGATTTCATTTATGATACTATTATCAGATGATATTTCTTGCCCAAGGTACACATAACTTTGCACTTCTTTAATTTCAGTGTTGTTGTAGACGATTTTCTTTTTTGATGCAAATGAATTGAACATCACCTTCGTCTTTTCCAAATTTATTTTTAATCCCACATTAATGCTAGCTTCTGCCAAATCTTTTAGCATATTTTCCAATTCTTCAGGACTGTTACTGAAAATTAAAATGTCGTCAGCGAATCGGAGATGACTTAAATATTCCCCATTTATTCTAATCCCTTTGTTTTCCCAATCCAGCTTCTTGAAAATATTTTCTAAGACAGCAGTAAAAAGCTTAGGCGAAATGGTGTCTCCTTGTCTTACCCCTCTTCCAAGCTTGATCTTTGCTTTTCCTTTGTCCAAGCGGATGGTTGCTGTTGCTTTCTTGTAAATCTTCTTTATAATATTGATGTAAGGTTTGTCTATACCAATGTCCTCCAGAGATTCTACTACTGCTGATGTGTAGACCGAATCAAATGCTTTTTCATAATCAATAAAAGCAAGGCAAAGAGGTAAATTATATTCCTTATGTTTTTCTATGAGTTCCCTTACCGTTTGGATATGATCCATTGTGCTGAATCCACTTCGGAATCCTGCTTGTTCTCTAGGTTGAGCTGAGTCCAGAGCTGATTCAAGTCTTGTCGTTAAAACTTTGGTGATAACTTTATAAATCACTGACAGTAAGCTGATTGGACGGTAGTTTTTAATGTTTTCCTTATCTCCTTTCTTGTAAAGTAGCACCATCACAGCATTATTCCAATCTTCTGGTACATCTGACTTCTGGAGACATTTGGAAAACAGTAAGGATAGCATTTTTGCAAATTCTTCTCCTGCTTCTTTGATAAGGTCGATTGTAATTCCATCTTCTCCGGGGCATTTACCTTTTTTCATAAATTTAATGGCTTGTAAAACTTCGTCTGTCATCACTGGGATTATGGCATCGGTTTCTATTAAGTTTTCTCGTGGATCACATAAGTTGATTTCCCTCTGATCTTCACATTTATATAAATCGTTATAGAATTTTTCGACAATGTGTACTATTTCTTTATTGATTTTGGTGATTGTTCCATCTGCCCTCTTTAGTGCAAAAATACCTTTTCTTCCAACACAAAGTTTTCGCCTAGCTGATTTTAAACTTTTGTTATCTTCTAGAATTTTCTTGACAAGATCAGAATTAAATTTTCTGATATCTTCTGTAACACATTTTCTTACTGTTTTACATAATTCAGCATATTCAACTCTTGATTTAGGATCGTTTTTCTTCATTTAAAATTCTCTGCGTTTCTTCATCAATCTTCTTGTTTCTTCTGTTATTTTCTTTGTCTGCTTTACTTGTGCATCGCCGGCTATCTTCTTTGCAATATCTTGTAGAGTACTGGTTAGTTTCTTGTTCACTACTGTAACATCTTGCTCTTCTTATAAAGTTGATTGAAGTACTTGGAAACGGTTTTTAAGTTCCAAATGGAATTCTTCTTTATGTTTCTGGAGATTTATTATATCGATTGATTTCTTTGAGTATTGCAAAAGCTTCATTCTTTCCACTTTAGTATTTAACAGCAGTTTGCATCTAACCAACCTGTGATCACTTCCTGTATTGAAGTTATTGAGAACGCTACAATCCTGAATAAGATGCTTTTTGTTTGTTAAGATGTAGTCGATTTCACTTGTTGAGCCATTTGCACAACGCCATGTCCATTTTCTTTGTGGCTTTTTCTTGAAAAATGAATTCATGATATACAACTGTTCACATTCTGCAAACTCAATCCATCTGTTTCCTCTTTCATTTCGCACCCCATATCCATGATTTCCTACTGATAACTCACCTTTCTCTTTTTCCCCAAATCTAGCATTCCAGTCTCCCATTATTAATTTTATGTAGCATTTTCCCTTTTGATGCATTGAAGCTACATCTTCATAGAAATCCTCAACTTCTTCATCAGTATAGCTTACTGTTGGTGCATAAACTTGGGTAATTTGCAGCTTGTATCTTCTGGACACTTCTGAACCTTGCAACTCTATCTGATGCACTATCATACTCTACGATGTGATTCTTCCACCTTTTATGAATCAGAAATCCTACACCGCTTGTTCTTCCATCTTCTGTGCCTCTGTAGTATAATACATGTCCGCTGGCAAGATCTATCTTCTCTTCTCCTTTTCTTCTTACTTCACATAATCCTAAGATGTCCCAGTTGATTCTTTCTAATTCTTCTTCAAGTTCCTGAAAACGATTTTCCGAAGATAGGGATCGTCCATTATACGTAGCCAAGGTCATCAACTTATGGCAGCCTAGCCGAGCCCGTTTATTCTTAGCACCCTCTGTCTTCATGTCTTTCTGATCGCTGCCGTAACCAGGCACATTCAGACCGCTGGGAATTAAGGGCGGTGATTTATTTTGTGAATTCATGGTAAAATAAGGGGGGTAGGTGGCCAAATTCCTCCACGCTGGCCAAGCGGGTTGGAGGAAGCCCATCCGCGTTCGTTCCCCATGCACTAGGCAAGGGTACTAATAGGCTGCACCGGTGGAAGGTGCGGATTGGACATGAAGTCTCCGCTCCCAGTCGATTCCTTTAAGTCCTCCTCGAAGGCAATTAAAGGGTCTTCTCCTGGTTAATAAGCAGAGGCTATTAAACACTCCTATTCTATATAATACTATTTAATTAATAAATAAAATTTTCAACATCTCTAGAGAGGAGTGAGAATGTCCCATTCATCCCCATTTGAAATGTCCCAATCATCCCCATGATGCATAATATCCCTTCTCAGCCATTTTACCTCAAAAATTATTTTATCACAACATAGCTGCCAACTCTTCCGCTTTTTCAGACCACAAAAATTTAATAGAAATTTTTGCCTTATTGAATCGGCAGATAACGGCGATTTAAAAAGATAAAATTTACTATAAAATTTTTGTGGTCTGAAAAAGCGTAAGATGTTGGCAGCTATGTCACAATGGTTACTATTCATTCATTTTAATTATTGATATTGAACCTTAAAATAAATAACTACAACATAGCTTAATTTTTTATATTGTATAAGATATTTCACATCTTCAAATATAAAAGAAAAACTTACTTTTAAGGAGAGATTTCAGAAAATGCAACATTGAAGGAAAATGAAAACAGCAATGTGGTCCTACTTTTAGTTCTGAAGCACACTGTGGTAGAGGTATATGGGGTTAGGAAGCAATTTAAAATAAATGTTTATTGCGTGAAATATTGAGAATGTCCCATCCATCCCTTGTCCCATACTTCCCCTAGCTCCCCTATACATCGGAATTTAATCATTGTTAGATCATTTTATACGTTATAATTTCCCGATGTCCAGAATGCATTTATTTTTTTGACTCATTTTTTGAGCTTTTATTTCTATTTTAAAGTCAAATTTTCAGCATTTCGAGAGATATTTTTTACTTATTTTAGAAAATTGTACTAATTTAACCTGTTGCCAACTGTATAAACAGCGCACAAAATACTGTTTGCTTCAAATTAAAAATTTATTTACACGTGACTATTATAAACAGAAACAAAACTTTCAAATTAGAATTAAATAATTACGTATAAAAAGCAGGAACTTATTGAAAATTACTTCATAAAAACTATATTTACACGTGAATTTTAGCAGAGAAAGGATATTGTAAAATAATAAATTCATTAACATGCATTCGAAGTCTTAAATAGGAGAAATTACGTCACATTTACGTCACATTACACTTATTACGCAAAATGAACAAAAAATAATATTGCAAAGCAGTTTAAATTTAAAAATTGCGCGAGACATTTATTTCACACTTCGAGATGATCTTGTCAACTATTTTTGTTGGGACAAAGCTAATAATATTTCATTTCTAACAAAAGTATTTTCACGTGAATATTAAAAAGAGAAAGAAAAGTTTGGTGAAAATTACGTGACATTAAAAACGATACATTTAAAATGTCTTTTACTTATTTATTTATTTATTGAACAAACATACGACTTGTGAGCTTAACATGAGAGCCCGCTTAAAATGTCTTATTTAAAAGAACTTTCTTTTCGCTTTGTTAAAAATACCGGGAGACAAAGACTCTGTTTACTTAATTCATTTTATATTAGCTTATTTTGAAATGTTTAACTGATTTTATTTTATCAAAGAGGAAAACAGCCATAGTATCTTTTAACAGCAGCTGATTTTTCTTTAAAATTCCCCAATCAAAGAGAAATGAATAGAAATCCGTTTATAGGGAGATCGCCCCTGTTTTTTAAATTATAATTCAGTCTTCCGAAATCTTTTTAAAGCCGATCAAATTAGCGTGCTTTTAGAAACTGCGGTGTCTGAACGGGAGTTGGCGAGCGTAACTCGTAGGGGGCAGAGCCCCCTAGTAGAGATAAAGGAAAAAGTTAAAAAAATAAGTGAACCTGATTATTAAAGGTTAGCCTTTAAAAAAAATTCTATTGAACAGATTTTGATCCAAGTAGCATTGTTACATAACTTTTCAGGAATAGTTTTAGTATAAAACATTTCATTATATGTTGCTTAGTTATAGAGATATTGGAAAAGTTACAAAGAAAGGTGAACGCAATTATGAAAGATATATCTACTGTAATTATATAAAACGCAAATTTGTCTTTCT
Source organism: Maratus speciosus (assembly GCA_963932465.1). NCBI lineage: Eukaryota > Metazoa > Arthropoda > Arachnida > Araneae > Salticidae > Maratus > Maratus speciosus. The sequence goes on from OZ010792.1 coordinate 603,173,506, forward strand.
TTTTACCCGTTTATAATTTAAGTTTTGCTGTATGTATTTTGATGGGACTTGCACTGTTAGTTAGATAATTTTTTGTGGATGGTTGGTACTTCGTGCATGGATAGTATTTCTCTGTAGCGAAGTTTTCTTCTGGGTTTTTTTTTTCTGCAACGAGAAAATACGTTTATTTATTAACATTTCAACATGGTTCATTGCATCAGACGGCAACATTCTGAAAAAAATAAAATGATAAAAATATTTTCTCAAAAATTCAATTTATTTTCTTGAGAATGTTGCCGTCTGATGTAATGAAATATGTCGAAATGTTAATAAATAAAGGTATTTTGCCGTTTTAAAATGTATGTCTATCACTTATAGCAATTAATGAGTAGTTTGATGTTTTAAACCTTTCAGGCGCAGACAAATTCTATTCGCAAAATGAAAAAATATTGACTGACACCGGAAATTGCAAACGATTTCTTTTAGAAAATAAAAACTCCTTAAATTAAGTTTTCACTTTAAAATCAAAATTTTGTTAAATATTCTTGGTGCCATTTGCAAGGTTGGAATTAAAATTAGATGTGTCCAGACTGGACACACTGCGCCGGAAAGAGTTAAAGTGATTTTTATATATAGTTCATAACCTGAAGATTATCAAAGAAGTATTTTGAGTTCAGGAATTTCTCATTCTGGATAATCAGGCTTGATTTTTTCCGTTGATGATCCCTTATTTTTAATCGATTAAAAAAAATGGTGTTTCTGAATGGGACAACCCTACCTGTTTTATTTGTCCGATGTGTCATTTCCAAAATCCGTACGTCAATCGCCCTCAGACATAACGCGAAATTCACTATGAAAGTAATGAAAATGAACGCCTAATGTTTCTTTAAACGTCGAAAATATATTAGTTTTTGATGTTTCTAAAAAAAAGAACGCTTTTCGGAATCGCGGGTCACTAGGAAGTAGTTATTGTATATTTTCACTTCCGGTTATAGTACATTTTCCTATATTAAGCAACTTTTACTTTTTTAAGTATAGGTGTGATTAACCAGAGTTCGTACGGGGAATGGTTGCCAGTTTGATCTCCAATTTCATTTCGAAATGAGAAGTTCATACCACAAATAAAGAGTAGCTTGTTATGCTTTATTTAATAAGAGAAATTTAGCGATCACATAAAGTAAACATTCTTCTTTAGAAATTTACGGCGTGAATCTGAAATTTCCGATTAAAATTGGAGGCCAAATTGACAACGTACGGGTGGTTACTTTTGAATACCATTATTTTTCAGCAGTAAAATTGTCTTATTTAATCGGAGGGTATAGAAATAGATTATAGAAAATGCGCTATTAAAAAGTAAGCATATCTATAAACCCAGTTGCGTTGCGTTGTGAACCTATATGCTCGGTTGCGGAAGCCGAACACCTTGTACGGATAAATCACAACTGCTATAAAAATGCAGTGATTTCTTGACATTTATTCTGAGGAAAGGAACAAATCCAGTACAATAAGTTTTAATTGATAGATTACTAGTAAAATTTCCTTTCGAATATTTATGGTGTGAAATATTAATTAGATCATACCAATAAATGAATGTAGCTTTATAAAAGAGATTCCTTGAAGGAAAAAATGTGGTATCAACTATTAACAGAATTGTTTTACTACATTAATCATAATTATCGTACATGATATTCGAATCCATTTTTAGTGCAAAAATTAAGCGCAAACAGATTTAATTTTCATAATCGTCTACAGGCGATAGTTAGATGAAGAAAAAAAATCATGCTTGAAAATTAATTTAAAAACAAAAAAAAAATGAGTCAATTGCGTTACAGTTTTGAAACAAATTGCGATATAGTTTCCAAAGAAATTGCATTTCAAAGCAAATTTTTTTTTCTCTATTCGACGGTATAAAAATTGCAAATGTGCGGTATTTAAAAGTTTAAGAGATTGCAATAAATTTAATAAAAGTTAAATTGAATCGTTTGCTGTTGCCGCCGTCAAAATGACGTCAGCGTTACGCACTTTTGTCTTTTATAACATAGATAACACTGAAGGTCCCTGTGAAATAAAATACATCGCAAAGAAAAAAATTAATAACTAGATAAATAAGACAAACAACAACACAAACAATATCGTTTAGGCAAAATATTCCGTCCTAATAATTACAGAGTAACAAAATTTTCACATCACAAATCTTTTAAAAGTTCATAATTTTTAAATGTAAAATCAGAAACTAAACACTTTAAATTCTCTTGCAGCGACATTTTCTATTAACACTAGAACCGCCATAGCGGTCATTTTGACCGGTAAGGAATGAAGATATTTCGATTCGAACTAGAATTTTTTTTTTCTGAAAAAAGGTAAATATGTACCCGAGAGAAATAAGTTTAAAAATAAGTTAAATAGTTTTAAATAAAAATTCTGGTGTAAAATAATTTTATAACACTTGAGTAAAATTTCCGGCGGTTCTAGTGTTAAGTTATTGACATCCGATAAACCTAAATAAAAGTTTAGAAGTTATTCTTTGATCTCATATCAACTTGTGTTTTCAAGAGGAATTCATAAGCCACGGACAAGTGTAAGTATGTCAAGTTGTTCTAATCCCAAGTAACATCAAGTGAAACAGGATTATAACAACTTCTAGTTCACTGTGCAGAAAATTGAAAATCCATGGCAGACGTCTTATAATTACACGGCAGACAGAATATTTGAAATGAAAATAGTTTAATGAAAATTTGTATTGAAAATTTGTATGCGATTAATTTATTTAAACAATCGAAATTCATTAAATAATTATAATTAATTTTCAGTGAAATAAATATCGAATACTGATTTTTTTAAATTGGGGATTTGATTTAATTTATTTAAACAATTGAAATTTAATAAATAAATGTAATTAATTTTCAATGAAACCAATATCGAATACAGTATTTTTTTTAAATCGAGGATTTGTCTCAATTTTTAGTGCATTTTCTACCCTCTTCTCAAAAATTCTAAAAGTGGCCTAACAATGCTTTCTAAATGCTATTTTCGGTGAACTTTTATCTTAAGACAGGGTTCGTACGGGTACCGTTATTTTCAAGGCCCAATATCAGAATTATTTTATAGAAAAATAAATCTAGTTTAAACGGACGAAATTTCACCTTATTTCATCAGAGATTTTCCATAAGAAAACACTGGTACAGAAGTATTTCTTAGTCATGAAATTCAAGCACCCGTTCGAACCCTGTAAGAGACACTACTATATTTCTCCTCTATTAAACGTATTAAACACCCCTGTCTTTCGATAATGGAATGCTCAAATTTAAATCAAGAATTATCATTCCATAACTTTAAATCCATTTGTTATAATTTGCGAGTTCGATTTCAAAAATATTATTTTTACATTTAAATCAGTTTCAATCGCCATAGTTAGAAGGTTTCTCATATTATGGTAAGCATACTAGTACTGGTACGTGTAGCTCTGTTTTCTTGTTGTCAAAAGTCTGACACTTGTAAGTAAAATGAAATAAAAAATACAGTATGTGAAATCAAAAAAGAGCTCAATTCCCCCTCCCCCTCATTCTTAATTTGTCAGTTCACCGGCTCTGTGGTGACTGCTCTCTATTATTATTATTACTGCTTTTAAAGCGTTTTGCTTTCTCTTATTTTAATGTAATTTTGATTAGAATTTTTATATAAATGGAACCAATGTTTGGGTAGAAGTTGAACTGATCTTTCATTCCTCGTGAAAAGAAGAAAAAGTTTTCATCTATTACGATATTGTACGTGTGTATATTATTTCAACAAGTTTCGATCTCGTATTAATACGCAGTTTAGTTTCCGAAGGTATGTGAATTTCTTATATAGGTTATTCATTTATTAAATTTGCTTAAGCGTATTTTATTATTGTAAATATATTATTCATGTAACAAAAAAATTATGAAGAAGCCGATTTCAAATGTGTATTTTTTTCCATGTTTAACAAAGCTAGACAAAATACATATCAGTTAATAAATCTGCCCGGCCATACACACTCGAACTTTCGTTTAAAAGTTCAGATAGTGATGAAAAAAATCCAGTAAAATCTGCTAAGACGGGTTAACAGCTTAAAAGATACACTGTCTCCGATAATTTCTTCAGTATATTTTTCAGCAGGTCTATAAAATTTATCGTAAAAGCAATTAATTTCGTTTAAGTAGGGTTCTTGTTTACCGATTTTCATTTTAACCCTCTTGCTGCGTTAATTTTTTGTCAAAACAGGTTCAAAAATTGCGCACATTACATTTAAATCCGGCTAAATCAGGGTTGCCACTGGAGATTTTTTTTATATTCTCGCACCACTATCTTAAGAAAATCAATTTTGTAGTATATTCCTCTTGTAGATGTTGTTTAAGTCAATGGAATTTTTTGTATTTAAAAAGTGGTCCGAATAGAATTAAAAAATAGTTACCAGTGGAAAAAATTAATCCCCGAGGATATCTCGGGTTACGCAAATTTTGCTGCTTTTACGTTGCCCGAAGAAATATCTAGTTGCGCAGCGAGAGGGTTAAGGGTAAAATATAATTTGTACTAATGTGCTAATGCGCCATTCATAAAGCAGCGAACTTTCGCCCACGAATTTGCGCAGGAAAATCCCATACAAAGCCTCCTACAGGAAAAAAAAAGTTGTTAATTCAGGAATACGATAAGATTTCAGAAATGTGAATATCTAAATCTTAAATTCAGTATTACGTGATAGAATCTTCCAATATTTTGTCAAAATGGATGTCAGTGACTTGTATGGTGTTAATGACATTAATTAAAGAGCTGGAATTTTATAAATAAAAAAAATTAGATATGTTCTTGATCCAGTTCGGAAGCTGATTAATTTCGATTCAGTTCCAAAACTGTTTAAAAGCAATTTAGGTTCATTTATGGTTCCGTTCCATCAAAAAGGTCTTTTTTCAAATTTCTCCTTTGCGTTTCTTTGATAACCGACTACATACTTACATAAATCAATGCATTTTGTAAATCAGGGATGCCACAAGAGACTATTTTTTAATTATCTTTCTCACAACTTTTTCAAAACGAAAATCTTTTACATACGCTTTGCCAATATTTGCAAAAGAAATATACTACAAAGTGTATATTTTAAATATAGTGGTGCAAACATAATATTAAAATAGTCACCCGTGCAGCTCTGTAAATGTGATACTCCATCTGTCCCAAATTAGTTGCGACATTTAGGTCGAAAATTTTGTCCCAAATTAGTCGCTACATTTCAAGTGGGTGGAGTGATAAATAACTTCCAATGCAGTTTAGTAGAACGACACCATTTTGTAAGGTCTCTACTACCAGTATATCATAAAGATCATTTTCATCCTAAAGAATTAACGATTCATTAGCTAGAAGGTAGTTTTATGTGATTACTGGAGGAAGAAGTCTTACAAAATGGGGCGTGGTTTAAGAACGTGTGAGCCCTGGATTTTTAAAATTAATTCGCAATATATTTAAGGAGAGACGGGAATGCTTGGTAAGTAAATGATGTTCATTGATAACATATCACCCTGAAATTTCTGAAAAATGTTCAAACAAAATCATAAAATCATCAGTATCCATAATCAGTACAAAAGTAATCAAATGTAGCAACTAATTTGGGACAGAGGGAGTATATAAATACAGCTGTCAACCAACATTTATTACTCCATAATATTTTAATCTTAGCAAGCACATGTCAAGAGGCCCCAGTTTTAATTCAAAGCACAAATTCAAAAGCAATCAAATAATCTTTGGTTGATAGTGGTTTCAGTTAAATAAAAAATGTTTTTTATGATAGATATTCACTTTTCTTTTATACCGTAGTATTTAAAAAGAAAAAAAAATTATAAATAAAAAAATATTACGTACCGGAAAAAATATAAAACAAAATATAAAGTTTAAGTATATTTATATAGCTAGGAAACCCCTCAATGCTGATTACCTGTTCAGTACCTGTTCAGTTCCTTGGTTTTTTTCACTCGAGATTCACTCCAGCTTCTGAGTTAAACAGACTTATCTGTTGTCGCTCCGAATGCGGTGCAAGGGCGCTCCTGCTCACAATCTTTTATTTCGATTTGTTATGTTTTTCGCAGTGTGAATGGCAAGTGGGGCGGTTTGTTAGAATAGTTTTCGCTCGCTATTAGTGCTGCAATATGGCATCTGCAGTTGATCAAGATTATTATATTAAGGAAGTTATCGACAAAATATGTAATGGAACGTTAAACAGCAATTTCAAGGACCAGTTTGACAGATTTTCTTCAAACTTTGAAGAATGTGTTAAGACTCTATTTGGAGATTTTTACACATTTGTGGATCAATATATTTTGGATATTAAGGCTAAGGACAGCTACTCTGCTTCTGCTTCTGCTTCTGAGCAAGAAGAGGTAGGGAATACTTGCCTTGATGCTTTTACTTTGCTAAGGGAGCCAACCCATGATAATTTGTTAAATTCAGCTATCTTTTGTTTCTTTTGCTCTTTTAAGTATAAGAAAACTGTTAATTTTTTTCTTACTAATACTAATCTTAAAAAAGAAATTTTCAATGCAGTTAAGAAAGGTGTTAAACGACCAATTTCGGAGGAGAGTTCACCTATCACTCTAAGTAATAAATATAAGAATATCGCTAATGAAGTTACCCTAACTGAAAATGTAGATATGGATGAGTCAAATGTTAATGAAAATACTCAGAATACTGTCAAAGTTAAAAAATCTGTTAACCCTTTCAACGTCGAAGTCGACAGCAATTGGGCGACAGTAGCCCATGAAATTACGGAGTTAAACTCAGAAAAACCAAAAATAACGCTAAAAGGCGAACGCATTGTTATACAATGTAACTCTGATAAGGACTTTAAAGCTACTCAAAAATGGCTAGACCAAAACAAAAAGAAATATACCACTCTTGATCCTAAAGAACTTCGACCCAAAAAAATATGCATTAGGGGCTTGCCGTGTTACACCGATACTAAAATTATCGAAGAAAGTCTCAGGGAGCATGGTTTATCAGTCACTAGGGCTGCCATGCTTAAAAATCGTAAAACTGGCCAACCAATGCCGATATGCATGGTAAATGTTATACATCGTAAGAACTTTGAAGAACTTTACGAAATTAACAATATACATTATATTTCTGTTAAGATTGAAGCTTTTACTAGCAAAAATCGTGTAAAACAGTGTTACAAATGTCAAGGTTACGGTCACGCATCAGAAGTGTGTGGCTTCGATGCTAAATGTGTAAAATGCGGAGATCTACATTTAAGTACAGATTGTCCCCACAAGGGGCGTATTAAACCCACTTGTGCCAATTGTGGACTCGGGCACCCAGCGAATTTCCGCGGTTGTCCAAAAAATCCCTATAGACTAGAAAATAAACAAAACAAGTAATGGCGTCAGCAATCTATGCCAAGAAACCCAAATCTTAGCGGATATATTTAAGAATTATAACTATACCAAAAATACTAAAGACTCTGAACCCTCAACTACTAATGTAGAATTAAACTCTGATAACAATGATAGTACTACCGCAAACACCCATTCCTCCCCTACTACTAAAAATTCTAAAATTCCTACAAATTACACCAATGATATAAAAGACATTCTTAATACTTTCAACGAAGTTAAACAAATTTTCCAGATCACTAAATTCCTAAAATGTATAAAGAACATCTCAACTCAGACTAAAAAACTCGATAATCCGATGCAAAAATTGATGGTTATATTAACTGAATTTGATAAACTTGCAAGTCATATCAACATGAACGAAGATTAAGCTCTTCATTTGCTAAACTTTTTGCTTTCTTTTTTGTTTGTGCTGTTTGTTTAAAAACTTATATAAAAAAACTTCTCTTTTTGTATATTATGCTCTTCTCATATTATTATTCTTATTTTTTCATTCTTATTGTTTTTTTTTCACCTCAAATTACTAGACTGGGTGGACGCCGTCCTCTTGCTGTCGTTTGATCCCCTCGGCTTTTGCATTTAACTGTTTATTTAGTTAGAACTCTCCTCATTGTAGCTTTTTCTTACATTTTTATTCTTTTTTACTTAAAGTAATTTAAATTCTCTTGTAAATATGTAAATATTTAGTTTTTGTCTCATTTCTTCACTGTGTTAAACTTTTTTATTTATCATGATATATTAAATGTATGGTCTCTGAATTGAGTCTTTTTTTTATGGGGCTTCCTTTGGTAGCTTTTTCGCCTGTCCTGGACATATATGTGGATCATATGGAACATTTTTTTTCTACTAGTTATACTAACAATTTTTTCTTTTAAAAATTGTCTATCTTTTTAGCTTTTACTCTCTCTTTTTCGTGGCTACTAGCCGCGTTTAAACGCTCTTTTTTCTAAGGCTCCCATTACATTGTAACACGATTTACTCTTAGCCTGGATGTAAAGTTGCCAAGCAACTAGGGAATCCATTCACCAGCTTTATTGTTCCATTGTTCGTTGGTTTTGTGTTCTTTTCGATCTAATCACGAAGTCAAAGTTACTGTTTTATGCAACTTGGAAGCAATGCATAAAGAGAGACTAATGTAACGTTCGCTACCTGATAGAATTTATACATACCACTTACTGCTATTTATACATAATTTTTCCTTTTAAATCTTTCCAATGCTATCACTTCTTTCATTACATTTATTTATAAAGAATAATTCTGAAACATTGTACTACAGCAAATTTTAAGTACACTAAGAATTTCTTTTAATTTGAAGTAAAAGAACTATTTTATTGTAGACTAAACTCTTTTTTTATAAATGTCCGTGATAGGTAGAAGTCATTTTAAAGTACCCGAATTTCTATTCTGGAAGACCTATTTCAAAATAGATATTTCAACTATCTAACATATAAAAAAATTATTCATTCCGTCTAAAAGTTTTACTAAACTTTTATGTTATGAGTGTTTTTCACTGAATTAATATTAAATTTTATTTTCTTTTAACGAACTATACATATAGATGGCAACCTTCCGTTTCCCCTCCCCCTCTAAATCAAATATTCATAATTTTGGTCAGAAAAATGATTCAGTAAAACGTTTCTTCGTTCTATGTGGTTCTTTTATATATATAAAAAATGTTTCTGCATTTAGTTGAATTAAAAAAAGAAGGGGAAAAAAAGAATGTTGACTGCTACGTATATTAATTATAATTTTATATTTTTCGTAAATTTCCTATCTTTAAATGTGGTAAATTCTGTCTCAGTCATTATGAATCAGAACCGTTAGATTCCCCGCCTTAGATTCCGCCATATACAGAGTTTATTGTATTGGAAGTTGTGTGGTTAGTAGGTACTTCAAAATCTTTTCGCGTTAGATAGACTTGCCGTCTTACACAGAATCAGTGTTAGAAAGTGTTTATTGTAATTTTTAAATACCTTATTTAATTAAATATCTGTCCCCAAAAATTGTAGTTGCATGTCTGATATAGAATTGTAATACCAAAATACCATAATATCTGAATTGTAATACCAAAATACCATAATATCTGAATTGTAATACCAAAATACCATAATATCTGGCTTATAATCCGCGGATCAAACAATTCTGTTTGTACCGAGAAACTTTATTTAGTAATTGAAGCAAAAATTTACCACGATTTAAAAAGTTACATTTTATTTTTAAAAATTTCTGCGTTGAAAAATGATTGTTTGATCCGCGGATTATACGCCGGAAATTACGGCAATTAAAAATTATGTGCATCGAGGCATCTACATAAAAATTTGCACACATATACATAGAAAAGTGTGGAATTATACCATTTATTTTTTAACCTTTAAAGGGAGGTTGTATATTACTTATGCTATTTCATTCTAATCAAATTTGTGGCAGTCAGTTTTAATAAAAATTTTCTGTTATATCTTTGCTGAAAACAATTATATAATTGCCTATTCATATTTTCAAATTAAATTTTTTAAATATTCTGGTGTGAATTTTAAGAACACAACAATTTCCACTTTCAAAAAGATAACATCGGTGGAAAAATCACTGAAATTTTGTATACAAACTTTCTTTTAAAAATAAAATGTTTTAAAATGAATCAAACTTAGGGCTGTTTTAAAGATAGAGCAGCAAACGGAGATATATCCCCCCCCCCCTTTTTATACAGAAACTAGCTGTCTCTGCCGCCATTGCATGGTCCGTTAAAATGTTGCACAAAAGAACGCTTAAAATCGCCATAAAAAATCGGGAAAAATCTAAAAATGATTGCATAAATTTTGTTTAAACTTTATTTTAAATAGAACAAAATTTACTATATTGGGATACGTGATTAAAAATGGATTCCTTTTTTAATACGGAATATCGCAGTGATTTGCAAAAAAACTCTAAAAGTCGCATAAAAAATCCCTGAAATTTCAAAAATTGCAGAGGACAAAATTTACTACGCGGCCTGTCTTTAAGTAATGAGACTGAATTTTTCGCGCCAAGCAGAAGGTCAAAGGGATGGAGTTTGCTAACGATACGTGCGGTGGTGACTGTCGGCTATAGATTCTAACGGAAGTCAGTTGACCTCGAGTCTTTGCACCGCACAGAACGCTCGTGAAGCAGACACTTGTTTGAATGATTAGTTAGGTTTTCAGAATAATGGACTGTCGAGCCATAAAGTTTTGTGTAAAACTAAACAAATCGGCTACTGAGAGGCTTCCCATGTTACAAGAAGTCTAGGGGAAGGATTTTTTGTCCAAGGCTCAAGTATTTAGGTGGCACAAAGGCTTCAAAGACTGAAGAAAGGACATCAATACCAAACAACGCGCTGGGCGTCCAACAAGTTCTCGAACTTCAGACAATGAGGCTAAAATGTAAGTGCTTTTGATCTCTGATATGCGTGTGAGTGTCCGACTGATTGCGGATACATTGGGATTGTGCATTAAATTGTCACGTAAGAACCTCAAACGCGGAAATTTTGTGACAAGCTTGTTCCAGCACATCCTACAATGTGACCCTTCCTGACAAAATACATCATTACAACGCTGCCCCAACAACCGTACAGCCACAATCCGTGACTGCCGGTCTTTCTTCTATTACCTCGGTTAAAATCCAGCTTAGCAAGGCATCGTTTTGACAATCTAGAAAACTTGCAGAAAAACGTAACGCGCATTCGTTGTCAATGATGTATTAAAGCAAGAGAAGGCTATTTTAAAGAATATTAAATGTATGTAAAATTGTCTTCAAATAAACGAATTTTATGTAATCAGTCTCATTACTTACTGGACAGACCCCGTATAGTGCGCTAAAATATTAAAACAGGATTTCTTTTACGAATCTCAAAAAACTGCAACGAATCGAAAAAAAAAAAAACCTCGCTAAAATTACCATAAAAATATTCACGAAAAATCCACAGAATTCCGAATAAATATTTATTAAAAACAAGTAACAACCACGGCTTTTCTCGCGAAATAATTGAATAATGACAAGTGATATTTATGTGCCTATTTTTATTAGAAAAAATCACACTGTAATTAATAATTATAATATTACTTATTAAGCGATAATTTCACTGAACTGCATTAGGCGAAAATGAGATTTAAATTATTGAGAAGAACTCAAATTCTAAATAAATGATATAATCTAGAACATATTTTACGCGCTTTGCAGTTTTTTCATTTCAGGTTTTGAATTTTTTCGAAATCATTCTTAGCACGCATTTGAGTCTTAAAAGAAACCATCATTTCATATTGCAAGCTTTTATTCTAACGGTTTACCATCCCCGTGGTTGTAGTGGTACCAACATCAAACATAGCATATGTTGGAATTGTCACCATGGGAATGTCACTATGAATTTCCCAATATAAATTTTGAAATCGGTTTGGTTTTTCCTAAGATTCCACACAAATCGTAATTTAGAAAGTTTTTAAAAGCTTTTTGGTCATTTTACCCCTTTAAATTGTGGATCTTTTAGAAACTGTACTTAGAGAGAATTTACGACTTATAAATATGTATAATGCCAAATTTTAAGTTTCGATCTTTAAGAATTCAATAGATATCGTAATTTAGAACATTTTTAGAGCAGTTTTCGCTTATTTCATATTTTTGAATTTCGATTTTTATCAACTGTTCCTAGAGAGCTTTAACATCATATAAGTAGCTACCATACAAAATTTCAAGTTTCTATTTTTGGCAATTACATCTTATAAGTTAGTACCACGACAAATTTCAAGTTTCTAGCCCTTTCAATGTCACAAAAATAACGATTTTAGAATGTTTTTCGCTCTACACCTCTCTTTTGGTAGTTGCACTGACAAAAAATATAGCCTATGATTAAACAGAGACTGTCTCCATCAATTTGCCGCCATTATTTTTGGAATCCGTCGGGTATTTCCTTAGATTCCATAGAAGTCGTAATTTGGAAAGTTTTTAGAACGCTTTTTGCTAATTTTACACTTTTAAATTTCGGAATTTTTTATTATTGCCTTAGTTTTCATTTATGTCTTATGTATTTACCACGCCAAATTTAATATTCTAACTTTAACAATTGCATAGAAATCGCAATTTAGAACATTTTTAAATGCTTTTTGCGCATTTTGACACGTTTTAAATTCGGAACATTTTTTCAACTGTTCTTAAAAGTAATTATGTATTATAAGTAGTTACCACGTTAAATTGCAAGTTTGTAGACCTTTCAGGATCACAAAAACTGTAATTTGCTTCTGTAACACACTGGCGGTTGTGGTACTGACATAAAATGTAGCGTATGGACTGTCACCATTAATTTGAAATCAATACTTTTGAAATCGGCTTAGTATTTTCTGACATTTCATAAAAATCGCAAACGCTGATCGCTCATTTCACCCGTTTAATCCCATCGGGACGGGAGCCTTTTACGAAATTTTTAATCTTTTGTCATCGTTTTTTAAAAACAGAAATTTGTGTCTTCTTGAATCGCGAAAATGCGCTGATTAAATAAGGCAAATTTTACAGTAAAATTTTACTGGTGAGGAAAAACAAGGATTCTGAGAGCTTCATGCGGCACGTATACGTGTCGCTCGTTCCCAACGGGTTAAATTTGAAATTTTTGAGAAACTGTTTCTAGCGAGCATATGTATCTTATAAACAGTGTTGTCAGACTGGGGACTTTTTTAATTCAGAATATTTGACTGTCACCACTTTTTAAAAATAATTCACCTTATTTTTCAGAATTTTTAACTTGTTTTTTAAATAGGCCGAATATTTATATTTTAAAAAAAGCGATGACAGTCAACAATCTGGGGACAAAAAAGTCACCAATCTGGCAACACTGCTTATAAATATCTATCTACTACGACAAATTTCATATTTCTATTTTTTAAAATTGCCTAGAAACCGTAATTTAAAACGTTTTTAGAATGCTTTTTGCGCATTTAACCCCTTTTAATTGTTGAAATTTTTTTCGACTGTACTTATATAGTATTTACATCATATAAAAAACTACCATGCCAAATTTCAAATTACTTCAATATCATAAAAATCACAATTTATAAGGTTTTTTGCTTCCGTAAACCCCAGGCGGTTAGTGACACCGACATAAAATATATCATATGATAATCGATGGGGTATTTCCTGAGATTGCGTAGAAATGGTAATTTAGAACGTTTTTAGAACGCCTCCCCTTTTAAGTTTTTTTTAAAATCTGTTCTTAATCCCTTTAAGCCCCGACACACACAAATGTGTGGGTGATACCATAGATGCCAACATCTCTTAATTATTCCGGAGTCTGATTCAAAATCTGCATATTCAAACCGGAAAAAATATATAAGAAAACGTGTCTTCTTTCTATGAAGTACAATTTTTATTTCATTTCGAAATTTTTAGTTAAATTAAATTTCTGGTTAAAAACGTGTTCGTCTTTGATCAGACTCCGGAATAATTATGAGATGTTGGCATCTATGGTGATACTAAAGTAAAAGAAAATTACTATTTCCTGTTTTTGTGAGATTTAAAACCAAATCTACACATTTATATGAGTTAATTGGCTTCAGATGTTTTGATAAGACACAACTAGGGAGCACCAACTACAATACAAGGTTAGATTTTTTGCTTTTAAAAAGACTATATCATCTCACAGCAGTAGACAAAAAGTGTGTACTGTCGTAATGTCTTTTAAGTATTATTTTTAGTGTTTCCTTAGGTTTAATTTTTCTTTTCATATACTTTATTCGTGATTTTAGTTGATTTTGTCATTGATAAATTTAATTAGGGTTTACAAAAGTTAAAAAAACAATGACCCACACAATTGCGTGGGACTGGAATTTACCATTTCCGAAATATTTACAATTCCTAATATATAAAATTTTTATTTTTAAGTGATTTTTTTTAAGTTATGATTTTAGCAATTTATGTTTTATTAATTACATTTTTAAAGCGGATTAATTTTAAATTAATAGGTTTGTACTATTCATGATTTCTATTTAAATGGATAGTATTAGATATATAATATGCACAAGTAACGAACTGTATGTTTCTCCTCTGAATTATAGATGCCGTATGTGATTTATAAGTTTTATATCAGTTATATGCATACCACTAGATAGATTTTTAATTTTGGTAAATTTATTCCATTTTGTCGATGCAGCAAGTAAACAACCAGGAATGAATAATAAATTATGAAAAGTTCAGCAAATGCTCGACCGATTCCGTAGTGTCTGCTTGAATTTACCAGTAGACCAAAAAAAAAAAAATTCCATAGATGAGCAGACGATTCTTTTTTTGGACGTGTCTCAGTAAAGCAGTATGTAAAAAACAAACCAGATTCTGTGGTAACAGCATCATCTGGGATAGTTTTAAATTTTGTAGTATATCACTGGGAAAGTACAGACCTGGTCTACAATGATCTAGGCTTAGGACCTGCTCTAGTCCTTGATCTGGTTCAGACCTAGTTTTATGTACTTCGATCGGAATTTCAATAAAATACCGCTGCTGGAAAAACTAAAAAAAGAAATTTGAAGGATCAGGCACAATCCAAACGGAGTGAAGGGCATAGCATTTGTCAACGGCTCTTGGGGGGGGGGGGGGGGGGGGGGGTGCGAGCATTGAGCACGTTTGAAATAATTTTTTATTATAAATTATTTAAATCATTTTCATTGTTGTTGATGAAAATTATCTCAATAAACAACAACTTTTTTTGCTTAAACTTTTATTTTTAGATATTTACACACATAATCCTAAACTACACACTTGTGTAGTTTAGTCCAAAAACGGCTTCATTAAGGCCGAACCTACACAATTGTGTGGGTCCTCCCTTGGTATAACCTGACATCGGGTATTTTTTTTAATATTTTTTTCAATTAAATACGATCCTACCGATAAGAGGAAACCACCCAAACTTTCAATTTCTACCAAAAAACTCCCAGTCTTAAAGGGACATAGGATTTAAGTCTTATAAGTAACTTTCATACAACATTTCAAGTTGCTAACTCCTTCAGTATCCCAAAAAGAGCAAATTAGAATGTTTTTTGCTCCTCCAACCCCCAAGTGGCACCGACATAAAATATCACCTATGGCGGAGCAGACTGTCACTATCAATTTGCAACCATTAGTTTTGAAATTGATTAGTTCTTGAGATTGCCCAGAAAGCGTAATTTAGAACGTTTTTAGAAGGCTTTTAGCGCATTTTCACAGCTTTTAAATTTAGATTTTTTAGAAACTGTTTTTAAATTGCATTTACATCTTATAAGTAACTACCATGCCGAATTTCAAGTTTCTAACTCCTTTAAAAACACAAAAATCGTATTTTTATAACTTTTTTGCTTCTCTACTCCTATAAGGGTTGTGGCATCGAAAAAAATTTAGTCTACGTATTTTTGAAATCGGTTCGGTAGAAATTACCTACTACAAATAAACAAACACACAAACTTTACTTCTTTAAATTATTAGTATAAATAGGATACATTTTACCATAGCTGCCAACTTTTACGCTTTTTGGCTAACACTAAAATTTAATTGAGATTTCGCCTTGTTTAATCATTAGATTTAGTAGATCAAATGAGACAATATTTACTATAAAATTTTAGAGGTAGGAAGAAAGCGTAAAAGTTGGAAGCTATGCATTTTATTGTATTGGGCTTAAAGGTAGGTAGATTTCGTATGAAATAATACCTATTGGGATCGTTCCTATGTTGGAATTTCTGAAAATATTTTTGCAGATTGTTGGGAAGATCTGGGTCCATCTAACGGTACCAACTTAAACTACCCAAACATACCGCTAAATTGGGGGGAGAGGGTACCCCCAATAGTAATGTAGGTTAACTACTCCTAATTACTAATACCTGAAACGACATAGTGGTAATTTAAACACATTATAATTAAATCATTGTGATCGTAAATAATGGTCCTGGCTAGGTTCTGATAATTTAAACATAATTATCTTAAGTTAGTGGGGAGGAAACACATCTCCAAAACTCCCCAAGTTGCGTTGTGAATTTTTACGTGAAGAAGTAGTGTTTGGACCGCGCAAATTATCTAAAATAAACGTACAAAATTTACGCATAAATAAAATAAACGAACCCGAAAATAATCTGAAATAAAATATTAATGTTAAAAAAAATTAACAGACTCATGGAAAAATGACGTATGCCAAAATTAACATTTAACATTATTTATTTACAATAACAAAACATATGTACAATTTAAGTAAAAGAGTGTCACATGACACAGATGTTCCAAAGAACAAATCGAAACTCTCATTATGCATTACTTAACCCTCTGTCTACCAGAAGGGTCCAATGGACCCGACATGTACATTCAAAATATTTATTCAAACCAGAAATTTCTTCAAAACAAACTAAATGTATAAATCAGACAATAATAAGTTAAATAAACAAATTAAATAGTTTTAAGTAAAAATTCTGGTGTAGAAGGTTTTTATAAAACTTGAGTAAAATTTCCGGTAGTTCTAGGGTTAATTTAATCTGATTACTTATACAAACAGTTAAGTAATTGGATACCAGCTGAAGGTAAATGCCTAGTAATACATCAATACATATATAAATATAAATTGGGAAACAAAAAATCATAACATCACATACCTCTATACACTGTATGTTGTTGACATGATTCCTCTCACAATGGGTAAGATCCTAGGCACTCCTCAGCCTGGTAGAGACACTAAATTTCGTAGAATTCCCGCTCTTCAATCAGAGCGCGCGCTGAAAAGATCTACAACGACCAATATTATTATTACACCCGAAAACAGGCAAGATGATCCGAAGAAACTCTTTATTATATAACTGCATGCAAGCGGTAAAACTCCACGTCTGTTAGACATCACTACGTCTTGGAACAGATTGTCGCTATAAGAGCGACTAACTTATTTAAATACATGAGAAAATAACTCATGTCTCTCTGAGACCACTTGTTACTCCGCTGAACTTCAGTAAGAATAATCATGTAATATAATTTTACTCGTTACGTAAAAAGACCTTGTATAACAATACAGGGTTGGACTTTCAGTCCCCTGTTCAATCGTAAGGAAGCTGGGATGGACCCCCTCATTAAAGTACACCCCCGCAACTGTGCGATTCGTTACCTCGAATCTTAGGGATGCACCTCGAATCTAAGGGATGCTAAAACGCCCCGCATCTGAAGAGGGGATCGTAAGATCATGAGATCTCTTCGTGCGTGTGGTCTGTCTGTGCCAAATATATGGTCTCATAAATTTTAGTGGAGCCTGTAATAAATAAACTCTTGACTGTATGTCAAAACTTTTGTTAAAGCGCAGACTCAGTGTCTGCTTGGAAAAGATCCCCTCCTAAGATAACAGAGGATCTGTGGTTACATTTTCCATATCTGTTGTCTTTACTACATAAATATGTATATAACACACTATATTTGAATTCACAGTTTATATAAAATAATAATAATATTAATAATAATAATAATAAATTGGCAAAGTATGTAAATAATTGTATTTTTATAGTATTAAAAATATCTAAAAACCCTGTTGAAACGATATCAGTGGCGTTTACATTTTTGACACGATATCGATTCCAGCACAGATCTACACCGATCATGACCCCTAGATCCCAAAACCACCCTCAGTAAAAAAAATTTTATATATATATATCACTTTCTTCTCGACACGATAACTTCCACAATTCCTACACAAATCTCTTCCAAACTGATACATAAAATCAAGGGCATAAAATCACGGTCAAGTTCGTTAATGCGCAAAATCGGACCAAATCGGATGGAAATAGGGAGCGGTTTTGTGAAAACCGAAAAACGCCCATAACTTTTTAATTTTTGTACATGATTGATAATCATGTACTGATTTGTACTGATTTGATAATCAGTTTAAAGTTTTTCTTACTTCTAAAAATAGGCCCAAAAATTTATGTATCACAGATTTTTGATAAAATTAAAAATGGGCTCAAACGGCGCAAAAAATCGGGTTTTTGGGAGAAAAAAATTCCTAACTTCGTCAAGTCTCAAGATATCAAATCCAATTAATTTTATTATACATTTCCTTAATATTATCTACAATTTTTATATCCACAAGTTTTTGATAGAACCAATTCGTACCGCAAAAAAAATTAAAAACGAAAACAAAAAAGGAGGGTTGAAGAAGAAAAATTTCCATAACTCCGTTAATTCACAAGATATAAAATCCCCATGAATTTATCATACATCTTCTTAATATTGTCTTCAACATTTATACAGACAAGTATTTGATAGGACCAATTCTTACAGCAAAAACAAATTAAAAATACATAGTGGTTGAAGAAAAATATCATCTAAATAAAGGTGTATTCAAATCCAAACTGCTTATTTTCTGACTCATTTTACAATTCATTTTTGCTCTCAAAGGCTTCCAATTGGTACGTATTCTTACTCAGAAACTATATAATGTACCGTAATGGTAGATTTCTGATAGAGGCAGAATATATTTTTAAAAATGCTGTTAAAGTGGGCATTTTGAACCGAATTTCTCGAAGTGGATTGTGTTGGAAAAATCATTGCATTAAGGATGCATTCAAATCCAAACTGTTTATTTTCTTACTCATTTTTAAATTCCTTTTCGCTCTCAAACGCCTCCAATTGGTATATTCTTTTATTCAGAAACTGTATGATGTACTGTAATGATCAATTTTTTGATAGAGGCAGGATATATTTCAAAAAATTATGTTAAAGTGGGCGTTTTGAACAGAATTTACCGAAGCGATTGTGTTAGAAACGAAAAATATTGTCCTACTGAGAAAATAATTGTTTATATATCAAGTTTTAATTAATGGAAAGAATAATAAAAACACATGTCGCTTATAAATCTTTTCAAAAATCACGTCGGCACGTTTCATATTTTTTCTATTAAAAATCAATCCGAAAATGCGCCAGTAAATTTCGAGTTGTTGAGCATGAAAAATTATTTTTTTAATACCGTCTTAACATGCTTCTGATAAAACCAGCTATTATATAAAAATGAAATAAAAACTCGTTAAAAGCGGCCAGATAAAAATGTTAAAGTGGATTTATATCTAATCATGATTTAGTTTTTGTTGGTAAAATTAGTGCACATAACCCCTTGAGGGGCGGTGGGATGTATTTTATCCCACCTACGATTAATGAAGATTTGCACCAGAAACTTTTTATGAAATTTTACTTTTCTAACTTTGGTGGGAAAAAAAAAAGGTCGTAAAATTGCTTTTCCTTATTTTGAAATAAAACTTTTCTAATTTTCCGGTGAGAAATCAGCATTACTCAAACGCAATTGCTGGCCACTCAAGGGCTTAACTTCGGCAGGCAGGGATTTTTAAAAACCAGATTGCTTTTAGTAATGTGGAAAATTCGATCCCTGAATAATGGGCCAACGCCCTGACACAATAATGGCAACTGTTGTAAGTCGATTTTTTTTCCAGTGTTTGTACTCTTAAATTCTCTTAAATTTTAATAACAGTAATTTATAAAGATATTCTTTGCTTTATATAATCTTTAAAAAAACAGTAGAATATTTTTAGATATTATTGGTGTTTAAATTCGAGAGACCGTATAATGGCTGAAAAACAACCGTCTACGATAACCACTCTATTTGTGTCAGCGTGTATGCCTAGGATTCAGAAGGCGGTGTACAGGCCTATAAAAGTAAAAGGATGGGCAAACTGATGATAAATGTAAGATCGTAGTACATTAATGGTTAAAAATAAAATGTAATAGTAATTTATGGCCAACTCATGCTTTTGCTTTGTGTAGATGTAATTTTGTTTGACCTGTTATTTCCATTCATTTACCAATTCAGTGGCAATACATTTCTTATATGCAAAAAAAAAAAAAAAAAAAAAAAAAAAAAACTAAAAAACTGAATGAAAACCCAGTAGTACTGTTCTACCAAAATGTTTGATTAAATTAATCGCAGGAAAATATTTAAAATTCGGTTATTAAATAAGGCGATTACTATTAAAATATTAAATAAAAAAATTCTAACTCGAAAGAGTGATGCCATACTCCATGGAAATTCAAAGGAGCGTTCGTACTTTGACTACTTCACTTGCGTGATTGAATTATTCCTTTAAGGGGGCGTCATCATTTGTGGATTGATACGTAAAATAGTTGAAATTGATATACCTTTCTGTCGGGAATTACTGAATCGATATCAATACTTTTTATGTATAGTTTTGGAAGTAGATACATTATACCTATTGTCGCGCTGTTACAGAGCGATTATGGATAATAGAAGGCAGATAAGAAGACAAGGCATTTCAAGTATAATAAAATATTGAAATCAATTCATTTAGAATTAAAAGAGATATTACGTAAGAGAATTAGTTTATATGTATGCCTGAAAAAAAATTAAAGGTTCTTTCGAATTCAATAAATATGAAAATTTCTCTTGGAAGATAAATGGAAATAAAAATGGACGCTCTAAGAATGTTACTCGAAATATTCCCTCAATAAATTTATAAAACCAGTTAAATATTATCCTAATGATATGCTGTTTATGCATATCGTAAAATACATATATATAACATATTTTTAAATTAAAAGAGCATAAGTACATTCGTATTATTTTTTTTTCATTTTCAACCTCGAGATTTTGACTTGTTCTGGATCTCTATAGTTGCAAAACGTATTTTTTCGCTAACTCAACTAACAGCACAGTAAATAGATAAAAATAACAGGAAAGAAACCTTAATTTAATTTAATGAAACTTTAAATGTATCACACATAATCCGAGACAATCAGCATACTTTGTGTCGTTTGATATTAACCGATGTACCTTTCTATTTTATATAATCAAAGAGAAAATTAATTCCTTATTTTTGACATGCTTAAACACTTAAGTTTCAAAACGAAAATCAAACTGTCTTTTTAAAACAGAATTTCGTATTTTCATTTAAAAATTTTAATTATGATTTTGAATGAGAAAATAAGTTGCAATTAGTAATATTTTAAACACTACTAAATTCTGATTTAATTGTGAACAAGTTATTCCAGAAAATATTTCAATATAAAAATTCTGAAACAGAAAACGAACTTTTTATTATCATAATGTAATTTTTTAATGCGGAGTAAACAGATTTTTCTTGAATATACAACATTTTAATATTTTAATATTTCATGTTTTCTTTAATAAACAATTTAGTATTTTATTAGACTAAATGTGGGTTCGTAGAGGAGCTTATTATTTTGGCAGGATTATTTCTGAATAGTAATCATAACCTCATTTAATAACCCAATTATGCAATTAAATAAGATGAATACTACTACTCAATAGAAATCAAATAGCTGTCAATTATTCCCTCTTTTAACCCTATTTAAGAATTTCCTTCATTTACAGCTATTTATCTTTGATTTGTTTAATCACAAAATTGGGCACTTTTACGAGCTCTATTAATTACCTACTACACGTACGGTATTAAAAAGTTCGTGCTAATAATGTTGAAAATAATGTAGCACAACCAGGGCCTGATTACTAACGGGGCAAACTTACACCAATAAATTTTAAAAGAAAAGTTCGCCTTATCTAAACGCCGTATTCATGTAAAATTTCTGCCATGAATGAGGCAAAATTTTCTGTTTATTTTTAGTGGTAGGAATTTGCCCCGTGGTTAATCAGGCTCTGAGCACAACTATGCAAAAGATGCAATGATGTTTATGCAGGATTGGCATTTAACCCCTTAACCCCTTGAAGGGCGGTGATGCCGTCACGGCATCACATAAATTTAATCCATAATTGCCACATTCGCACCGGAATTTTATAATGAAAATTTCAGCATAATTAAGTTCGCGAAAATATGCTTTTACTCGTTTACAAATAAATTCTCTTGTAAAGACTGGTGTCAATAAATTATTTCAACATTTTATGAATACAAGTACCTTGACCCTGAAAGGGTTAACGGTCGCATTAATTTACGGTTTCAAAATTAAAATTGATTATCTGCACCAATTTGTTTACCTTAAAATTCACCTTACTTCATAACAGTTAAAATGATACCATAATAAAGCCAATTACACTATTTTTTTAAACTGGTGGGAATCAAACAATCGTAATAAAAGACACAACCCGTTAATATCACGGGAGCGAGAACTAAGGGTTTAAGTATACTAAGATTTTTTATTCTTGTCATTTTTGTTTATTTCTGTTCTGTTTAAGTTTATTGCAAAAGGCAATTGGCACTAAAATCGATCTGTTAAATAGCAACATAAAAAAAGTTAAACCGACACCGGAAAAAATATTTAAAACATTTTATAGATAAGAATATTTTTCATTTTTTTGTACTTTTTTACAATTGACAATTAATTCAATCACGTAATCATGGTGTTGTTCTCAATGGCAGCATGAAAATATATCAAAATAAAAATTATTTTCCGAGAAATGGTTATATTCCATTATGCCAGCTCAATTGCCGCCATGTGTGATACTTGGTGCCAAATGGAACATTTGAAAAAAATATATTGTTGGTGCGAAAGTAATCATTTCAAAACTACGGATTTTCACGAACTATTTTAAGATATCAATAGAAATAAATATTTAAATTAAAAATACAAATAAATATTATACAATAAAATAAAACTCAATTTAAACTGCAAGCATGAAATTCAAAATGTCTCTCTCACTGTAGAAAAAATTTCATCGACGTCGCCAAATGAACTCTAACAGATAGGTTTGTAAATAATGAGGAACTGCCTGCACTATACCGCGCTGTCTTTTAGAAGAAATTTATAAGGAATTTTATAAGAAAATTTTATAAGAAATTTTAAAACTTCAAGAACATCTTGTTGAGAAAACAATGGAAGCCCACCCTTTTCTTGCGAGGAGTCTTAAATTTAAAAGAAAAATCAATGCCGCAACTTTTTTCTTTTATGGAAATTCATAAATAAAAGAACCGTTCTGCTGTACAATCGCATTTCACTCCATTTTCTTAGCCATCAACTAGCAAATAAACTTTGATAATGTTTTATAATTATTATACTCTTATACTATATATTACTCTTTTATAATTATTCCAATTTATTTGCAGTATATATTTTTAAATGCTTAACCCTTTCCGGCGCAGTGTGTCCAGTCTGGACACACCTAATTTTAATTCCAACCTTGCAAATGACACCAAGAATATTTAACAAAATTTTGATTTTACAGTGAAAGCTTAATATAAGAAGTTTTTATTTTCTAAAAGAAATCGTTTGCAATTTCCGGTGTCAGTCAATATTTTCTCATTTTGCGAATGGAATTTTTCTGCGCTGGAAAGGCTTAATAAAGATTCTTTTTAAATTTCAATTGCTTTTCTTATTATTAAAATATCATAGAAATTAATCTCATTTTAAGCACGGGACTATAGACAGTTCAAGATCATTACTCTGCTAATTTTAATCATGATTCATATGAGAATATTTTTACAAAATTTGGCGTTTATAAATTTTGTAAATTAGACTGCAAAATTTCTTTTTTATATTTTAAAGTAAAATTTTATGAAATTCTGTTGGGAAATCAGCATTAAAGAAACACATTTGCTTGAGGCTCAAGAAGTTAAACCTTTTGGGTGGTGGAATATATATGTCCTACATAATGTTAATTACCAAATGCCGCTATAGCACTGGAATGTTTTTATACAATTTCATAGAACATTTTCATAGATCTCATACTTGATTTAAAAGCTTTTATTTTGAAATAAATTTGTTCATCAAACCTGGTGTCATTCAGTCATTTGACCATATTAGCAACTATAGTAATTTGCCCACGAAATGATTAAGACATTACCTAGTAATTATTTTATCGTTCATCGGTCGGATTTGTTCGTTATCGAATGACAACGACATCGAACTTCATCTTTTCGCTGGCAGAAGATTGAATGAATGATGAATTTCTCAGCGAACTTGCTTAGCTAAAAATATGTGGTTCAAGTGGCAATTAATTTCTGTTGAGTAGTAAATGTGTTTTCCATTTACTTTTTACGATTTTCTTGTAATTTAGAGACGAATTTGGGCATTTACTTTTTTTAATAAATATATGTCGTTAAGTAATATTGTAACTGAACTGAACGAAATACTGTTAAATTTAATTAGTATACAGTTCTGCTAGGTATTGAATTGAAACATTATTTTAAATGTTTAACACTAGAAAGACGGGAGCGGTCATTTTGACCGAAAATGAATTTCAAACGCTTGTATTTTTCTTAAATATTCTTCGATTTCTACATTGTTTATTGAATTTTCCTAATTATTCATAAGGATTATGTAGCGCAAAATTTTTAAATTATTTACACAATATTATGAGCCCTATAAATATGTATACCTAGAAAGACGGATTGCGGTCATTTTGACCGCTGAAGAAATAAAATCTAACATTATATTTACTTTTCAATTTTTGCTGTCTACGAACGATTATTCTTCCTTTTCGAGATAATTTTAATAACGTTTCATGGAAAGAAGCATACGTGAGGTAGGGAGAGATGATAAAAACATCTGCTTGTCACGTGATTATTTTCTTTGGGACTGTAATAGACTGCTGTCATTTGGAGAATAAGCGGGATTGAAAAACACCTGCTGGTCACGTGAAATTCCTTTTATGTTCGAAAGAATCTGCTTTTTTAGTAACAGATATTTATTTCTTTTGAATTCTTGACCTGATCGGATGTACATTTTTTTACGCTATGTCGCGAAGAACTGTTGGTAAAAGCAATCTGTCAGAAGAAGAGTTTCTAAAAATATTGCGGACTGTATCTGAAACCGATTCTGGTACAGATGGAAATTCAAATTTATCTGACGATGAATATAACCCTGGAAATGTAAGTGAATCCTCTTCCGCGGACGAATGCCGTTTTTTTACTGAAACTGCACAAACAGATTTTTCGTCTGAATATGAAAAGGAAGAATTTTTTTTTTTTTTATAAATATCGATTCAAGTCATGCGAGTATCACACGTGGTAGAAAACGAAAAAAAAAACAGAAAACGTCAAAAGAAAAGTAAACTACTACGTAAAAGTGAAGAACAAAGAGTATGCTCCCCAAATGGAACAGCGGAAACAGAAAAAAAGATGGAACAATATGGGCGGTTCCTTCTAGTAATATTTCTTCAGATAACGGCAGCAGCACAATGTGTTGAGAGAAGTTCCTGGACCAAATTCATTTGCCGATAGAAATGTAATGTTAGGGAATTTCACAAGTGCATAGAGACTATTCATAAATGAAAAGATTCTTCGTTTCATAAAAATGTGCGCAGAAGCGAAAGCTCATCGATGTTTGCAGGATCCGCATTGGAATATATCTTTAGACGAATTACATGCTTTTATTTCCCTACCGTATGCTCGTGGAGCTTTTATTTCTAAAGGTATTTCCATAAACAACTTATGGTCCACGACATGGGGAATAAACGTTTTTCACCAAACAATGACTCGGGACAGGTTCAAAGAAATAATGAGATATTTGCGGTTTGATCTGAAGGCAACAAGATCTGAAAGACTTCGATCTGATGAATTTGCACTAGTGTCAGATATCTGGAACGCGTTTATTGAAAATTGTTTACTTTGCTATAAACCGAGAGAAAATATAACAGTAGACGAACAACTCTTCCCAAGTAAGTCACGTTGCCCATTTACACAGTATATACCGCAAAAACCCGATAAATTCGGGATTAAATTTTGGTTAGCAGCTGACGTTCCATCAAAATATTTGTTGAATGGCTTTCCATATTTAGGTAAAAATGAAAATAGACCTATAGATGAACTATTGGAGACCATGCTGTTTGTCGATTGGCAGAGCCATTTCATAATACAGGAAGGAACATAACAACGGATAATTTTTTCACAACGTTGAAATTAGCCAAAACTCTAAGAAATAAAGGACTTAGCATCGTTGGAACTGTGAAACGTGGAAAGAAATAAGTGCCGGAATCCTTCAAGCTCACAAACGGGGAGCTGTATTCAAACAAAATTCTCAAGCACGATAATACACTGCTCAAAACAATTAAAGGATATTGCAGTTTTAGGTGGATTTTGTATCTGGTAAGCTGTTTAGCTGATTGATACATGGTCGACAGACATAGTAGGTTATATGATAATAAATTACACATGTTTGGCAGAAAAAATGCATTTTATTGCGCATTTGTGTACTAAAGGAAAAAAACACAATTTGTGCATATGAGAAAAAAAGAATAAGAAAAGGTGTTTTCTTCAAAGAAAATCATTTTCAGTAGGGGGTATGGTTTCCACGGGCGGCCAGCAACGTTGAACACCTTTGAGGCATGGACTCAATGAGGCTATTAATGACGAGTTGGGGTATTCTGCCCCACTCTTCCAGAAGAGCTCTTTCCAGTTCTTGGAGAGTTTGTGGGGGTTGTTGGCGGCCAGAAACTCGTCTTCCTAGAGCGTCCCAAACGTGCTCGATTAGATTCATGTCTGGAGAACACGCTGGCCATTCCATTCGAACGATTCCTTCCTCGAAAAGGAAATCCTCCACCCGGTTTGCACGATGTGGCCTGCAGTTATCGTCCATTAAAATGAAGTTATCTCCGATTGCTGCAGCGTAAGGGACTACAATAGGTCTGAGGATCTCATCCCTATATCGGCGACCAGTCAGAGCTCCATCTCGAATGATGTAGAGGTCAGTGCGCCCGTCAATGGAGATGCCACCATACACCAACACTCCTCCACCGCCAAATCTGACACTTTCGTGCACGAACGCAGGATTATTCCTACTGCCACGGTCCCTCCAGATGAAAATACGCCTATTATCCGAATGCACAGAAAAACGGGACTCGTCAGAAAACAGAATATTGCTCCATTCATTTCTCCTCCAGTTGACATGCTCGGTTGCCCACTCCCTGCGGTCGCGACGATGTCTTGATGTTGATCTAACACATACCATCGGTCGGCGAGCATACAGACCTACAGCATGGAGCCGGTTTCGGACAGTCTGAGCTGAAATCGTGGTGCCTGTAGCCGAGCGAAGGTGTTGTTGGAGAAGAGTAGCGTTCATGGTCCGGTGTCTCCGAGCTGTTAACGCTAAATACCGATCTTCATTGGGCGTTGTTGCCCACCTACGACCTTGCCCTGGTCTTCGGCCTGCACATCCACTCTCCAAAAAACGGTTCCAGATCCTGGAAATGACACTTTGTGACACTCCAATGGCTTGCGCTACTTCGGCTTGAGTTTGGCCCCCTTCTAACCTACCAACAATTCTCAAAGCTTCTGAATCTGTCAAATGACTTCGCTGAGACATCGTACTCATCGAAATAAAGCAATCACTGAATGCCGATCATCCTTGTCTTCATTCTCTTTTATCCAGTTGAAAGTCAAATTTCATTCGCTGCCGCTGAAGCGACGTTTTTGACGTCGAACTCAAAATTTGCATACTCCACAGTTTGAAAACCAGAAAAATTTGCATTTGTGATTCTCTTCTTCTATTTTCGGCAAAAAAAAATTTCGTTTATATCTTTATTTTATATAAAACTTCAAATATCCTTTAATTGTTTTGAGCAGTGTATATCACTGACCTCGTATCAAGGAAAGAAAAACAAAAATGGTTTGTTGTTAAGCACTTTACATCCTACACTTGAAGTCAATGGCAATGAAAAAAAGACGCCTGAGATTGTTCAGTTTTACAACTCAACAAAATACGGTGTGGATGTACTTGACCAGATGGCAAGAAAATATTCCATAAAGTCAACTTCTTGACGATGGCCTGTGCAAGTTTTTTTTAATATTCTGGGCTTACCTGCTATAAATGCTCGTGTGATTTATAAAGAGACTACCGGTGTAAATATAAAGCGTCGTGATTTTATTTTGAATTTAGCTGACGAACTGCGTATAAAATATGTCACCTCTAAGACATCTCCGCTGTCAGACTTAACTCCAAATACAGGTGCACCCACAATCTCGGGTACAAAACGCAAACAATGCCAAATCAATCGATGCCGGAATAAAACTATGAACATTTGTAGTGATTGCAAAAAGTCAATTTGTGGCTCCTGCACTTACAAAGTTATAAAGCTGAGTGTTTGCAGAGAATGTAAAAAGGAATAATGTAAGTTGTTTTTGTAATATTTATATATTTAAATATATACACTCAAAAAAGCAATTATGTTACATAAATTTAGGATACTTTGAGCAAATCCAAAAAATTCTTTTAAATTGTGTCCTTTTTTTATATTTGTAATTTTTGTTGAGAATTGATTATATATATTGTATTTCCTTTAACTAAAATTAATATTATATATAAAACGGTAAATAAATAAAATAACATTCTATTATTCTATTAATAAATGTATTTTAAAAAACTTGTTTGAACAAAAAAAATATTAAAAAAATGCTTTATTTTTGGTCATGCAAATCGAGCGGTCAAAATGACCGCTCTCCGTCTTTCTAGGTATACAAAAACCGCCGCCTTTCTAGTGTTAAAACATCTAATCATGGAACGAGTTTCCCTTAGTCTATTTTCACATTTGATACACGTATATACCGACTAATGTATTCATTATGGAGAAGTAGTTTGGAAGATATTGCCAATAATTTAATAAATAGCACAAGAGAAAGTTTACAGCACAAACAATTAATAAAAAAAACGAAAACCAGGCAACTTCTTTATGGAGTTGAGGGAATTGAACCCATCACTCCCGAAGTAGCAAAAAAAGAATAATAAGAATCAGTCTTGCAGATTTCGCTAATTTAGAATAGTAGTTTTGCCAAAGTTTCTCGGGTTCACTGAAATATCGTTTATAAAAATATTTTCAACAACTGCATTTGGATTTTTCGTTTATCTACATATTACAGGCCAATAAGGCCTATAGCAGCATCAAGGACAATTTAAAATTCGAATTATAAATAATTTCCAGATTAGATATTATTTTCATCTCCTTCAAACTGACTGATATAAGTCAGACGAATAGAAATTATTTTCCTACTGAGTGAAAAAGTGTCCAGACAAGGAATAAAAACTAATATCTCCGATTTAATCCGGGAGGACGTGCATAGCGTCCGGGAGCTTGTGGTGATTATTTTGCCACGAATGATTCAAAATAATTGTACCTTATTTAATCTCAGACAATATATTCAAATTCTGCGATAACTTAAATCAAAGATTAGTTTTCATAAAATAGTGGCAACAATGTAATAACGATAAGCAAACTAGGTATGGCATACACTGACCGTGTGTCAACGCTCTACCAATATAAATATCTTGGAAAACTCCGGACAACACCATTTACTCAAACATTTTTTTAGGCAACAACCTTACACAAAAATAAGGATCACAGAAACTAATAGACTGCCAAAGTAACGAAGCTGCTTTTCATGTATTTATTCCAGAAAAGCAATTAATACCGTAAAATTTAAGTAGCAAATTATAGTCATAAAAATTTACAAATATGCAAGTACGACAGCATGTTAAGTAAAACCCGCAAGAATTCACCATATTAATTATAAAAATCTATACCATACTGGAGCAAGTAATTATGCATTGGAAATTTTATGTACAATGTTCAAAATATTTATATAAATACTCTGTTAATATTATAAACACCTTGAAGGGCGGTGGGAAATATATTATTGCACTTAATTTTAATCAAAATGTAACAGAATTGTTGAACCACAAATTTTCTGTTAAAACTTTGGTGAAAAATTGCATTTTCATATTTTCTAATGAAATGTTTCGTGAATTATGGTGTGAATTTATTATTACAAAAACACAAATACTTGCCCCTGAAAGAGTTAAGAGTTATCCACGAAAATGTTCATTGAAAAAATGCGGAAATATAGTGTTCTTATGGCGAAAATCCATTAAAGCTGAACACAGAATAACGAATAGCAATATATGCATGAAAAGAATTTGCCTACTTTGAAAATCTGAGTATATAATGTTCTGCGAAGTGGTTTTTCATTCCTGATAATCTGAAAATCTAAGCGGCAAACTTACCAATACTTTATGCCGTCGTCGTATTAACTCTAAACTCGTACGTATATGATATCTATTTCATCCATTTTAACCGAGATTTTCGAAACAGGGTCAGATTAAGGCGTTGATACACGGAGTACAGGCTTTAGACACGGAGTAACACAAACTTCGAAAGGCACTATTTAAAGCCTATTTTCTCTCATCATAAGGCAAAAATTGTTGTTTAAAAAGAGCAATGAATATGTGCCACGATTCCAAAAAGTACTACTATACCGTATTCCGTTTAAAACTGGGATACCCAGACATTGGTGTATCCACTGATCTGAGATTCTTTTTAGATCCAGCTAAGCTCTTTTTGGAATTTGTGCAGGCGTAAATCACGTGGTGAAATTTCACAGTCATTGTGGATTTTAGATGCTCGCGATCGCTTCTGAAATTAATAGGTCTTTACTGGTAGATGCTTGGAAAGTTGCCTTTACTGTAGTGCGCTAATACTCCGTATAATCAGTGTTGCCATCGGGCTACTTTTTTTAAAATTCAGATTTCTTGATTGCTACCACTTTTTTGAATCGATAAAATTACCTTTGCTTTCGCCTTAATTAATATGTCATTAAATGCGGCGCATTTCATTATTTCAAAAAAGTGGTGCCAATCAAGAATCTGAATTTAAAAAAAGTTGCCCATCTGGCAACACTGCATATAATCTCAATATGAGATTGCTGGTGTATGGAGATTTTCACAATAAATACAAATATTAACATTGTTTTCTGTAAGCAATATGAACTTTAACTTTTTTTTCTGAACTCAAAAAAATTTTCGCTCTTAAAACCGCGCCGCCCCCAAACTTGTGCCACCCATTGCAGTTGCAGATGCCTGAATTCGGGCAACCTCGCATGCATGGTTATAGAAGAAAATGTTTACAGTGTCTGATAATTTTTCTTTTCAATATTCTCCCAATGTCTTAATTTAATAAATTATTGAGCACATATTGAAATAGATTGGAATTCATCCCGATGCATTTCAATTGTTTAAGTTTTAGAAAAAATTAGACAAGATCAGTTTGTGCAAATTAGTGTGTTTTGAGTACATTTATTCTATTTTTATTTAGAATCTCAATCAACGTCGTGGCGAAAATTTTCTGTCACGTGCCACCTACGGCACCTGTGCTATAGGCTGGCTGTATCTGCCCAAGATTCATAACACGCACAGGTTAACACATCGTAAGATAAGAAAAGTTTTGCTTTACTATAAAAAGTCCATTCATTTTTATGTCCATATTGTTATTGAAGTAGTTTTTACAGTGCTCTGGTTTATTTAAGCGGATATTAAAGAATTGAAAGAAAAATTATGCTCTGGAAGTCACAATTGTAGAAAATGGCTGTCACACGTTAAACACTTTAAGCAAATGATATGAAAGTCTATTTAATGGTACATACAGCAAAATAACAGTTGCTTTTGATTTTAGAAATATTTCATTTATAAATTGGGCATATTCTAAATTGAACACAAGATTAGGGGTCATTCCATACAAAATGAGCAAATCACCTGTGGCAGACATGTCACAGATTTTAACGAAAATCATTTTGTAAGTAGATCATATCTATTTATGAGTAAATGTAAAATAATAGATTTTAGGATTGTTTATTTAAGTATTAAAATTTATATTAAAAGTGGATGCAAAATCGTGGTTTTGGCTACATGCTTGAAGTTTCAATTTTGGTTATTAGCCTTAAGAATGCAAAGACTATATTAAAAATTATTTATAATTAGGAATGAATGATAAGTAACAGATTGACGTAAGTTAGTATTTGTATTTTTATTCCTTAATGAGAAAAAAATTATTTTTGAAAAAATTTGAGGGAAAAATGCAACGTTTCTATTGAGATGAAGGACACCTTTGACAATATCAAAATTGCTTGACGTTATAGCTAAAAGTATATATATTAAATATTTAAACTTTCATTCTTGCCTTTTTTATTCCTTAATGAGAAAAAAAAATAAATAGTAAAAAATGTTGAGGATAAAATGCAATATTTCTATCACTTGTTTCGACGTGAAAGAAAGCTTTTTTAAACTTTTAATTATTTTGATATTATACATAACAGTGTATAGTTTAAATATAAAAACTTTTATACTTGCTTTCAGTTTATTTTTTCCTCAAGAAGATTTTTAATTAAAGTAGAAAAAAAAAGCTCAATTGAACAGAAAATTATATATTAATTTCTAAACCCACATACAGAAAATAGATGGCAGCACTAAATTTTTTCACCTTGAAATCGTGCAATATTTTAAGAAACGCGCGCGAATTTTAAAAAAAATAGCTCATGGAATGTAGTTAATATTGCCTTTTTTAACCCAATTTTGTGACGTTAGGAATCAAAAAGGCATGCTTGAAAATTTTCTAGCAGATTATGGACTTATTGATCTTTATGTCTGTGCAATAACTGTAATGTGGGACATTTCCTTCATTATTTTTTTTTACCTGCCAATGAGAGGAAAAATTACAATTTTGTCATTTTTTTTAAAGTTTCTAAAATTTTTTAAAGGTGAAGTAAATACATCGCAACTTAAAAACTTTAGTAATTCGATCTTAATATGTAAAACTACATTAGGCATTAATTTCTCAGATGTTTTTGAATTCCTTTAATTTTTATTACGTTTTCAATTTTCTCAAAATTTGCAAATTTTCAATTTTTACAACCAATTAAAGAATAATCATGGTGTTACCAGATTATTATTGCTCAATAAATAAGAAGATAATTTTTCAGAGGTTACATTATTTAAAAAGAACATCATTTCAGTTAAATAGTTTTCAAGATACAGAACTTCAAACCTGCAACTTTGGACGATTGCACACATGCCATTCTTTATCACAAGTTTTTTAAATGTCCAAAACTGCTAAAATAATTTATTTTTTGTGAAGATATTTTGCAGAGCTCTATTTGAATACGAATTGAACCTGTATATCAAATTTTATTAAAATCTGTTACTATGTGGCCACGACCTTTTTTTAATTTTTGCTCATTTTACGTGGAATGACCCTTAGGCGACACTGTTGGTTGCAGTGGTGTTAAATGTGCTTATTTTTGTGTAACATCATATCTAAATAGTATATAGTATCCAAATAATCTACCATAACCAAATTTAATTAAATAATTCAAGATTTTTATTCCGAAGTAGCGGTACTAGAAAAAGAACTGCTATCTATTCAGGTTTTGAGATGACTGGAAAAATATATATAGTTCAATCTCTGACTCAAGTTAATTCCAACAATGACACTTTTGCGTTGGAGATGTAGAAACAATATTCATCTATAGCTCAATGTCTTTGTTGTAGCCTACGAAGTAATTAAAGCTCTAAATTTATAGAATCCACTGAAATGGACACTGAATAATATTTATATCGTTGCGATATATGTCTAAATTGGATTAGAAATTTCTTCAGAGTTTTCAATTGTAATAATTCACTTCCAACTCTCCTATTTATTGAGTACCAGTATTTACTAACAGTAACATTAGTCTTATTGGATTGCAGATATTGCGTCATAAAACAAATCAAACAAAAGTATTCACTATTTTTTCCGTTCTATTTTTGTACTATCAAAAATAACGATTTTCGGTTCATTTCCGCTATTTCGTTTTCGGTTCAGTTGTGGTTATAAGCATCATTTTTAATAAATTGCTAAAGATACCGATTTAAGCTAACAATTCCCCAAAATTTTCATGATCTTACCCTGACTTTGACCACAATTTTATAAATTTTGTGTTTTAATATAGCAGATACTTAAGCAACGATATGGACTTTCTTACTAATCGAAATCTCTCCTGCTCTATTGAATTTTATAGTCTTTAATGGAATCACAACGTGGTTTCCATTCGTTTTATAAAAGTCGAAGAAATCTTAGATGTCTAAAACATAAAAAGATTTTCCTTTACTTTATATATTTTGCTTTTGAAATTTTCTGGTTGCAATGTCGATATTTTTTTTTTATTAAATCTAAAGTGGAAAAGAAAAAATAGCACTGTTTACTGTTTAAATAAAATATCGATAAGATATAGAAATTAATACGCCATTAATCGTAATTGGAAATAATTGAATTATAATTTTTTTTTCAAACTTGTGTGCGTAATTTATCGTAGCAGATTTATGCTCAAAATGACGATTATTACAAATAAATAATAATTATATAATTATTTCGCTTTTTAGGGTTTCGTTTGCTTACAGATGAATAATAAAATTTTGAAAAAATCTTATATAATTTAATTAAATGAATTAATTTCCTTACATTCTAAAATTTTCGAGATTTAGATTTTAAAACAGAACCTTAATTTCAGTCTTTTTCGTACAGGCTAGATAGCTGTGTGGAAGCGAATTTGCCTGCTAATCAAAAGGTACCCGGTTCGAAGCTTGGTGACGGAGTTAGAAACTTTCTGCCCCGGAATAGATTTCATTATCTAATAGACCAAATTTTACGAAATGTTTGTATTTTTTGTCATTTTAAGGGCAAAAGTTGTGATAAATTATTTTATCTATTATTTTTTTAATTCGATTTTTTTTTTTAAATATGAAATTTTAAATTGACTACAGTTCATTGTCCGATAGATGAAATATTCCGTATGATGAAATAAATTCCGTATAATGAATCCGCATTTTTTTCACCATTTTATGGGTTTCTTTTTTTATCTAAACTTAAATAATGTAATTAAATGTGCTTTTCAGATATACAAACATATAATGTTACAACTGTCTAAAAAGCCGTTTTTGAATACTTTTACTTCGATTAAAAAAATATCTTCGAATTGGAATAATTTTAAAATTAAATTTAATGTTCCTATTGAGAAGCGTTAAGGATTTATTTATTATAAATTAATGATTTGGGTTCATTAAGTAGAGGAAGTGTATTTTATAAGGAATATTAAGCGACTTATATTAACATACTCACTTGTTTCAATTATGAGTTAGCTTGTCAATATAAAACTGATTTTCATTCATGATTCTACATATAAGCGTATCATGTGAAAAAAAAAAAAAAAAATCCACATTCACATATAAAAACAAGAGAGTAGTTCCCAAACCCACGTCTACATTGGCAAATGGCGATGAACAAATTTATTTTCATGTAAAAATCAAAATTTATAAATAAATATTTCATTGAACATTTTGCCTTTAATGTTGAAACACACTACATAGTAAATGCCTGTCAACACTGCTGTATGCTCTCTAAAGAGTATTCAATATGTATTATAAAATTGAAATTCTTTGTTGTGGATACGTATTCTTTAACTTTGGAGTCTTTTTTTTTTTTTCGTCGCGGTGAAAACAAAAATGACAAGAGCGTATTTCTTAAAATAGCAGCCTACTTGGAATATAAACGATTATATACTCTGTAAATTAGAATTTCTTGAACAAAGTAATCTAAGCTATGTTTTAATTAATGATTTCCAAACATAGTTATGTATATTTGTCGAAATGTAACAAAATTACATAAAAAAACTATAAATATTTTTTTTTGTCTGTGTGTTCTATCTATTCTCAATTATATCAAAACTGCGTGACAAAATTTAAACATGCATGGATAATGAAATAGTGTTCGTTTTAATGCAAATCCTATTGATTTAATGTTAATATTAACATGTTTGTTGGGAGGAACCCCTTCTGGTAGTCTTCAGTCGACCCCTTTAGTGGCGAAGACGACGGGTAGTCAGGCAGCCGAGACTGTGGTCCCGAACCGGCCAGTGTGGAAGTTGACAAGGAGCAAAGTCCCCGACGGGGACGAAACCTGTCCTCCACGTAGGCTGAACTGCTTTTTGGTGCCATTGTTGGGCTCCGTAGGTCGAACCTAGGAGCTTGTTGGTCAGATTTTTCTACAACATCGCTCCTCTATCCTTGGTGTTCTCAACCCGCCCCCTATGGGAGTCGCGGTTGATATTTGTTCAGCGAGTGTCGTTATCTCGAATCGACAACCGGTTATAGGTGCTCGGAGGTTTTGCATTCTTTCAGGTGGTCATCACTCGGCACCTTTGGTGGAGAAGATGATTGGAAGCCTGGTCGGGGTGTCGCTTCTTGGTGCCGTCTGCTGTGTGTAGGGTGACCGGGAGAAGCATCTCTAGTCGGGAGTCCGTCAACCCTCCTCCTAGGGAAGAATTGGATAACGGGGAGCCGGGTTGTTGAGGCCAAGTTCTTATGTACCTGGGCAGGAATTCTGGGCAAAGTCTGGCGAATGAAAGTAGACTAGCGTCAAAACTCGAATGCAGCCATTCACTATGCGGTCGGCAATGTGTGTGCCGGTCCTAATCCGGCCACTTAATTGTGGAGATGACCAGAAGCAGAGTGTGCTGATAGGCGTTGTCGGATGCTACACGAGTAGTCTGAGGTCACCGAGGATGGCCTCAGTTGGGTGGTGACCGCACAGAGCTTTTCCAGGGTTTTTTCCTTGTTGTGATGTCTGGAAACGTTTAGATTAATTTCTCTTTGGATTCTTTTGGCGCCAACGCCATACGTCACGTGGTATGCGGGCGCGCGCGGAGAGAAGGGTGGATATTTTTTTTTTCAGAGTAAAAGTGATTTTTGAGAAGGGTAGCCGAGCCGTGCATGTTGGCCGGCGTGTTTTTTTGGATTTGTGAAAACGGAAGTATATCGGGTGCTAGGAGCACCAAAGGATTATAATTTGAGTAGTTTGTAATACAAGTTAATAATATTGTGAAGTGTAGTTCTTGAAGTGAAACATAAAAGTGTCGTGCATCTTGTGAAACCATTCATTCATTGTAAAAAGCCATCATCATTGTGTCGTCTTGTAGTGTCTTCATGTTCGTTTTAAATAAACTTAATAATCTTTGATTAAAAGAAAAGGAGTGCTATTTTTAACAAGATATACACAATGTGGGATGGTCACAGGAGCGGCGCCGGCATTACACGCTCCATTTCGAAGAACCAGAGATATTATAAAAGTAAGATGCATGTTTAAGTATTTTTAATTGAAGATAGTGTTTGAAGATATTTTGAGTAGATAAATAGAATGCAATTTGTTGTTATGAATTTGTGTATTTATTTAGAAGATTTAAATAGACGAAAGAAAAGTATATTATTTATTATGATTGATTTAAGCATGTCAGAAGAAAGTTGCTATTTATAGTATGACATTTATTGCTTGATTTATTTATTTAAGATGATGGTATCGGTTATAAGTAGAGTTTATTATAAAAGTGTTTGAAATTGAAAAAGAAAAATGTTTAGCATTAAAGGGCTGAAAAAAGAAGATTTAGTTGTCGTCGCGACTGAATTAGGATTAAAGGTAGAATTAGAGCATAGAATTGTAGATTTGAAAACACTCATTGAGGGAAGCGACCAATTTGCTAAGGATGCTGAATTTGTAAAGGAATTTTTAATTACTACTGTATCAGATAGGATAGAAAAAGAAAAACGTGAAGCCGAGTTGCTCAAAATCGAAAAAGAAAATGTCAAATCGGAACTGAACACTGCACTAGAATTAGAACGAACAAAATTAGAAGTCATTAAAGCCCAATTAGAAATGGCGAAGATAACAGATGATAAGAATTTGGATTCGGGGGGGGGGGGGGGGGGGATGGACAAAAATCCCATACTAATTCTTTAGAATATTTAATTAAAAGTGTTAGAACCCTGAGTATGCCAGTCCCGACTAAACCGGAAGCGTGGAATTTATTTTTTAGTTCGCTCGAAAAGGCATTCGAAATGAAAAATGTTTCGAAGGAGTTAAAAGTTGAAATTTTACTAAATTTTGTGGGTGAACGGGCGGCACATTTATTAGTTTATGTAAATACAAATGAAATGAGGAGTTATTCGAAGGTTAAGGCTTTAATTTAAAAAGAATTTCAACCTACCCCAGAAGCTTGTCTAGAAAATTTCCTTACGGCAAAAAGAATGAAAAATGAAAACCATTTACAATTTGCGAGCAGAATCCGAGCGAATTTAGATTTTTATTGTCAGCTTAGGAAAGTAAATGATTTCGATGCGCTTAATGAATTAATTGTTACCGATAGATTAATGAGTTCATTAGATTCAGAAACGCGGAGTTATGTTAAATTAAAGCAAATGGATGACTGGTTAAAACCACGCCAAATCGCGGAATTATGCGATAATTGGTTTACTTCGAAAGGTAGAACTTTTTCGGAATTATATGATAGACCGATAAAATCCTTTCGCAACTGTGATGAAACCGGAAGTGTGAATCATGGGAAATATATACCACCTCATATCAGGAATAATGTTCTTTCTCGCGATAGGAAAACTAATGACATTTGTAGGCTATGTAAACAAGCAATTCATTTACGTTTCTGTCCGAATAATAAAGATAAAAATAAAATGGGGAATTTTCGAAATCAAACGAAAAAGGAATCGTGTATTGAGAAAAATAAACATGATGAAAAGTTAGTTGCTAAAGTGACAGCGTTAGGTTCTGGGAATGAGGTAATAAATACACAAGCCTTGCAATATCAGGATGTCTGGTTAGGGGGGCGGAAAGTGAATACATTGATCGATAACGCGGCCGAAATTCCAGTAATTAATTCAAATCAAATACCGGATTCATTTAGAAATAATGAAAATTCAAAAATTCAGTTGATATCTGCATTTGGAGAAAAAATAACCGCTGACCTTATAACTTTACCTATAGCTTTAGATTCCGGAGAGTCGAATAGTGTAGTTAACAGCGTAGATGTTTTGTTCGCAGCAACAGATAAATTATATGGGTCATGTATTATCACGCCAACGATTTATGAATTATTACGATCAGTTCAGAGTGGAGGGGAAGAAAATAGATTAGATGGTGTGTCTACGGAGGAGTTGCACTCAGAAAGGGGGGGAAGAAATTAAATGTGAAAAAGCAGGGTGTAAAATGGAGCAACAAAGTATCAATGATGAGAATTTATGTTTATTAAGTCAAAATGAAACTGCAGGAAAAGAGTTAATGATTAGCTGCATTGAAAAGAAAAATAATAGCGAAGGTTTAAATGTGGGTCATCAATCAGATGCGAGTATTTACAGGGCGCAACAGAAAAGTTGCGAATCGTTACAGGGAGCTTTCAAAGATGCAGAAAAAGAGAAAAATGGGTTTGTTATGGTAGACAATTTGCTTTATCATAGGGAAAGAGTTTCGGGAGATCAAGTTATGCAATTAGTGGTACCAAAGGTGAGGAGGGGGGAAATTTTAAAAATTGCGCACGAATCGATTTTTGCTAATCATCTTGGCATGAAAAAAACAAAAGAGAGAATTCGTTATTCATTTTTTTGGCCAGGTATGTCGCGGGATGTGGAAGAATATTGTGCGTCGTGTAAGGATTGCCAACTACGGAGCAGGGAGAGGGCTAGCGATCAGATACCCATTGTCCCAATTGAGAGACCGGAACTTCCGTTCGACGTTGTAAATATTAACATAATTGGAAAAATTGAACCTCCTTCAGCGCGCAGGCATCAATACGTGCTTACTTTGGTAGATAAACATTTGCGATGGCCAGAGGCAGTTCCGTTACGGACAATTACGTCTAAAGCTACGTGCGATGCATTGTTAGAGATATTTATGCGGACAGGAATACCCCGCGTAATAGCGAGTGATCAGGGTAGAAATTTTATATCTGGGTTAATACAAGAGTTTCATGCTAGGCTGGGGGCGCATCCTAGATTTGCTACGCCGGGGCACCCTCAGAGCTCGGGACTTGTTGAACGATACAATCAGGTATTGAAACGTATGTTACATCATATAATTCGTAGTGACCCTAAAAATTGGGATAAACTCATCCCCTACCTATTATTTGCGTATAGAGAAATTCCGAATAGCACTACGGGCGTATCGCCATTCAAATTAATGTACGGAAGGGAGGCCAGAGGGCCACTGGCGGTATTAAAATCTACATGGGCAGGCGAAATCCCACTACCTATAAATCTAGTAAAGAGCGCGACCGAATACCTCCAGGAGTTAAAAATTAATTTAGAAAGGGCGGCGGAACAAGCGGCAATAGTGTCGGAGGTTAAACAAAGCTCGTATGCGAAGTACGCTAATCGAAGAGCGATTTACAATGAATTTAGATCGGGGGACCAGGTATATTTATTGATTTCGGACTCCACGAACAAACTTTACGCGAGCTGGACCGGGCCAGCCGAAATAGTGGCGCGTTGTAGCCCTGATTCTTACAAAGTGAAATTAATGAACGGTAATGTTAGGAATGTCCACGTAAATAAGATAAGAGAATTTACTCCTAGGGTACAGGCGGTGGGGGTGATCTTCGAAAATGAGAAAGAATTAGGGCAGGTCCATCCCATCCCCAGTACGAAAGATAACTCCGACCTATTCAATATAGAAGAAGTTGATCTAAGCCATTTAGAAAAGGTGGAGAAAGAAAAAATGTTAGATTTATTGTATAAATTTAAAGAATTATTATCTAGAAAAGTGCAAATAGCTAAGGTAGGAGAGCATAAAATAAGAGTAAGTGACGCAGAAAAGAAAAAGCCGTATGTCTACAGAATCCCAGAGGCCTTGAAACCTCAAGTAGATAAACAAATTGAGGAGTTATTGGAACAAGGTCTGATTGAAGAAAGTGAGGCAGAGGCGCCACACCCAGTAGTTTGCGTAATGAAGAAGGATGGGTCCTTGCGCCTATGCGTAGATTTTCGAGTGCTTAATGCTGTTACAGTGACTGATGATTTCCCAATGGAAAATGCCACCGATCTATTGTTTAGTATTGGCAGGGCCAATGTGATAACTGCGATAGACTTACTCAAAGGGTATTGGGCCATACCACTAGAAGAAGAGAGTCAAAATTTAGCATGTTTTAAAACTCACAGGGCTCAGTATCGCTTTAAAGTAATGGCCTTCGGGCTCAAAAACGCAGCTGCGACTTTTCAACGAGAAATGAACAGAGCACTGTCCGATTACAAGGAGTTCGCTAGAGCATATATAGACGACATAGCCGTCTTTTCTGAAACATTTGCTGAACATCTGGTGCATTTGGAAAAGATATTTTCTAAGTTATCAGACTTGAGATTTTCAGTCAACTTGGAAAAATGTGAATTCGCAAAACCGCAGATTAAGTACTTAGGACATATCATCGGGTCCAGCAGCCATCGGACCGACCCCGGAAAAGTGGAGGCTATTCGAAGGCTAGCTGTGCCTCAAACGAAAAAACAGTTGAAAAGTATTCTTGGTCTCTGTAATTATTATAGATATTACATTCCTAAATATGCTGAAGTAGCATATCCTTTAACTGAACTGACGAAGAAGAAGAGTCCAGAACAGTTGTGTTGGTCAGAAGACCATGATCGGGCATTTAATGAGTTGAAAAGAG
Organism: Maratus speciosus; assembly: GCA_963932465.1. Taxonomy (NCBI): domain Eukaryota; kingdom Metazoa; phylum Arthropoda; class Arachnida; order Araneae; family Salticidae; genus Maratus; species Maratus speciosus. Next base: position 603,215,081 of record OZ010792.1, read on the forward strand.
GTCTTATCGAAGCACCTAGTCTACATACTCCCGTTATAGGAGTACCGTTTGTCTTCGAGTGCGACGCATCTGCAGTCGGCATCGCCGCATGTTTATCGCAGCGAAAGGATGGAGTATTTTACCCAGTAAGCTATGCCAGTCAAAAGCTCACCAAAACTCAACAGGCTTGGCCGACGATCGAAAGGGAGGCCTATACGGTCATCTGGAGCCTCAAGAAGTTCGAAACGTGGATTTTTGGTTCACCTGTGGAACTTATCACCGATCACAACCCACTAACTTTCATCACCAAAAATGCACCCCAATCTTCCAAACTGCAACGATGGGCACTAGCACTGCAAAAGTATGACATTGTGATTTCGCATAGACCAGGTGCCAAGTTGATAAATGCAGACGCACTATCTGGACTTGAAACTGTTGAATAAGAAAACAAACTGTGAAAAACTTTCATGAACTATTTGATAAGTGATTGTTTACTTTAAAGTTTTGATTGAAAATTTATTTAGTGTGTTACTACAACTTTTGTTTCCTTTTATATGTTTTATTTGTTATTGCATTTATTATTGTTATTATTAAGTATTAATTCTGTTTTGTATTAGTAGGTAAGACGAGTTTTAGGCAGAGTGCCCAGATTCTTCAGACATGTAGTTTGTATATTTTTTTTTATATGTATTTGTTAACTTTTATTTTCATTTGGGTAATTCGTTAAAAAAAAAGGAGTATAAGGACGTCTCCAGACTAAATTTCAGATAGAAAATTGAGGGACCCCCTCCCCCATTTTCAATCTTGGGTGGGGGGGGGTGTGATGTCTGGAAACGTTAAGATTAATTTCTCTTTGGATTCTTTTGGCGCCAACGCCATACGTCACGTGGTATGCGGGCGCGCGCGGAGAGAAGGGTGGATATTTTTTTTCAGAGTAAAAGTGATTTTTGAGAATTGTAGCGTAGCCGTGCATATTTGCCGGCATGTTTTTTTGGATTTGTGAAAACGGAAGTATATCGGGTGCTAGGAGCACCAAAGGATTATAATTTGAGTAGTTTGTAATACAAGTTAATAATATTGTGAAGTGTAGTTCGTGAAGTGAAACATAAAAGTGTCGTGCATCTTGTGAAACCATTCATTCATTGTAAAAAGCCATCATCATTGTGTCGTCTTGTAGTGTCTTCATGTTCGTTTTAAATAAACTTAATAATCTTTGATTTAAAAAAAAAGGAGTGCTTTTTTTAACAAGATATACACAACGTGGGATGGTCACAGGAGCGGCGCCGGCATTACAGGCCTCAGGTGGGTGGTGATCGCACAGAGCTTTTCCAGGGTTTTTCCTTGTGCTTAATGAGTTCCATAGCTGCTAACGTTTACGCTTTTTTCCTACCACTAAAATTTAAAAGTAATTTCTCGTTTATTTAACCTACGAAATTTGCGGTTGAATGAGTCAAAACCGTCTTTTCAATTTCCTTAGTATTAAAAAAACGTAAAAGTTGGCTACTATGCGAGTTTGGATCACTATCTCAGAGTCCTCCTTAGAGAATGCCTCTACTTTGCAATATGTGTGTTGGCTGTTATTGTCATGGTGCACCTGAGCAGCTTCATGTTGTGGGTGAGTCTAGTAGTTGAAACCTAGAATTTCCTAGGTGGTGGCTGGTATCTGCGCTGCTCCCGGGTTGGTATGCCGGAGTCCGGGAGAAGAATCCTGCGTGTGGTGGGATTTGTCGTCGGCTTTGCGGGCTACGCTTAGTTTAGCTGCCGATATGGGATCTTTCGAACCTTTTCACGGTTTTCTCTTGGTCTTTTATCACATATAAATGAATAGAATAATGACACTCTTCGTAATAGGAGACTTTCTATGAATAGACTCTAGCTTTATAAATATGCATTTATTTGGACAACAATCTGACATAAAATACAAATCTACCGCCGATGTCAAATGACATTTGTTGAATTACAGATCCATACGTTCTCTTCATAAATATTAATGCAGTCTTTAGTGACACATTGCAAAAATAAGAAATTCACATTATCCAAATACAAACGACAGGTATTTTCACTAAATCACTATTCTTTAAAAATTATAAATTTAAATAATTCTAAATTGATTGCTAATCGATGTTAAACTAAATATTAAACGTTTGAAATAGTGTTGTTGGGTGATTACGAAGACAAATATATATTAAAACTAAATTTTAACAACATATATTGGAACCGTACTTTCCCGCTGAACTGAAATCTCTCAGCGTAAAGACGAATTTGAAATATAATATCACAATCACTGTAATGAGATACTGAGTTGATATATTTAATAAATAGATATAAATAGCGCTATCAGCGATCATTTTATTACTTTATAATACTTTATTTTGGGGATGTGGTTATTAAAATTATCTATGCATGTACCGAACCGTATTAAACATATGGCTTTATTTTCAGTTAAAAGCATCATTTTAAATAATGTTTGGTTGATACTGTTAAAAATAATCGTTTTTTACGAGATTTTGAAACTTTCTTTTAACCCCTTAACGGTCGCATTAAATTACGGTTGAAAAATTCAAAATGCTTATTGTCATCTCTTTTTTGAAAAAGAAATATTCTCCTTATTTAATGACAAGTAAAAGGATACCATTTTAAAGCCAATTAGACTATTTCATAAAACTGGTGGCAATAAAATAAAAAAGAATAAAATGAATAAAAGACACAGCCCGTGGATATCACGGGAGCGAGAATTAAGAGGTTAAACCATTAAAATATTTTTTAATAAAAAAAACACCAATACCGGAAAAAATACTTGGAACAAAATTGAAATTAAAGGATTTTCAACGAGATGCTCATGACGTAGATGAAGATGAAATTAAATCACGATGCCCAAGTTACTCCGAGAATGTAACTTGGAAGTTATAATGTTGCATAAAGGGAAATAGATATTCTTTTTCGAAACGGCGAATAGCAATTACTACTATTTTCCACGATTTAAATATTTCCACAGCTGTTACTTTTTCCAACCTATTTATTTATAAAGAATAACATTGTTATGTACCATAACAGAATTTAAGTACTTATTTAGCACAAATAATTCAGTTTAGTTGTCGAATATGAATTATAAATTTTCTTTGTGGATTAAATTCTTTTGGTAGAAGTAAACGTGATAGACAGAATTCACTTTAAGTTATCTGCCAACGTTTGGAGCGCTTTAAAAAATGTACAATATTGAATAAATACAAGAATTTCTGAATTTTTTATTTAATAGTAATACAGAATGGTGAAAAAACATAAAATGCTAGCATGACCTCTAATTTTTTTAAGTACACACTACCTGTACAGTAATCACAAGAGACCCCGTTGACATCCGTAGTTTTTCGATTAAGGAATCGCATGGCTCCGATAAATCGCAAGGATGCAGGGCACTAGCCGGTGTTTCTCAATGTCTCTGTTCTGCAGAACAGCAGGAGTAAAGCATTTTTCTTTCATTCAATGAACAAAAACCGTTTAAATGTATAATCCCTGGGGTAAATTACGTATGTACGCTGCACCGTATATAATGTTTCGTATAATAGGTATAACCTTCTTGGCCGTATTAAGCGTATACAAAACTTGTATACCGTATAAAACGTATTATACGTATAAACGTTTGATAGTCAGAACTAGTTGAAGAGTTCTCATGTTAAAAAATACTATCTTCTCCACATAAAGCCGCGAGAAGAAGCAAATGGCAGCTAAGAAATATTTCTTTATTATTTTTCATGCCGTATTAAGAACACTATAATTACGTGAACTGGAAATATATAAGCATCGTACGCAACGTGTACAATTCAATGGGATACCCAGTAGCATTGCTACTCGACTCCCTGTGTATGAGTAAGCGTATAATACAGCATAGAGGAGCCACGAAAATAAGACAAGCCGTAACACTTATGTGCTACAATGCAAGAAAATTGAAATAAATGAAAAATAAGAAAAGGCTGAAAATTCATGAAAGGGTTATCCGAGGGTAAAAAAAGTAAAGTTAATTTAAGTTTAAAGATAAAATATCGTACGCAAGTCCTTATAAAATATATAATATTCTGAATACTTTTTCGGGTGACTTCTAAAATGATTATTTTAACTGTTGCTTGATACCTTGATTGACACAAATGGATACTTATTTTTTTATAATTCTAGCCTACCAGAATATGTATGAAAAATCGATTACAAATTACTACCTGTACATACATAAAACAAGTTAAATTAAACAAGGAAGAAAAGTAAAGCGTAAAGCATAGATTACGAAACACTTTCCAACACATTCAGAATACTGTAACAAAACTTCCCTTTTCAATAAGGTAAAAGGTTCAGGTCAACAATGTGGAAAACGCCTTTGAAAACTCATTTCCTGTAATTACCATCTGTAGTTGGAAATCTATTCAATTTCTCTCGTGAAGCTCTGTACATGATCTATAGATTTATATACAGTTTACTACTACATAGTATGCTAAAATTTGTTTCAATTAAGGGGTCTTGTACCTTTTAAACGCGTCGAAAATTAACGAAAAACTTCAAAGTTTGAATTAGTCTATCTTCAAAATCTTTTTATGTATAAACATGAAAATTTGGATATTGATTAAATAGATTGTGCTTCGTAATATACTAACAACAGAAATTTATTAAACCTTTACAGAATTTGTGTATTGTTGAAATCAAAATAGCTCTTTTTTTACCCCATAAGTCATTGCGCGCATGATATCTTGAGAAAGTATGTATGGATTGTCATGAAATTTGGTAAATATACTAAACAAATATGTGTGTTCAAAATGATCTACTTTTAAGTATTTACAATGGTAATATTTTTAGTTATGATTATTTTTCTTCATTAAAAATACAAAATTTTTATTTTTTTTTACGAAAATATTTTTTTATATAGTTAATGAAATAATTTTAGCCTAAGAGTAGATCATTTTAAACACAGATATATTTTTAGTATCTTTACCGAATTTTATGCCAATCCATACATACTTTCTCAAGATATCATGCGCACAATGACTTATGGGGTAAAAAAAGAGCTATTTTGATTTCAACAATACACAAATTCTGTAAAGGGTTAATAAATTTCTAATGATAGCATATTACAAAGCACAATCTGTTTATTCAATATCCAAAATTTCATGTTTATACATAAAAGGGCTTTGAAGATAGACTAATTCAAACTTTGAAGTTTTTCGTTAATTTTCGACGCGTTTAAAATGTACAGGACCCCTTAAGAAATTCATAACAAAGTGGAAAATTCCCCTTCAGCAATGTCCTCCAATATGCGGATATGACCCCGATTTTTTTTTTTAGCCTGTACAACACTTTATACACACGAAGTAATATGTATCAAATTAGGTAAATTTAGAAACACGCACCACAACTGAAAAACGCACTTCGAGTAATAATCTATCATAGACTACTTTAGCCAAGTTCCTTGGTAACGCTGTAAATTATCTATCAATTACATAGGTACCCTGTTTTGCAGTATGCATCTTGTAGTGCCCATCAGTGAGGTATAACCATTCCAATATGTTTGAAATAGTGTAAAATTATTCAATACATTGTAAAAGATTTTCTCTCACGCATAATGCAACCTAATTCTTTTGGGTGCCCTGTAAAGGAACTATAAATACTACACACTTCATTTTCAATACCGAATATATCATAGTAAGCCTCAACAACATATATCAATTATATGGCAACCTGAGTATATTTTGGTGAGTTAAAGCATGGCCAAATAGACAAACCAAAATCATAAACACTTTTCCACTATGTTGGAAAGTGTTAATAAACGCGTGTAAAAAAGGTGTGCGAGAGGGTTAAACAAAAATTATTCGATGTTAATGTGTTAATCAGATGTGAGTATACTGTCACTGCTGGTATCTAAAAAACACTTTATATCATTTCATACGCATCACATAAAACATTAATGAAGTATTCCGGAATTTCCTATAATGTATAAAATAAGTTTGTTTAAATGTGTTAATTATTTGTCGTATTAATATGAATATATAATTATAAATCAAAGGAGAAGAAACGAAACCAACGAAGTATACATTTATTGTTTACATTTTCTTTAATTAATTTAAAGTTTCGGGTTTGATTGAATACAGTATTTACACACACCGTGCCATCTCATTTAAATTTCCTTTGGAATTAGTTGTTTAAACCAGCTGTGTTTCATTCATTTTATTTTTCTTAATTATCGAACTGGCTAGAACAATTTTGTATTTCCGCAATATTAGTTGCTGATAATTAGAATTTAAGATATGGAAATTACGAATAAAATATACGCTGAAATAATTATCGCATATGCTTTTTTTTTGGGGGGGGGGGGTTGGAGGATAACACTTACGTTCTGGTCAAATTATTGAATCTCATTATACCATGAAAATGAATACTGGCTCTTTTATTTTACATTTTTAACGTTCGCATTTCATATTTCAAAATCCAGAATTATAATTAGTCGTATATTTTGTCTTTTGGAAATATCACACTATAAACATTGTCTTATTTCGTACGTATTCATTGTACAAGAATTATTTTTATTCTGTGTAATTTTACTTTATACTACATATCGTATGAATTTTTAGACCACTAAGAACAGGGTTCGTATGGGTACCGTTATTTTCAAGGCCAAATATTAGTATTTTTTTATAGAAAAATAAATCCACTATAAACTCTCGAAATTTCGCCTTATTTAAGGGTACATTTTCTATAAGAAAACACTAGTACGGAGCAATTTTTTAGTCTGGAAATTCAAGGACCCATACGAATCCTGAAGAATCTAAACTACACTGGTTTCCAAAATGGTGACCAATCACACAATGCTAATTTTCAAGTACGCGAATACTCAAAAGGAAATAATATAATTCGAATAATTACTATCTCTACAGCACAGCTAGTCCATATAACATCTCATTCATGTCACACAGGGTCACACGTGTCACAGTCACTGCGGTGAAGCAAAATAATAGGAAATTCCATACATCTCATTATGAGCCTCAAATTATCACTATATGTGATTCCATTGAGGCGTCACTGCGATTTCTACTTTGTGACGAGTCACCATGCGACTTTACAATGCAGTTACATTGTGACTCTCATGTGACTGCCATCTGCAGACTCAATTTCAAAGTTATCGTGAACACTGCATTGTGATAAGTTACCAAATAATGTCACATTAAAGTCACAGGATGACTTTCAGCTGACAGAGAGACTACTGTGAAGTCACCATTGTGCTCTTTTGGGTTGGTTGGTTGGTTGATTTTGTGACGGCCGATTATCTACACTAGGGATATAGGCCCGAGGGGGAGTGCCCTTCGTGGGGGTCTTTCTAAGGGATCCTAACCCGTATTAACGCATGGAAATCCATGGTTCGAAGAAAACCACGAAAACTCCGAACGATTAGACCGACGGGCGCGATTGGGATCGAACCCAGCACTTCCCGTCTACCAGTTTCGAGAGCAGAACCTCTCAGCCACTGGTGGGGCGTGCTCTTTTGGGAAAAGTCTTCATGTGACTATAATATGATATTATTTGGTGACCTATCATAATGCAACGTTCATGATGACTATGAAATATAGTCTCAAAATGACAGTCACATGAGAGTCACCATGTAACTACATTGTAAAGTCACCTGGTGACTCGTCACAAAGTAGCAGTCACATTGACGTCTCAGTGGAGTCACATATATTGATCATTTGAGACTCCTAATGAGACGTGTGAAATTTTTTGTTTAACCGTAGTGACTGTGGCACTTGTGACCATGTGTGACATGAATGAGATGCTATATGGACTAGCTGTGCTGTAGGGAAAGAAATTATTTGAATAATATTATTTCCTTTTGAGTATTCTGTTACTTAAAAATTAGCATTTTGTGGCTGGTCCTTAATTTTGGTCACCAGTGTATTTTAACTGCCAGAAATTTTACTCAAGTTTCTTAAAAATACTCTTCAACTGAATTTTTATTTGAAGCTATGTAAATTTTTGTCTAGTTTATGTATTTATTTTACATTAAAAAAATTTCTGGTTTGAATAAATGTTTTGAATGAACCTGTCGGCTACATTGGTCAAATGCGGTAGGCGGATGATTAAGACGGTTTACAAAAAATAAAATAGCATTTTGCTTGGCATTATAAATGTTAAGACTATGTTGTATGTCTGGCATTGTAATTGTTAATGATGAGAAGAATTATTATACGCTTATCACATAATCTAGTTTTATATTTGTTTGTTTTTTGATGAAAGGGATATTTTCAAAAGAATAAGCAAAATTGTCAAAATATTTACTTAAGTCAGTAAGTTAAAAGAAATATGTATTCAGTGAGCTTCTATGTTAGCACATTAACGAGTGTCAATTTTAGAAAGCTCCTTTATTCTGACCGTTGTACCAGTGCAATAGCGAGTAATGGATTCATAAGTGTTCAAGTTTTTATTTTCTTCTATCTTTACAGGAAGAAAATATTGGATTCGTAAAAATTTTCAAATTCCGGTTTTTGACGTATTTACACATTTTAGGGGTTTAGATTCCAAAAGATATGTTTTTACAAAAATTCTGTCTCTGAGTCTGTGACCCTGTGTGTTTGTCTGACTGTGTGTATGTGACATAAATATTATGGGCGCTCTATCTCAAGAACTAATGCACGGAATTTAATAAAAATTTATATTCAGGTAGTCCCTGATATAAATTCATGCTGATTAGTTTTTTGGTGTAAATCGCTCAACTGGTGACGCTGCTATGCAGCAGTTTTTACGATTTTCTCAACAGCTCTACCTCAAGAACTAATGCATTGCTTTCCATCAAATTTCAGATTCGGTTACTCCTTGACATGAATTGATGCTGTTTACATTTCAGCATAAATCGCGCAACAGCGAGCGCTGCTATGCTGAATATTCACGATTTCGGCAATAGCGCTACCTCAAGAATAAATGTTCGGATTTTCATCAAACTTCAGAATTAGTTAATATGAATTGGTTCTGTTTACATTTTGGTGTCAATCGTTCAATAGGTGGTGCTGCTATGCTGAATTTTACCCGATTCCCGCAACAGCTCTATCTCAAAAACTAATGCACAAATTTTCATCAAACTTCAGATACCAGTATGCCTTGACAAATATTATTGCTAATTATATTTCGTTGTAAATCGCCCAAGAGGTGACGCTTTTATGCTGCATTTTCCCTGATATCCGCAATACTCCTACTTAAAGAACTAATGGGGACGGAATTTCACACCTTTAGAATCCTCACGATGGGCATAGATAGTCATTTAATTTTGGCACTATGATAGCGAATTTTGAAGTATTAACATGTATGAGATAGAAGAAAGTTTTATTATTGCGAAATCCGACTAGTTAATAATTGTTTTGGACATTGACATAAATAACTGATTTTTACGCGTAGAATGTTTTTATTACATTCTTCTATCTTTACAAGAAAGTTTTGGAACCGTGAAAATTTTTTACTTCCGATTTTCGATGGATTTATCGTTTTAGAATATCCTGAACACGATTTGATGGCTTATAGAAAATGTCTGTCTGCACTCTGTCTGTGAGTCTGTCGGTATCTGAGAAAAATTTTCATCTATCTCAAATCAATTCTATCTCAAATCATCTATCTCAAATTTCAATCTATCTCAAAGCCTAATGCACGGAAATTCACATAACTTCAGATTCAGTTAGGCCTTGATATAAACTATTGCTGATTAGGCTTTGGTATATATCGCCCAACAGGTCGCGCTGCTATGCTGCATTTTTCACGATTTACGCAATAGCTCTATCTCAAGAACTTATGCACAGATTTGCATAAAACTTCAGATTCAGTTACTCCTTGATATGACTTGGTTCTGTTTATGTTTTGGTGTAAATCGCCCAATAGGTGACACTGCTATGCTAGATTTTTGGAATAGCTTTATCTCATAAATTAATACATGGGCTTCATCAAGCTTCAGATTCAGTTAGACACAGCGGTTCATAAACTCTTAGTCATTACGGGCCCTTTTTCGTACTTTTCCTGTCTTTGCGGACCCCCTGGATTTAAGGCTCAAATGAATGATATTCTTTGAAAAATTGTTTACTGGGTACATAAAATAATAGAGGTATATAAACTATTATAACAAAAACAAATTATCGAATAATAATATAAGAATATTACTATGTTGAAAATGAGAAAGAGAAGCTGCATATGAACAAAAAAACCCTCATATATTGCGCTATTGACCAGCTGATCTTATTGCCGACTTTTACGAACATTTTGAATTTCATTGTCAACCGCTGGCCAAAAATTTGAGGAAAAGGAATGAAAATTATGATAATTATTGAATCTACTCAGAAAATGCGGAAAAACCTTATGACGTCATCATCAGGAAAACTATATAAAAGACACCGTTCGAGAGAGACAATTGGGATTAGGTACAATCTATATTAATTTGAAAACCAAGTGCAACCAGCGATATTTGTGGTTTGCTGATTTTTATTATGTCGTTTTCATTTTCTTTATACAAATTGTAATGTATACGTTGTGTTTCTGAGAATGATCGTCATATAAATTACATTTATCGACTAAGACACTGCGTTTTTATTATAAATACGCGTTAATTGCACAAATAGTGGGAGAAATCTTAAATGGATATTTTAACATTTTTTTCTTTACTAGCAAAATTTTTGGCATCTTCTAGATAATTGAAACGATATACTTTGAACGGTAGACATTCTCGGACCCCCTGACGATGCGTTGAGGATTAAGAACCACCGAGTTAGACGTTGACATAAGTTGTTGCTGATTAGGTTTTGGTAATCTGGTAAGCGGAGAGTTAAGACGATTTACAAACTATAAAATAACAATTTGCTTGGCATTATTATTACTCTTAATGGCGGGAAGAATTATTATATAACATAGTGTAAATATAATTATATATATAAAAATTATTATATATAATATATATATAAATTATATAATTAATATTATTATAATAATAGTATATATGTATATATAAATTATTATAATTATATTATAATATAACCAACTATAATAACAAACACGAACAGGTGTTGTTGTTATGCTGCACTTTGAATAGTTTACATGATTTTACTGATAGTTATATTTCAAGAACTAATGCACAGAATTCCGTATCTTTAGAATCTTTTTAGAATCATAGATTGCCATTTAATTTTGGCACTGTGCTAGCGAATTTTGAAGTATTAACGTGTAAGAGATAGTAAAAAGTTTTGGGACTGGCACATCCGACTAGTTGTAAATGTTATTTCAGATATGTTAGGAACAGGAATGGTCTCGTGTGGAATGTATTTCACCAAGAACTATAAGGCGAACTATAATATACGAGAAATGTAATTCTAAATTATTATCATTCAATACAATTTAAGCACCTATCCAAAAACTCTCAATTCATTTAGACTTTGTCTTGATATTTCCAGAAAGAACAAACAGTTTTTTTAATTAACCGACTAATGTCAGCAAAAAATTGAGTTAGAAATATTTTTTTTCAAAATGCAAAATACATATTTCTGCTAAAAGTGATTACAAGTGCAGATAAAATATCTCACCGCCTTAAAAAAAATAGAAAAGTGTAATTTTCATACACTTCAATGGCGGCATTCTGAAGTTCTGAAAGTAAAATATATACTATTTATACGTCTGAACTTTGAATAAACAAGTATCACGAAATAGTATCAAGATCTATATATGTGTTCATCTGTCACTTGCCTTGCCTACCATTATTATTATTTTTAATTACGCATGAAATTATTTTTAAGTTATTGTTTTAAAATTAGTTACTTCCCCTTAAGTCTTCATTCGTTGAAAAAGTACACTTTCATACATTTTTAAACGGTTGTTTAAAAAAAGTTAGAATTTTATGCTTCGAGATTTTCTTGATAACCCGAAAGCATCGAAAACAATTTTTCTGTCTGGAGATGAAAAAAAAAATTAAAAATAGTTCACTCTATTGCACTCTTCCGAAATTAAATAATGGAATATATGCGAATACACAGAAATCATCGAAACGTTCAAAACGTGATTTTTAGTACGAAAAAAAGAGGAAAAGAGATGAAGTTAAGAAAGTAATTGTTCGATTGAGAAACGAAATAGGAAACTAATTTTCAGTTGAATAAAATTTCAAATGCTTCAAATGTTTCTTTAATTAAAGGAAACATCGAAGCAAGTCATTTGAAACATTTAATTATAATATCAGGATTTATGGTAAACAAACAACAAAATAAACTAGTCGGATGTACCAATCCCAAAACTTTCTTCTATTTAATACATTTTAATACTTCAAAATTCGCTATCACACTTCAAAAGTAAATGACAATAAATTATTATAATTATATTATAATATAACCAACCATAATAACAACCACGAACAGGTGTTGTTGCTATGCTGCACTTTGCATAGTTTACATGATTTTACCGATAGTTATATTTCAAGAACTAATGCACAGAATTCCGTATCTTTAGAATCTTTTTAGAATCATAGATTGCCATTTAATTTTAGCACTGTGCTAGCGATCTATGCATCTCATGCGGATTCTAAAAACATGAAATTCCGTGCATTAGTTATTGAGATAGGACTATCGCTGAAATCGTCTAAATCCAGCAAAATGCTGCCTAGCAGCGCCACCTATTGGGTGATTTATACCAAATACTAATCAGCAACAATTTATGTCAACGTCTGACTGAATCTGATGTTTGAAGAAAATCCGTGCATTAGCTTTTGAGATAGAGCTATTGCGAAAATCGTGAAAATTCCTGCATAGCAGAGCCACCTATTGAGTGATTAACACCAAAACCTAATTATGAACAACTTGTGTCAACATATAACTAAATATGAAGTTAGATGAAAATTCGTCCATTAGTTCTATAGATAGAGCTATTGAGGCAATCGTGAAAAAGGCAACACAGAAACGCCACCTTTTGGGCAATTTACACCAACACATAATCAGTAGCAAGTCATATCAAGGACTAACTGAATCTGAAGTTCGATGAAAATCTATGCGTTAGTTCTTAAGATAGAGCTATTGGGAAAATTGTGTAAATCCTGCAAAATTCATCATAACAGCGCCACCTTTTGGGCGATTTACACCAAAACGTAATCAGCATGAACTCATATTAAAGACTAACTAAATCTGAAGTTTGATCAAAATCCGTGCATTAGTTCTTGAGATAGAGCTATTGCAAAAATCGTGAAAAATGCAGTATAGCCGCGCCACATGTTGGGCGACTTACACTAAAAACTAAACAGCATCAATTTGTATTTGGCATTGACGGAATATAAAATTTTATTAAATTCCGTGCATTAGTTCTTGAGATAGAGCGCTCACAAAATTTGTGTCACATACACACAGACAGACGGACAGACTCACTGACAGACGTTTTGTAAAAACATGTTTTTTGGAATCTCTGACCCCTAAAACGTGTAAATCTGGCGAAGACCGGATTTCGAAAATTTTCATGAATCCAATACTTTCTTCTTGTAAAGATAGAAGAAAGTAAAAAAGACATTTCTTTTCGTCAAGTTTCTTACAACGCTTAATTTTTTTTTTTTTTTTTTTTTTTTTTTTTTTTTTTGTATTTCAATTAGGCCGTGTTTTCATGTTGTCTTATACTTTGCATATACGTAACACTTTTGAAATAAATATTAGTTTTGACAGTCAAACATTTTAAGATCTGAGGTGACGGATTTTCTATTTAATGTAAATACAAAAAAGAAAGAAAAATAAACCCTAAGGAATTGTTTTAATACACTGTAAGAAGTAAAATTTGTATATTTTATTACTTGTGCAATGATACATTACACCTTTCTGTGCTATTTTTCAATAAGAAATTTTTATATTTTTGAGGGATTCTTTCTCATTTTGGGAACAAGCGCGCCTGTAGGTTTCATTCTTTTCTTTCCGTGAAGGCCATGAAGAAATCAGGAGCTTTTCCGCTCAGGTCCCCATCACTGTAATATTTTTTCATCTGAAAACAATATATCTATTACTTCAGTTACAAAAACTGGTATATGATTTATATTTTACATTTTAATCAAAACTGACAAAATAAATGAATGGACATATGTTATATATGTTATACATCTCGTACATTTACATTGCCAATGTTTCGTGCAAGTTACGGACTTCTCCAATATGGAGCAAACACATTGAAATTGGCATCTCAAAAATGAGTCAAAGAGTAACAATTACAGCTAAATAAGATAATCTTGCAGGAGATGGTTAAAGCCAGAAATATTTTTATTAAACATCCTTGTTGTAGTTATAAAGATCAACGATAGAAAGCGCTGCGATCTCTCAAACTGTTAGAACGATCGACCCAATATATAAAACAGATGAATGTCCACTGAGCGGTTACAATGCATAAATGTTTTGTATTTTTAAATGGGGAGGTGATTTTGAACACTGTTACAGTTTTAGGCAGTACAACATCACCAAAAGTGATATTGAGAATTAAAACAAGGAAACGGAATAAGCATTTCTGACACATTAACCTTTTGCAAAAATAACTTTAGCTTGAACCGTTTACTTGTAATTAAATTTTAAAACATTTCAGATTATTTTAGTACATTCTGTATATCTTCTATTCATTCTGAACACAATACCATTTTTGTTAAGATAAATGCCTCTCATTTTTTCCCGACATAATTATTTAATATTGTTGAATATTAAAACATCTCAGAAGAAAATGGATTCCACAGAGAATCATGGATGACAATGCGATTGAGATACTCCTTCAATGCTTATGATATATTGTTGCACTTACATAGACATTGCACAGACATTGTGGAATGACAACAGAGTGATTCTCTGCTTTGCGTATTAATCATACTTCATTCAAAAAAATAAAAAAAAACGGTTGAACTTGTTATGTTTTTGAAATAAACGAATTTTAGGACAATATTGGGTATAATATATTGCCCAAACATATTTTATGAATACTTTGCCAGTGTTGCCAGGATATCGGCAAGTGCCTAAAATGACTATTAAATAAATATGTAAAATATGTTTTTACAAAAACTATTGAAGCTTTTGAAGCTTAAATGTGAGCTTCTATATAAATATTCGTCCCGAAATTGCCTACAAATGTGTTTTATAGCCTTTGCACTACTTTAATATTTAATTAAATAGTAAATTAAATATCAATTAATAAATGTGAGTTGTGGTTTTAGAGTTTTCAAAGCACACGCAGACACATGCTAGCAACAAGATGCATCAATAAAGTTCCTAGAGGAAATCTTATGACGTACAATGCTCAACCCAACAAGTATGTGCGTAGCTTCTATAATTCTGGCCTGGGAACGATTTGAGATTGCACAGTTAGAAATACTTTGGCTTTTGAACGGGATAGGTTGCCCCGTTCCAGCCTCTCAACAATTACGGCCGTAGTATCAGTCGAAGCGTTTTATTTCCCCGAATCCCCCTTTATTTAAAAGTGGAAGTAGTGTAATTATTTTGTATAATTTAGATTCATTAAGCTATTAAATTCTAGAATTATTATCTAACATAAATATTTATTATACATATTATTCATATTAAATAATTATTAAATATTATTACATATTATTAACATTAAATAATTATTATAAATAATTAACTTTAAATGTCTATTAATATTATTATCTGTTAAATATTATTAAATATTAAATATACAATATGTTTAGAAAATTTACTAATTTTAATAATTACCGTATATACTCGCGTATAAGTCGACCCCAAACTTTAGAGGAATAACAGACTGCATACCAGTATTTTAAAAAAGTTATCTTCATCTCATCTAAATACAGAATTTACTGTTATTAAGTAAAGCGAAGAGAGCTGCAAGAAAATACTGGTATGGAACATATTTCTTTCTTGAATTTAGGGGTCGACTTATACGCGAGTATATACGGTAATAATTTAAGTAATAGTTAAGTTTCCTTGCGAGACCGTCTATATATTTATTTTGAAAGAGATTTTGAAAGTATTGACACGAACCTCTGTATGTTTCTCTTTTATTCTATGTGTCATGCCGATGAATAGGCGATCAGAGTTAATAAAGTGTGGCTGTAATTAAACTGACAGTACTCAGAATGTTCTGTAGCGCGATTTAATTGAGAGAAAGACGCAAATTTCGTAAGCAGATTAAACAAGATGTGATGCGAAGGATTCCACAAAAAATTGTTCCAAAAGTCACCGCTAGGGGAATATGTGGCGCTGTGTAACAGAAAAGAAAGTTTTAAAAAAATACAGAATCAATTCTAAAATCGTTAAATGTGCTAAATAGGAGGTAATTTTATTTCAGTATAGATACTGCATTTCAAATGAAAATCAAATTACAAAGTAATTGCTTAAAAGGTGCAAAGGCCAACATAGTGAAAAAGATTCCACGACAGGACTCGAACCCGGACCAACAGTATAGCGCACGGACGTTCTACCGACTAAACCACATGGAACGACGATACCCAGCCTGGAAAATTTCCCACTAATATGTGTTGGCAAGGCTACAAACGCAGCACAAGATGGAATATTTAACGTGAGCCACCAACCTGGGGCGAAGACGAAACCTAAGTAAATCCATCATCGATAGAAACTATATTAATACATGGAAGTTATTCCAGAGAGAAACATTCGCCTTGCATACAATATTTCAAATGAAAGTCAAATTTCAAAGTAAAACATATATTACTAGTCCAACATATATTAGTGGGAAATTTTCCAGGCTGGGTATCGTTCCATGTGGTTTAGTCGGTAGAACGTCAGTGCGCTATACTCATGGCCCGGGTTCGTGTCCTGGCATGGAATCTTTTTCACTATGCGCCTTTGCGCCTTTTAAGCAATTACTTTGAAATTTGATTTTCATTTGAAATATTTTATGCAAGGCGAATGTTTCTCTCTGGAATAATTTCCATGTTTTAATATAGATACTGCATTTTTTAAAACTCCCTTTTGTTTACACAGCGCCATATATTCCCCTAGTGGTGACTTTTAGAACATTTTTTCGTGGAATCCTTCGTCCCCCGTGTTGTTTAATCTTCTTACAAAATTTGCCGTCATTTTCTCAATTAAATTGCGCTATAGAAAATTCTGAGTAATGTCAGTTTAGTTATGGCAACCTTGTATTAAAACATATTTCCATTTATTAATTTTGCAAAACGCGCTAAATGGAAAATAAAATGATGTTGGAGATTTCCCCAATATTCACACGTTAATTCTGAGCGCTGGATTCTACTGTAAAAAACAGTTAAAATAATTGCATTACAATTATTTGTTAAAATTCATTCATATAGAAAATCATAAACAAAGAACTTTATTTGCGTAGCAGATTCGTACAGATTTGTGTCGATATTTTCTTTAGAATAAAAGAAATGACAGGAAAGTGATTTTTAACTTTAATCAAAAGTGTGCACTTTACAAGTGGCTAATTATATATAGCGTATCAACTTGACAGCTAATGGTCAAATTACAAGCAAGTTTGCAAATTGTTACATAAATTAATTTTCGACTATTTTTAAAATAACACGTTTTACTCTTAAATGTAAGCTTGGATATTAGCTTATTTTTCAGTTCTCTATAACCTTTTGACTGGTCCTTCTAAATGGATGAAAATGTGAATTTTCACATTTTTCGCATGCTAAGCTTGTATATTAATAAAAACTCGGTGTTGCTATTCGAAAGTTTTTTACTGCGGCTACTGTCAACACAGTTCATAGTTATTTCACTACTTTAGCACACATAAATCGTATTACGTGTGCTAAAATAAGATGAAATTCTTCACATATGCCTGATATAAAATATTATTTGAACGTTTGGCTCAAATTTAATATGTAGACAACATTTTATGATATGAGGCACAACCATAGTAGACCAAGTCCACAGTGTTGCTAGATTGGGGACTTTTTGCCCCCAGATTGTTGATTGTCATCGCTTTTTTGAAATAGGAATATTCGGTTTATTTTAAAATAGATTAAAAATTCTGAAAAATAAAGCGAGTTATACTATTTTAAAAAAAGCTGTGACAATCAAATAATCTGAATTAAAAAAGTCTCCAATCTGGCAACACTGTAAGTCCATTAAAATAATGAGATAGTCCATTGAGAAAGTGCATAAAATATCTTTTATTCACTCCCACAATCAACCAAGTCTGTAAACAGATGACATATATGATACAGTATGTGAAAACAGACATGGTTCACTGTAGCAGTGGATAAAACAGATTTTAAGCACCTTCTAAATGGACTATCTCTTTTTTTTTCAAAATGAACTTGGGCTATTATGGTTGTGAGCCCCTCATATAATAATACATATAAATTAAAATAATTATACTTTTTAATAAGAATAACTAAAGTTATGGCCATATTATGCTTACTGTTCATTTAACCCTAATATGATTTAAAAAACAGAAAGGAAATTAACAAAAAAATCTTTTCTAGTTTTTAAAACGGTATTTTTTTCAACGGGAAAAAAAAACATTTTTCTTTTTCAAATTTTGTTCAGTTCTTAATTTTGGATATAATTTTCTTGATTTCTTTTAATTTTACCATGCAAAATATAAAAAAAAGGAATACATGAATATGTTTTTTTAAATGATGTATAGGGACATTCCACAGAAAATTATCATTTTTTAGAGGGGGGGGGGGATAAAATTTATAATATAAACTTGATATGTTTATATCTCTCTATTCTAAATAAAAGTAACTACCGCTGTCACCGCCGCCGGTTTTGAATTTTTTGTGACCGGAGGTCTTTCTTCGTTAATATTAAGAAAAATAATGCATACAAAAATATGAAAATCGGTGGTTTTATACAGAAATGTTTGATAAACACGCTGAGGTAGACAGTTTTCAAATCGAAGAATTATTTTAAGAGATATTTAATGCTAAAGCTGGACAAAATCGTTCCACTAAAAAAGTTTTATAGCAGCAAAAATTATACATGACAGTGTAATCATTTTTAGATCATTTTATGCGTTAGAATTTGCCGGAGTGCAGATTGCATAATTTTTTTTTTATTTTGACACATTTTTTGAGGTTTTATATCTATTTTAAATTCAAATTTTCATCATTTCTAGAGATATTTTTTACATTATTTTAGAAAATGGTATTAATTTATACTGTTGCCAAATGTATAAACAGCGCAAACAATAATGTTTGCTTCAAATTAAAAATTTATTTACACGTGACTATTATAAACAGAAAAAATCATTTGGAATTAGAATTAAATAATTATGTACAAAAAGCAGGAACTTATTAAAAATTACGTCATAAAAAGTATACACGTGAATTTTAAAAGAGAAACGATATTGTAAAATAATAAATTCATTAGCATGCGTTGGAAGTCTTAAATAGGAGAAATTACGTCATATTTACGTCACATTATAGTTATTACATAAAATGAACACAAAGTAATATTGCAAAACAGTTTAAATTTAGAAATTGCGTTAGACATTTATTTGATATTTTGAGAGGATCTTTTCAACTATTTTTGTTAGGAAAGCGCAAATAATATTTCATTTCTAACAAATGTATTTTCACGTGAATATTTAAAAGAGAAAGAATAGCTTGGTAAAAATTACGTAAGATTAAAAACGATTAATTTAAAATGCCTCATTTAAAAGAACTTTCTTTTCGCTTTGTTAAAAAATACCAGGAGACAAAGACTATGTTTACTTAATTCCCTTTATATTAGCTTTTCCTTTTTTTATATTAGCTTCCTTTTATATTATTTTGAAATGTTGTTACGCGTGTTTACGTCATCAAGTTATTTTTATTTCGACGTTTTATTTGTATTTTTATTAATGTTGTACTAATTTATTTGTTCTTTCGTTATTTAAAATAAAAATTATGTCAATTTGTATAATTTGGCGAGTGGTTTGGCGATTTATATAATTTGGCGAAATTGGTCGACGGGATAATCAAGTAGTACCGCGGCGGATTTGGCGTTAAAATTCCCCAATCAAAGATAAATGAATAGAAATTCGTTTATAGGGAGATCGCCACTGTTTTTTTTTTAATTATAATTCAATCTTTCGAAATCTTTTTAAAGCCGATCAAATTAGCGTGCATTTAGAGTCTGCGGTGTCTGGACGGGGGTTGGCGAGCGTAGCTCGTAGGGGGCCGAGCCATCTTGTTCTATTATAAAATCCTAATAATAAGGCATTGTAAATTACTGTTTATCAACTAAGCTACGTACCATTATTGACTTTGTAAAGTCATAATGTTACGTCAGTTACACAATAAAAGTTACGTCAGTTACACGTGTCAATGCCATTTTTTTCTTTTTTATTATTCAGAAATTAATTAAACAAGTTACTGTTATAATTTGGCATTACTTAGTGTTGCTGAGAACATTAAATCACTTTTTTTAACGGGATAACTTTGATAAATTTACACTTCATTGAAGGCAGAAAAAAATGTGTGTATATTTTATGTTACGTCAGTTACAGAATTTTGAATTGCAGTTTTTGGGACTAAACGAGATATTGAAATAATCTGCAGGTATTTGGGTATTAAGTCCTTACTAAGAAATATTTTAAATTGTAAAAATTTGTTCTAGCTTTATTAGTAAATTTTCTACATAGTTTTGAAAACAAAATTCGATGATCAAATGTTGCGTCAGTTACGATGGAAATACCCACAACCTTTTATGAATAGCGTTCACATAATAAAATTTTTTTTATAAAGAAAAACTCTTATACATTGTCAGTAATGTAAGCTGTTATAATTTATACAATGTTATATTGCAAAAATTCATGCATTCCGAAGTATATTTGTTAGGTCTCCCGCATAAATCGGGGGCTATAAATGCTTTGGGCACCACTAATTTATTACAGTTTATTTCACCATCTTTAATCGCAGGTAATTCTGTCACTGGATTAAAAAAAAGTACTTTAAAATACTGGTGTTCAGAGAATTTGGACACCCGATTTACGCGGGCCATCTGGTAGCACTATTCGGAATATATCGTGTTTTGCATGATATTATTATTTGTTAAAATATAAAATATTAGCCAAAACTGATAATATGTTTCTTTTAAATTAATGTTTTTTAACTTTTTACAAATAATTAAAATAACAGCTGAAACAAAACTGTATACAATTTTTACACTTATGTCGGTAAAAATAGTTCGAGATCGTAAAAAAGTTATTTCCCTCGAATGCCTATGGTAGCATATATGCTACCATCAGTGTTTCCAGTTGAGAGGACTTTTAAATTCAGATTTTTCAAAAATCACACCAGATATTTATAACAGCAATATTTGCTTATTAACAGATATTCCGTCATTAAATAAAGTTAATTTGTCATTGAAACATTCTGGTGTGAAATTACAGAATTTTTAGAACATATTCTACCATGGGAATTAGAGGGTTAAGAATAAATAAATACGCTACTTACCAGATGATCTTTCGTTTCCCTAATGTATATCATATTGTCAACGTCCAAATATTGGAAAAGCTTTTGACCCTTGGATGGGCGTTCCTTGCTACCAACCATCAGTTTCTTTTTCTGATCAATTTTTGACGATTTTTCTTCGTCACTAAATTCATTGTAATCATCCTCAAAATCATAATGATCATCAACCTTCTTTTGCGCATTGCAGAGTCCCTTTCTGGGCGTATTTTCTGGAAAAACGTCATAACCATCAGCCAAACTATTATCTTCATATATTTTCGTATCGAGTCCGAAGAAACCATCAAATTCTGCATCGATTGCGTTGTCATCTTCCAAAGGCAACTGGTGGTGGGATGTTTGTTTTGATCTGTCGCCTACATTTTCTTTTTCCATTGATGCTACGCGGTACTATGATCCTTCAACATCAAATTCTGTTACGTTCTTTCCAAACGCATTTTCGAAATCGACCTCAAAATTTAAATTCTGTCCTTGATTCCACGAACATTCCGATAGCTCACTGCTTTCTACAGACAGTTGGCGATTTTCTTCAGCTTTTTCGTTCTCACCTGCAAGAGATAACAATTTTTCTGATGCTTCCCATTTGTCATCTTGAGAAGACTCGCCCCATTCTTTAACCATTGGGCCATCCCACAGCATAAACTTTTCAATAGGACAGGAAACACCTTTTCTGGATATTTCTTTCTTAACATCAATAAATTCATCTTTATTTGGTGTCATTTTCTTGTCTTTTCTGCAATCCCTCCTCAGCCTATCTGTAGACAATGGACCATCCAGAATGACATTCTCATTATAAGAGATCTTATCACCTTCGTTGTATATTACTTTATTGTCTTTTCTAAATTCTCCTCTTGTTGGGGTCAATATCTTATCATTTTTAAAATTCTTCTCCAGCCTCTCCGGGGACAATGGGTCATCCGAATTCATGATCTTTTGGAGAGGAAAATGAACACCCTCTTCAGATATTTCTTTATTTTCTTTTACTTCATCTGTATTTGATGTCATTCCCTGATAATTTTTTCTGTCCCACTTTGACTGTTCGGGAAGAAATGGATCCTCCAGTATCAGGGCTTTCTGTGCAGAAAACTCAGCACCTTCACTCATTGTTTCGTTCTTATTTTCTTGAGATCTATTTCTGTTATGTGCCATTCCCTTATCATTTTTAATCTCTTCACTTATGTGTTCCAAAGACTCATCCAACTTAACACTTAACTCTGGGGCAAACTCACTAACTTGATTCGATGTTTCATTTTCATTCCCTTCTTCGAAACCTACACTTAGGTTAACAGACTTATCCTTCTTTTTTGTGCGAAGAAATGGTCTGAAAAATAGCAATATTCAGTTAAGATATGCACAATACGAACAATAAAACAACTGTATTTATTATTTATTTTCAATACATGTAATTATTAAAACTACCTTTTGTAAAAACTCTTTAAATATAATTTTATCGCAGACATATTAATTCTTTGCACTAAAAAATATATCATAATAAAAAACTATTTTCCTGTGTTCTGTGCAGTCCGTATAGGAGACTGATGGGCGGGGTTGGATGTTTCCAGGACGGTGGAAAAAAACTAAAAAAAATGGAAGAAAGCAAAAACAATGCTCAAATTTAAGATATATTAGCTATATAAGATATTTTAAAACAAAGTTAAATAATCTGAAATAGTTTCTCTTTTTTAATCTAAAGAAATATTAATATTACAAATGCACTTTATTTTTATTAAGAATATAAAAAAAAATCTTCAATAAATTGTAGTTCTGCAGAACTGAATAGATTTTTTTTTCTCTTTCGTATTCATTCATTTTAAGATGAGTAACCATTTATAACATCATACTGGAAAAACTTTCCGTGTCTCATACAATGTTGCATAGTGGTTAAATAAATCAAGAATGCGATGATATTTTTAATTAAAGGATTTATTATTGTTAAGTTATACACGGTGCATACGGATGATTACATTTGTGTATAATAATGCCAGTATTTTTTACAGCAATATTTGCCTCATTTGGCATCAGAAAATTTTGTGATCTATTGTGTATCTTCCACTAGTAGAATAAGCATACCAAACCTGCTAACTGAGACACGCAAAACTGCGGGACATTCCTGAACGGTGAATTTATTTTGATTCATTTCGAGGATGATTTTTGTTTTTTAACTATTCTCTTTTTCTTATGATTGTAAAAATAATAATTTTATTTTTTTAAGCTTAAACAGCTTTATTTTTTAGCTTATATTTTATTAGTTTAACAGAAATTCGAATGCAGGCCTGAATAGTCAATATCACAATTTACCGCTGAATTAACTTGCATCCGATAATTACTTCCGAAGATAGTAATAATTATTTTTGTAAATTACTTTCGTTTAAAAAATTAAAATATCTCCTTCTTTTCATGCTTCGAAAAACATCAAACTGCAAGCAATTTTTATTTTTTTAATTTTCACAGGACTACAATAATTATTTTTCCCCATTTTTTTTATATAAAATCATTAACACGAAATACAAGAAATGAAAAATGTGTACTTTCATTTTTTTTATATTGAGTTGAATTGTATTATATTGTATATGATTGAAACTTTCTTCATGGAGGACAGAGATTCATTTTATTGGAAGTAGAATTCATGCCAAATGGCCTTAAAACCATAAGTGTACTCTTTAATTCTCAATCAAAACTGTTGCTTATTGAAACTTGACGGTAGTTTTTATAAAGCTTAAAGTATCTGCCGCCTTTTTTGCATTCTAATTTTACTTTTATTATTTGAATAATTTATAAATGCATAGAAACCCTTGATTGATCCTGAGATGATTTATTGATGTCATATTGCATGATGTCAATTTTTTCACTTTAATCAGGATAAATTATACATTCTAATTGTATCGCTGTATTACGTTTAAGTTTGTTGAAATTTCTCCAGCTGCATTAGGATACAAGAAAAATACACTCCTAGATTCCATTGACAGCCAAGTGGCAGGACACCTTCTTCAATGAAAGATTTTGGATGGAAGATTTGATCTTTGAACATGGGTGAATTTCAGATAGCAGTGTTTTTAAGGCAGCTGCATTAAAGAGAACTTGTCCCTTTTTTTTAGCCCCCGGTATGCTATTTCTTTCTCCCACCTAATAAAGTGTCGTCTTCAAAAAATAACGTTACTTTCTATAAGCCACCCGTAAAACAAAGCAGAGGTATTATTATACGGAATAATTTCTACTGCAATTTTTTAAACTTCTAACCATCGCACATTTTCAATTCTTATACCGTCGTATTGGGGAAAAAAAAGGTATTTTTAAATGCAATTTGTTTGAAAACTGCATCTCCATTTATTTTTGAGATATTATTTTTTTGTAATTTTTAACGCCATTCGTTTAATTTTGGCAACTCAAGTACTCCATTTCTGTAGAAAGTAAAAGAAAAATAGTTGCAAAATAGCAATTATATCTTTTTCATGTCATTTTCTCATAAAAACTTAAAACAAACTGAATTAAAATACGTGCTATTTTGAAAAAATATAAATGAATGATTTCTGATAAAAGATGGAGCTATTATAAACTGTATTTAATTATAAGTATCTATATTAATGTTACAAACAAATAAAGGGATATAAATCATGAGATAGACGATTTTTTTTGTCGAGCTTCTTGAATGACGATATCTCTTTTTTTGAATTTGTAGATGCTGTTTAACACTGGATCGCAAATGAGGAATTCTAGAGCGGTTGCGGATGACGTCATTTTATATAAAATATGAGTGTGTGTTTTAAGTCTTAAAACTGAAATTTGTTTTGTACTATCTATCTATCTCTTTCTCTTTCTCTTTCTCTTTCTCTCTCTCTCTCTCTCTCTCTCTATCTATCTATCTATCTATCTATCTATCTATATATATATATATATATATATATATATACATTCATCGGGGCCGACACTAAATTCTGAAAAAGCAGAATTCCTGTTTTCTAGTTTTACTTGAATGTTTTTGTTGGGTACCACTTTCTAGTCATCAACACAGGAGTTCCGGTTTCCTTCGCCCTTTTTCTCTGGATTATCTGTGCCACGGTATCTAGATTATACGGTAGGGATCACGCGCAGCCTCCTTCTCTGTGATGACGTCAGCTGGACACCAACTCTTCTCTCCCGAGCTCCTAAACACTGCTGTTTATGCTGTCCTTTTTCTATTAAGAGCGATTCTTTTAAATAAAGCGCTCCAATATGCGTATTTTTAAGGAACTGGATATTTATATTATTATGTGCATATATGTATTAATATAAACCGATTTAAATCGGTTTATATTATATTATATACAGGTATTATATTTAAAGGTATATTATATTATATACCTTTAATTTATAATATACCATGAAATTTATCAACTAAAGCAGTACAATTTCAGTTTTAAATAGTAAAATATTGCGATATGGAAAAAAAGAATGACAACTTGAATACGTTCAAAGATTTTTTTTGCTTCTTCGCGAATATGTTAGAAGCATATTGACAGACTTATAGTTAAGGATCGACCGAAACAGGTTTTTAAGACCGAAACCCAAACCGAATTTCGGTAATCTTCCTATTTTCGGCCGAAAACGAAAATGTCTTAAGTTTTTTAAAGTAATTAATACGTACATAATTATACATAATTATTAATTAATTACATGTGTAGCCCAAGTTGACTCGCTGTGCCTCTGACCAAAACTTTTTATTTTCATATAAAAGAAAATGTATTGAATTCATCAAAATGATTTTCTAATTATACGAATTTCATCTAATTAAAAAAATGTTTTTGGTATTCGTACCTCGATTTATCTTTTATAATGATTTTTGTAAATGGTCATCTGTTATACAAAAACTTTCTCGAAGATTATTCGAAACACTTCAGCGGTTTCAAATTAAAAAGTTTCTATTACTGATAAGACTTCAGCTTTTAACGAGCACGTAAAAAGCGTCTTCAAAGTTTAGTAATATAGGCTAATATAGGCATTTCTTGCTTTATAATTTGCACTCGTGTCTTCAGTTAGTCATGACTAATAATTATAAACAGTGAAGTTCATAACAATAAATAAAGAATGTCTCATTTGAGCCGATACAGCTCAAATCAATGAGTAATATTGAAAATTTCCGAAGAAAGAAAAAAATACAGGTATTTTGGGAATACAGGTAGTTGCGGTCGAGTTTCGGTCCGTCCGAATTTTCGGCAGCATTTTTGCCGAAATTCAGATTTTGGACTGAAAACATAATCGAATTTTCGGTCGATCGCTACTCATAATGTTTTAAAAAAAAGTTTGTGTGGTTTATTGGGTAAATATATTGCTTGGCAGGCAATTTTGGGGTGGAAGTTTCAAGGCGAAGGGATCTGAATATTCCCGTTTTTATTACTTAAATATGCTAACTTCTAAATCGAGTAAGGAAACAAAAGGAAGAAAAAAAATCATACACATTTTCACATTTGTATTACCATATTTTGATTTTCTTTAATTGCCGGTGGAATGCTAGAAGAAAGCCTACGAAGGAACGTCAACCTCTTCTACCATTTCGCAGGTCACTTAAAAAAAAAAAAGGGAAACAGTCTTCACAGGCTTAGACCAGACAGACCTGTGATACGCAGAAACAAAAATTCGTTAATCCGGAACAAATGAGAATTATTTTATGTTTTACACGTATTCGACACAACTTGATATTTTTCAAAGATTATATACATGCTAAATAATAATCTTTGGAATTAATTCTGAATTAATTTTCAGAGATTAATTTTAATTAATCTGTGGAAAAATTTCCAAGTATTAATGATTATGTACATATTTTACAAACTGATTTGGCTTATACATTATTGAATATATTTCATATACATATTTCTTAACCCCTTCGGGACGGGAGCCTTTTACGAAATTTTTAATCTTTTGTCACCGTTTTTTAAAAACAGAAATTTGTGTCTTCTTGAATCGAGAAAGTGCGCTAATTAAATAAGGCAAATTTTACAGTAAAATTTTACTGGTGAGAAAAAACAAGGATTCTGAGCGCTTCATCCGGCACGTATACGTGTCGCTCGTCCCCAAGGGGTTAAAAACAGAATTTTCATTAACAATGTTGCTAAACACTACAGTACAATTTTCTTAACATTTTTCTTTCTTTGTTCGTGTTACGCTTAATTTTTTAAAATTTTACGTTTATTCAAGGCTTTCACTTTCATTCTAATGAAAGTCCGGATTCTTTCAAATGTCATGACTAACAAGGCCATCAAATGCCAGATATTCACTTTTTATTATATCTTTTAACAACTAAAAAACATTCTGTTACATGAAACTGGTTAAATTCTTTTTCCATTTTTATAACAGTATCAAAACATTCATCTGTTGATTTCATTAATGAGCTTCTATAAATTGTCTGCAGCCATTTTTTTTCAAAAAAGTGGATATTTTTAATGACACTACCATATTTTTGTGCTTTTTCTGAATTTTTCTCCTCAACTCGGTATGCTATATACCCTGAAATCATTTCTAATGACACTTTTTTCTTTCTTTCTTTTTTCTTTTCTTTTCTTTTCTTTTCTTTCTTTTTTTTTTTTTTATTGAAACTTTCCTGATTTTCTTCAAAATGATTGAGAAGTCCACCGATTGCATATGCATTTACGAATTCTTCGTCATTAATATTTATTTGATTAGAATGAGACACATCAGTTCTATCCTTTATATGATGCAAAGTAACTTCATCTGGATTTTGAGCAGGGTTTTCAGATTTGCTGCCCAGGTAGGTACCATTTTCCCCACTGGTCTGAAGTTTTTTAGCTTAAAAAAAAAAATACAGGTTTCTTGCGAAAAATGGGTTTTTATCAACTAAAACAACATTTTGTAAAAAGGATTTTTGAACGAAAAAATGTAACAGCAAAATATTTCTTTACATACATACATGCACAGTCTTCTTGGCTATCATGCAATATTTATTAGATTTATTATTTTTATATACAGTGAGTATTATTTAACTTAAAATTGGTGGACCAAGGAAAAAATTAGTCATATAATTGTAAAAAAAAAAAAATAAAAAAAAAAAAAAAAAATAACTGTACAAAATAATAAAAAAAAATATATTTAGCATCTACGAAAACATATTTCCTAAAATTAAATATAAAAAAATCCTTTAGATTCATTTAGATCTGATTTCTCTGTCTTTCATAAATCTGTGGAATTTAATACTTGATTTATTACGTTGCCTATCATGATGACTTCAAACAGCTATTGCACAGCAAACCATGATTAGCAATTAAATAATTAAATCACAAAGAAAAATATAGCAACACACATTGATCTTGAAGATAACTAACTCAACTGACCAATATTTCGAAAAACGATGGAGTGAAAGCTCTCTTCTGGTGCACAGCCATCTCTACACCGGCCCAATCGCTAAACTAACTCCGGTGGGTCACGTGACCAGTCGAAGGCGGTTAAATTGAAGCGAAAGTGACGGTCGCCATTTATTCTGTTGTTGAAAATTCCATCATTGATGAATTCAAGTCGCAGTTTTCGTATAAAGTTGCACATGGTTCATGATTTTCATCTTTATACTATCTATTTTATTTAGATACTTATGTTTTATTTCACGAAAGTGTATCATGTGTTTTCCCCGCGTTTCATGTGCTTTCCTAGTGTTTCATTGTTTCTCTTTCTGAAAAGAAAATATGGCTCTCAAGGATTCGTAAATATAATTTTAATTTCATCTAAAAGGCTAGAATATGCATTAAATATTCTAAAATGATGTTCAGTGGATATCACCAAGGATTAACATAACTATTGAAGTAAGTTCTGATGCAACTTTTAAAATTTATTGTCTTAATAAAACAAATTATATCAGACGCTTGGTTTGAATATTAGCAATCTAAGAAAATAAGTATAAGGTTGACATGATTGTTAAAATATATGATGAATGTAGAGTTATATGTCAGTAATTATTATATCTCTCTAGAGAAGTTGATTGAAAATGAGAAAAGACTAATAATTCAAAAGCTCTTTCATAATAAACAAAAATATTTAGATAAATATTTAGATAAGAAATGCAATTTATCAATAAATCAGGCACGAAACAATTCCTCCTAAAGGAGTAATTCCACATATTTTAAAGCAATTTTGGACATTTTCTGGATTGATGCAAAAATGCAAAGAAAATATTGGAAGCATATATGAGAGGGGGGGGGGGTGTCTAGGAAATTTAATAATAATTTTGTTTACTCAAATCGTCGGTATTTGTTTCTGAATTACTGTGCAAAAAAGCCATCAAATCAAAGGTGAATCAGCATCTGAAAGTGGTGTAAATTGTTTCTAAAATGTCTTTCCAGAGTGATTTTTTTAGACTTTAAAAGGTAAAGGAAGTTTCCATAAGGTTCTTTTTGGAATAGAATATTTTTTTCCTGATTAACACTTTCGTGTAATTTCAGTGATGCAACTTTGGAGATGTATTTCTGGAGTAAAGATTAATTTGACTTGCTTGTATTTATGCAGCATGGAGGTTTGTTTTTTTGTTTGTTTTTGAAAGGAGGGGGGAAATCTTAAACAGACAAGCCTTCTAAAATAATATTTATTTTGACAAATTAATCGCTGTAGTTCACATAAATTCATCAGATATTTATGGTTTTACATCTTAGCAAACTGTCTTCAATTTCCTGTTTTGATTCAAAAGACCTGTAAAATTGTTAGTTTAAATTTCTTTTAATAAATTTTAAATTATTAAAAGAAAATCATACATACAGTAATATTTTATTTTATT
Organism: Maratus speciosus; assembly: GCA_963932465.1. Taxonomy (NCBI): domain Eukaryota; kingdom Metazoa; phylum Arthropoda; class Arachnida; order Araneae; family Salticidae; genus Maratus; species Maratus speciosus. Next base: position 603,245,215 of record OZ010792.1, read on the forward strand.
GTATAAATAAGTTAAAATGTATCCAAAAATAAATATTGTATAGATGGAAAAAATTTTACAACTTTTTTTATGTTTTCCACTTTCATGCCTGATAAATTTAGACGCATTTAAATATCTTTAAATGATATATTAAACCCAGTTTATAAAAACATTGTGCCAATCCTACTTTTCATTGCAGGTTATGCTGCTTTCTAAACTTGCTAAAACATCACTGTTGTAATTACTGTATTGATTCTAGTAATGGTGATTTTTCATATGAATTTTTTATTAAAAATTAGTTAACTTTAGGTTAAAAATGTAGTGAATGACTTTGATCATTTATGTAAATATTGTACTCACAGGGATCTGTCCAGATTTTTCTTTCTGGTCCTATTTTTGAAATTGTGAACAGTTTTTTTTTTCACATTTATGAAAAATCTATTTTTAATTTTGGGAATTTGCAATTATCGTTATATTCAGGTTCTTGTTATACATTTTTAACAAGACCCTTTCCATATCTATATCTTGATAATAGTTTTTTTGACAAGTTAGATAGTATTACTTTTAAAATTTGTGATGAAAAGTACAGTTTGGAAATGCAAAAGTTTTGTGTAAAGCTAATTGTTAAGTTGAAAAATTTTGTGAAGGGTCCTGTTTTAAAATAAAAAGGTGAAAGGTCCATTAAAGGACCTAATTTTTCTCTAAACAGATCCCTGGACTCATGACAGCTTTATTTATTTAAAAATATGATGCAAGTTGTATATCAGATCTTACCAAATAATTACTCAAAAATAGTTATTAAAATTTTTAATTAAGAAATACAAGAGAAAAATTTAAAAAAACTGAAAAATAAATAAATCTGTATTTATTTTTAGCATTCAACCTTAGAATATCTGAATTACTTAACAATATGTGAATAATTTTTGTCATGTGCTTTTCATAATTTAAATACCAAATTTATCCTTTCATTTATTTTTAATTTGTGTAAATGCATTTAGCCAATATAATATGTTATTCTGTTCATAACTAAGGGGCTGGCTCCACATAAAACTTTGATCATGAAGCTAAACAAACATTTTAAATTTTCTTTACTTTTCTGACAAATGTAATAGATGGGAAATATTTTTGTTAATTTTTGAATGATGGCATACTAAGTTTCTTGTCAAAAGAAATTTTTAATAGATAGAAATTTTTAATCGATTGATTGAGCTTATTTAAAAATCTTTCAGTAAAATAATATTACAAGAAAACCGGGACCTGAAGGGAGATTCACTAGGCACTCAATCACGATATAATTTTACTAGTGGGGGAAAAGTCCGCCTTCGACAGCCGCCATTTTGAATGAGCACTCAGGCCTAGTATTCAGAGTGCTGTGTCTGGTGTCCAGATGACGTCAGAGGAGGGAAAATGCTACTGCGCACATTTTGGTGATCCCTACCGCTTATTCTAGATACCGTGATCTGTGCCATACTGTAAGCCTGCTTTCTGACTTCTCTTTGTGATATCGAGTTTCATTTAACACTTTGAGGTCTAAGCTCAAGTGTCAACACGGGTTGCTGTTTTCGATGAAGCGAACTAAGCTCGAGACTCTCTCGGGGTCAACTTTTAACTCTCTGAGCTATAAAAGTACAGATTACATATGTTTGCGGTCTTTTTAAGTGTCATCTACTAACCTTTTGCTTTGAAAAACAAAATACAGTTAGCAGAACTAAACAGCAGTAAGTATATCAAAATATCTAGAATCAGAGCTTAACTCGAACTTATTGTGAACCTTGGGGCGTTGCTGTTTTTTTGCTTTGAAATGTGCCATATAAAAGCAAGTTTTACTCAATAATGTTTCTATACAAATAAAAACTATTTACAAATATCTTCACAACATTTGGTAAGTTTTTATTCAAGCCAAACTTTTATATTAAAAAATGATGTTTTATTATGCGGAACTTTTTTTAAAAATATAAAACATGCTTTTTTTCATAATTTCTCATTAAATATTGATTTTTAGTCCATTTAAATAGTTCTTGATTATGAATAAGAACACTTTGAAGTTTATAATATATTTTTTTTTATTAAAACACGTATCTTCCAAGTATTTTTGAATAAATCATGGAAAGTACCAAATACCCTTGGTCCAGAAGGAGATATGCGGTTGAATTAGCTCAGACCTCAATGTGTTAATCTATCGCAGTACTATATGTTGGATACCTTAGCATTAGATGCTTTCTTCCATCCAAGATATCTAGCTCTAGATGCTTTCTTCCATCTAAGATATCTAGCTCTAGATGTTTTATTCCATCCAAGATATATAGCTGTAGATGCTTTCTTCCATCTAAGATATCAAGCTCTAGATGCTTTCTTCCATCCAAGATATCTAGCTCTAGATGCTCTTTTCCATCTAAAATATCTAGCTCTAGATGCTTTATTCCATCCAAGAAATCTAGCTGTAGATGCTTTCTTCCATCTAAGATATCTAGCTCTAGATACTTTCTTCTATCCAAGTTATCTATCTGTAGATGCTTTCTTCCATCCAAGATACCTAGCTCTAGATGCTTTCTTCCATTCAATATTCATACCATTAGAAGTTTTCCATATCATATTCTTGTATATTTTCTATAAAATAGGATTCTGACATACTGATGTAGGTCGTGGAGAGAGTAATTTTTCACACCATTTTGATGCGCGAAAATAATGATATTGTTTAATGAGAAATTTTCACAGTTTTTAAGGTGTAAAAATTTCTCGAAATTTTTCAAAGAGTGAATTATAAGCATTAGAATGTGTTTGCTACACATTCAATATGATTTACTTTTAGCAACTTAAGAGCCATTATTTTGAAAATCAGACAAGTACGATAGTTGTATTCTTTTGTTTTAGTTGATTTTTTTTTATGTGGAAGTAGATCACATTTAATGAATAATGTGAAATTTTGAAACCATAAAAAAATTTTCCTTTCACTGTAAAAAATGTCAAAGTTCAAGGTTGTGACCGCCATTTTTCATGAAAAGTGAAATACTAGTATGTTTGCAATGCTAAAGCTTAGGAAAGCAACAACATCCCAAAATTCTTTTGTGATGAAATAGCAGTATAACACTACCTGCTTATTAAACTGTATTCGTTCCTGTCATGTTTGTATTTCAGTTGATTAACTCTAGATGGCAGTATCAAAACTTTCTTTCTTCCCACAATTCTTTTCCAGAAAATTCTCTTCTGTTTACTTTTGAATAGTCATGTGATCTATGTTCTGTAAGTGTTGTGTTTGTTTGTGAAGTACGTATTAAATGTTTAAATGTCTACCAGCGACCTCGTTATTCAGAGTTATCTTAATTATTATTAGTTAATTACTAAATATATACTAAAAATGGCGACGTTGGAAAATAACGGTGGTACTTTAACCGGAAAAAGTTAATGAAAATGATAATCGTGCCGGTGAAAATGGCTATACTTCTGGTTTTCAATATTCTACGGTTCGATGGAATACTCCAATGCTTTATTAATACTTTATAGTCTTGTACACTATTTGCGGCGGTGGTAAGTGATATTACATTTACTTTTACATTGTTACACACTTTTTCTACTTTTAATAAAGTACAATGTTTTCCTACTTTAAAGAATTTGATGAAAAAGTGGAAAGTTTCACAACGTACATGAAACGATTGGAACAAAATTTCGTTCTGCATGATATAACAGAACAGAAGAAAGTTCCTGCTATTTTAGCATTGCTTGGACCAAAATTATATGGTTTATTATGTGATTTATGCTTACCTAAGTATTGTGAATCTTTAAAATATAATGAAATTTTTGACATTCTGCTTAAGCGCTTAAGCCCCGCCCCCAATAAATTCATTAAGAGAATTAAATTTAGAAAATGTTTTCAAAATGAAAATGAATCAATTCAAGATTTTGCTGCTAGATTAAAAAAGGCTACGAACTTTTGTGCATTTACTGGTGATACTCTAAATGAAAATTTACTGGAACAGTTTTTGCGCGGTCTGAAAAATGAAAATATTCAGAATAAATTGATAACTCAAGTTGATGATTTAAATTTCGAAAAAGCTGTTGAGAAAGCTTTAGCTTTATATAATGTAGATATTGAAATTGCTGAAATTAAGCATAAAAATTTCAGTGTAAATAAAATTTCCAGTACGAAAAATATACAAAACAAGAAATTACAAAATTGTTCTCAAAAACAGAATGCTAACAATCATGTAAATAATACACATTCTGACATGAATAAAAATAAGTTAAAATGCTATCGATGTGGAAATGCCTCTCATTTAGCAAATTCATGCAGATTTATAAATGTTACTTGCAATTTTTGTAGAAAAAAGGCCATTTAAGTAAGGTATGCAGAAGTACAAATTCTCAAAAACAGGTTAATTCTTTAAATACTGTAAATGTTTTATCTATTAAGTATGATAAAGGCTCTAATCCAATTAAGTTGTCTATTTTCATTGAAAACAAGGCTAGAGCTGATATGGAATTAGATACTGGATCCGGAATTTCTGCTGTTCCTTTAAAAAGATTTCGCAGAATTTTTCCTGATCATAAAATTTTTCCTCCAGATGTTCAGTTAAAAACTGCAACTGGTGAAATTTTCAAACCTGTAGGTTATGTTGAAGTAAATGTTACTTATGAAAATAAAACTAGAAAGGTAAAGTTGTATTTGATAAAAGAAGATAATTTTCCATTATTATTTGGTAGAGATTGGGTATCTGAATTTGATATTTTTCCACATAATTTAAAATCAGTATATGTGAATGAAGTTGTAAATTATTCTCATAAATTACAAGGTTTGCTACAGGAATTTTCTGATTTATTTACTGATAAGGCTGGGGAGATAAAAGGCTTACAGGCAAAACGTTACCTTGAAAAAGATGCTACACCCATATTTTGCAAAGCTAGGACTGTCACTTATGCACTACGTGCAGCAGTCAATGACGAATTACAAAGATTACAAGACGCAGGTGTTATTAAACCAGTTACAAACAGCAAGTGGGCAACTCCTATAGTTCCAGTGGTTAAGCCTAATGGGAAAATTCGTTTATGTGATGATTTTAAAGTAACATTAATTAAATTTCTGAAAGTTGAAAAATATCCTTTACCTAAAATAGAAGATATGTTAGCTACATTAGGTGGTGGTGTACATTTTACAAAAATTGATTTAGATCAAGCTTATCTTCAGTTACCTGTAGATGAACAATCACAAGAATTATTGACCATAAATACACCAAAAGGATTATTCCAATTCCTTAAGTTACCCATGGGTCTTGCTAGTTCTCCTGCTATATGGCAAAGAAAAATTGAGCAAATTTTAAGAGGAATTGAGGGAGTTACAATTTTTATAGCTGATATTGGGGTTACAGGTGAAACAGATGAAATTCATTTAGAAAGATTAAAGCAAGTATTAGAAAGATTAAAGGAATATAGCATTAGTATAAATAAAGAAAAATAATTCTTTATGGCAGATGAGATTACTTACTGTGGTTATAAAGTTGATAAACATGGTATTCATAAAACACAATATAAAATTGAAGCAATTTTAAATGCTCCAAGACCAGTAAATGTATCTCAGGTTAAAGCTTTTCTAGGCTTAGTTACACATTATGCTAAGTTTGTACCAAACTTATCTTGCAAATCCTTTGAATAATTTGCTTAAGAAGAATGTTAAATTTCATTGGTCTTATAAGTGTGAACAAGCATTTAAAAGTATAAAAAAAGAAATTACTTCTGACAGGGTTCTTACTCACTTTAATCCTAAGTTACCTCTGGTTTTAGCTACTGATGCTTCTACTTATGGTATCTCTGAAGTTCTTTCGCATATGATGCCAGATAACACTGAAAAGCCTATTGGGTTTGTGTCCAGAACTTTGACTACTGGAGAAAAACGGTATAGTCAAGTTGATAAAGAAGCATTAGCGATTATATTTGGTGTGAAGAAATTTTTTCAATATTTGTATGGCAACAGGTTTACCTTATTTGCTGACAGTAAACCTTTAGTGTCTATTTTTTCTCCTTCTAAAAGTATCCTTGTTTTATCGGCTTCTCGAATGCAACGATACGCAATTTATTTACAAACTTTTCAATATGATATCCGTTATAAAAAAACACTGATCACGGAAATGTTGATGCTCTTTCACGACTTCCTTTACGTAGTGAAGATTTACCTCAACAATTAAGTTCGAATGATGCAATTGATGAATCTGAACTGCTTCAAATTAATCAACTCTCTATCTTACCATTAACTTCGAAATCTATTGCTTCAGCTACAAAATCTGATCCCCTTTTACGTGAAATTTTTCATCACCTCATTTCTGGTTCTTGAATTCCTAAAAATTTACTTTTTGGTGGTAAATAAAAAGAATTCACTCTTCAACATAGTTGTATTTTAAAAGGATCTAGGGTAGTTATCCCTGAAATTCATAGAAACCAAATCTTAAAAGAATTACACTTTGGTCATTTTGGCATAGTTAAAATGAAGTCTTTAGCCCGTAGTTTTGTATGGTGGCCAGGTATAGACCAAGATATTGAATATCTTGCACGAAATTGCACTACTTGTGTAAATTTGAAAAATAATCCTCCCAAAGTTGATACACATCATTGGGAATGGCCTACTGCTCCATGGCAAAGAATTCATATTGATTATTTTGGTCCTGTTATGGGAAAAATGCTTTTTTTAGTGGTTGATGCCCATAGCAAATGGCCAGAAGTTTTTATTGTTCCTAGTACAAGTTCAGAAAATACCATTATTTGTCTCTCTTCACTTTTTGCACGATACGGTTTTCCAATTTCTTTAATATCAGATAACGTTAAACAGTTTACATCTGAAGAATTTGAGACATTTTTGAGAAATCATGGTGTAAAACATAAGTTCAGTGCTCCATACCATCCAGCTACAAATGGACAGGCGGAGAGATATGTGCAAATTCTTAAACGTGGATTAAAAGCCTTAGCTTCCGACCCTGGTACTTTACAAATGAAATTAAATAGCTTCCTTTTGCAATATAGGAAGATGCCTCATGTTACAACGGGGGAGAGTCCTGCATCTCTATTTCTAAAACGTCATATAAGGACAAAAATAGATTTGATAGTGCCAAATGTTACAAATTTCGTTCATGATAAACAAGATGCGAAAAAGTCCAAAGTAAAAATAACAGAATTTGAAATTAACCAGAAAGTAGCTGTAAGAAATTATACTCCAGAAGCCAAGTGGAAAATTGGTCGAATAATAACAAGAGAGGGAAAATTACATTATAGAGTTCAAGTTGGTTCTAATATCTGGAAAAGGCATGTTGATCAAATAACAAATGTAGGTTCAGAGATTTCTTTAGTTAATGATACAAATTCTGAAGAAAGTGATACAGGAAATTTCAAAAGTGAAAATGCAATTGTGAAACAAGGTGATTTTCCACCAATACAGCCTAGTATCGCATCTCCACAACCAGTTGATTCTCATGAGCCATGTAATCCTGGTCCTACACCAACTGATTTTCAAACTGATTCTCCAAAACCTTCTGTTCCCACTAGTTCAATAGTTGATGCTGCTGAACTTAAATCTAATTCTTCTTCTCCTTCTCCACAGGTACTGAGACGATCCGGTCGATACAGAAGACCTCCTGACAGATTCAAATATTAAGTGGGGGAGAGCTGTCATGTTTGCATTTCAGTTGATTAACTCTAGATGGCAGCATCAAAACTTTCTTTCTTCCCACAATTCTTTTCCAGAGAATTCTCTTCTGTTTACTTTTGAATAGTCATGTGATCTATGTTCTGTAAGTGTTGTGTTTGTCTGTGAAGTACGTATTAAATGTTTAAATGTCTACCAGCTACCTCGTTATTCAGAGTTACCTTAATTATTATTAGTTAATTACTAAATGTATAATAAAAGTTTCCATGGGGCATTGTTATTTTACATTGTTATGTTGCCTCAAAATGCAATGAAAATGATGTTTTTGTCGGTTTTCCGCACGTATTTTCTTATTTAAGCAATAGTACCCCAAACTTTTTCTTATAGAATATCAAAGTGTACTACTAGGACAAGCTAAATAATATAAAACTTTACCGAAATATTGCTGGTGTTAGCAGGAATAGTCTGTTAAATATTCAAAAATTTCAAAATAGGCAGCATTTCAATTATTTTTTTCTCAAAACAGCGTCACGGTTCAATAAAACAAAATATATCACGTAGTAGTTGGAAGTATGTACAAACACATGGAAAAGAAAAAAAAGTAGAGCCTCGTCATATTTTTAGAAAAAAAATGTCAAAGTCACAAAAAAGACTGTCATTTATCATACCTTTTCCCTATCAGAAAACGAAACATCCCGATTCTCTTTCCGCTAGCTATGTTTTTTCCCTATGAGAAAATGAAATATCTCTTTTTCTTTCCCCTTCCTTGTTCTAAATGGAAAAAAGGGAAATTTAAACGGGATATTTTGACTGTGAATTTTTGTAAATTTTGATATTATTTTTCTAAAAATATGACGAGGCCCCACTTTTTTTTCTTTTCATGTGTTTGTACATATTTTCAACTACCTCGTGATACATTTTGTTTTATTGAACCGTGACGCTATCTTGAGAAAAGACCATAGCTGCCAACTTGTACGGATTTTTGCTACCACTAAAATTTAATAGAAAGTTTTGCCTAATTCAATCGCCGAATTATAGTAAATTTTGATAATTAAATAAGCCAGAAATTTCTTTTAAATTTTAGTGGTAGCAAAAATCCGTACAAGTTGGCAGCTATGAAAGACTAATTGAAATGTTGCCGATTTTAGAATATTTGAATATTTAACAGACTATTTCTGCTAACAACAGCAATATCCCGGTAAAGTATTATATGATTTAGATTGTCCTAGTACTACACTTCGATATTCTATAAGAAAAGGTTTGTGGTACTATTGCTTTAATAATAAAATACGAGCGGAAAACGGACAAAAACGTCATTTTCATTGTATTTTGAGGCAACATAACAATGTAAAATAAAAAAACAATGCCCCATGGAAACGAATACAGTTCACTAAGCAGGTAGTGTTATACTGCTTTTTCATCACAAAAGAATTTTGGGATGTCGTTGCTTTCCCAAGCTTTAGCACTGCAAACATACTCGCATTTCACTTTTCATGAAAAATGACGGTCACAACCTTGAACTTTGACATTTTCTACAGGGAAGGGAAAATTTTTTCAGGGTTTCAAAATTGCACATTATTCCTTAAATGTGATCTACTTCAACATAAAAAAATATCAAGCAATCAAAAATTACAACTATCGCACTTGTGATTTTCAAAATAATGGCTCTTAATAGCCGCCTCTCTGGTTTTCAAATACAATCAAAGTTCAAGTGTCGTTTCATCTACTTGTATGAAAAAATTAAAGAGATAAAAGAGCGAAATGAAATAACACAAGGTCTTATTTTGCAATAAGCTGATCGCCATAAAGAAAAAAGTGTATATACAAGCGAGTAGTACCACTATTTAATATGTAAATAAATATATTGAAACTTTTTATGGTGAATTCCATTGTATTATCGAATTTAAGTTATTGTTTATTCTAGTGAATTTTATTATGAAATTAAATTTCTGTACATGGAAATGTCTGAGTTATTCAATAAGCAGGAATCTGTTTTTATTTCCTTTCTATAGAAAACACCTTAAAGAATTTAAGCAATGTTAGATAATAATTAACTCGGAGAAATGAAGAAAATTTTAAGTTGCAAGATTAAGTTACGAGATTACCGTGATTAATTTTTGAAGTAAATTACCAACTTCTCAAAATATACTTTTCTGCGATACTTTTGAAATTTCTTAAATTCTTGTTTTTAACCATTCAAGGCAGTCCTTTGATACTTATAAGAAAATATAATGCTCATTGATAAAATGAAGTAAGTTTTTCAGGATGGTTTGATTCGCTTATGCCAAGATTAAACGATGAGCATATGCTAAACCAACCCCTGCCCAGGATACAAAATAAATGAAATATGGCCAGGTCCTCAATTTGAACTAAATAATAAAAAAAAATATTTGATAATTTTAACACTTCAATAAAATTATATGAAAATTATATTTTATACATTTATAAATACCAAATGTCCCTATCTGTCAGCCACTTTAAACTATTATCGCGATATATCAGCAATATAAATGCTAACTTGTTGATATATTTCGATATTAAATTTCGGATATCACCCAGCCCTAAAGCGTGCGAAACAATTTAAAAATAAACATGTTTTATAACTAAAAAAATCTTTAAAAAGATATTTCTAATTACTTATAGGCTGCTGTTTTTACTATTTTATGGCAATATCGTTAAAAAAATGAGAAATTTGATACTCATTCTATTTTTTTTTTTTAACCTTTCAACAATTATTTGAGGGAATTCAAAACACAACTTTTCCGAAATTGTTGCAAACAATATCCTTGTTATTATGAGTATATTTGTCAAGATTTGAAAAGATTTGAAGAGAAAGGAATATTTCAGTTATGAGTAAAGAACAGTAATTTCAAAGCTATAATATGCCACAGACTACATTATTGTAAAAATATATGCATGTTTATTGTATATGTAATATTATATGTAATATATCCGTGTTTATGTTTTGATTCACATAATTTCTGAATAAGAATTTTCGCCTTATTTAATGAGAGAAATATGCAGTTAAATGAGGCGATGATAACTGTTCCGAAATAATGACACTCAAACTTAGAAACTTACGTATTTTTCCCATTTCTGTCATTATGTAAAATTGAAACTGGTTTTCAAATGTTGCTGTATGTGCAGAGATATATGCGAAAACTTATTATCACATCACAAAAGTAATAAAAATTAAAAAATTATGTTAATTAAAAAGAAACTTACATTCTTTTCTGAAAAAAGCCGCGGAGTCTTTTAAATATTTTCATAGTGATTTAATATTATTCTTAATGCAAAATTTTATATTATAAAGATTTTATGAAATATATTTTTAGTCACTTAAATATTGTTATTTTTGGGAGAATGTTAAATTATTTCATAAATATATTTGTTGGATTTTTTGACAATACGCATTGTTGCAGAAGTATTGTTGAACAAAATGCAGTAAAATGATAGCATTGTTAGTTTAAAACATGTTTAAAAATATACGTGAACACAAAAACTTGACTGATGAATGATTGTTGCTGTGAAATTAAAATGAATCATTTTCATCATTGTTGTCAGATTAGTTATTGCTATTATAAGATCTTATTGTAAACAATTATTGAGAAATATAAAGAATTCCATTCATGTGATAAAAAGAATTTCCGTAGTAACTCTGTGCAAATTATTGTAAAAGTATGTGATTAATACAAATCAATTAGTCATAACAACTACTAATAAATATTATACTTAAAGTTATCTTACAGAAATTGTCACAAACTTTAAAATATTTAATGCTAACACCAAATTTTGATATCATATTTGTATTTTTCGCCAAATATTACCAAACCGGAATCAATCGATGCAGTGTTTACAGTTACAATAGTTAAGGTTTAAATTTTAGAACACCCATGTTAAATTCATTAGAAAAAGTTCAAAAACAGATTGCAATGTGGGTCATTTTTCTATCAGAGTTTTTTTCAACTGTGGACATTTGGCGGAAAGAGCTGTAATTTTATATTCGTATATTTAAGCTTTTGCAAACCCAGATTTTTAAAAAATGGATGGACTTCAATTTATATTTCCGTTGAAAATTATTTAAAAAAAAAACATATTTTTTAATTAATTAAAAGAAATGAATTGTAACATATTCATTTTTTGAACAGAGAACTTTCAAATAAGCAAATCACGTTGCATTCATGTTTAAAACTCTACCCGCATTCCTATGTCTTTCGCAACAATAAAAAGGGAATTAGTATTAATTGTTCCAAACTTCAGTCCTACGTGAGATTACTTGATTTAATTATTTTCCTTTGATATCCTAAGGTATAGAATTTGATACAGAAATTTGAAAAAGATACTGAAATGCAACAGCTTCATGATTAAAAATGCGTTTTTTTATTTTAAACTCGACGTAATTTTCCGATCATTTTTTTAAAATTAGTTATTTTCCATTGCAATGAGAAAATGGTATCCGTATTGACATGGTAATTCCATTGTTTATCAAAATCGGTTCATTAGAAAGATTAGGCCAGATGACTAAAAACAACGCTGTGTATTAAATTTATAGATTGTCCGAATGTATTTACATATGTTTGTGTCTCTATTCTAAAATTCAGAATTTTTTAAAATTATTTTTAGATGCGTTCATAATTATATAAATAAGTAGCACTTATTGTCGTTGTCTAGTTCATTCATCTGTCTGTCTGTCCTTCTGTCCACATGTAAAAGCACAGAAACTGCTAAAACGAATGGTTTGAAATTTAATATATATAATTGTTGCTGAATATTGTCGAGTCATTTCAAATTTGATGAAAATAGGACGTTTAGTTCAATTACAGGGACAGCCAAATGTATCCCGTTACATTAATGCCAATGGAAAGAATAGTTTCAAGTGAATTTATTTATGTTACACCCATTTGAACATAATGAAATTCATGTGCATTTATGAAGTGTACTAAAATATTCATTCTGTAGAATATGCGATGGAAAGAATATTTATTATTCATTTACAGGATCACGCAAATGAATTCCGTTATATAATGGTATAGGAGGAAACATTGTTTTCGGCGTATTTTACTTATGTTAAACTATTTCACTCATAATGAAATTGACATGCTTTGCTGAGGTTTACTACAAGTTACGTCCTGTATAATAGAAAGTGCATTGTATTAACAGGGACACACAAAAGCTTTCGGATATTATACAGTATCCGAAGTAATGTATATATTACCGATGATTGCTGGAAGTGCATTTTTAGTTGTGATATGAGTTTTTATTTAAATGTTTGCATATAACGTTGTGTCCGTATTATTGAATTTAATAAATATAATAGTAATAAATTTTGTATTCATGCATTATCGGATAAAAATGCAATAGCTCTTGCACTTCCAAGATGTCAATATTTATAAAACTTCGTTATAGTGCAAACGCACATCATTTGCAACGTTTGACGTAAAATTTCCAACTTGTTTCTATATTCTACAAACATATCTTGGTATACTAAATGTAGTTCAGCGTAAAAATGCATAACTCATTTAAAATCCACCTTCAAGCTATTTTCGTTCATACTCTGTAACCTTTACGAATTCTTTTCTGTTATTCTGTATATGATCTACAGCATTTGTACATACACCGTAATATGCAAAAATTTTAATTAAACTTAAAATCTCATATCACAGCTGAAAATGCACTACCAGTAATCATCGTTAATATACAGTATTTCGGTTACAGTATAATATCCGAAATCGTTTGTGTGTCCCTGTAAATACAATGCACTTTCTATTATACAGGAAGTAACTTGTAGCAAACCTCAGCAACGTATATAAACTTCATTATATGCGAAATAGTTTAACATAATTAAAATATTCCGAAAACAATGTTTCCCCCTATACCACTATGTAACGAATTCTTTTGTGTAGCTCTGTAAATGAAAAATAAATATTTTTTGCACCGCATGTTGTGCTGAAGGTATATTTTAACGAAGTGCATACCAATTTCATTTTTTTTCGAAAGGCTGTAAGATCATTAAAATGCACTTGAAATAATTTTTTCTCATTGACCGTCATGCAACGGAAAATTTTTGACTGACCCTGTCATTAAACTATACATACACTTTCCATAAAATTTGAAATGACTCAACAGATTTTTTGCAAAAATTATATATTTAAAATTTCAGACCATTCGGTCGGGTAGTGTTTGCTCTGTTATACGCGGACGGACGGCAGACAGACGGACCGAACGACGACTATAGTTACTACGTATTTATATAATTACGAACGCACCTAAAAATGCATTTTTAAAGGAAAAAAAATAAATTAAATTTCTAACTATATAAGAATATAGACAATTTCTTAATCTATCAATTATTTGTACTTATAAAAGATTTCTATTAAAAAAACGATCGTCTTTGTAAAAAGAAATATATCTTAGGAATGAGTTTGTAATTTTGCAAATTTTTAAACTTCAGGTTGACTTGCACCTTATACAAATGGAGTTAGAAATAAAGTGGAGTAATAAAGTGAATAAATAAAATAATCATGAATAAAAATGAATAAAAATGAACAGAATATAAATACTACAAACAAATGAAAACAGTGGGGTCATGAATAAAGAGGAGGACGCATATAGTGAATTGTCTACCAGTTGTGAGTGAAGTAACTGCGGTTGTTGTCACAAGATGGCGGCTGTTTTTTAAAGCAGATCCACAGTTTTTGATGAGCACCGGTGAAAACTTCCACCAGTAAGCTTGTATAGGAAAGTTCGTCTTATTTAAGAGCCTTATTCATGGAAAATGTCTCTCACAAATGCGGTAAAAGATTTCTATTTCTTTGTACTGGTATCAGTTTGCCAGGTATTATAATCTTTTTTTCACCGACACTGACAGTCTTGATTGTCACACTATGACTCAACTACTACCGCTGAAGTGAACTTCCAACAGTAAAAATGAATATCAGTATTGGCCATTATTTTTGACTGAAATTTTCCATTGATAAAGCGTTTGACTAAAGAGTAAATTTCTACTTAAATTGACTGGTGCAAGTTTTCCCCGGTGGCAATGAATCCCTGCGAAAGCGGTTACAGTTGAAGCTTCACTCTTTTAAGTATATGTCAGTTCCTCTTTCTTAATAGTTCCATGCTTATATATTCTATTTCCATACTTACGTGCCTTTTTAATATAAAAAATTCGAATTTCTAGTTAACATATAATAAGTAAAAACAATAATTTTCATCTCATAGAGTACAGATTCTTATAAAACTACACACCTTATATCTATTTAAACATGTATTAAAAACAACCGTATTTGTACCATTTCGTATTTAAAAATAGAATACACAAATGCGTATGATTCTCTCAAGGACAACTCTAAGTTTAAAAAAAAAATAGTGCTGAAGACGTTATCCGGTACTTTTTTAAGTAAGTAAAAGGGGTTACAAAGTTATTGCCCCCCCCCCTTTCCCTTCCCAAAAAAATCTTTACTTGAGTGTACGCAGTGGTGGAAATTGGCGCAGAGGAGGAGCCTATTGACACCACTAAAATTTGATAGTATTCTTCATCTTAATAAAAACGCAGAAATTCTGTCATTAGATGAGGAGAAAAATACCACTAAAATTTAGTGGTGTCAATAGGCTCCTCCTCTGCGCCAATTTTCCACCACTGGAGGACAACAAGTGGGATTAGCACTGAGCTCCACACAAACATTAACTGTACAGTTTAAAAATATATAAATACCTCCTAATTCTGCCGAAAATCGTCGTTTTAGTACCAATCGTATGCAATAACTTTTATCATTAAATGTTACGCAAAGATTAGAGTCTAGAGGCCGCATACATGATAAAAAGTGTAGATCTTTCTATTTTAAATAGCAACACAAAGTTTCGGCACTTCATTTGAATTTCTATGATCACAACAGACTGAAAAAATTATAGTTTACGCATTTTTTCTTAAATCTTCACACAGTTATAAAAGTAATCGCTGTGTGAGTTTATTGTATAAATGTCGAAAAATAAAATAATGATGTTGCAGGAAAAGGACCGGAAACCATGATTTAGTAAGATGAAAAAAAAATAAATGCAAAATAGATTTGATTACACATACACACAAAAAAAAGAACATACAATTTTCGGGGTATTTTTTTCTGTAAAAGCCACGAATAAAATAATATGGTCCTCCCTTAGATTTGCCTTAGTAATAAAACATCTTTATATCTCAAAACACGGAGTAAAAGTCTCAAAACCGAATGGCAGAAATATCTATAAAAGCGATGCTACGTTTTTGACGACGCTGATTTGCTTGGTAAAAAATCAATGTAGGATCTAATTCTGGATTTTTTATATTTATAATATGAAAATATTAATAATTTTCGTAATAAAAAATATTTTTTAAATGAAAAAAATGGCTAAATTATATTTGAGTACCTTCATTGCACTGCATTAAAAAGTCCAATTGGATACATTTTTGTTAAGATAAAAAATTAAAGCTTTGTCGCATTGTTTTAGCATTAAGATCCTCAAATTATGACATCTTCTAGTTCTATGAAGATTTAACCCTCCGACTGTCTTGGAAAAGGGTAAATTTGTAATGTTGTTTTCTCTGCATTTTGTTTTAAATGCTAAAAATAATGATTGTTTGAAAATTTTATAAAAAAACTTAATAACGAATATGAATGCAATCCTTGGAAGTATTAATCATTGTTCAATGTATTAAAAATACATTAAATCAATAGAATTATATTACTTTAAATATTGCTTGTATTGCAGTGAAACCTGGAGCTTAGTAAACGTTAACACGGGCTTGTCAGTGAGGGGGTTAAGACAAAATGCATGAACTGCATACCGAAATCCAACAAGAAATCCAAATAATGTGCGAATTAATGTTTTGTGAAAGAAAGTTGTTACAGTGTGTAATATTTTGAGAGTACGACACCCTAATATATGGATAACATTTGATAGTAGACTTTATTGCCAATCGATTGTTACTAAAGCCCGAATGAGAACCTGTAACAAAAATTAAGTTATGGGCCTCTATGACGTTTTCGTAAAGAAAATTTGTATTAATTTCAAGCTAAAATATTCAATTTTTGGCTGTAGGACCCACTTTTGGAAGTGTGGGCTCGGATAGCAGCTCGTTTGTCCTGTCGATAATTAGGCCCTGGTCAGTATCATTATCATCCACATACGAATATTTGTGGCAAAATTAATAGTGGATAAAAAATTTTCCCTCGACTATACATTCCCTTAAAAATCATTTTTATATGGATCTAATATTTGAAGTTCTATTAGCTTTTTGAGTTATTTTCATTACTCGTGAGTATCCCAGCTTTTTTCAAACATTTTATTCCCTACTGTAAAATAGCGTGAACATAAAGAAACAAAAATGCCGAAAATATATATCTTTTCTCTCGTATCAAGGATATAAGTTGAAAACCCGATTTATAAATAAGAACATTTTTACCGACCCGACAGAGAAAATAAATATAACTTTTCTGAAATAGAATAAAGCATCTGAATTTTCGAAAGAATATTTATGGTGCATACAATGTATGCGCTTTTCTTTCTGAAACAGTTACTGAGATTTGCAGCACAAATAATTTGAGAATAAAACTTGTTTTATACGCAATTTAGAAAAATGTATACACTGGAGATCATGGCGTCACGGTCAAATTTGAAAATTATCTTTTTATAACAACTTAAGAAAGGGATATTTGTTCACAAATGATATCAACAATTATAACAAGTTGGAAATTGCTCGTCAAATGTGGCAAATGAGGTGCGTTCGTACTATAATTAGTTTTATAATTATTTTTTGCACCCCATATTGTACTGAATGTATATTTTTTTGCACTTCATAAGTGCATAGTCTGTAACATCATTAAAATGCACTTGCAATATTTTTTTTCCCATTCCCCGTAATGCAACGGAAAACTTTTGACTGTCCCTGTCATTAAACTATACATCCGATTTTCATAAAATTTGAAATGGCTAGACAAAATTTTACAGCAATTATATATTTAAAATTTCAGACCATTCGTATTCTGTAACATCATTAAAATGCACTTGTAATAATATTTTCCCATTGGCCGTAATGTAACGGAAAACCTTTGACTGTCCCTGTAATTAAACTATACATCCGATTTTCATAAAATTGGAAATAGCTCGACAAAATTTTGCAACAATTATATATTTAAAATTTCAGACGATTCGGAAGGCTGTAACAACATTAAAATGCACTTGCAATAATTTTTCCCATTGGCCGTAATGTAAAGAAAAACTTTTGACTGTCCCTGTAATTAAACTATACATCCGATTTTTATAAAATTTGAAATGGCTCGACAAAATTTTGCACCAATCATACATTTGAAATTTCAGACCATTCTGTTGGGTAGTTTTTGCTCTGTTATATGCGGACGGACAGACGGACAGACGGACAGACGGACTGAACGACGACTATAGGTGCTACGTATTTATATAATTACGAACGCACCTAAAAACATGGCTTATGAGCTGTTATACCTGATTAATGTATCTATTAAAAAAGTGCGTCTGAAAGTCCTATATCAAATACGTTCCTTTCTTTTTTTATACTAGGGGGCTCGGCCCCCTACGAGCTACGCTCGCCAACCCCCGTTCAGACACCGCATTTTCTAAAAGCACGCTAATTTGATTGGCTTTAAAAAGATTTTGAAAGATTGAATTATAATTTAAAAAACAGTGGCGATCTCCCTATAAACGGGTTTCTATTCATTTCTCTTTGATTGGGGAATTTTAAGGAAAAATCAAGTGCTGTTAAAAGATGCAATGGCTGTTTTCGTTTTTGATTAAATAAAATCATTAAACATTTCAAAATAAGCTAATATAAAATGAATTAGGTAAACAGAGTCTTTGTCTCCCGGTATTTTTAACAAAGCGAAAAGAAAGTTCTTTCTGACGTAATTTTCACCAAACTTTTCTTTCTCTTTTTAATTTTCACGTGAAAATACTTTTGTTAGAAATGAAATATTATTTGCTCTGTCCCAGCATAAATAGTGGAAAATATCATCTCGAAATATCAAATAAATGTCTCGCGCAATTTTTAAATTTAAACTGTTTTGCAATATTATTTTTTGTTCATTTTACATAATAAGTGTAATGTGACGTAAATTCTCCTATTTAAGACTTCTAACGCATGTTAATGAATTTATTATTTTACAATATCCTTTCTCTGTTAAAATTTACGTGTAAATATAGTTCTTATAAGGTAATTTTCAATAAGTTCCTGCTTTTTATACGCAATTATTTAATTCTAATTTGAAAGTTTCTTTTCTGTTTATAATAGCCACGTGTAAATAAATTTTTAATTTGAAGCAAACATTATTTTTTGCGTTGTTTATACAGTTGGCAACAGGTTAAATTAGTACAATTTTCTAAAATAAGTAAAAATTATCTCTCGAAATGCTGAAAAATGGAATTTAAAATAGAAATAAAACCTCAAAAAATGAGTCGAATTAAAAAAAAAATAAATGAATTCTGCACACCGAGAAATTATAACGTATAAAATGATCTAAAAATTATTAAATTCCGATGTATGGTTTTTGCTCCTATAAAACTTTTTTAATGGAACGATTTTGTCCAACTTTAACATTAAATATCTCTCAAAATAATTCTTCGATTTGAAAACTGTCTTAATCAGCGTGTTTATTAAACATTTATCTATAATACAGCCGATTTTCATATTTTTGTATGCAATATCTTTCTTAATATTAACGGAGAAAGACTTCCGGTCACAAAAAAAAATTCAAAACCGGCGGCGGCGGTGACAGCGGTAGTTACTTTTTTTTAGAATAGATAGATATCGCAGATTAATTGAAAAATCCGGCTCTTTGCTAACAGCTAGGTCTAATTGGAAAATAGTCTGTCATTTTACAATCAGCTTGAAATTTACTAGGCTTACTGCAAAGAGTCTACGCAGTTTTAGATTAAGTAAGAAAATACCAATATTTCCCATTCAGCCTGATATTTTTCAGGCTTGTTGTAATGAATCCTCTTTACACGAAACCGCTTTAAAGCTAAGAATGAAAGCTTTATTATTTTTTATATCAGTTTTTAAATAATTTCAAATGCATTTAAAAGCTAGATTGCTAACTCATAACATAGTATATATTTTGCATTTAATACATGTTTATACCAGGTAATTGTTGCAGAATTAATTTAGACACCTCTTTGAATTTTTATTATTATCATTATTTCTAAAATGTGAGAAAAGAAACCAATGGGAAAACTAACACTATTGAGAATAGAAAGTAATTCGATATTGTATGGCTAATTTTTAATTCTGTTTTTATTATAAATTTGTACTCACCGTCTTTGCTTTTATTTGAATCAACAGTGTAAATTTACTTAATTTCAAAAACTGCATTTCACGACAGAAACAACGTAATTAAAAAGCAATTGATTGTGAGAGTGAAATGAAATCTATATGAAAATATACATTTTTGAAAAATAATTTTAGCACAAAAACTTTTTATTTAAAAAGATACTGTGCGTTTAAAATATTACAAACAGTCACCAAATCTAATTATACTGTAATTTCTGTAAACAAAATATATGGACTAAAAGCTTATAAAAGCTTATAAAAAAGCTTATTTAAATTTGAGCACTTCATGAGTTAAAGACAGAGGTGTTTAACCCGGGAACGCTCGCGCATATCCAGGATATGAACGATTAACATTTTGCCACCAATAAATTCAAATGAAAATCGCCATTTTATTTAATCGTTGACATTGCTCACAAAAATAATTTGACGATTACTTTTTGAAAATTAGTGGTGAGAAATGTAATAACCGTGCCCAGCCTGGGTATGACATACTCTGCGCGAGCAATCTCGGGTTAAGAATGACGGAATAAGATCGTGTTACTTTAGATACAAGTTCACCAAACATAAAAAGAAACTATTGATATAATAGTCAATCTTTTGTTATTTAGAAGAAAGTAGAAAACGCAACAAAAATTGAAACAAATCCTCAATTTAAAAAATGTTGTATTCAATATTTATTTCATCGAACATTAACCACATCCCCTTAATAAATTTCAATTCTTCAATTAATTTAATTCCAGAAGAATTTTTAATACACTCCATCATTAAACAGTTTTCATTTCCAATGTTCTGTCTAGCGTGTCTCAACTTTGAGACGTCTGGCGTAACTCTTTAACTTTCAGCGCAGTGAATTGGAAGTTGTTCCAATTCTGTTTTACACGATGTTACTCGGGATTAGAACAACTTAAAAGAAATAAAATATTTGTCAGCGGCGTATGAATTTTACCTGAAAACACAGGATGATATGAGATCTGAGACTAGCTTCTAAACTTTTATTTAAGGTTATCGGATCTCAGTAACTAAATAGAAAATGTGGATTCAAGAGAGTTTAAATTGTTTAATTTCTAATTTTACATATAAAAATTACGATCTTTTAGAAGTTTTGTGATGTGAAAAACTTGATACTCTGTAATTATGAAGATGTGAGATAATATATTTTGCCTAAATGACATCGCTTCTATAGCCGTTTGTATCGTCTATCTAGTTCTTAATTTTTTGCTTTGCAATGTATTTTATTTTCAAGGGACTTTGAATATTCTGTTAATAATGTAAGTCTATTGGCTAAAATGTGCGCTGTAGCATACATCGAATGATTTTAAGTTCTAATTTTCTGTATATTCTTTACAAAAACGACAGAATATTTCACTTGAATACATTTTTGTTCGGGATTCTTTTAATTTTTAAGTAAATAATTTTTAATTTCGAATGAAGATTGTATACATTGAATCAATATGTTTAAAGAATACATTGAATCTGTTTACAATAAGATTTATGTAAGAGTATATGATTCAAATTTAGACAATTTCGCGTATGTCAAACCATTTAAGCAGTTGTTGGCCGGCTTACCCTTATTTGGAGTATTTCGTGGTGCACACAAAATATTTTCCTATAATATATAAATTCATTTTCAAATTTAAATTAATTTGAGGAATTTAAGGATATTGCAGATTGGGAAGCTCATTCACGCCCAATTGTTAGAATTCGGAACACTACGATCGCACTCTAAAAATCAAAATTCATTTAACCGTAGATTACCTTCATAAAATAATATGTTATGCTACAAACACTGGGAAAAATTTTCCAGCAATTTATGTGTATCTTGTTTTTTGTTTTTGTTTTTTTTTTAAGTGTAATCTGAGGCACATTTCTTTAGACACCCAATCAATGCAACAAATCTAATTTCGTTGAAATAACATTATGTTTAGTATAATGCATTTTTAGCAGGTTTCACATACAAGAAAGAGAAATCCAAACTGCAAAGAAAATAGATTCATTTTATTCAAAACAAAAGGGAGCAAATAAAACAATTTCTTGTAAATAAATACTAGTATTTGTACTATAGATATTTTGTCCTGACTTCTAAATTAAAAATCCATTTTAATACACAAATACAGGAAACGGTAAGCGGATTTCATCTAAAGATCTAACTAATTAAATCGCAGTTATTACATAAAGTAAAATTTTGCTTTCTTTCAATAGCAGAAATTCAAAAAAGAGAAAAAGATGTTTCCTCGTTATTTATTAAACGTTCAATCTATTTGTTATCCTCAGAATGTTCTAAATAACACTCGAAAGTGAAGTTATGCAATTTTGATGTACCCCGATATTTTGGAGGGATTTATTAGTGTTTCTCAAAACAAGTTGCAATAAATAAAGAATGTAAATACATCATTATTGATCGAACATTCATTCTTTAAATCGTTTACCTATTTATATTCATTTTTATATTTTTAAGTTGCAATGGCATTTTTTCAAAAATTCCGGTGCTGAAAATGTTTTATTGCGCGGTAAAATGAAATTTTCATTATTTTACTTGTTAGAGTATGAAAAATTCTTCTAAATAGAACTCACAGGATCCAGCGAAGGTATAACAGTTTCAATTCCTTGACTTTTTTGAAATAACTAGTTTTACGTAAATTGATTTTCATTTGATGAAGAACAACTTGCGGAATGTTTTTGCTGTTAAAAATAAAATTCTAAAACTAACGGTTTAGGAAGTAGTTATTGATTAACGATAAGATGGGTCAACCCGTGTATACAAATTACATTTATTCACGTGAAAAAAACCGCCTTTTCCATATGTCAAGAAATGCTTACAGTTTTTCTTGCGGCATTTCTCTGTCTTTTTTTTTTTCTACGTAGGTTGTTGAATACAAATTTCAAATTAATATCGAAATTTGTTTTCAACAACCTCGAAACCTCGAAAATCTAACTTATAAAAACTGTTCTTGTATCTGATCTTGTTTTGTCTGAACTCTATCTGATATTTTAAGATAATTTTCGACAGAAAAAGAAATACAATGTGTTATTTTTCATGGCAGTTAATTACAATCAATTCTAGTGATTTTCTTAAAGCCGTAAGCCGCTTAAGTCGTATTTCCGGTTAAATTTGTTTTCCTCATCCGTTACTTGAAATTAATGTTACCAAACTTTACAACATACTTATAACTACTTAAAAGACGACACAAACATATAAAATATTATTTAATGCAACCCTGAGACTTTTAGAACACACACGCGTTCATTTTCAAAGGGAAAAGGTGACTGACTGGATAGAAAATAAATTTTAAAAACTGAAACAAAATAGTATGCATGCGCAAGCAGAGTTCAGTCCATTTCTCTGCAGAGGGGTGAAAAGATCAGTTCATATTATCAAGAGTTTTTGAAATATTTAGGATATTATACCAAATCACGTGAATATTATAAGAATTCCTTAACGACATTAGTTTTTAATACTGTGTTTAGACTCTATTAATGTTACCAGCATCGCTTATTATTTAGCGAATAATGCATACATTTTTTTTCAAATTAGTGGGCAGGATGGAAACTATTTTTGATGTTATTTCTTCGAAAGCTTCTTTGGTTATAAAGAAATCAATAAATTTTCTGTGGCAGTGATGAAATGAAAAAAAAAATCTCGCTATAAAAAACATTATAGATTCGAAAATTACTATTGACTGTTCACTCATAGTAATTAAAATGTCATGTACAGACCAAATTTTCGGGTATGTCGCAAAACAGATAGTTAGTGAGGTAAAAATTAATTTATTGAATTATCGTAAAATAAAGTGAGAAAAAACTTTAAGTTAAATTCTGCAAGAACTGCATTTTTTTCATACATAAGTAACTTATCCTCATTTTCAGGATTAGTAAATTGCGTTTAACTGGCTTTTTCACTAAAATTATTGGATTAAGAAAAGGTTATTTATTTAGTATGAAGTCGGAACTTATTTAATTTCTGTCAGAAACTGAATTCTGTTTATTCTGCTAGACGGATTTGTTTACGCAATTGAATTGCTTACAATGTGTAATGCTGACTTTAGTGAATGACGCATCCCTTTGAAGGCCGCACTAATGGAATTTCCCTGTGTATATGCATAATATAATGTCTATGTAATGTCGATTAAGGGTTAACTAATCTACTTTTTTAAACTGTAAAATGATATTTCAGGTTTAAAACTTTCAAGCATATAGTGTATGATACAGTTAAATTTTCTTATATACTAATTTTAGGTTTCACAATAACATTTTCAGTTTCTTTTATTACTTAAAATTTCAATAAATTTCCAGGAAAATTAAAACTATAAAATACGCGAACCACGCAAAGGTTGGGTTTCGATAGTTGATGGTAGGGACAAGGCAAAAAAAGATCACCTTCGATAATTTCATGAATTTAAAAGGTAGATTATTTTTTTATAATAATTCATAGTTTTAATTTTAAATTTCACGAGATTTTGAATACTAACATCTAAAACTATAGTTACATTGCAAAATCCCTTCCTTGTAAATTTTAAACCTGTGATGATTAATAGATAAGGTTTGTGCAATGCTAAAAGTATAACATTGTAAATTACAATTTTAATTAATTTTTCAACTACTTTTCAGCAGTGAAATTACGCCATTGTAAATTATTTATAAAGATTACCCTAGTTTAATATAAACGATACTAACCATAATTTTGTATTGATTTGTTGGGTCATAAATATAATTATCATAAGTAAACTGGATCATAAATATAATTTTGTTAACCGTAACATTAGATGTCATTCCCGATCATTTGAGCAAATATAGGGAATAGCAAAATGACGTAATAAAAAACAGCTATTGCCTATTATTACTCAAATGATTGAGTAGGACATCCAATGTTAGGATCAACAAAATTATATTTATGATTTGCTGGGAATTGTTCGCAGCCAGAATCTCGAAAAAAATGTACACATAAAAAATTCCATAGCCCTGAAACGATTTTATTGCTCATCATCAGGTAACTGTCAAATATTAAAATTCATCTGAGCGTAGCTAAACATGTTGTTTCGGACTTAAAAAACTGCAGATGCGTGATTTTTTATTTTATTGTATAATATTTATTTTAAGTACTGATATATTAAAACACTGGTACTAATTATACTGATATATTTAGTACTGATAAAGTAAAATAATTCGAGAACGCCTGTAATTATGAAAATTTACATCTTATAACCCCTTAACGATCGCATTAAATTACGGTTTAAAAATTCAAATTGCTTATTGGCAACAATTTTTTGAAAACGAAATAGTCACCTTTTTTAATGACAGGTAAAATGACACCACAATAAAACCAATTGCATTATTTGAGAAAACTGGTGGGAATCAAACAATTTGAATAAAGGACACAGCCCGCGAATATCACGGGAGCGAGAATAAATATTTTTAATGTATAAATGTTTTTGAATACTTTTTCTGGTGTCGGATTAATTTTTTTACATGTTGCTGCTAAACGATCGAGTTTCGCGCGCAAATTGCCCATAAGGTTCCCAACCTTTCCTTGACCACCGCTTCCCCTTACGACAATAGTTCATAGAGCTGTGTAGAACTCTATAGAATTCTTTACAAGTTCTATAGAACAGCCTTTTCATATAATACTATTTCTATAGAGTTTTGAAGAGTTCTATAGAACACTTGTTATAAAGAAAAAGTTTCTATCGAATTCGTTAGAATTTTTTTTTTCTATGGAACAGATTTTCTACAGAGCATTATAAAACTTATAGAAGTTCTATAGACTAATGATTCGATAGATTATTTTTAAAAAACATACCTTTTGGTCTTTTAAAATTTATGTGTGCTAATTTATCTATACATATAGGGGAGACTAGGGAGGGTTGACCATAGGGGAGGCTTTACCCACCCATCAGTTTTCATATTTAACAGAATTTCAGAATTTTATTAATAGGTGTCAACCAAAGCTACTGAAATGCTCAAGCAACAGTCTTTGTTTCATACAGATAAACGAAACAGGTGTAGAAAAAATCAATTGTGAGGCGTTTTCAACCTAAAAGTTGTGTTTTTTAGAAATACATTGTAAGCTTTTTTCGGATAAAATATATCCGAATATATCCGCTTATTTAAATTAAAGTAATAATTATGTTTGGTTGTGGTTCATTAATTTGCTGTTTAATTTTTCAATCATTTACAATTTACTGTTAATTTCATTAAAATATTAATTCTAATTTAATAAAGTTTATTCACTAATGGTAATTCATCTAATTTAATAAGCTTTATTCACTAATGGTAATTCATTCTATTTAATAAACTTTATTCACTAACTGTAATTTTTATTCAAATATTTTAATCTGAAGTATAAAAATATTTAAACAATTACGCTTCAAGTTAATCAAATAATAATATGTTAGACTTTTATATATTTTTTCAAGTCTATATTAAAATAAGAATTATTTTTATCACCCCGCGTCCGATGCCGTCAGACTAATAAATTTTAACAGAAATCTGAAATGAATATCTTAACAAGATTTGATCTGTGAAGTTGATTTTTTTGAAACTGTAAATAATGTAGCACCAGTTCTACCAACAAAAAAATAAGTACATGCATAAATAAACAAATTGAATATTTTAACGAGCTTTTTTTTCCATAAATCTGGTTTTCTAAGTTACAAATGACTTCGGGTTTCATCATTTTCACAGTTGAGAATCAACCAACTTATAAAATACCGGGTGAGTCAAAAGTTCGTTAAAACTTTAAAATCTCGTAAAAAGGAAGAAATTGTGATAAAGGAGTGCGGTTTTCAAGAAAGGGCTAACATTGTAGTCGGATATTTTAGCAGCAAAAAAAGAAAAAAAAATATTTAAAAAACCAAATATAGAAGGCGCTAAACGACCCGAAACACAATGAACAGGACAATAAAACGCTCCATTCATTTGTTCTTCTAATAACAAATGTTCAACATGACCTCCAGAACATTCTACGACACTATTGTTGTCCTGTTCATTGTGTTTCGGTTCGTCAGCGCCCTCTACATGGGATTTTTTAACTTTTCTTTCTTTCTTTCTTTTTTTTTTTTTTTTTTTTTTGCTGTTAAAAAATATATCTGACCACCTTGTGAGCACTTTCTTGCAAACCTAACTTCTTTATCATAATTTCTTCCTTTTTTATGAGTTTTTAAAGTTTTAACAACTTTTGGCTCACCCGGTATATATGTGTGATTTCTATACAGTACAATAATTTTTATGCACTTTTAATGTTTGGGAACTCAAATCTTATCAAAAGAAACAAACTTAAAATTGTGTAATGATAATTAAAAAATGCAAGCTGTTGTAGAATGCACTTAAAATACTGAATCACTTTCGATCTCAAAAGCCAAACAGCATCTAGCGCGGTTAGTAATTGGGAGGTTGACCACATATAAACAGCTGCTTTTTGGCGCTATTCTAATATTTTATATAACATAATCGAATATTTTTAGAGAATATATTCTATGAGCTTTTCTATTGAAATTCTACATGTATTTTTATAGCGTTTGGTGAAACTAGCTAATAGAAAAACGGGCCATGATTCTAAAAGATTCTATAAAACTTTTTCTATAGATTTTATCTTATATAATTCTATAAGACATTTTTTTTTTGTAAGGGGCCGTTTGCAAAAAAAAAAAAAAAAAAAAAAAAAAAAAAAAAATTCCAATGCCTTCTCTTCTATAGTAGATAATTATATCAAACATTAAAATAGTGTAGCATATTATCTATACTTATTTTATCTGTCTATCTACTTATTAAGAATCACAAAGTAGACATTAATTCAAAGGACGATTCAAATGTAGTAAAAAATTGTTTATTAAAAAATTAAAAATAAACACAAAATCAATAACAAATAAAGATAATAATGAAATAGTTGAGGCTGATGGAGTTTTAAAAATTTATTAATGTACGGTTCCAATTTCGTTAACATGACTCGCAAATTGTCGCGTTCAGTAAAATGCAGACTGTACCTTTGTTACACTACATTACTACGGCACTGAACTCATGCTCAACCAAATAGGATGAAGGAAAAGCAATTGAAAATTTCCACACTTCCAAAGTACACTTGCCCACAATCCGGGCTAAAGAGCTAGTACTGATTGTTGAAGCCATTGAAGTCTTGTCTTCTCTCTTGGCATCCATTTCTGAATTTTACTTTTCGTGCGTAATATAGCAGATTTTCCACTTTGCGATTTAAAAAAAAAAAAAAACTTTAAAAATTTTTTATACGAATTCTATCGATTTTTCGTGTTTCACAGCGATTTTTAGACATCCATGAAAGAATTGCGGTAACCCGGTAATAATCTGGCTTTAGCCTAAGCAAATTATATTTTGTTAATAAAATGTTTTTCACTTAGCGTTTATTAGTTTTAGTGTTTATTCGTGTTTTGAAATTCGTAAAAGAAATTTGATTTTGGTCCTCATCTGTAGGTTTGTTTGTATAGAGTTTCATTTAACCCTTTCAGGGGAAGAAAATTTCTGTTTATAAAATGATGAAATAATCCACTGACACCAGAATTTTCAAACCAATTTCTTAGAAAATATAAACATGTTCTTTTGCACTTTCATTATAAAAGCAAGATTTTATTAACATATTATTGGTGACATTTGTCAGTTTTGGAATTCAAATTATGGGGTCACGCTGTGTGACCACCGCCCTTGAAAGGGTTGAAGATATATTTAAGTTTTCTATGGCGGGCCTGCATAACTGGGGTCAGCTAGTTATATTATAGTAATTTTCTAAATAAGTAAGCCACGCCGATGTTAGCGCGCCCATACTTACCTCTGTATCCACTACCGCCCCCCTGGAAGACTACAGCGCCCACAGGGAGGCGCTACTACCCCCTTTGGGAATTTATGCATACAGAACATAAATCCACAAAAAGGGCAAGGTTGAAATTACTTAATAATGTCTTTCTTAACCCTTTGAAGGGCGGTGGTTTATTTTCGGACCATTTATTTTTAATCATTAATTCCAACATTGACACCAGATTTTTGACTTAAAATTTTCGTTTAAAGAAAAGCTTTTATTCATTTTCAAATAAATATGTTTGTAAATTATGTTGCCATTCAATCATTTCAGCGTTGTATGTATAGACGGACTTTGCTCCTGAAAAAGTTAATGCTGCAGATAAGATCTCAATGCTGCACACACCTCATTGCAATCAATGACTAGTTGTGATGCATTATTTACAACATAATGAGAGGTACTTTTTAACCCCTTAACAGTGACATTTGTTTCCTTACAAAAAAATTAAAAATGGGGCTGGACACCACTTTTTCCATACTTAAATATTTATCTTACTTGATCGAAAAATATCTGACAATCAATAAAGATAAATTTACAGTTACAAATTAGTGGTATCAAAATGCTTTTAATAACGAAGCAAGCAAAGTGTTCTTGCCCGAATCCAGTTCGGGCCACACTGTTAAGGGGTTAATAGAGTGCGTTTAGTAGTTAAGTAAAAGAGTACAAAGACGTGCAGAATTTACCTAATCAATAAAGGAGATTTTTATTGTTAAAAAAGTGGTAGCAAACATAGAGAAACTGTTGGCAACTAGGTGGTTTTTTCTGAATGGTATTGTACATCTGATTTGATAATAGAATTATGTGACTAAATAAGGTGAAGATTACTATTTACAAATAATCGTTCCAAAACCATAAGCGCCTCTATGCACTCCGGTTTAGTATAACAAAAAATTAAAATGTCTATTAAAGAAACATAACATAACAAAATATTAAAATGATGTATTTTGGCTAATTCCATTGTTTTTTGTAGTGTAAGTCACACAGCTGATAATTGCTATGCTTATTGGCCACCGTTATTTTGGAAAAGTTTGCTTGGCCTTATTCAATTAATGACATATCTCCCGTAAAATAAGTTACATTTTCCATTCTAAAATACTGGTAGACAAAAATGTTAGCGTGTGACTTACACTACAAATGCTCATGGAAATAGCCTATAAAGGAAAATTCTGTTTACTCCGTATTACAGAATTACATTGTGATAAGGAAAATTTTGTTTTGTTATTTCTGAATTTTTATATAAAAAATAGTTTTTGAAATGCCGTAATAAAATTATAAAATATCTTTAAAATATACAGAATGATTTTTGTTCTGAAACTGAAGTGTTCAAGTTGTTTAAACCCATAGAATTTCTGCAGCATCTCTCTTTCAAATTAGAAATTTTTTATTGACTACAGTCATTCAGGGTAACTTTGAACCATGGGATGTAACTTTGCACCACCTCCTAAATTTCCTAACTCAATATTTTTGATTCCAAAAGGCTAAATAAACTCCAGAACCGTGCTCTGCTGGCAAGGGTCTAAACTGGGATTTCTACTTTTTATTTTAGAAAATAAATTAGCAACATTATGCGCATTTAAATGCATCATCTAACTATTTTTGTGAAGTACTGTTTCAAGTTAATCTTGAATGCTATTTTAAAGTTGTCGTAATCAAATTAAATTTTCATATTAAGTAACAATATACTCATTTATCAGACATATTATTATCTAAATGTTGTAAATGTGTTAATATTTTGTGATTATTTATTTATTAATAGTTAATAAAATGTCAAATAAGAAGGCAATAACATTTTACCATATTTTCAGGGTAACTTTGAGCCGGCTCAAAGTTATTCTGGCGTTTATAATTTACTGATTATAGGTCCTACTGTCAAAAATTTCCCATATTTAGACGAATATTTTATATAAATGCCGAAAGTGTGCATTAGATATAACATGTAAATATTTTCCCAAATATGTGTAAAATACATAACATTCATTTAAAGGCGTTATTCGGGGCGGAGCTAATCAAATTTGACATTTTATACATTCGACATTTTTTATTCTTTTTTGAATAATACTATTACTAGTATGTATTATTGTAACTATGGATATATTATTGAGTTAAAACATTGAAAATTGTTTTTTACTGCATTTTTATGTTTTATATGAACAATAAACAGTTTTTTTTCTAAATATTCATGGTTCTCTTCTTCCACTTTTCTTACGCATAATATTTGTTGTAATATCGCACCGTTCCTAAAACTTTTGTACTTTTCTACCAGTATTTTAAATAAAAATTCGTCGTGGTATACTCCTTTAACATCTATAATAGAATTATACAACAAAGATTATAGTTTTAATTTAGTGGTATCAAAGTGCGAAAATTTTAGGAACGCTGTGAGCCCTGGTAATATCATAAATTATACAAATCTTGCGATGTTGGGAGATGTAAATTCGGAGTCTTTACATATCTGAAAACATTTTTGGGGGTTCAAAGTTGTCCTAACTATAATTCTTTTTTTATAATGAATTATTTTAGATAATATTTATCATATGGTGCAAAGTTACCCTAAATGGCTGGGTAACTTTGAACCAGTTTAAAAATTAATTTTTTATTGCTTTTATCATCATTATTCCTTAATTTTTGATAGTCATACAATAATTTAGGATCATTTCTTCCCTTTTATGCCCCTAGTTGTAACAATATTCTTAAAATAAGAGTGTGGCATATGAAAATAGAGGAAATACGGATCAAAGTTACCCTGAATGACTGTACAGTTGTCCTTTTTTTTACATGCGGGATATGGGGTATGATGATGAGCTCTGCTACCAAAAAAAATACTTTGAAATGAACATTTTAACCTATATTTAAGGTCTAAATGTTGTATTGCCAAACGCTGTGGTTTATACAAACTTTAAGAAGCATCTCGCAACATAACTTCATAATTTCACCTTCTTCATAAATTTCATACCGCTACATTTGTTTTAATAATACTCACCAGCAAAATTATCTAACACATTATAAAAATAATAACCATGCCCTGCTTTTAGCAATATACAAGGTTCTTCTACAATAAGGTTGTTCCATTTGAAGGATAGCCAATCGCAGTAGAGCAGGACTGAAACGTCACGTGGCGGACAAGATCGGAGCTCGATCAGCCGTGAGACAGTAAATAGATGCGTAAAAAGACCGAAATACGAAGTAAATAATTTTTTTTAAAGCAGATTTTCGAAAGTAAATTGAACAAAATTACTTTCCTTAAAATAAATTGGACAAATACTGATTGGAGTTAATCAAATATAAAATACATAATGGTTAAATAATATCGCGATACGTTTGTTAACATTCAAATACTTAAGTAAATTCGCGAAAAAAATTACCTTTTTAATGTGCAAAATTACAAATGAAAACTTTTAAACTATTGTAAAATAAAATAAACGATTGAATTATATGAATATGATTACACAGGAGTAGTAATGAAAAGACTAGCATTATCAAAGAGAATAAATTAAACAAAACTCACACTTCAAAACTTTTAACAATAATGCATTGTCCAATTACTAGATATAAGTTTTCAAAATTTTTCGAATGTCATTATGCTTATACAGGATGAAAATAATACAAAAATATTACTCTATAATTAAACTAATTCTATTATGAAAAAAATATGTACTATACATATTATTTACATTATATTATTAAAATAACAATATCGTTATTTCATACAGTATTGAATTCAGACACTTTTCTCCGGGAGAGATTTCTGTGGCTCTGGGGGGGGGGGGGGGGGGGGGATTGCACTTTTTGACCATTGAAAACCCAAAATCTCAAATCTTCCGGAGGGGACATCGCATTGCTCTGGGGGAGGGATGTCCTCCCCTCGGGACACCCCCCTGAAATCAACACTGATTTCATGTATACAAAATTTCAGCAAAAACTGAAAAACTTAAAACAACTTCAGTATTAAAATTTCCATGTTATCTTATAAAACAGATCAAATATAACATTTCTTCATACAAATAGGGAACAATAGAAAGAAAATTTATGGAAGTAGAGTAGAGAGCCGATTATTGGAACCCCAATTAACCGAACTTCCAATTATCCGAACAGCCAATTTCTATAAAAAAATGTTTTTAAACCAAACTTCCAATTATCTAAACAGCCTATTTCTCTCATTTTTTTTTTTTTAAGATTTGTAAAAGGAACTCTGTTCAACTTTTAGCCAAATACAATGAATTTTCTCCTCTGCGAGTTTTGAACTTTGAACATTTTTTTCCCCATTTCATGGCGATTTGTCTGCATTTGTGAAAGAAATCCGACTTTAACAGTTTAGTCCAATATAGTAAATGCCTCTTCTTTTTCTTTCATTAAAGTTTATTCGGAATTTCTCGCGATTCTCTTATGCAATTTTTAGAGATTTTCCCGTTCTGCAGAAATTTTTTGACATTCGTAAAAGGAATTCGGTTTTAAAATTGCAGTAAATTTTGTCCTCTGCGATTTTAGTGTTTTTTTTTGCGATTTTCCAGAATAATAATCGCCAGGATGTCGATGCTCGGATTTGAGACTATGTACTGTATTGTTAAATCTGTATACTTGTTCTGTGAGAGTTAATAGAACACGTTGATATAGCGCATTCATTAGATTTTATTCAAAAAGTCTGTTTAAATAATAGAATAATTAAAATCATTCACAGAAAAAAAATTCCAACACAGAACAGCATACAGAATAATACTGAAACAAGCGAAGCGAGGCAAAGTTGTCCGCCACGTGACGTAATGCGCGAGCAGTTAAGAAATCTTTAGGGTTGGCGCATCGCACGAATGGTACCCCCCTGGCAATATATAGTTATTTGTTCTGTTTGCCATCGAGAAGCGGAGTTGCATTTGTGGCTTCGAATTGTTATGCACATAGCAAGTCCTAACACGTACTTCATTTCGTGCTCGCATGTCACATTTTCGAACAGATGTGTTTAACACCTTAATTCTCGCTCCCGTCATATTCATGGGCTGTGTCTTTTACTCAAATTGTTTGATTCTCACCAGTTTTATAAAATATTGAAATATCTTGGTATCGTTTTACTGTCATTAAATAAGGTGAATATTTCTTTTTGATAAAAGTGGTGCCAATAAGCAATTTGAATTATTCAACAGTAATTTAATTCGAGCGTTAAGGGGTTAATGTACGAACATAGCGAATGGGAAAATGTTGTTTCAAATCCCCGGTATATTGTAAGGGCTATATTAAATCGTCTCATTCTTTTATACCGGAGAAAAAAGATTTTTCTCAAAAACTAATTATCAGTTATTGTATAAATAATGATTATTCTCTATAAATATCTGATTGATTGAATTTATACAAGCAGGAGTTAATTATCCTTCTATATATAAAAACTATATAGGGGGGCTCTGCCTCTGACGAGCTACGCTCGCCTACCCCCGTTCCGACTCCCTAGATTCTAAAAGTAGGATAATTTCATCAACTTTAAAAAGATTTAATTATAATTTAAAAAACAGTGACGATCTCCCTGTAAACGAGATTTTGTTCATATTCCTTTGATTGGAGATTTTTAAGGCGAAATCAGCGTTTGTTAAGGGATGCTATGGCTGATTTCGTCTTTGGTTAAAAAAAAATAGTTAAAAATTTTAAAATAAGCTAAACTAAAATTAATTAATTAAACAGCGTCTTTGTCTCTCGGTCTTTTAACAAGTCTCTATAAGGAAATCCCTTTAAATAACACATTTGAAGTGTGTCGTTTTATATCTGACGTAATTTTCACCAAAGATTTCTTTCTCTTTTTAACATAAATATGAAAAAAAACTTTTGTTGTTAGAAAGGAAATATTATTTGCGCTGCCTTAGAATTCACGGTAATAGTTGAAATAATTATCTCAAAATATGAAATAAATGTCTCGCGCAAATATATTTTTTAATTTAAACTGTTTTGCCAACTGTCAATTATTTGGCCTTTTTAAATATGATGTAAATTTTCTAAGTTTGCGACTTTTAACGCATAATAATGAATTTATTATTTAAAAATTTTCCTTCTCGTTTAAAATTCATGCGTAAGTATAGTTTTTATGGCGTAATTTTCAATATTTTCCTGATTTTTAACGCGCAATAACTTAATTCTCATTTGAAAGTTTTTTCTGATTATAATAGCCACGTGTAAATGAATTTTTAATTTGAAGGATATATTATTCTTTGCACTTTTCTAAAAATTGGCAATAGTTTAAAATAATACCCTTTTCTAAAATATATAAAAAATATCTCTCGAAATGCTGCAAATTTGAAATTAAAAGGGAGATAAATCATCAAAAAATCGGTCAAATAAAAAAAATGCAGTCTGCACACCGGGAACATCTAAAGTCTTAAATTGTGTGAAAATGTTTACTTTTCTACGTATAGAATTTGCTCAAACAAATTTTTTTATTGAAACGATTTTTACCAATTTTGACATTAAATATATCTTAAAATAATTATTCGATTTAAAAACTGTCTGCATAAGCATGTTGCTCAAACATTTCTCTATAATATCACCAATTTTCAAACTTTTGTGTGAAACAGTTTTCTTAATATTAACGAAGAATGACCCCCCGGTCACAAAAAATATCGATGCCGATCTAGGAGTGTACCAGGAAGATCTACGCAGATTTGTATTGGTCCATTTCCAAAACATTACTTTTTTTGTATAAATAGAAAGAAAATCAACGATTTGAAAATGGACCAATAGAAATCTGCGTAGGTCTTCCCGGTACATTCCTAGATCGGCATCCATATTTAACAATTATTATTAATTATTATTCATCGGCATCCATATTATAAAACTAATTGATACAAAAATATAAAACTTGGAACTATTATAGAGAAATGTTTGATAAACACGCTAATGTAGACAGTTTTTAAATAGAATAATTATTTTAAGAGATATTTAACGTTAAAGTTGGTCAAAATCGTTTCATTAAAAAAACATTATATGAGCAAAAACTATACATAGGAATTTAAACACTTTTACATCATTTAATACATTAGAAGTTCCCGATGTGCAGACTGCATTTATTCTTTTAATTTGACTCATTTTTTTGAGGATTTATCTCCATTTTAAATTCAAATTTTCAGCATTTCGAGAGATATTTTTTACATATTCTAGAAAAGGGTATTATTTCTAAACTGTTGCCAATTTTAAAAGCATTACAAAAGAATATTTCTTTCAAATTAAAAATTTATTTACACGTGGCTATTATAATTAGAAAAAAAAACTTTCAAATGAGAACTAAGTTATTACGCGTTAAAAATCAGGAAAATATTGAAAATTACGTCATAAAAACTATAATTACACATTATTTTAAAATGAGAAGGAAAATTTTTAAATAATAAATTCATTATTATGCGTTAAAAGTCGCAAATGGAGGAAATTTACGTCATATTTAAAAAGGCCAAATAATTGACAGTTGGCAAAACAGTTTAAATTAAAAAATATATTTGCGCGAGACATTTTTTTCATATTTTGAGATAATCTTTTCAACTATTATCGTGAATACTAAGACAGCGCAAATAATATTTCCTTTCTAACAAGAAAAGTATTTTCATGTGAATGTTAAAAAGAGAAAGAAAACTTTGGTGAAAACGTCATATGTAAAACGATACATTTCAAATGTGTTAGTTAAAAGAATTTTTTTATAGATCTGTTAAAAAACTGAGAGACAAAGACTGTGTCTACTCAATTCAGTTTACATTAGCTTATTTTCTAATTTTTAATTAATGTTTTTTATCAAAGACGAAAACAGCCATTGTATCCCTTAATAAACGCTGATTTCGCCTTAAAAATCTCCAATCAGAGGAATATGAATGATAACCCGTTAGACCCAGGGTTAGATTTTTTTTTCAGGGGGGAGGGGGCGGTTGAAGGGCTAGTATAATTCAAGTTCTTAATTATCTGACTTTTTTATTTTTTAGATTATTAGTGTCACATTATGTTTACTGCAATCATTGCAATGTTATCAAATTATTTAATTATTTGCTTTATTGAATCATATTATATATGGTACACTCTCAAAATTCTTCAACGCCTAGGAATGGAGACTGCGCGCACCCGACAAAACAATTTCTTCAACCCAAAAGTTGACAGAGTTCCAAGTAAAAGAAAATTACTTCATATTTTAAAACATTTATAATTAAGTACTCTCTAATTTTATCCCTTATGTACAGAAATGAACACATGGGATATTATATGGGCCACCATTAATAGTCAAATCTATAGTTTTTCATTTGAAAAATACTCAGGACTTCCTTGTTAAAAACAAGCTCGAAATTTGATTTTTCCCCCATTTTAGAAGAATTCTGTTATAGAGAGGCTTCGTTTTGAATAGTTTTACTGTTATACATTTCTTTTCAGAGCTATACTATAGAGTGGATGGTTTAACAGTCTTTGACGATACCTGTAAAAAAGGAACCTATAGTAGTATCCTGTCTAAAAAGAAAATTTTTCATATTCAATATACTGAAATTTTACCTGCTAAGACGAAAACCTGTTTAAAACGAAATGTTTCATTGGTTTTTGAGTTTTTGTTGTTTTTACTGTTTTTGTAAGCATAATTCTGTTTACGTTTCTGGTTTGGGGGAGGGGAGACGCCCGGATTCTTCCCTTAGCTATATAACTTCCCTCAAAAAATCTTTGCCCCCCCCCCCCCAAGGAAATTTTGAAATGGCGCCCTTGGATGAAATTAGCCTGCTTTTAGAATCTGGGGTGTCGGAACGGGGGTTGGCGAGCGTAGCTCGTAGGGGGCACAGCCCCCTACAATAAAAAAATTAAAACGAGGTTACTTAGAAAATTGGCTTTACAAGAATCAGCTTTGAGTGCGTGCTATAGGATAATTATTGATTCCGAACACTTCTTTTACAGCATGCCCCCCTCTACATATCTCTAAACTTATATAATTATTAATAATAAAGTGAACTCTTGGTCATATGTACGGTGCCAAAAATGGAGCTAACAATGACTAGTCGCCACATTTTCAAAGGTCCTTTTGCTCTCACATATGTTCTATAATTCTATAATAATATAATTCTATAAATTCAACGCAGCCTTGCACCTTTGTGTTAATATCTATAAGAGTAGTTTTTTTTTAGCCAATTTACTTGAGTTTGAAACGAAAGTGTTATAGGCTTTGCGTTTTTTATCTTCACCAAATGACTTCAACAGTCAGGTACATTAGTCTGAATTTGATACTTAACATTTTCACATTTTATAAAAGATTTTAGTTTGTTGATTGAGAGCAGTGGGAAAATTTTTTAACAATAAGATCAGGTTTATTGATAAGAAATTTCACAAGAAGAACTTTTGGATTCTAACTTTTTATTCATTTTAAGTAGTCATTTTTATTTCTCATCCTATCTGTAACGGATGTTCTATTCCCAATTATCACCAGTCCAATGTTGTATAGAATCTCATTATAAATTATAAAATACATGTGCCATAATGTATATTTATGTATTGTAGGGGAGGTACGGGAGGTTTGATACATAGGGAGGGTTGATAGACTGACAATTTATCTCAACAAATGGCATTAACAGCCATTGTAACAGATGTAAAGGCTTCTTTTATTTGCAGAAGCCATCATTAGCTGGACTTTGCAGTGAAGAACTGACAATGTTTTTTTTCTTTTAATTTTGAAGACTTTTGGAATGTCAATGTAAAATTTTTAAATATTGATTTTCTTTCATAACTCTTATGATTGTGAAGATAATATCTTGTATTTTTTTTTTATTTGTAACGCACATTGTTTGGGTGAGTTTTACCAGAAAGCAGATTGGCATTTTGCTGCTGCATTTATACAAAGTGATTGAAAATCCAATAACGCATGATAGGGAGAAATGATACATTAGTGCTAAGGAGAAATGATACATTAGTGCTGGGGAGAAATGATACACTTATATATTTGAAATTTAATAGTTCTTTTAAGCTGTAAACTAATATACGACTGTAATATTCATTATTGTTTCACAGCAAGAGCTACTGAAATTGATAAGGAAGAACAAAGAGATTATACAGATAGACATTACATAGGTTACATAGAAAAGCAATGAGATTATAGATGGTTAGTTCGCTTTGCTTGTCATGTAGAAGGAAAAAAGTTTAAATGACCTGAAAGGGAAAATGTTTCTATAATTGACAAAGGGCAAATTGAAAAAACATTAAATCTACCCGATTTTACTTATCGAAATGATAGAGTTATCAGTTTTTCTTTTAAACATTTCAGGGGTGGTGTTACGTTTATGAAACCACTTAATTTTATTTCCCAAACGCTACATTGGCACCAGTATTTTGGTAAAATATTTTTCATTTACTATGAAAGTGAAATATATCCCCTTTTCTTATTTATAATTAAATTTGTTGGTAAATTCGGGTGCCATTCATTTATTCAACACTTTAGCATTGAAAATGCTTTGCCATGAAAGGGTTAAAGAAATCTTAAATGTGCTAAATTTATGTTAAATTGTTTGCAAATCAGCAATGTTCACTTCATTTTTTTCTTGCAGCAAGATCTCTAGGGTTTTTTTTTTTTATTATTATTTATTTCCTAAAAAGTGTGTTAATAGAATTGTTTAAATATTTTTGTAAAAAAAAACATTTCTAAAACAAAAATATGTCAGTGTCATTTCTTTTTAAATTTTACTTCAATATTTCAAGATTTATCATAAAAAATTGTATGACACATAAATTGAATTGTCTGCAATTTTTTTTTCAATTTACATGACAGTGTATCAAATCTCCCTTGCTAGTGTATCAATCCTCCCCAGCAATGGGGAGATTTATACAGTAGTAACCATTCACAATAATTGGGATATATTTTTTGAATGATTACTTTTTTAAATTCACAATATTTTTAATCAATGAATTAAAGATCACTTTATAAGAAAAGACGAAAAATGTGTTTAACAATAGGTTTCTAAGGGTTGCAAAAATTTAGCAAAAAAAGTGTATCATACCTCCCCTACCTTCCCTACACATGAATCAAATGAAAACCCAATATAAATATGCATAAATTTATTTATGTAACAGACGCAAATACGAAATAAATATAAATGAACTTATTTCCATTCATCATTGGAGCAATAATGTTAAACTACGCCAATATTTCCATAATCGGGTTTTTATCATGCTTCAGTACATTTTTTTACAGTCATATGATGTTATATATTCACCACGTTCTTTATACTTCCAATATGACGTAATATTCCATTTTTTAAATTCGTTAAATTAATTAAAAAGTTATAATTTTTCACATGGAATTCATAAAACAGAAAAATTATGAAGCAACATAACACTTTTGTTTTAAATTCCCAAGCTATTTATTTTATTTTCATTTTATTTCACGTGGAAATCTTGCAGTAGAAAAGTTATGATGTAATATTCCCTTTTATTAAATGAGCCAAATCATTTTTTTCCTTTTTTTCACGTGGAAATCTTGCAATAGAAAAGTAATTGTTGGGGTAAGAATTTTAATTGTTTTTAATTAAACTGGATTTTTAATTGTTGCTAACAGCTGCAACTAAAAATGTTTCAATTTGATTGGAAATTGCTGTTTAATGGGTGTTTTTTTATTAGTTAAAAATGAACTATAAGTTATTCCGATTCCGAATTATTTTAGTTGCCTCGGCAGTGTTTTAATACGCATGTACGTAACATTTCACATTTCTCGCTTCCAAACTGTGGATTTGTATAGCATTACAGACAGACAGACAAATTTTCATTTTTATATATTAGATATGAAATCAGTTTAAAGTTATCATTACTTCTAGGACAATGGTGAAAAATTTATGTATGACAGATTTTTGATGTCATGGAAAATGGCCTCAAAGGGCAAAAAAATAGAGTTTTATGAGAGAAAAAAACTCATAACTTCGTCAATTCCCAAGATATCAAATCCGCTTAAATTTATTATAAATCATCTAATTATTATCTACAACTTTTATATTGATACTTTCCTGATAATAATACAGCAAAATAATATAAATAAATTAATTAATTAAAATAAAAACGAAAAAAGAGGAGGGGTTGTAGAAGAAAAAAAATCACATTAACATGAATCTGATAAAACCTACACTTGCAGGAAAATGAAATTAAAAACTCGTCAAAAGCGGCTAGATAAAATTGTTGAATTGGTTTTATCTCTAATCTTGATTTAGTTTTGTTTTGGTGAAATTAGTACTTACCGTCGAAATCTACCTGTGCCTGTAGGACGAGCTGGCAGGGGTTTTTTACATAGAAGAATCACGAATGAAGCGATTATCCTAAATCACTTTATTTAAAACAGAAAAAAACGAAGTAAAGCATTCGTTTTAAACACATTTTGGCGCGGCAGGTAAGAGGACGTCTAAAAACATTAAATATTGTTAACTGATTAACTGCTAATGAAGGAACTAAGCACCTCACTATACCTCCAAAATATATTTTGTATCGTTAAAAGTCATTTTTTTTTAGTTTTTGACACCGAAAAAAATAAGTTTCTAATATTAAAGACAAAGTAGTCCCAAGTGACAGTTGTAGGCTCTGAAACCTTAAACAAAATCGCGAAATTTTGCCGTTCTCAACAACGGCAAAAGGGATAAGGAAAAGTTACCGGGTAGTCCATCCGCCGGGCGACTTATTGACTGCTCCTGTTTTCGAATGCTGTAGATTTGGGACAGTCGAATAACTTATTTGCTAGCTTTTTAACCCCTTGAGGGGCAAGCAAAATTGTCTCTAAATATTGAATTCTCACCGGAATAATCGAAAAATTTTATTTTTAGATAAGGAAAAGCAATTTCTTAATCATTTTCCTTCAAACTTAAAAATATAAAATTTAGTTAGAATTTTCTAGTGAGAATCTTGTTTAAATTGGTGGGATATATTGTATCCCTCCGCCCCTCAAGGTGTTAAACAATTGAAAGAATTCAAATAATCGATGATAGGTGCTAATAATTGCTTTTAACTTCAACGATCTTCAAATCTTTTTTCTACTTTTATTACCAGTTTGTCGCGTCTCACTCTAATAATTTAGAATTTTAACAAATTTGACATTTTAATTTGGAAAATAAATTATAAGGTAGTTTCAAAGTAAAGGAGAATTTTAATTGTAAAAATAAAGACGCAATATTTATTAATGTTTCCAAAAGCATGTGCACCATCCAGTGAGTCCACTACTTTGGGATTTCCAAAGAATCTGGTATCACTATTTCTGATTAGAAAATTTCTGCTTAGTATTTTATTCGTAGAATTCGTAGTCGCCTCGTTTGGCAACAGAATTTTAAATATTTTTCAGCGGGTACGGAAAGCAAAAAAACCCAATAAAAATTGCACGCACTCTGTAATTTGCAGTTATATAAGTATAAAAATATAATGGTTTATCATAAAAGATTCCATTGAATATATTCAGTATTTTTCTCTTTTTTTTCTAATATTAAAAAATATACTGAAGTACTTGCTTATTGTATGACATTTTGTTCTATATCCTTATTAACATAGATTGTTAGAAAAAAAATATTCAAAAACAAATCGCTTTGGTATGTATATTTAACTCAATTCAAATATGTCGACATTATTAATCATTACAGTTTTGCAAGAGATCCAATTAAAAAAAAAATATATATATTTATTAGATATTTACATGCTTCCAAACCGCTCTATAAAGCTTGCAAAATGACATTTAACACGTTCACGCCAGCGCGGTGAGTCACACTCGACTGTCTCAGGGCTGCAAAGTCTCCGGCTTTTTGTATACCAGTATTTTAATACAGAAAATGTTGTTTTATTTAATTAGAACAATTGGGCGAATTAAAGTAACAACATTTTCTCTAAAATAATAGTGGTGAGCAAAAAGCCGGAGACTTTATAACTCTGAGACAGTCGAGTGTGACCCACCGCGCCGGCGTGAACGTGTTAATTAACAGTTGACATTAACATGTTTAAAGTTTACGTGAAGTAGAATTCAATGATATGACTCTTTATTGCTGTCCTATCACTCCATACCCTCTGTAAAAATAAATAGTAACAGTATTGAACAATGAGAAATGCTTCTAGCAGAAAAGCACTTATTCCGGTGACAAACTTATTAATAGGTTAGACGAAGTACTGAGGAAGAGATCAAATGATTGATATCAATGGAGTTGTGAATAAAGAGGAGGAGCCAAGTGGTGAGCGTCTATCATTTGCGACTCATGTAAGTGAGGACGTTGTCACAAGATGGCGGCAGTTTTTTTTTTTTTTTTTTACATAGGATCAACAGTTTCTGATTACCTCCAAAACAAAATTCCACCAGTAAATTTCGAATACAAAATTTCGCCTTATTTTAGCGGATTATTCATACGAAATATCTCTCACAAATATGGCAAAATTTTCTATTCGCTTTTACTGGTGGAAGCTGACCCGGGTATTATAATCTCTTTCACTGACTCTGTCAGGAGGTTGTTTAGGTTGTGACAATAGGGCGGAAACACAGGGCTCCACTACCACCGAAGTAAACTCCAACCAGTAAATTTAAATATCCATTTTTGACCATAGTTATGACTGAAATGAGGTGTTAATATGGTGTTTAAATAAGGAACGTTTTTCTTTTCAAATTTACTGATGGAAGTTTTCCCTGGCTGTAATGAAATTCTGAGAAATCAGTTACTGTTCAAGCTTCACCATTTTCAGGATATATCAATTCCTCTTTGTTTATAATTTAACCCCTTAACTTACGGTTTGGCAAATCCATAGCTACCACTAAAATTTAATAGAGATTTTCGCTTTGTTTAATCATGAAATTTCGACGATTAAATTAAACTATATTTACTGTGAAATTTTAGTGGTAAGAAGAATTCACATTTGGCTCGATCATCGTACGCAGGCTATGCCCGTCATTGTACGTTAAGGGGTTAATGGATATGTCTCGAAATCGAACCAATAGAAAAAAAAATGCAATTTAACAAATTACAACGACCATTTGGAAAATGATTTTTTCAAAGACTAAAATTTAAGACATAAAAAATCGCACGGAGTTTATCATAAATTACGTACGCCATGAATTAAACATTAATAGTGTTATTACGCGTAAAAATTGCAAGCGACAAAAATCGCCTGCGACTCCTCAGATTTCCTGAATCCTGACATTTACTTATTACCCACCTGAAACTTACGTATTATCGAAGCATTTCATTGGCTGTTCGGGAAAAGGCTTTTCCATCG
The DNA here is from genome assembly GCA_963932465.1 of Maratus speciosus. Taxonomy (NCBI): domain Eukaryota; kingdom Metazoa; phylum Arthropoda; class Arachnida; order Araneae; family Salticidae; genus Maratus; species Maratus speciosus. The sequence continues at coordinate 603,289,150 of OZ010792.1, forward strand.
TCAGATTTCCGAGAAATCTGACAACCCATTTTAAATAAAATTTCATTCTTAAACTTCTAAACATCCCACAATATTACGTTTTACACCGTCGTATAGAGAAAAAAATGTACTTTTAAATGCAATTTGTTTGAAAGCTGTATCTTAATTTGTTTCTGAGCTTTTTTTTCTTGTAGTTTTTATTACGTTTTTGTCATAGTGTCAACAGAAGTATCCATCTTTGTTGAAAGTAAAGGTTAGTGTATAGACCAATCAGAAAACGAATAAAATGCGGAATAAACCAATAAAACGCTTCAGATATGCTTTTGATGTCCTACCCTGATGAGGACAATAACCATTTCTCCAAATGGTTAAAAAAAGTTAAGAAAATTTCTGCACAGCTCAAACTTTAAAATTGGCAAAAAACATAATATATGCATGCAATTGGGCGACAGACTTGGAAAAAAAAATATCCCGTACATGCCGAACCAGAACTAACAAGAACGAGTTCGGTGACAAAGTTTGTTCACGAAATAATTAATAAGAAATGAACAAACAGCAGGATAAATTTATGCTATGCCTAAGCACAGTTCGTATGCCTCTTTGAATTTTGCAGACCAGAAAATTTTTCTGCACCAGTATTTTCTTATAGAAAATTTTTTCTTAAAAGAATATGAAATTTTGCGCGTTTAATCTAGATTTCTTTTCTATAAAAAGATACTGGTAGTTCTCCTGGAGAAATAACGGTATCCGTATGAACCATTCTAAGTCATGCATTTTGGAAAAATAGCAGCAAGTCATTTGAAATACGGTGAAAGTGGACGTTTTCCGCCAAACGAAAGATAATCAATCGCATTAAATGGCTCGAACATGCGCAAAAGGCAGACATTCTATTAGTATTCGAGTGAAACGAGGGATTTTTGTCACAAGAGGAAGGTTCAAAAGAAATGACTCGAACAAGCACAAGATGGAGACATCATTCGGAAAAAGTAATCGTTTGAATGATCAGTTTCGAGTGGTTCACTCGAGTATGTGCAAAAGTAAGATATCCTATCATTCGGAAGAAACAAGTGATTTTCTCAATGTGGAAGGATATGGCATATAATGGTATGACTCGAACAATCGCAAAGGAATAGTTGTTAATCTTTCCGTTTCTCTTAAATAAAATAAAACGGGAAATTTTTAAAGAAAAAGTTTAATTAATTGCCACATACAAAGGCAGTTTTTAGGGTTGTATTATGTTTATTTAACTTCGAATTGCTATGATTCGAGAAAATATTCATTTCGAATTATATTTATATTATTGCGTTATTCGAACGATTGTTTATAACTGTATTATTTCAATGACTCATTGCACTAAGTGGTATTACAGTATTTGGTACTACTAAAGAAAATGTTGCATTTCAAAAACATTTGCAATATGTAAAATATGAAACATTGTAAATCTCCATGGATTATCTTGCATATCAAAACAAATAGGATAAAATGTTGTCACTCAACGTTAACAGGAAAATATAACGAAGCTGTAATATTAATATTACGTTCATCGTTCTACGAATTGTTTAGGTTTTCTTAATATATCTTAAAGAGGATCATTTTAATGAGCATTTATGTATCAGTACAGTTAATTGACATCTATAAAAAATATATCTTTAACCCATTAACCGCCGAAACTGTAACATATGGATCTTCAACTTTTTTGCAGAGAAACGTTTCCCACAACAAATTTTGAAAGAAAATTTTCGCTTTCTTTAATAAACAAAGTATCTGTTATTAAGTAAGGCAGATTTTGTAATTTAAAAATAGTGGTACCTTTATAGTAAATTTAAGCATGATCATTTAATTTTATTGTTGCGTCAACGCAACACCAGCGGGTAATGGGTTAATTGATTAACTGTTAATACAAGCTACCCTATATTATTTACGACTGCCACACAAATTAAGTGTAATCTATAATAATAAAGAAAGAAGTTTGTGTGTGAGTGAGTGAGTGAGTGAGTGTGTCGACGGTGTTCTGAAGAGACCACTGCACGTAGAGCTACAAAATTTGGGGAAAAGGTACGTCTATATATGAAGTTTTGCACCTCGAAGCCCGATTTTCGATTTTTTTATTAGATTTTTTTATTTAATTTTTTATGCGATTTTTAACGCTTTTTTACGTTTTGAGGCGATTTTTCCATATAAGTGAGAAGAATATGGTTTCTTTCTTTTAACCCAATTTAGTAAATTTTGTTCTCTTTTCAAAAAAGTTTATTCGGAATTCGTGCAGCGATTTTTGAATTTTTTATGCAGTTATTGAACAGCATTTAATACATTTCCATACTTATAAGGAGGTTACCGTAGAGGGATATAGTTCTGTCGCCAAATCAACTACGTTTGTCGCCAACTTGGCGGTATATCGCCAAATTTGGCGACCAAAATAAGTCGCCAAAAGTGACGCCAACTTGGCGATATCTCTAATATTTCGCCAAATACCCATAGACTTCCATTGTAAACCAATATGGATTACTTGCTTACAGAAAATCAACAAATTGAGATATTTTAATGCAACAAAAACTAATATTAACTTAAAGGATTGTATTAATTATATTTAAGGGAATCCAAGTAAATTAAATTGTGAATAAAAGTAACATGATAAGATGCTTAGATAATTGTATTTTATTGATATTTTCGACGAAAGGGTTGCCAGTGGTCATTTTGGCGAAAATTATAGTTGATAAATGAATTGAAATGGCTATATCCGTTAGAAAATAATGTAAACAACTCGCAAATTAAAAGTAAATAATTGCTATTTGTTTAATTTAAAAAAAAGAATCAAAAACCTTTTTAATGCGAGATAAAATTTATAAAATGAAAATATTTAATTTAAATATGAAAGGAATGTTTATAAAACTTAAAAAATAAATTAGTATGAAAGAAGCAATTGATACATTATTTGGCGATTTTTCGCTTCGCCAGGTTAATAAAAATGTGCCTGAAAAAACTTGAAGAAATCAAATTTAAGTAACAGTCTTTTAGTCCTTCTTTTTTTTTTTTAATTCAATTTAATTATCATTTTTATGTAATTTTCCCATCGTGCTTTATTTGTGAGTTACATGCTATTTAATTGTCACCTTGGTCGCTAAACAATGCAATTTTAAGCCACAAAGGCAGAAGCGTGAAATAAGCCAGGCAAAGGTCGCAATAATTTTTTTTAAGTATAGGAGAACATTTCGGAGTAAATCTTTATATTCAAATGTAAATTATATAAAAAGGAGTTAAAATTATAAGTATGTAGTCAAGTATTTAAATTTTAATGTAAATGTGTGCCATATACGCTCAAGCGCATATTTTATAATCTTCGATAATCAAGCCACCACCAAATGACATATTTACTATATTATTGAAAGTTTTGTTGGCACAGATGTCATATACGCTCCATGGTACAAAATGGGCTCCAAAATGGCGTTATTTTGCCTGACATGGTAACTCGGATATTGTAGTTTATTTATTAATAAATTCTTTATTTACTTTTACTTTCTTTTTTACAGTTATATAAACTGTTTTGTTCCATAGATATTAATTAAACTTTTTATTATTTATTGCTATATTATAGAAAATTATATTTATATATAAAAATATTTAATATATTAATTTAAAAATATAAAAATAATATAAAAACATTTTATTATAGAAAATAATTTAAATATATATATATGTAACTGGTATTTGAAAACGATGTTTTCACCAAATTGGCGTGAAAAAAAAAAAACTCGCGCCAAACCCGGTACGTATCTATGCCTAATAGTTATTTACATTGTTGTGATTACTTAGTACCAGGCCACAGATTGAAGAGTATTTGGTATATTTTTAATATATGGCCTTTGGTGAGTTAGAGAAAACGTCCTTGGCGAGTGAAGTGAATTTTACGTATATTTACTGGCAAACTATTTACTTTTTATATACATATATAAGCATTTTTTTTCAATATTTATTTTATTTATTTATATAAGGAAGAGCTATTTATCTACTTTTAAATACGAACAGAAATAATTTGCGGTTCTACCTGATTATCCCGTAGACCAAAAAAAAATATCGCCAAACTATAAGATTAAATGCCAATAATGGGTGATCGTAAATGTCAAATTTACTTGACACCAAACACTTTACACGCGTTTGTTACGTCATCAGGTGATTTTTATTACGTTTCTTCGTGATTTGCTGCAATTTTTTGACATTCCATTTTTGACCTATAATACTAATTTCTACCTTCATTTCAATGAAGTTTATTCGGATTTCGTATAACAATTTTCGATTTTTCGGGTATTTTGTATGTGATTTTTAGTGTATTTTAGCGATTTTCTACCATTTTTCCACATTAGTGAAAGACGTTGATAGAAGTTGAATCAACTTTCAATCTTCGAGCACAATATATATATTTTTTTTCTCTTTTCGAAATTTGTGCAGCGATTTAAAATTTTTTTGCGATATCTTATTGTGATTTTCAGAGGTTTTTCGCAATTCGTGCTGTTTTTTTACGTACCCGGGCAACGTCGGGCAAGTTAGCTACTAATAAATATAAAAGTCTATACTTTAACTTACACCGGAAAAAGTATGCTATAAATGTGAAAGATATTAAGTATTTGCTAAGTTGTGGTAATCTTAAGCTGTAAAAAGAATAAGTTCATGACATCTTGCTGTTATTGGTGGCAGCAAGTCAAACAGGAAAAAAGAAGTTTTAGAAGCTTGATCCGCCTGTTAATGGGATCCTCAACACGCGTACACGAAAATAGTCTTTTTATTTATGAATTTTTTCTCTTATACATTACTGGTGTGTTTTCCACAATCGGATATCTCTTTCCTAGTTGGTGCGCCCTCACGTCTGCGATGATTGACAGGAACCGTATTACTAACTTTTTCTACATTTTTAAAAAGAATTCTTGAAACATGATTTAAAACGTCAGACTTCAAGTATTGTTGTTATTTTGACACGTAACAACTTTATACTCAGCATTACGGTGGATTTTTTTTTTTTCAGATTGCTTGATAGGTTCTACTTTTTTGAAATTATCTTATGAAATGACTGTTTCAAAAAAGAGGGGCAGCAATCTGAACTAAAAAAAACTCCGGCCAAGTGGCAACATTGCTCCTCAGCGATTTGAGTTGAGAAAGTTTAATTTAGACACTGTTGTGTTTTCATTCGTCCTACTTGGCCAACTTTCAAGTTGTTTAAATATTATATTCAATTAAATTTAAACATAAAAATATCACATAAGTATTACATAACTTTAAATATACAGGAGATTCAAAATTCTATTTTCAAGGATGATAGAGCATCGTATGTTGTATAATTCCTGTGGAGTAACCGAAGAGTCAGAATCCTTTCATTCGCGCAAAACGTACAAGGGGTCTCACTGCAATCCAAACTGGGGTTTGTGTTTATAGCTTAACAATAATGAAGATGTTTTAATGACATTTTCAACTTATTCCCCTTTCTTTGAGAGAAACTCAACGACATCACGAAATGTTATGGATATGTGGAGACTTCAAATAGAAATTTCAAGTTCGGGTCGGACATGACCTAAACCGTGAAGGATTCTATGGGGGAGTATGATTTATTTTAGGAAAACCTAAAAAATCAAAATTTACATTTATGTTTCTGCATTTTCCTTCAATATTTTTCTCTGACAGACATTTACTTCGTCATATTACCTTAGAAGATCAAAAAGTGTAAAACGTGCTCACAACTCTTGGTCTATAAAAATTTATGTCATAAATTTTACAAAATTCAAATAATGTAGCTCAACACTCGTGTAACAAAAGTAACTGCGTTCGTAGCATGTGAGCTTTGTGACAGAGCATTAGCAACAAATAATTAATATGTTGAAATATATTAATTAATTATTTTATCTATGAATAATACAGTGGTGTACAAATTAATTGGGGCAAGCTCAATTTTTCTTGAATTGCGTTCTTTTTCATTGCCTATAAGCGGTTCCAACTGCCTTTCCCTATTGAGCAGAGTTGACCTAGAGCAGGGTCGGCGAACCTTTTCACATTCGAGTGCAATTTTTTTCCAAAAAAATATTTTAAAGGATCATGACGTGCCATCTAATTTAGTGTATCAAAGTAGCAAAATGATTTAAAATACTGATTTCAGGATTTAAAGTATATGGGTAACATTTTGTAATGTACTTAAGTATTTAAAAAAATCCTATTTTTCTTGTAGCGTCTTAGATGCCAAACAATTCAGATCAGCTTCGCATTTGAGTTTTTCTTTAAAAGAATGTGATCTGTATTGGAGCCATCTAACAACAGGTTTCTACTTCAGTTTTTCGTACTTTTCATTTCCGAAAAAAAAAATCAATATATGCTTCTTTAAACAAACTTCTTCTACGGGATCGAATTCGAAATTCCAAGGTAACATAATTTCACCATCGGCATTCTTGCTTATGATCGTTATTTTCCGACAATCTCCTAATTCTCTCATCATCTCAAAATTTTTTGAGCCAATAATGATCTAGATTGGGATTTATAAAGTTACAATCTGTAGAATGCGACAATTAACCTAATTTAGAAAAGGTCAGCAAGTCTAAATTCAAAATACTGCAGTTTCTGCATTTTCACTGTGTGAAAGGCTGGGGATGTAAACCATGGCTAATGACATTTTTTCTGATAGAATTTTTTTTTGTAAAATTGTTTAAATGCATTGTGACAAATTTTTAAAACTACAGAGATTTTACTCAATATACATTAGACTTACTAAATAATTTTTACATCTGAATTCCAATAAAAGAAAATTTCTTAGTAAAACAAATGTTGCATATAAGTTAACACAAGTTCCATTCTTAACAAATTAGCTGTTTTGCGGGAAGCAATCATAACAGTTTCGTTTGTATCTAGGGGGCACGGCAGTGCTCCTGCCATGTCGATAAAACACAGGTGTAAGCATCCTTTTCTGAAAGCAACTCGGGATACTTTTGACACCCCCATAATTTTGTGCTGGAGTTTCCCAGGAACTTGAAACATCGTTTTTCAAAAAAGTACTCTTCAAACGGAATAAAAAATACAAATTTCACCGTTTCTATCTTTTCTAGTTCAGAAAATATATGAATTCAAAGTTTCGCTTTTTTGACACTGACTGACTGACCGACTGACTCACTCACCAATCATAAAAAATCTGAGGTACATCCTGTAGCCCTAGAAACATGAAAGTTGGTAAGAATGTGTGTTTCGGATACAAAGGAAAGGAAAATTTAAAAAATTCGAAAAAAAGAAAAAAAAATTATCTTCCGTAATCGGAATTCTTGGATACTGATTTTCAACACGATAAAACATAACAGTTTTGTTTGTATTTCTCTTTACAGAATTTAAAAATTGAATTTTGTTAATTAACTTGGTTTACATGTGAGCCCTTCAACATTTTAGTTTAAAACATGCATCTATGTCGTGCCGAAAATAATCTCCCGCGTACCACCTGTGGCACGCATGCCATAACTTCGCCGTCCATGACCTAGAGTATTCTAAATTTGTTTGATCACGTTGTCATCATACATTGGTTGGAGAGGGAGCATTTTCAACTCAGTTCGATTCTCCCGTATGCGGAAGTGTGAAATCGCTTGAAGATGTCGTGATGGATATCAATCCTTGGAAAATGGATAGAACTTTAACTTTATGTGAGCACACATCAATGACTATGAGAAATATCACAGCAACAGTTTGAGTTCGGAAATCGAATGTTTCGAAGATATTTAATAATCAAAAATCGAATTTGGTACAGGTTCTCCAAAACGAAAGGAATATTACGAAAGAAGGAGTAAGACACCTCGGACAGGCAAATTTCGTTTACGAAAAAATAAAATATATCCTCCTAAATCAAGTACAGATCTTCAGAGAATTTGATTGGCTACTGGAGAAACCATTCTTTCCGAACATTTAGACCTTAAAAGTAACCATCATGCCCAATTTCAAGTTACTATACCAACTATAGCATATAAATCGTAATTTTAGAATCTGCACGTTTTTAAATTTAGAATTAAAAACAAAAATTCCGGCCGAGCATTTATGTCTATAAAGTAACATTTATGCAACATTGACATGACAGATCTTTAACAGCATTGATATGAAAATGAAAATTAATTTCCTTTTCAATATAAAATACGTGATTTATCGCATTGCTAGTAAAACAAACAATGTGAAAAATATCCAAGCCGGAATCGAGCCGGAACCCTTGGAATAGTGCTCCAAGCGTTTTGCCATTTAAGCTACGAGGACGATGCCCAGCTTAGAATTTCCCACATATTTTGGCAAGGCTGCAACTGAGGCATAAGATGAAATAGTCTTCATGAGCACACAATCCAGCGGCTCAGAGATGAACTCAGCATCACCGAACACATATAAACAGTTTTAAATAAAAATTCTGGTTTCAAATATTTTCTCAAAACTTGGGTAAAAATTCCCGTCTTTCTAGTGTTAACACAGTTTTTGATTGCAAAAAAGGAAAAAGATTTTCAAGATTGAAATTTATAAAAATAAGTAAGAGATCTGTGTAAGAAAAATATTTAAAGCGAGTTTGATCTCTTTCATAAAAAATAATGGCAGCGAAATTTGACCTTTTATTTCTCCAGTTTTTAAGCATGTTTTTGGTCTAAATCCTTAAGTGTAATGAAAGTTTTATAATTACATAAAATGTCGACAATTTTATTTTGAACTTTTGGGTATTTCATTCATCTTGATAGGTAGGAAAATAAAGCAGTTACAGCATTTTCCGTAAAACACGTTTTCCACCCAAAAATAGCTGCGTAGCTCGTTAAAAATCGCCCCCTCCAAAAGACTATACGATCAAAAAAATTTTTAATCATGTTTTTAAACTCAGAAAACTATGAAGAAAATTTGTTTAAAATATTAGGAAAATTAAAAATGTCTAGCGCAACCACCTGGGTGATTTGGAATGGATTGACCCTACCGTATCATTAAAAAAAAGGAAAAATATTTATGAATTACAAAAATAATACTACCGGAAAAAATACTAAAACTTTCTTTTAAGTAAAAGCATTTTCCTCTAACGGAGGTTTGGTATTTATCCATAACTGCGTCACGTTGCCCAAGTTACTGTGAGATGTAGCTTGGAAGTGATAAATACAGGTAACAATCTGAACAGCTGTTTTCGATCGACTTTTCCGCTACCGTGCCCGGTCAAGTGTCGGAAAAGGGATAGGGACAAAGCGATATAAGTAAGCGTCCTATCTTAAATGGGAGAAATAACCGCAAGATTAAAAGCGAGGTCATATCAATCAAGGTCATGCGCCACGTAGCGGATGGAGTGTGAACTACAGGTAGATACCTAACTGTTTTCTTAATGACACCACTAAAATTGTAAAGTTTTTTTCACCTTCATTAATACCTGAAGTACCATTGACAAGGCGAAGAAAACTTGGGTGTTAAGTGCAGGGTCAAGGTGTCAAGTGCATCTAGATGCTTCTCTCGCCACGCCATTATTTTGCAATAAATGAGGCAAACAAAATTCACTTCCATGAGTGACTAAAGAGTTACAAAGAACATCTCAACTCAGGCTAAGAAACTCGATAATCCGATGCAAAAATTGATGGTTATACTAACTGAATTTGATAAACTTGCTAGTCAGATCAACATTAACGAAGATTAAGCTCTTCATTTGCTAAACTTTTTTCCTTCTTTTTGTCTGTGTTGTTTGTTTAAAAAGTTTAAAAAAAAAACTTCTTTTCTTGTATTTTATGCTCTTCTCATGATATTACTCTTACTTCCTTTTTTTTCATGTTTTTTTCTCCTCAAATTACTAGACTGGGTGGACGCCGTCCTCCTGCTGTCGTTTGATCCCCTCGGCTTTTGCATTTAACTGTTTATTTGGTTTGAACTCTCCTCACTATAGCTTTTTCTTACATTATTATTCTTTTTTACTTTAAGTAATTTAAATTCTCTTGTAAAAATGTAAATATTTAGTTTTGTTTCTTTTCTTCACTGTGTTAAACTTTTTTACTTAACAAGCTATATTAAATGTATGGTCTCTGAATTGAGTCTTTTTTTTATGGGGCTTCCTTTGGTAGCTTTTTCGCCTGTCCTGGACATTTATGTGGATCATATGGAACTTTTTTTTTTCCCTACTAGTTCTACTAACAATTTTTTCTTAAAAATTGTCTATCTCTTTAGCTTTTACTCTCTATTTTTTCGTGGCTACTAGCCGCGTTTAAACGCTCTTTTTTCCATGGCTCCCAATGCATTGTAACACAATATACTCTTAGCCTGGATGTAAAGTTGCCATGCAACTAGGGAATCCACACACCTGCTTGATTGTTCCATTCCAAAGATTTAGAAAATACGCGCCACACTAAAATACCGCGTATGTGAATTATCACTCCGTCCACAAGGTGGCGCAACTGTGTTAATTTACGCCTGATTCCAGCATTAAGTTTGTTCGCTTACTTATAACGCTTTGGATAGGGACGTCCGTCGGGCGCGTTGCGAAATGTAACATTTCATGAATGTTTCCTATAACGTCCAGGCCTGTTGTCTACTAGCGTTTGCTTCTGAGCCCCTTCGGAACCGGCGGCTAACTAATAATATTATTATTAGTTAAACAATATTATTATTAAACAAAAACCTAATTTGCAGAACAAATTAAAAAAACAAAATTTATTTCCTACATTGTTTAAGCCCGAGAAGGGACAGATATTAAGATATTTAATTCAATTCGTTCTACATTTAATGTGAAATTTTTGTAACCAATAAGTTAAACCAATTGAACATTAAAAAATAAAAATGAAATTCATACAATATAATACTTAAAACACCTATATACTTAGGTTCCGTTCAAATGAAATCGAAATAAATCTTACTTATTTTTAAGTTTTGTATTTTGCATGTATCTTATCATATTACGCACAATTGTCATAAATATAATGCAAAATCTGCAGTACAAATAATGGCAGTACTTAAAATCTGCAGTACTTAAAAATGGAAAAATTCTAAGATTTATTTCGATTTCATTTGAACGGAATCTAAGTATATAGGTGTTTTAAGTATTATATTGTATGAATTTCATTTTTATTTTTTAATGTTCAATTGGTTTAACTTATTGGTTACAAAAATTTAACATTAAATGTAGAACGAATTGAATGAAATATCTTAATATCTGTCCCTTCTCGGTCTTAAACAATGTAGGAAATAAAATTTGTTTTTTAAATTTGTTCTGCAAATTAGGTTTTTGTTTAATGTGTCAAGTTTTTTAATAACTACTGCATTCAAATGAACACATTTCAAAATTAATGGAGGGTATCATCATCAGGATTTGATTTGTGCGATATCGCATCACAATTTGTGATGTAATTTACCTGTGTATGATTCAAAAATTTTCACCAGTGCAGTAATGAATATTGCTGTAGTTTGCACGAAAAATTCCAATCTGAACATAAACAAGTAATATAAAAATTTTGTTTTTAAAGTCAATTCCTACTTAGGCCATCAAAGAAAAATTTAATATATTCCCTTAAGCTAATATTAGTTTTTGTTGCATTAAAATATCTCAATTTGTTGATTTTCTATAAGCAAGTAGGTTTACAATGGAACTCTATGGGAATTTGGCGAAATAGTAGAGATATCGCCAAGTTGGCGTCACTTTTGGCGACTCATTTTGGCCGCCAAATTTGGCGATATATCGCCCAGTTGGCGACAAACTTGGCGGTATTTGGCGACAGAACAGGGTCCCCCCTATGGTAACCCCTTATTGAAAATACTTTCATTGAACTTCAATAACCAATGGAAGCCATTTTGTTTCCCATGCAAAACTGAAATTAATTAATTAAAATTTAATTAATTAATTAATATTTGAAAAAACTGTATTAACATCAATTGTCATCCAGTACAAGTTAAAAAAATTTATTTCAACTTGATAGGATGAATAATGAGTATTTTATTAACGATTGAAAATTTGAACAAGATAAATATATAAATAAATAAATAAATATAGGGAGAGTGTGAGCTAATAGTAGGAATTGAAAAATCTGCTTGAAAATGTCATTTTTATTTCCACTATGACGTCATATTCATCTTCTCTTTAATTCTTAAAAAAAACTCTTTCAGTTTCTTCAGTTTCATGTTTCACGTGAAAATCATTCAACTAAAAATAGGCAAATTATTATTACGGCTTTTGAATTATTTACAACAATGAAAAAAAATTAATTTTATTACAAAATGTCCGTTGAATCTCAATGAAAAAAGCGAAATTTGGAATTATTAAGAAAAATATTTGAATAATGTATATAAAAATTAGCCCATGTTACTCTCTAGATTATAATCCATCTATATGCAAAGGCATTGTATGATCCGTTTTGACCCTGGCGTCTGGCAAATGTTTTTACACTTTGAATTTATAATATTATTAGATAATAATAATAATAGATAGGTAATAAATATTGTTTAACCGGCGCGGCGAGCCGGTATTGTTTAACCGCCGGATCTTCGTCCGCAGCCCTTTATTCTTCTACTCTAGTCCTACTCTTTTGCGGAAGCAAGATTCTTAGGTCCCCGGCCACGTCCCAAATGAAAGACTCTCTAGCGAAAGTCAGATTGAAAAAAAAAGAAGGAAAAAAATCGAAAATTGAAACCGGACAAATTTAAAGGGGAAATTACAGAAATTAAAGACACCAATATACAGACAAGAAATGGACTCGGTGCGATGAAGCTACCAAACGACTCCTACCTGCTTCTAGCTTATTACACAAATATTATTTAGTTGGCACCATTTTTTTTAAGTTACCTTTACTTAAATATTCACGAAAACATTCTAATTAAAGAAAGCAAATATTATTTTTGTTTTTTATTAGTGCCTAAAACAAATTCCGTATGCTCTTTTTGAAGGTGCACCCATGGTCCCGAGTGGGTTATTGTGATTGTATGTTTACGTGTCCCCTTAACAGGTAGAAAATCAGACTTTCCAGTTCTTAAAAAAATACTTTTTCCGTTAAAACCGGATTGCTGTATTTTATTTTATTATTTAAAAAATTATTTTTTTTGTGTATTGTTTTCAAGCAGAAACATGCAGAATGATTCTCGAATATTATCAGTCTCACAGAGTCTCTTATTTGAATCAGCGCATCTCCGGTTGAATTTTTAATTATGAGATTCAAGTGAATTTTTATTCATGACATTGAAGTGATTTTTATTTATGAGATTCAAGTAAATTTATATTTATGAGATTCAAGTGAATTTTTATTTATGAGTCACAAAAATATGACATTTTACAAAAAAGATACATTAGATCAGAGGTTCCCAAAGTGTGCTCCGCGGAGCCCTTGGGGATCCGCCTATACTTTTCAGGGGCTCCGCGGCATTCCAGGAAAATAAACGAAACATGAAACAAATTAGCATTAGGAAGGGAAATTTTTCCGAAAGTATGCAGCAATTTATGTGTGTGTGTAAAAGAGAAATACATCACTGGTTGAAAAATACTATATTTTTAAAAATGAGGAAAACTTTTGCATTATACATATATCCATTTTTATATAATATTTTTGGTTGGAATTACTTTATTTTATGTTTCTGCACTTAATGTGTTTTAAAAATTCGATTCAAAATAAACTACAAGAAATAGTATTCTGAATCGAATGCACAATGTGAAATGAAAGAGCAAAGACGCTCCAGTGCTGTTATCTTTGCTTGCCGAACAAAAGAGAGAACAGTTTTGTTCGTTGGAGCTCCGCCTATTTATATATTATATTCTGTGTGAATTTTATTTGTGTATATATATTTCTTTTTTTTTTATCTAACTTTAATTTCTTTAATCTATTAAGAATCTATTTAATCTTTAATCTTTAATCTATTATCTAACTTTAATCTTTAATCTATTTGTACATACTGTTTTTCACAGTACTGCAATGTTTGTTGATTAAAACCTCTTTTTTGTCACATCTTGTATCATTTAATAAACTCTCATTAGATTAATTTAATATTTGTATACGCTGTGTAAGTAGCTTTCTTTTGCCTTTTTGCAACTTTAATTCCATTAATCTGTTTATTTTATTTTTATTAATTCTTATTTAAATTTTCTATGCCGTTTCACATAATCGTACTTAATTTTTAAAGCCATGTATGATGCTGAAAACGCATTGTTTTTAACATCTTGTATCATTTAACAACCCCTCTTTTAAATTTTGCTTTAATTGGTCTCGGCATTGGCTAAGATTCTTATGTTATGATGCCACATTCCCTATCAGAAATCAGACTGTAGCAATTTTTAAAATACATATTGGTTCTTTACATTTGTCATCACACTATTAGTCTGAACTTTTTCTCAGCTCCACCCCTTGCTTAGACTTTTCGTCAGTGTGTAACCGCCCAGATATAAATTTAATCCCACCCATATATCCCGTTTTGTTAGTAAAGTTTTTCTACTAGTTGCTATTCTTTTAACATGTTTAGTTTTTAACCGTATGTCTATTTTGAGGCAAAAACAATGGTGAAAGATTCTTTCAAAACTATAATTAATAGCTAAATACTTCAAATAAAACATCTAAAAAAAGTGAACGATGACCTAACAATACAGGTTATAGATTTTGCCCCGCCCACTTAAACACTAAAACAATGATCTCCTTCTAAATGTATTTTTAAAAAATGGTTCTAAAGAAGAAGCTCAGAGGCGATTCATATTATATTATTACTCTTGGGCGACTGGCTTTCCGCATTTTCTTTCCTTTCGCTAGTATCCTACTGCAGGGATCAAACGCATAAGCTATTTTTTTAGGAAACATATCACTATTTGTTTATGGAAAAATAAATCTAGGTTAAACGCTCGAAATTTCACCTTATTTAAGGTTTTCCAGTGTTTTCTTATGGAAGAGATTTTTCCATAAAAAACACTGGTACCGAAGAATTTCCTGGTCGTGAAGTTTCAGGACAAGTACGATCCCTGCTACTGGGATTATACAGAAGTCTCTCTTTGTAAACGAAAGCTGTATAACTTACCTTTTTTTTCTGTCTGTATGTGGTTATTATTTTTATCTTTAATTCCGAGTTCATATTGAAAATCCCGAAATAATATTTTTTATTTTAAAAATGGATGTCATTAACCACTTAAAGGGCTGTGATGCCGCTATGGCATCACATAATTTTAATCCCTACTTGCCACATTGGCACCCGAATTTATTAATGAAAATTTGACCCTTCTTAAGTACGCGAAAATAAAATTTTAATGGTTTACAAAAAAAATTTCTTGTAAATACTGATGTCATACAATTATTCAACATTTTACGAATACAAGTACCCGTGAAACCCTGAAAGGGTTAACAATACTGCTCGAACGTCGCTCGGGTAAGAAGAGTTTTTTTTTCTTCGTTAATAACACCTTTCAAAAACCACAAATTTTTAACTATAATTTTCGCTGTACTTGGCGGATTTACAAGGCAGATAATTCAATAGAAAAAAAGTGATTTTTAGTCCTTATTTGTAATTTATAGTGTCCAATAATAGTAATATTAAATAAAACTTTTAAGGGGTTAAATAATAGAAAATTTGATTTTCAACATTTCTAGTATGAATTCAGAATTTCTGTATCAAGAAAAGGGCCAAACTGAAAACCTTGACTCCATGTTGGAAACTACCGGTTCAGACTCGCTCTTATTCAGCAGATTTTTTTCTGCTCCATAGGCATAAAAAACATTAATTTGTAAACCATAGAGTACCGTGGGGTTAAGGGGCTCCGCCTTAGAAATTCTTCCCAAAAAGGGCTCCGGGAGCCCAAAAGTTTGGGAACCACTGCATTAGATTATTAAACTATTAGGTGAAATGCAGCTCAGACTCTAAACACCCGTTTGAACAAGGAAATGCAACAAGATTATTTCTAAAAATACAACGCCAACTAACGATTATGTAACAAAGGATTCTATATATTAAAACTGATTTATTTTATAAGTAATTGTATGTTAAGAAATTTCGTATTAAACACTAAGCATGATTTGATACCAACATATTTTTTCACAAACATTGCATTGTGTAGGTACTTCATGGTAGAAAATCACACTTTCCAACCACATTATCTGCTTAATCCTTTCCGGCGCGGAGTAATTATGCTTATAAACTGATGAAATAATGGACTGACACCAGATTTTATAAACGAATTTATTAGAAAGCACGAACTTCAGATACATTATAAAATAAAAATTTCAGTTAAATATTCTTGGTGCCGATTGTCAGTTTTGGAATTAAAATTAGCTGTCCTTTTTTAAGGACACCGCCCTCGAAAGGGTTAAATATTTTCATGTCTGTTAAATCTGCTTTATGTAGATCTAAAAAGAAAAGCAAATCTACGGCCTTGGGTGACGTTGGCAGTGATGCCACGCCCCACTCTGAACTCCACGCAAAAATACTGAACGACAGTCTCACTTTCGATAACTCGGTGCAACCCATGTTTAAGCCTTTTTATGTTTAATAGAATAGTGGAGCAGTACAAAAGGAGCATTGCCCTGTTGTATTACATGTATGTCGGACATGCCATTTCCGAAAATCGCGTGTCATTAGTCTACCGTTATTTTGTGTAACGCATCTTATACAAGTAATAAAAATGTATAAATTTTACATCATATCGTGTATTAAAACAACTCCTCAGGGTTTTAATTTATTTGTCTTTTTTGTATCTACATTAAATAAAAACTCCGTCACCTGAGATGATAATTTTCAAATGTATGACTGTCAAAGCTAATATAAATATTTATTTCAAGTTATGTATATGCAAATTATGCGATCTGCGTGAAGACACAGCCTAATTAAACTACAAAAAAATTATATTTTGTAAGAATGCTTGATCTGATAAAGAAATGCCTGAGTTTTTTCTCCTTTTGTTGTTTGTTTACGATAAATCCTGATATTATAATTAAATGATTCAAATGAAGTGTTTTCCTATTTCATTTATGTCAGTGGTTCCACGCCGTTTATTGATCACGTCCCACCAAAGCATCAGTAACATCCCGATGCCCTCCCCCCCCCCCATCTAACTCTGTAACATACGTCTCTTATTAATTAAAAAAATGAACTTTATTCACACGGTGGAAATAAGTGTAACATAGTCTTAACAATAGCTATTCATTTCATATTTTTAGGGTTCCGTACTTAAAAAGTAAAAACGGAATCATTATAAGATCTCTCCTGTATTAGTCTGTCCGTCTGTCACAGCCATTTTACTCGTAAACTATGGAATGTGGAAAGTTCAAATGGCTATTGATCCATATATTTATTGATTAATAACCATTCACAAATATATTTAGAAAAATGCAGAAAAGCTAATTAAGTTACTTGAAAAAAAAAAAGAAACTTTTCTTTGTATATCGTGTGGGGCATCGCGTAAAAGCTTTCGTAACGCCGAACTCAAAAATACATTTATTTTAATTTTAGGTATTATATTATCAGAGGTATCGTCGAAAGTGTAATTCTAAAATATGCCCCCCCCCCTCTATTTCCGAATCTACTGAAACTAAAATTATGAAAAAAATCAGTGGTAGTAGATCTTAATTTAAAGCTTGCAGGAAAACTATAGCGATTGCCCTAGTCACATAGTTTTTAAGAAAAGCGCGTTTTTACGTTACACACAAATTTCGATTTGCGGCCGCTCCCGTTAATTGCAGTTGAGAAGCGCTGGAAGTACCTGTCGTCGCAGAAGTATACAAGTTTTGTTGATAATGATTTCGAACCCCCCCCCCCCCCCCCAACACACTTAGCATAGATTCCAAAAACTTAGTTACCAACAGCAGAAATTGAATAACAGAAACGGAATAATGGATATTTGTAGAACTTAGACAGAATTGTCGGTTCCCAAATGACTTAAGTTCCACAAATAAAATGTGTGGTATCATCGTATTAGCCATAAATTAGTTAAAGAACATGAATTTGGGCCTACCACAGCTATAAAACCGAGAAATAAATCATTGAACGCCAATAAAGTTCAAAACAAAGCAAGATTAAAAAGGATAGAGAAAAAATAAAAAACAAATTACCATATTAAATCCATACTGTCATAGCATTAGGTATAAGATACATTATGCATTTTATTCTCATTTTCGACAGTATACTTTGTACAAGAAATTAAATTGATATTGTCCTGAGTAGGCTAAAATTTAAGTACAAGTTAATCGTTAACATTATTAAATATATATGAATATGAATAAATTTAAAATGAATCCATAAATATATAAATTTAATTACACCATTATACATATAAAAGTATCGAATCATCAACATTCATTATAAAATGTATTAGCAACGTAGTTATAAATCAAATGCCCCATTTATATATACAGGGTGTTCCGTTAAAGGGGTCCAATATTAATAGGGGTAATAGAGGAGATCACACGGAGCGTAAATCAGTATATAATGCCTGGACGGATCTCAATAATTTTCAAGTTACAGCAAATAGAATGAAAAATCGGAAATTTGTAAAAAAACCCTCATTGCTAAAGTATCGATAATGCTACATAAAAACGAAGCACATATTTAGAAAGAGCAGAAAAAATCCTACGAAATGACATAAGTTGTTTTAGAATATTGAGAATTAATGACGAGTTACAAGCTCTGAAACAGTGAAAAAATACAAAATCAAATATTTAGCAAAATAGTTAATCGTTAATTCCAAAAATGCAACTCTACCTACATCAAGGAAAATGTTATAAAATTTGGTCCATTCCGAAAGCTTTCGAAGAAGCTGACAATAAACCATATCAGTTTAATTGTATGGGAGAAATCAAGCAGTTCCCTAGTTACAACTCTGTACTGTTGCACGCTCGGAAAGGGCGAAACTCCGCCCATGACGATTGTAAACACCCTGTTTTAATATCTTTCAATTATACATTTCTGATCAACCTCTATCAATACCCTTTCATTATTCAGTCTGGTCAAGTGAATGACATATTGTGCAGCTCTCGCCTTGTCTTAAAGCAAACTCCGTGACTGCTGCGTTTCCTCCATGAACTTTCAGGATGATGAAGAACGAAGTACTTTTTATGCAAATTTTCTATGTGTATAGGAAGAAAAGTGTAATAAAACAGCAGTCATCAGTGGGCGTTATGTTAAAGGGAGGCTGTTGTAAGTGGGATTGTAGTAAGTTGATGTATAATAATTATGCCGGAATACTCTAACGAAGAATATGCGGACATGCATCTGATGTACGGGCAAGCTCATGGAAATGCATGTCTAGCACAGCGCATGTACCGTGAGCAATTTCCAAGGAGACGTTGCCCAAGTTCGAAACTCTTCATAAAAATCGATAGACGATTACGGGAGACTGGATCGTTTAATACAGCAAGCATTGGTGCAGGGAAACCTCGACATGTACGAACACCTGCAATGGAAGAAGATGTACTGAATATTTTTAAAGATAACCCCTCCACGAGTACACGAGCTGCTGCGTCTGAAGTCGGTGTTTCTCACCAAAGTGTGTGGCGTGTTCTGCGTGCAGAAAACATGCACCCCTTTCATGTGCAGCGGGTACAACTGTTATCAGTAACAGATTGTGCTCAGCGGACAGAATTCGTACGCTGGTTGCTTAATGTAACAGGAAATAATCCACAATTTCTGGAAAATATTTTATTTACTGATGAAGCAACATTTACGAGAGAGGGCGTGGTAAACACGCACAATATGCACACATGGTCATATACAAATCCGCACACTGTTTTCCCGTCGAACGCACAACAAAAGTTCAGTGTGAACATATGGGCAGGTGTCCTCGGCGATTATCTCATAGGACCATATTTACTCCCAGATGTACTCAATGGCAGTACGTACTTGGTTTTCCTACGGGATATCTTACCGCAGTTACTGCAAAATGTGCCAGCAACATTGCGCCACAATATGTGGTTTATGCACGATGGCGCACCGACACATTTTTTCATAGGTGTTCGCAATCACCTCAATTCAACATATCCTGGGAAATGGATTGGACGCAGTGGACCTGTTGCTTGGCCTGCACGCTCTCCAGACCTCAATCCGTTAGACTTTTTTGTTTGGGGACACCTTAAATCGCTGGTGTATGAAACGCCTGTGGATACACCGGAGGATTTACTAGCGCGAATCGTTGTCGCTGCAGGAGACATTCCCAACTCCGTCGGAGTTTTTCGGCGAGTTCGCCAATCTTTACGACGTCGCTGCCGGCTGTGCGATTCTGTTAATGGGCGCAAGTTCGAACACCTATTATAATAATGTCCGTTCGTCTGCCTTCCGACATTGAACTGTGCAGCGCAGGCCAGAAGACTATGCTTCACATATGTCATAAAGTACGTGGAATGTAATTCTTTATTTGTCATTTTTCTTTTATTTTCAACACTTTTTGGCACAGTATTTTGTAAGTCACAGACTGTGGCGTACTCAAATTGTAAATTACAAAGTTTGTATGAATTAATTTAAAATTTAGTATCTTTTTTAAATTTGTAATTAATAAAATTATTATGCTATTTGTTATTATTATTTCCTATCATAAATTATGATGCACATATACATACAATAATTGTCCATGTAAAACATGTACTGAAACTTCTTGCATAGTTACAAATCGCAATATTTTTAATTATTTCCGAATTTTCACCACCAGTTTAATTTTAAAGAATTTAACTTAAGCTTTATATCAATAAAAGACCACTTTAAAATGTAGACTATTATTGTAAAGGTATTTTGGTTCATTCAACTCTCGAATAATTAAAAATGTTGCATCTCAGAAGAAGCATGATCGAAAATGTATAGTTGAGAGTAATTAAAAAGGCGGTGTTTCCAATCGTGATGGGCGGAGTTTAACCTTTGCTAGTGTCAAAGAAAGCGGAGTTGTAACTAAGAAACTGATTAATTTTCTCTCACACAATTAAACCGATATGGTTTCGAACTTGGGCAACGTCTCCTTGGAAATTGCTCACGGTACATGCGCTGTGCTAGACATGCATTTCCATGAGCTTGCCCGTATCATCAGATGCATGTCCGCATATTCTTCGTTAGAGTATTCCGGCATAATTATTATACACCAACTTACTACAATCCCACTTACAACAGCCTCCCTTTAACATAACGCCCACTGATGACTGCTGTTTTATTACACTTTTCTTCCTATACACATAGAAAATTTGCATAAAAAGTACTTCTTCATCATCCTGAAAGTTCATGGAGGAAACGCAGCTGTCACGGAGTTTGCTTTAAGACAAGGCGAGAGCTGCACAATATGTCATTCACTTGACCAGACTGAATAATGAAAGGGTATTGATAGAGGTTGATCAGAAATGTATAATTGAAAGATATTAAAACGGGGTGTTTACAATCGTCATGGGCGGAGTTTCGCCCTTTCCGAGCGTGCAACAGTACAGAGTTGTAACTAGGGAACTGCTTGATTTCTCCCATACAATTAAACTGATATGGTTTATTGTCAGCTTCTTCGAAAGCTTTCGGAATGGACCAAATTTTATAACATTTTCCTTGATGTAGGTAGAGTTGCATTTTTGGAATTAACGATTAACTATTTTGCTAAATATTTGATTTTGTATTTTTTCACTGTTTCAGAGCTTGTAACTCGCCATTAATTCTCAATATTCTAAAACAACTTATGTCATTTCGTAGGATTTTTTCTGCTCTTTCTAAATATGTGCTTCGTTTTTATGTAGCATTATCGATAGTTTAGCAATGAGGGTTCTTTTACAATTTTCCGAATTTTCATTCTATTTGCTGTAACTTGAAAACTATTAAGATCCGACCAGGCTTTATATACTGATTTATGCTCCATGTGATCTCCTCTATTACCCCTATTAATATTGGACCCCTTTAACGGAACACCCTGTATATATATGTAAATTAACCATATCCAGACAGCACCACCCTCCTCCGTACTCTGACATCTACGCACCCAACCGTCCTACAATATTTTTTAATAATTATTTTACAATTTTTTATTTTTTATAATTATTTTCTTATTTTCTATTTTTTTTTTTGTATTTTTTTTTTTTTTTTTTTTTTTTTTTTTTTTTTTTTTTTACGCATGTGTTTTTTAAGATCACTTAAGTACTAATTATATATTAAAGAATATATGATTTTTTTTGGAAAACCATGATTTAATGCATCATAATATATATATATATATATGTGTGTGTGTGTGTGTGTGTGTGTGTGTGCATATATTTCCCGTGTACAAAATTTTCTCTTTAGTTAAAAAAATTTCCATATTTATTTGTATGTAACACATAAAAAAAAGTTAAAGAAATAAAACCTACTTTCAATCAAATGTATTCCATTCTGTTTTTAAAACTGTGCAATTCAATGACAAAAAAAAAATGTAAAAAATGATTTGACATTACAGCAATAATAGTTTCAGCAATACCTTAGTAAAAATATTTTGAACACTAATCAATAGCTCTGATACTTAAACTTAAATACCAGTATTGGTAAAATGCACGGTAAGTCAAAATGAATATAGCAATTTCAAACGGCTATAACTATTTAATGGAACCGAATGTATCAATAAGTTTAACACAGAATGTAGACGGAACTTCACAATTTCGTATACATACGTCATATATGTTCTATGTGACGTCCCTTGGTCACACGAACAACATCTAGGCGGTAGTCTATTTCACGCCTTACATTCTGAAGCATTTGTTCAGTCACAAACGCAAGCGCATTACAAATGTGTACTTTGAGTTCTTCAATTGTTTTGGGCATTGGAGGCACCCTCTCTTTCACATAACACCTCAGAAAAAACAAAATCGTTCAATTTTACCGTCATAATTTGCCATTTTTACTAATGAGACGGCCGCAATGAACAGGTTTCTTGTCGTTGTAAAGTTTCAAATCGCGCGTGCGTAGGCTTCCGCTTCACTGCACTTGCCTTACGTAAAGAAATTCTGAAGTTCCGTCAACAGTCTGTGTTAATCCTATTGATAAATTATTTTCTATTAAATAGTTATAGCCGTTTGTAATCACTATATTCATTTTGACTTACACTGTATTCAGTTAACATTGAAGATACTTATAATTAAACGTCAATTCGGTAGAAATATTGCTATTCATTGTATTTATCATTACATTGTATTCGGATTTGTTGGAACAAATCCTGAATGTTACAAATATATTTATTATATGTCGGAAATACCATTAGTAAAATTACAAAATACTTTTCCAATATTGCGAAGATATGTGCAAAATGTAAATTGGCAAAATATTTTTATATTTTAATAAATATTAAAATATATTAAATAAATACAAAAAGTATACAAATTATATAAACACAAAATATTTTTGTATTTTATATTTTAACTGTGCAATTTTTTTTTTTTTTTTATGTTTTGCAATTTCAATGTTAATATTTTCTGAATAAAGTAAATATTTTTGCAATATTTTCATTTTGTAGGAGATAATTACACTGTATAGCAATATTTCTGCAGTATTAAAGATTCATTAGAAATATATGTGAATCCAATATTTTACTAATATTGGCATTTCAGTGAAATCATCCGTAATAGCGATCACTAATCGTTGATCAGTGTTGAAAATTAAACGTATTTTTGTATCCAAGATACATATCAGAAAATTTAATAATAATTTTCGCTTTACTTAATTGCATATTTTTGTTGATTAATTTAAATGAAAATTACTCTTTCAAAAATCTCGTAAATATTTTGAATTCAGAATTCCGCTAAATTTGCAACACTGATAGCGACGAATGCACATATTGGCAAATATATTTAAAATATCTGATACAGATTTTCAGGGTAATTGCATTTGTGGATTTTTATAATCGGTATTTCCAAATAGTTATCGTAGACTTATTTAAACTATGAGGCGAATAATACTTAAGGCGGAAAATACTATTATTATCGGGATTAAATTGTGGTTATAAAAAATATAGAAACACAATCATTCCTGGGATTTTGCATCAGGTATTTTTTTTTTTTTTTATAAGGTACTATTTCTGTACCTGTTATTATTGAATGGTCAAATCAATTTTCACATTTTTTACCGTTTCAAACACCATATTATTATAAATGCAATAGAATTATTCCATTGTTACATTTGACTGACAGAAGGTTTTGTTTTTCGTATTACAAAAAATTAAAATATGCAACTTTTATTAACTTAGAGAAAAAATTACATGTTGAGAAAAAGAATGAATAAAATGGATAAGGAACACAAAAACATTTAATGATCCGCTTTGGCGCTGATTTTAGCTAAACATTTTCGCATTTAGAATATTATTAGGATTATATACTTAACTTCATTTCTGTCTTGAAATCGACCTTCACGGCTGATTGACTTGAATTTAAACAAAGAAGATTAAGCTTCGAATGTTAATAGAGTAAGTGTTTTTTTATATATTAAATTTTCTTTTTAATATTTACGGTGTTATTGATTTATTTACCCAATTGTAATTGTAAATTTGAAATTTATAATCAGTGTGTGTGTGGGGGGGGGGGGGGGACGATGAATCAGGCTGTATTAGCTGACAGTTTTTCATATCAGAGGTGTCATTAGACTCGAAATATTGTCTTTTCTCAGAATACAAATGTAATTTTCGAAACATCAGTCGTCTACATATTAAAAATTTCACCCACTTCGGGTTTTACGTATTTCTATTTATATAAGAAGAAAGTAGCGGAATCGTGAAAATTTTCTAGTTTCGGTGTTTGGTGGACTTACACGTTATCAGGACAAACGTCCTGGTTGCTGTTTTACTATTTGGGGGTAAAATCAGAGTGTGTGTCAATCAGTTTCTATGTTAGTCTGTGTGTGATACAAATTTTGTGGCTGAACAGAATTCAAACTGCAGATTCAGTGATATCTTAATATGACTTGTTTCTTCTTATGTTTTGGTGTATATCGTCCAATAGGTGGCAATTCTATGCTCCATTTTTAATGATTTTCGGCCAGAAATATTAGTGTCCAGTCTGAACCAACTAGATACTGCGGAAATTTATGCTACAAATGAATTTACTTTTTTACAATATGAGCAAAAAAGTATATTTTCACTTTTGTGGAATCTGTAACTAAAACAGATAGACGGATTGAGTCTTCATTTTATAAGTGAATTTTTGAAGAAATGGAAGAATTTCACAGATTTCGGCAAGTTGTTGGATATAAATATTAAACTTGGTACTTTAAAATACACTGTAAAAATTAATACAAAGCGTTTCTGAAAATCAGTTGCAACATTTTTGTTCGTAATTGCTTTTTAAATCTCGAACATATATATTGGTTATTGAAGGTATCGAACGTTTTTAAAGAACGCCTGAATTTTTTGCAGTGCGGATTTTGTTTGTGAGCCAAATATCTTTGAAACTAATATTAAATTTATTTTATTAATCATAAAAATTCTGGTGTCGAAATAAAAATAATAAATAAAATAGTTTAATACATCAGGTTCAATACATATTATTACAGATTCCAATTTCGTATTACAATTAAAAATAACTTTTTTAAAATTTCGAACAGGAAATGCCGTCACGATTAAGAAAAAAAACGCTCATAAAGCTATTAAATTAATTTTTTTCTCTGTCCGCTGATACTGAAAGTGAGACTCTAAGCTCAGACGGCTTCAGCGAGCGAAAATAACGTCATAGTAAAAATGACATGAAGATTTTCTTAGGTAAAAATAAATATTTTACTCCCAATATGTGTAAAAAAAAATTTCTGGATTTCCCCGACACTCAGATTGGGACCTCAAGTCAAGAATGCGAATTTTTGCATGCAAAATTGCAACTGGCAAATATGGCATCAAGCTTTGGAATATATTTATTAATAATCCATTGCACGTTAAAATATTTTTTTAAATAGTGAATATAAATATGAAAAGTATGCATGTAAATTTGGGACGTTGAAAGTGGCGTTATTTTTAGATTTAGCTAAAAAAAAAAAAAAAAAAAATTATTGTGTCATAGATGCGCAATTTACGTATTATTTTAGATGAAAAAACTACATATTTGAATGTGAATGTTAATATGGTGCATATTAATGCTTTTTTTCTGTATAAGAGATGAGCTTGATATTGATGTAATTGTATATATTTGCATATCATATTTGTATTAAATAGTGATATTATTTTCTTTCGTTTCTGCATTTGGATCAGGTTGGTCTTCTTGGTTTGAAGTGTGTGAAGTTGCCATCGAATTGAATCTCTACAATCATTATTTTGTCGGGTTTTGCATTCATTCAAATTGCAAATATTAGATTCAGGTCGGTTATAACTTGTTCCTAGCACGACTCCCATCTCAATATTTCACACAGTTCAGTCTGAAGAATTTAAACCGAACTAGCAGTTATCTGAGAATAGTCATTGATCTAAGAAATAAAATCCGCGTATAAATGTTCATCTAATTTTTCATTATTAATACTATTACTATCTAGAAAACAAAATAGTCATTGAATTTAATATGACATTTATATTAGCTATTAACCTTAAAAAAATTTTGATAAAATATTAGTTGTATAATAAAAAATAATGGACAACGGGAGATAAGACCTATACTTTTTACCCAGTGATTATACAAAAGTAAAATGATCACATGAAAATATATGAGTATACGGTATATATATATATATATATATCTTATAGTTGCACATGTCTGTATAAGTTTTATGTCTAAAAAACAACTAAGTTGTGAGAATGGTTTCTTAATGTGAACTTGTTTGTCTCTTTTCTATATTTCGACCTTCTTTTGACATTTCATTGCATATTTCAGTTAAAAGAACTCCGCGAACCAAAATAAGATATGCATTATTGGGTACTTTTTCAGTGTAGGGGCTTTTGCAAAAGAGATACAAATGACCTTGTCATTAGAAGGAAATTTGACAACATATTTTCCGGCAATCTATTCACTGTTTTATATACACATACACATATACATCTATTTTTACAGACAAAAATAAATAATTTTTATATTAAAAAATAATATATATAAATAAATGGTTATATATATATATATATATATATATATATATATATATATATATATACATATGATAACGTAAGTTTCAAAACTCGCTTTATTCAGAAAATCGAATTTTGGGACATCGCCAAAAACTTTTCACAGCAACCATTGGTTTTCATTATAAACCAAGATTTACAATGTTAGAAATACAGTATAGATTTCTTTTTTCAGATTGTGGTGTTTTTTCGATAAAAATGAAATAGATTGATACAGAAAACACGATTTTTTATTTTTTGGATAATGCGAGTTTTGTGGATTTTTGCGGATTTGTCGAGTTTTTTGTCCTCATACATAAACTAGCACAAACGCAGTGTTGCCAGATTGGGGACTTTTTGTCCCAAGATTTTTGAAAAAGAAATAATCGACCTATTTAAAAATAGATTAAAAATTCTGAAAAATGTGGGAATTGTACTGTTTAAAAAAAGTAGTGATAGTCAATTAATCTGAATTAAAAAATCCCCAATCTGGCAACACTGCACAAAAGTTCATCAGGTTTATTTTCGCAGTTGTTTATATCATTTGGAAACAAATCTCATTTTCTGACGCCAGATTTGGACCAATCTTTAAAACAAACCACCAAAGTCCCGTATACATGAAAAGTACCCACCATTCTATAGCAAATTGTTCAAGCTTTTGAAATTACAGCTTATTTTGTTCCATTGAATCATTCAACGCGAAAGAAAAAAAAACTCTCTTCCGGCACTCTTTGCCACAAAGACTATATTCTTCTGATAAAATATTCTTATTTACCAGAGCACTGAGAACGTCCTATAAAATTTGATGCTTCTATAGGATTTTCTACAAAACCATATATGGCGAATCCGCATTATCACCAAGCTACTGTTTGCTTACTTATCTAAAACTTGTCCAATCGTACGCACAACGTCCTGTAATACGCAATTTAGAGGAAGATTACAAACCCAAGCTTGCATCTTTTTCGTATGTCACAAGGGTTGCTACAGAGATACTTAACAATTGAAATTTTATAACAACCCCGGGATATTTACGAATGTTAGAGTGCGAAAGAACCTACATAGGTTAGCCTCAAAAACCGAATATACTTATTGCGTAAAAAAAAATCAACCAAATTGCGATATGTCGTGTCGTCCGCAATGCGAAATTCGTATTGTGGCTGTGGCACTTGTGAAAATGAATACGACACATCTTGACATGGATAGTCGTTATTCGTAATTATTAAATATCACAATTCGATATCAGACATACAACCATATACGTTTTTATGTGACATGATTCGGATTAACACCTTAGGGACAGGGACGGGTGAACGGTATACCTGTCGCGTAACTTGCTTAGAATCGGTGATTATTCTCACCAGTAACATTTTATCGTAAATTTTTGGTTATTTAATCAGAGTATTTTCCCGATTTAATTAGGCAAAAATTTCTGTTTTGAAAGACCGGTGATAAAATATTAAAAATGCCGTAAAAGACGATCGTCCCGAATGGGTTAAGTAGGTTAATTAAAAATTTACAAGAAGCACTCGCCGTGTAAGTTGGAAATCTCTTACAGGCGGAAAGATTTTTAAGTACATCGGAACGATTTTCAGTGAAATAAACTCTGTATCTGTCTATGACGTATTGTTGTCTAAGACGAAAAATCTTTCGGCTCTGATGGATTCTATCTTAGCCAAAGTTTAGCTTATTTACAGATCTGCAATTTACGAAAAATATCTTATCACATACATATCTGAAAACTTCTTTTTTTCAAATATGTTAAATCCAGAGACTTCTTTGAGTACAAGATTGTAAAAAATAAGAACTAGAAACATTTTAATTAATTTTTTTCTGGTCCAAGTTATGAAGGAAAAAACGGAGAATTGCCATTTATATGCACAGAATGTTAAAAGAAAATAAAGACAAATAATTTACTGGCAATCTTTCATAACCTAAAATTTATATTTTTATTAGAGCCTTTGAATACACTGTATGGTATACGAAGGAACATATAAAAATCTGGCTTACACTCCATTTTAACTGTAATTCTCTTTCTTCTAGGTCGACACAGAATGATTAAATTTTTATATATTTCCGAAAGTTAAAAATTAAAATATCTGTTCGAAATAGCTCTTCTGGAATTTTAAAAGGAATTCTATCTATCATGCTTTCATCTACCAAAAGAGCTTAATACAAAAAACAATTCATAATTCATATTCGTCAACTAAACTGAATTATGTGTAATAAATAAGTTATGTTATGGAACGTAAGAAATCAGTGTTATTCTTTAAATATAAATATGCAGTAAAAAGTGATAGCAATGGACATATTTAAAAATAAAATCGTGAACAAACTGCAATAAATGCACCGTTTCTTGAAAGAAAAAGACTTTGTAATACTCGCCTATCTTAACCCCTTAATTCTCGCTCCCGTCATATTCTCGGGCTGTGTCTTTTACTCAAAATGTTTGATTCCCACCAGTTTTATAAAATAGTGAAATTGGGTATATATTGGTTTCCTTTTTACTGTCATTAAATAAGGTGAATATTTCTTTTTCATAAAAGTGGTGCCAATAAGCAATTTGAATTATTCAACCGTAATTTAATTCGAGCGTTAAGGGGTTAATATGCATCACATTCAAGGTACATCTCACAGTAACTAGGGTATCGCGATTAGGTTAACGTTTAACCTCCAGTATATATGTTACTGTGAAAGACCGAAATCTGGAGAATGTCGACTTTCACCGGTGAATGTCAACATTTACATAGTCGCTTGGTGTATGCCCGAAATATTTGTTAAGTATCCTTATTTCTGACTTACACCGGTAAAAGTCGACATTCACCATACAATAATGGTGAATGTTGAATATGTCGGAAATTTGCATTTATTTCTCCGTGTTTCAGGCTCGATCATTAATTTTTAAATCATAAAAACATTTTAATCGTCTGTAGTCCAAAGGCATGCTGCACGCATATTCGCAATGTTTACTCGGTTCGGATTCGACACAGCTATCTCCGTATATTTTTCTGGTATGAAATTTTGAATATTCTGAAACACATGTACAGACGATTGCTATCTCACACAAGCTTTGAATTATTATTTAACCGGTTGAGTGCGGAGCAGCGCGATAGCGCTCCTCTAGTTATGTGCCAAAATTTCAGGCAGCGCGATAGCGCTACTCTTGTTATGTGCCACAATTGCGGGAAGCGCGATAGTGCTCATTTTAGTTTATGCTAAAATTGCGGAGAGGGTGATAATGCTCCTGTTTGTTGTCTCAGTGTGGTGTGCATTTAACTTGGTTGCACTAGCGAAGCGTGCGATTTCTCCATATATCGTCCTCTTACAAGTAAATTTTTACTATACAACCCATACACATTCGCATTTTTGGCATATATCCACAAGATTTGCTCCGCATTCAAACGGTTAATTCATTCGGGGCCTAACGTCCTATTAAGGGACCTCAGGACTCTTAAAGCTTTAAAATTTTCGAAACTTTAATTTTTTTATATGTTAAACTCGTATCTTTTCTGAACATTTTGATATAACTGTTTCCTTGAAATCCCCTTAAGAACAGAAGTTATGGCTTTTAGATTTATACCTGCTTAATAGATGAAGCGGTGATTTCAAAACTTTGAAGTCATTTTTCTCGAAATGACGTTTTTGGACATAATGCACACGATATCTCAAAAACACCTGATTTTTTTCATGACATTTTCAAAACATGTGTTTCTTATTAGTCTGTATAAACGGAACCAAAAATTTCCCTTTTACTGTTCAAAAATATTTTTTTAAGTGATTATACTGTTGAAATTTTCTAAATTTTGCATTAACTAAATACAACTTTGTATAAAAATGCTTAAAATACAAATTCATTTAGGTTCAGGGTAATTATTATAATCTGAAGAATAGGCACCATAATTTTCGTTCTAGTTGCAAAATTTATTTTGTAATCGTACGCGTAATCTGTTATTCCGATTTTCTGCATCTTTCATCTCAATAAAAATTATGTCTTAAAATCAAATACATTTTAAGATATTAAATGTTGAAAATGGTCTCTTTTTTTCATTTTTTCCAATTTTAAGAGTCCTGAGACCTGAAATGATCACGTCTTTCCACTGAGTATTATTTTGTCTTAACAAGTAGTTTTGTTATTATCTCTATGTAATAATGATAGAATCCTAATTCTAGTAATGTATCCATTATCCATTCAATTCTCTTTTTTTTTTTACAATATAGAAATAGTTTACTTAAGTTTTATAAATTTTACATATTTAATGTAGTGACTGTGTTTCTGTTTTCCTTTTTTATGACCACTGTTTACTCCTAATAGTATTTTTGCCATAAGAATTCTGATAACAAATAAGGAAAAGATTACTATTTGTTAATAAATATTATAAAAATCTAGAAACGTAATTACCCGAAAAAACTGTTTCAGGTTTTTTGGTTATATTGGCCAATATTTTTAGTCATCGCTAACAGAGTTGGCAATTTAGCGGAAATTCTGGATTCAAAGTATCTACCACTTTTTTTTAATGGCAATTTTCATTATATTTATTCAATGAAAGTCTGCCATTAAACAAAGTGAAAATTACATAGCTGCCAACTCTTCCGCTTTTTCAGACCACCAAAATTTAATAGAAATTTTTGCCTCATTTAGTAGGCAGATTATGGCAATTTAAAAAGGTAAAATTTTCTATAAAATTTTTGTGGTCTGAAAAAGCGTAAGATGTTGGCAGCTATGAAATTATTATTAAAAATGCAGGTATTTTTTTAATATAAAATTACTCTTAGTTTTCAATACTAATCGCTAACATTTGAACTGAAATACCAATATTGATAAAATATTAGGTTTACTTTGGAAATATTTGTAGTGAAACGTGAATGCTGCATAAAGGTTGCTGTACATTGTAATAATCTCTAACAAAACGTCAATATTGTAAAAATACTTATGTTGGAAATGTTAATAGTGAAATCGCAAAATATTTTTGAAAGCGCTGCACAAATATGTACAAACTATAAGTTGAAACATTTGACTGAAAGTAGGTTTTATTTTTATAAGTCTTATTTTATCTCATAGAAACAAATAAAATATGTAAATTTTATTAACTTAAGCGAAAATTTTGCGCATTAGGAAAAAAAAAATGAATGTAACGGATAATAAAGTGAAAGGCATTTAATCATATGTTTTAATGTTGACTTCAGTCATGCCTTTTCACACTTAAACTAACAAAAATAAGAACAAAACTAAGAGATAAAAACAAAACTAATGGTTAAGGCAAAATCATACTAAATGAAAAGACGTGTTCTCTTAACCGCTTGAGGGGCGGTGGAATATATTATATACCACCTAATTTTAATCA
Organism: Maratus speciosus; assembly: GCA_963932465.1. Taxonomy (NCBI): domain Eukaryota; kingdom Metazoa; phylum Arthropoda; class Arachnida; order Araneae; family Salticidae; genus Maratus; species Maratus speciosus. The sequence continues at coordinate 603,321,385 of OZ010792.1, forward strand.
AGATTTGCACCAGAAACATGTAATTACACATTTATTTTATAACTTTGATGGTAAGAATTTGTAAAATAGCTTTTCCTTATTTTGAAATTTTTTTTTTAATATTCCGGTGTGAAATCAACATTACGGAAACACAATTATTTGTCCCTGAAAGGGTTAATGGGACACTTCACCCCGAACGATTCAAATAACAATTTCATGATTCCATGAATAGCGATCGGCTTCTTATCATAAGTATTTCAGAATATTCAATATTTAATACCAGAAAAATAAACTGAGAAATACATGTGTCCAATCAGAACAGATTTAGTATTGTGAGTATGCGCTCTGCACTTTGTTTTAGCAGAAATCACTTCAGAAGGTATTTTAGAGTAGTGTTCTTGAGAAAAAAAAAAACAATTGTTTTCTCGTTTTCTCTCAATTAATGTACTTAATTTAAAAAAAAAAAAAAATCCCGACTCACTGCAGTATTTATTCAATATAAATTAGAATATTGAATAAAAAAATAAAATTAAAGAAAACGTTGCGCGCACCATCAAACCTAGCATAAAACTGACAAAGCTGACTGGTTCGCAGTAGAACAAAGAATTTCGCAACAGAATGTAGCCTCTCTGTTAAACACCGCTTCTCTTTTCGACCTCTACCAGACCATATGTGTGATTGTCGACATTCACCGGTGATAGTCCGAATGTACAAGGATATAATCAAATATTCGGTATTTCACCGACGATTTTGATATATGTTGACAATCACCGGTGAAAGTCGACATTCTCCAATTTCGGTCTTTTTCTTTAACTGAAACCACTATCAACCAAATATTATTTAAAAGTTGTGCTTTTAATTAAAAATGAAGCCACGGGGTTCAATACTGTGACATACATGGATAATTCGAATAGGCGCATCCTCAAAATAAAGTATTACGGAGTAATAAAATGTTTCTTGATAGCTCCGTTTATATATAGATTCAATGATTCAATGATTGTGGCGACAGAAATAAAACAAAAACAAACAAAAAAAAATGAATACATAGTTCTTTTCTTTTTTTAACTGCTCAACAATAATAATTCATACGTTCAATATGTATTCAAACGTCACTCAACATTCAATTATTTAAATTTATTCAAATTATTTAAATTTTCAATTTTCCAAGTATGTTGGAATAAGCTTTCGAAAATACGTATAGTTTCGACAATGTAAGCTTTTCATTTTAGCACTATGTTACAAAGAAAAAAGAAAAGACAGATATAGAAATGATCTTACATTATTGTTTAAATAAATGCACACTATTCATATTTATACAGTTAGTGCCTATTCATAAAAACACTTTGTTTACGAGTACAAACTTTGCCATTATTACGTTAATTCATTCGTGATGTAAAAACGACCACAGAAAAGCTTTTCTGCTAACTGTAATTTTTATATCGATAGCTGGTCACTTTTCTTTTTCTGTACTCAGTAGTGGCACGAAACACGTATCCTAAAAGATTTTTTAAGCTTTTAATAATTCCTTGATCCATTGGCTGCATTTTTGAGGTTCATTGGTAAGAAAACAGCAGATTGTTGTGGATTTAAAGTTTTCTCTGGTTCCATGCGAAGTGCAATTGTCGATTAGAAAAATAATTGTTCGTCCCTTTTTATTTATTCCAGCATCAAACTCCCTTTGCCATTCTTCAAGGAACTCTGACACCATTATTTTACAATAAAAAAAAGCCTTATTTACTGGCAGAAATTTCGCTATATTAGTACAGTGAAATTAACATTTCTGAATTTGTGGTGGCAAAGAATTTCAAGAAGAAATTTGAAAATTCTTACTTTATAGGCTTGGCAGTGAACGTATTAAACATACATATAACAGGAGGATGTCTGCTTGATCCGTTCTTTTTAATCGATTAAAGAAATGGTGTTGCTGAGTGGAGTGAACTTATCCATCCTGTCTTTCCGGCAAGCTATTTCCAAAAATTTTATGTCATTCGTCCACCAAGATCGTGCGAAATACGCTATGATACAAGTAATGAAAATAAACAAAAACTTCTTTAAACATCGAAAAAAGTCGTAGCCCCCCCACCCCGCCTCACTTCTCTTTTATTTGTTACTGCTGCCCAAGAAAAATCACCTTGTTTGTATGCTTCGGGGATGCGGAACATAGGTCTCGGGCTCTTCGGCAAAAGGTGTTCGTATCATCATCCTTGGCATGTAAAGTTTTTTGTTTTGAAAAAATGACGCGAGATTGAATTAAAAACAGCCGCCTGTGCCAGCCTTGCTACGTGCTAGGTTTAGACTAGGCTGCAGAATAGATTTTTCGTATACGTGTTAAATTGCAACTGCTAGAAAAATGCAGTTATTTCGTGACACTTTAATTACCGAGCGAGCCCTTCCTCAATTCAAACACAATTGATACATTACAAATAAAATTTCCTTTAGAATATTTGTGGTGTGAAGTATTAATTAAATCGTGGAAATAAATAAATGAAGCTCTATAAAAGATATTCCTCGAAGAAAAAATTGTAGTATCCAAGGCCTGATTACCAACGGGGCAAACTCACACCAAAAAATTTTAATAGAAATTTTCGCCTTATATAAACTCCGTATTCATCTAATATCTCTGCCATGAATAACACAAACTTTTCTGTTTCTTTTTACTGGTGGGAATGTGCCCCATTAGTAATCAGGCTCTGGTAGTATCAACTATTAACAAAATTGTTTTAGTACATTCATCATAATTAGCGTAAGGGTCATTCTCCAAAAGGTGAACTATTCCACTCACAAAGCCTTTTTCAGTATTTGACATGAACATTTTTGAATTAATCTATGTTTTCTATTGAAAGAGAACGAAGACTAAATGCGTTGTGTGCATACATTTTTTAATAATTACTTTATATTTTTTATTTCTTAGTACACATTATGTGAGATGACACGTCCGTTTCATGTCACACACTCAATGTTACTAAGGGAAATGATTGATTATTTATTTAATTGAAAATAAAATAGTTAAATAATTATTATTCTAGCTACTACTATCTCTAGAGCAAAGTAACTAAGCATCGTTAAATACTTTCTTTGTATTCTTTATCGTTAATTACTTTCTTTCGAAGTACGAAAAGGAGTGTCACACAAAAAAATCCTCACCTCCATGAACCAAACATTAAGTTGTGATAAAAAATGGCAAAATTATCATCCGATTTTATTTCCCATGATGCTAAAGTTAGCCAGTATGTTTGCTATTGTTAAATTATAAGTCAGAACTTTTTTTTATACTCATGTATTAGAATTAGTTATGAAAAAGCAGCGATAGTTATTGGAGATTCTCACCTCCGTGAATTGTAATTCAAGGTGACTAAATCAACACTAAGATATTTGCTTATGTAATTATATCAACAAATGTTGATTTAAAGAACAAAGAAAAATTCTCAAAAAAATAAATATGTAGGTTAATATTTAGAGCATGTTCCTCACCTCCGTGAATCTCTTAATTTTGAAATTGTATATTTCAGAGAAAAATGCTTTACAAGAATTTACAATGACTGTAAATCAAACAAGTTGGAAATTGCTCGTCAAACGTGGCAAATAAGGTGCGTTCGTTCTATAACTAGTTTTATAAATACTTTTTGCACCGTATATTGTACTGAATGTATATTTTAGTGCATTTGATAAGTGCATATCAATTTCATGCTGTTCAAAGGACTGTAAGAACATTAAAATGCGCCGGAAATATTTTTTCCTATTGGCCGTAATGTAACTGAAAATTTTGACTGTCCCTGTAATTAAACTATGCATCCGATTTTTATAAAATTGGAAATTAGTCGACAAAATGTTGCAACAATTATATATTTAAATTTCAGATCATTCGGAAGGCTGTAACATCATTAAAATGCACTTGCAACAATTTTTTTCCCATTGGCCATAAAGTAACGGAAAACTTTTGACTGTCCCTGTAATTAAACTATACATCCGATTTTCATAAAATTTAAAATGGCTCGACAAAATTTTGCAACAATTATATATTTAAAATTTCAGACCATTCGGTTGGGTAGTTTTTGCTCTGTTATATGCGGACGGACGGACGGACATACGGACTGAACGACGACTATAGGTGCTTCGTATTTATATAATTACGAACGCACCTAAAAAGATTGTTTTAAAACTTTAAAAGAGAAGAATTGAATAACATATAAAAGATGGGTGATGAATGAAACTCCAGATAGGAGATGAATTTTTTGTGGTTTTTTTTTTTAATTATTATTATTATTCATTCCAAATAAATTTATTATGCATTTTTATATAGAATTGCTACTTAGTTATATATCTAATAGAATAAATAGTTTTTTATGCTGCGTCGCACTACACAAACATAACTATAGCATAAAGTTCACCTCCGTGAATGATGTTAACCCATTATCCGTTGCGTTCACGCAACAGTAAAACTAAATGCTTATGCTTAAATTTACTATCTAGCTACCACCATTTTTGAATTGGAAAACTTACCTTATTTAATAACAGAAACTTTGATCATTAAATAAAGCGAAGATTTTCTTTCAAAATGTGTGGTGTCAAACGTATTTCTGCAAAAAAATTGAAGATTCCTATGTTATAGTTTCGACGGTTAATGGGTTAAGAAAAGAAATTGTGCTTCTGAAAAAAAAAATAAATATAATGTAGCAGGACCATTGTTGATTTTTATTTGCAGTAAATGACAAGTTTCTAAAAATGATAACACATGTCTTGAAAAACAAAATTTTTTTCCGGGAAAAATTTATCTTGAAAATGAACACTTTTGGGAGAATGACTCGGATGCGTAGCCAGAGGGTTAAACATTTACATAAAATATCGCAAAAATAAATATAATCCACAATATACTTATTTTCGTATCTTACTGAAATAATCTATTAGATTTAGAGAAACAATATCCAGGATTTAATGGCATTCTTAAAGTTTCTTCATTCTGTTTATTGAACTGGAAAATATTTCCGTTTGCACGAAATTACTTTTTTATGCTCTGTTGTTTAATTCTTATTTTTCTTCTATCCGGATAAATAGATATGTATTTAGTTTTAAACACACAATCAATTTCCTCATATTATCGTTTCCGTTAGTAAAAATATGAAAATAGTGTTTCCTGTGCCTATGGAAAGAAAGGGCAAAATGACAATAAATTTCAAAATGGTTTATCGTTTATTCATTTCTAATCTCGATATTTAGAAAAAACGCTGAGACATAAATTACTGAAGATAAATATGATTTTTGACGGGTAATAGTTGAACAGATTTTGATCGGGATTATTTCTAGAGTTAATGGGTATTTTATGAAATTAAAAAGGAAATGACTTACCATACCTGACATTAATATATTTTACTTCGGTTTTCCGTTATTTATTTGTGATTGTATGTGGTTTATTCTTCCATTTTCACTGAAGCATTTTTTTATTACATAATTTAGTATTTTCAATGTAAACAAATGTTCAGTTTTTGTTAAATCTTTATTTTCTAGGCCCTTCTTCGAAATTGTTATTTATTTAAGATTTTAAAAAATCCCATTTATTTAAATCACCTTCTATATTTAGAAAAAACACGGAATAAATGAAACTGGAGTGATTTCAAAATGAAGCAGATTAGATATGACACAAGAGTGGCGTTTACTAAAATGAGACTCCGTGAAATGTCGTACGCGATAAATCACGAACTTTCATGTATATGTGTACGTACATACATATTTCTTTACGAGCATATGTTCACCTGCAGATACATACATACAAATGTCACAATTAATATTATACATACAAATGTCACAATTATTATTATACATACACTTGCACTGCTCATGTGTATAAAATAGGTTTATAATGGAACTTTAGATCTGAATTAGAAAGGCCTGTGTCTAACTATTAGAAACTTCTCTAATGATTAGAGTTTTGAATACAAGTCAACGATCGCCCGGTTGAAATTTACGATTTTCTTACCTTCTTATAATTTTCCCTTATTACACTTGATTGGAGCCGTCTTAACCCTTTATGTCCAAAATTATGAATTCATGAAAAGCTCTTCTTATAAAGCATTTTTCTTGAATTTTTGAAACTATATTAGAAGATTTACACAATCATTTAATACATTTTAGAAGGATTTTGCCAATTTAAATTAATCAATTAAATTTGAATTTATAGGAATTTTGTACAATATTTACATCTCCACTCAAATATTTTATTTAAAATATTTTTTTAGTATTTTATAGAATCAGGAAAGGTACAAATATAATACTCTTAAATTATGTTACATAAAGTTACGTTATAAAATTGCGGTTTTAAAATATGTAACATTTTAACATGTTGTAAAGATTTGTGACTGTTGCTTTTCATGATTTCATTTAACAGAAATTCTGTTATTATTTTTTTTTACTTATATTTTAATGATCACTTACATTTTATAATTTTATATATGGTAAAAATCCCATCCTTCTACGATTAAAACTTACTGAGCTGTTTAAAGTAGAATCATCTTTTTTGCTGCAATATAGGGATCATTCACAAATTTACTAGAGATATAAATTGTTGTCAGATATAAAAAGTAATAAATAATTTAGTATAAAGTAAATGTTGACGAACCGAAATAATAAATACTTTTCAAGTATTTAGAAAAGATTAATCCCAGATAGTAATCCCAGATAATTGATATAAAACAGATAATAAATATTAAAAAAGTATTATGTCAAGAATATTGATAAATTCATTCAATTTTATGAATAAAATGATGAAAGCATAACTTTATATTGCTTCACACTTAGCACTGAATACAAATTTATTTTCCAAGAATATATTATACAAACAGCAATGATGCTTTTCTATGTGCAGTAGCTATAAACTTTTTAAAAAGAAAATTTCCGACCTAAATTTAGCTGTGCAATTAATTAATTAAAGGGAACTCAAAAGTTTTTTCACTTGAAAAGTTTTCTGAATTTTTACCCTCAGGAAACGGCTGCTTCTTTTGGGATAACTCATTTTAAAGAAGAAGTGTAAGGTTACAGTTGAGAGATTTAATGTGCTTATTTCAGAATTCTATGCAACTATTTTCTCCTTGTTTTTGAGAAATGGAGAAAAATGAGTTGCCGAAATTTAATACTTACTTAAAAAGGGGCCTTGTTTGGGATTTTTTTTTTTTTTAACTGATTATTTTTATGTTGCTGTATTTTTAAAACTGGTCTTTGATAAGATGAAAATGATTTACCAAGTTAAAAACTTCTAACCAAAATAAATGCAGCTATAATAATAATGTAAAATGAAATAAAAACACAAGGATCGAAGCGTTCCCAATCCCTACATTTGCTACTACTATTTGAGAACAAAAACCGTTTTAACAGTGTTAACAGTAGCTTAACAGTGTTTACACTTTGAGGGGCTTCCGATTTGACAGCAACTTTACGACAGTCTATGGATGATTATCTTATAATAAATGAGGCATTGGGGTTAAAAGTCTAACTGTAGTTTTAAAAAGCTACTATAAAAATTTTATAAATATAAAGTAAATAGTAATAGAGATGAAGAAAAATTACTTTTAAAGAAAAGTGGTATTTTTAAACTCTTTTAAGAGCTACAATGAAAATATATTATAAAATTTACTATTTAATAATAATGGTAGCAAAGGTAACAAATCTTAAGAATGCTGTGAGCTTTGTAAAACGTTAATGCGATTTTTGTTACATTGAAAAAAAAATAAACCCAAATAATAAAAACTGAACATACCTAAACTTTATATATACAGGGTGACAGTAAACTCCTTCAACAAAATAAATGTCACGATTGTGATCATCCAGACGAAAAAAATTCACAATGCAGTGATGGAACATTTACGCAGCAGTTGGGCGATCTGTACCACTTAGTTTTAATACTGCACTTCGCCTTGTAAAATCTCAGAAAACCCGTCCTGAAATAAGACGATGAATACTATTAGAATTTAGTGGTGTCAGTTGTTTCTCCGGTGCTACACTCCTCTGTTACTGCACAATGGAACTTCGGGCGTAATCCAGTTATTCACTCAAAAGCTCAGATTGTCTGTCCCATAGAAATCTGTATTTCCGTTCATAACTTCATCAGTGATGAAAATGATGATCAGTGATGATCTTTGTTTCGCTACAAGACGAGCTCTGTTTTTTGTGTATAACTTTACCAATAATGATGAAATTTTAACTAAATTTTCAACACAAGTTTGCTTCGCGTAAAGCACAATGGCATTACAGAAAGTGCTGCAAGAACTGTAATTAAAGCTACATTCCGAATAACCCAAACCAAAAACACGAACCTGACCGAGAAAGGAAATAAAATAAGTGTCACTATTTAATGCAGTTATGATGTGCAATCCTAGTATATAATCGAGAAACCATGTAATCCTCGGCTAGTTACAAGTCCGTCTCTTTTCGCGCCGATAGAGTCACGTGATGCTCCTTTCGGGACGCAAGTGCAGGAAAAGCACGAATGCAGGTGCAAAACGTGACTGCAGTGGTCCGAAATGAGACGGACGCGAAACGCAGTGCAGCAGAGTCTTTTTCGATAGCCACGCTACAATCACATCTCAAATACCAAGTTCATCTGTTATATTGAAAAACAAAATGGATAGATGCTTATTTTCATTCAATATATTTACTTTCCAATATATAGTTTTTACATGGAACTATTAATAAAGAGGAATTGACCTATTCTTAAAATATTGAGGCTTCAACTGTAACCGCTTTCGCAAGGGCTGATTACCTCCGGTGAAACTTTCCACCAGTAAATTTATATAGAAATTTTTTCCGTATTTAAAGGCCTTATCAATGCTAAATTTCTGTTATAGATAATGGCAGAAACATCTTTTCAATTTTACTGGTGTAAGTTTACTTTTGCGGTAGTCACATCATTTGTTTCTGCCATATTGAGACAACCAGTGAAACAATTTTACTGTTTTCCTAGTCAAACTGACACCAGTAAAAAGAAATAGAAGTTCTTATCATATTTGTGAGAAAATATTTCCATGAATAAGATACTTAATTAAGCTAAGTTTTCTATTTAATTTTACTGGTGGGAAGTTTGCCCCATTGGTATTCAGAAACTTTTTATTCGATTTAAAAAAAGCAGCCGCCATCTTATGACAACATCCTCAGTTACTTCACTCGCAACTGGTAGACAGTACACTTATGTCTCCTCTTCTTTATTCATAACTCCATTAGTTTTTATTTCCCCAGTTTGGTTTTAGTTTTAAAGACACAAACTATTTTTTTTTTTATTAAAAGAAAAAAAAATACTGAAACGACTTAATACGACATTGTAAAAGTTAAAATTTTCGAAATCCGAACCCAATCTGAAACGAAAACAAATTGATCTTAATTAAAACCATGCATGTGTTAAATCAGATTATTTGACCCAATAACAACATTTATTTAAAGTAAACGATCTTACTTCATGGTAATTCATGCATGCAATTTATGAAATAAAGTCTGTATTTTAATAAAAATATCTGTAATATCAGTTAATCATTTTCTTTATCTCTTTCTTGAAACAGAGATGATAACAAAAATATTTAGATTATCTGAAGCATTATCATGAGCATATTTTAATGAGACATTTAATATACTCTTAAGTTTAAAGAGGAAATTTTTAAAATAAAAATAACTTTAAATAAAAATGATATTTTTAAGCTTAAGTTTTCTGAAGAAAAAAAAAAATTCACTCAACTTTTATTTTGCTTACTTTTAACATTTTTTCCCCATGTCTTTTTGTCCTATGGAAGAAATCTACAACCTATGACATCGCGATCAAAAGATTTAAAAGAAATGTGGCATATGCGGCAAATACATTTCTTAGACAAAGATTTTGGAATAATTTTGAATTTTCTAAGTTTCTTTCTTTACGCAGTTTAACAATGGTGACGTTCTTTTTATTGCTGTCATATTAAGTTTTTTTAATCCCATTTTAAAATTGCTAATAGAGGAAATTTATTTTCACGCATTGAAAGTTTTATAAAAAACTAGAAGTGTGAGAAATCGTTAAGAATTAAATATTGGTTTAGGGGTTTTAGGTGTAACTATGATTCTGTTGAAAAAAAGAGCGTTTAACGTAAAAGTAATCCTTTCAAGACTAATTTATAATTATTAAGTGAGGAAGTTACTTATTACGTTCAATCAATGGCAAAACATCGCGTCATTCACTGGGAAAAAAGTTCCTGACAAAATTGTTCACGGCGTTGTGCGAGCATCTGCTGTGTTGTGAAAAAGAACATATCTTTTCTATTTATTCATCTCAAATAAAATTTTAAAACACTTCAAACAAAAATCCACATGTCTAGATCGGAAGTAAATATGTACGTCTTTATACACCATTTGTATTCAAATGATAAAATTCTATGTAATAATCCTGTTCAACGTAATCCCTTCGGTACTCAAAAGTACCGCTTTGAAAAGTGCTTCGTAAAGTATACAAACTGAAAATTAATTTTTTTAGCATAACAATATCAAGTAATCTATTAAAAACAAGAAAAAAATATGATAGCCTTACCTTTCGCTTGGCTAAAAGTAATGGACTCAAGGCCCACATACATGAGTCTATCGATGCGCTGGCCAAGGGGGCTACGGTCTGCCCTACGGTGGACGAGCAGATTCCTTTCTCCTGTCGTCAGGTAAAGAGGAGCCTTCTTGGCCGAGCGCTAAATGATTGACAGATTAGTTGGGAAAAGTCCGAAGATGGGCGGGTCACATATGCGATCTTCTCGGAGATTCTAGGGGGATTTCTACGTAATCCAAGTCCTTACGGGACACGGTGCCTTTGATGAACACCAAGCACGGTTCTTTACAGGTAGCCCTGCGTGCTTCTGTGGAACAGGGCATAACACGATTAGGCATTGTGTGGATGAGTGCCCCCTGTGGAAACTGATCAGAGAGAATAATTTCCCTCGAAATTTTCACACTCGAACGGTTAGTGATCTTTGCCTAGATCATTACAGTAGGAGGAGGACAGTGGCTATTGTCACGGACCTCTTGATTAGGACTTTGGATCGCGTTGGTGGTCGCAGGGGCAGCTCTCACGCGTCGAGTTCCGAAGTCCTTGAACACAGACTTCGAAATCGTTTGAACGCAGTACTTTCTAAGGTTTTCAGGGTTTTCTTTGCGTGTAACGTTGATTCGGGTCGCTTTACTGTAAGTCCTCCATGAAGGCTAGTCCCGAAACTTTGCGGTGTGGTTCAGGCTGTTTTTGCTGCTTCGACGCTGTGCTCGGGCGGTTTCGGCTGCTCGGCTGGGGCTTTGGTGGTGCCTCTTCTTGCTGGGTGCAACGTGTGGGGGGGGGGCTGTGGCCAATGTCGGGCCTGTTCGCTGCTCTTGGCTGTCGTGGCGGCTAGACGTCTTTTGGTGCCTTTGGGGACTGGAGATAGCTGCGCTACCTCCTCTGAAGGACCACATGGCTCTGGATCGGTAAACTTTAGTTTTACCTTTCAAATTTAAGATGTTTCAAATCAAAAGTTAGGGATGCCAAGTCGGTCAAGAAAATGGAAACAAAATTGACACTGACACGCACCAAAATAGCTTCGTGAACAATTTTCAGCTTACTGAAACCGCTTTTGCAACCTAGTGATATTCAAGGGAAGTATTTACAATTGTTTCCTAAAAGTACCATTGCGAATGCATTCAGTGAGTGTGTTATAATTGGGATTGAAACTGTGGTACTTTAAAGTACCGTCGGGACATAAAGGGTTAAAGAATGAAAGCAGAAAAATAGTTCTTACAGATGGGAAGTGATCAAGAATGAAAAAAATTGACACATTTTTAAAACGTAGGGATAATAGTGTAATTATGATTTTATGACATTCAGAGTAAAGAGTTTAAAAAGTGAGGAATAAAGGTGTAGGAAAAAAACCATAAAACAATTTGTAACCGACAAGAATCATACATTTTATTTTTTTTTTCGAAGAAATAATTTTACAGTTACGTGACGGGAAATACATCGATTTTCGCATGACAAATAGCAGATATTGGTAATTTTGCAATGATAAATTTCTACTTGTATAGTGGTAAAAATTTCGGATGTTTGATTAATGAAATAGCTTTTGAATTACTATGTAAGCGGCGAAACATCGTTTCTTCACTTTTTTTGTTTAAACCATAAATAGTGTTTGAAATATCAAAACAGTTCATGCTCAGTGAATAATTTTCTCATTTGAAATGTCAAACATATTTCAAAAATTAAATGACAAGTTCAACATTATAAGTTTGTTGCCAACTTTCCGATTTTATTTATACCAGTAAATTCTTATAAAAATTTCCCCCTTTTTCAATTGCAGAAATTGTGCGATTGCATAAAACAAGTATCTCTGGATAAAAATGTTGATATAAAAAAAAATCGGGAGGTTGGCAACTGTAATAATAGTAGTAACTAGAGCAGTACACATTTACCGTATATACATACTCGCGTGTAAGTCGACCCCTAAATTCAAGAAAGAAATATGTTCCATACCAGTATTTTCTTGTCGCTCTCTTCGCTTTACTTAATATCAGTAAATTCTGTATTTAGATAAGATGAAGATAACTTTTTTTAAATACTGGTATACAGTCTGTTATTCCTCTCAAATTTGGGGTCGACTTATACGCGAGTATATACGGTATTTAACACTAGAAAGACGATGAATTTCACTCAAATTTTATAAAAATATTTCACACCAGAATTTTTATTTTAAATAATTAACTTATTTATTTAACTAGGTTTTTTTTTTCGTGGTATTTTTTAAACTAGTTTTATAAAGAAATTTCTGATTCAAACCGAAACGTATTCATTTGGTAGCGTTCAAAATGACCGCTCGCCATCTTTCTAGTGTTAACCCTTACCGGCACGAAGTAATTCTGTTTATAAACTGATGAAATGATGGACTCACACCGCAATTTATAAACGAATTTATTAGAAAACACGAACTTGCTTATTTACATGTACATTATAATAGGAAAATTTTAGTTAAATATTCTTGGTGCCGTTTATCAGTTTTGGAATTAAAATTAGGTGTCCTCTTTTAAGGACACCGCGCCGGAAAGAGTTATAGTGCATGAAATGCGTTTAAGAGAAATAAAATATTGAATTCTTGAATTAGCCTCAGTATTATATGTCATATCAAGCTATATTTATAAAATAAATCAATTTGGTTACGAATTTTCGCAAGCAATTTTTTTTATTTTCTTAATTTAAGGGCTGTTTCCTCCGTGCATCATAATTGATAGTGAGAGGGAGCTGCAAGCGCTCTGGACTGAAAGGGGCGCGGGCGAGAATTCCCCGCCAGATGATGATAATGTGTTCTTAGACGTAAGCGCAGTGCATCAACCGCTGCCAGTCCCTTTTGAATATTTATGTAAATAATAAATGTTTTTGTTAAGTTTTGAAATCCTGAACAATGCATCAAGTACGAAATACACTTCATTTAGTACTTTTAAGCATTTTATACAGTCCAAACTGAAGCTATCACGGACAAAGTTTTTGGCCCTTCGAGCCGCGGCGCTCATTTAGAACACTGTTTGAAGAATCAACGCCTTGGATATTTTGGAATTATCTAGTTATAGAATTGATAGAGATAATGTTTGTTACTACTCCAGAGATTTCAGGAACTGTGGTCCTGAATCGAAAACGTGGAAATATACGCGGGTAGGTTACAAGAATATGAAATGCAATGAAATCGAAACTGGGCCCTAAAGAACTGGATTTGAAATTAAATTCTCTTCAATTGTTAAAAAGGAAGACTGGTGAATTATGAAACGAAGCATATTCTATTATAGCCGATGAGGATTTACAGGAGTTTGAAAATTCCTTGACCGAAATCGAAGAGCAACTAGAAGCTATCGAAGTAAGCATTCTTGATTTAATAAAGCCTAATATTTCTAATGTCGAAAGTCAAAATAATAGTAATGATAGAGGCAGTTCTAATGAGGCAAAAATCAAATTGCCGTCAATTAATGTATTGTTTACAATCAGCTTTAACTGGCACTGTGAAACAATTACAAAATATTGATGATCCTTATACTTTATTTGAAGCTTTAAAAAAACAATTTGAAAACAAAAGGTTATTGGTGAATAGTCATATTTCAGAGTTATTGAGTAATAACAAAATAAAAATTGAAAATGCGAAAGAAATACGCAATCTGGTAGATAATTTATTGAGCCATTTAAGAGCTTTGAAACAGTTAGGACTGGAACATAAGAATTTATCGGAATCCATTCTAATGTATTTTGGTTTACAAAGATTTGATGATGAGTCCAGAAAAGCCTTTGAAATGTCTCTTAATTGTAATGAATTGCCTGAATGGAATATTTTTATTGCTTTTTTACTGAAAGGAGCTCAAGCTTTAAAAAATGTAAAAAAAAAAAAAACATCGTTACGAAACCTAGGTTTGAAATTATCCCTAATCAAAAAAGTTTCGTTTTACAGAATGACAAACTTAATTGCGCATTTTGTAAACAACCACGTTTGATTTTTCGATGTCAAAAATATTTAGATTTACCGATTCAAGAAAGATTGAATCAAATACGAAAATTACAGTTATGTTATAATTATTTATCTTATCATAACATTAACCGATGTAATAAATTAAATAATAAATGCAAAATTTGCTTCTCTAATCATCATAGCTCACTTCATGGAGCTACTTTTTCGAAATCTTATGAAAATAAACAAAGTAATTATATTATGAATCAATCTTAGTTGAAGAATGAAGATAACGTAAATACTAATTCAGTGGAAATTATTTCAAATGCGAAGACCTTGAGCTGTCAAAATAATTACGATGAGAATCTGTCTGTGCAAGCTATAATGCCTTAATTTCGACAGCTGTGGTTTATTTGAGGGAAAGTAATGATTCTTTTTTTTTCCTTTGGTTGCGATATTAAATATAGACAGTAATAAATCTTTAATTACCATTTCTGCAGCAGAGATGTTAGGATTAGAGAAATATATGTCAGTGACTTCCGGATTTCGTGATGCAATCTGTAAAATTAAAAACAAAATACATGTTGAAATTTCAAACGAAGATAGGGCATTTAAAAAATTCTCTAAAATTTTTTTATTTCCTGAATCTGTTGCGTAGATATATCTAATCTGCACCTACCACAGAATATAATGTATGCGAACCCAAGATGTTTTGAACCTCAGCGAATTCAGGTGTTATTGGGGGCAGATGTATATTATGAATTGCTATTATCTGGTCAAATAAAAATTCCTGGCACTTCTATAATTTTACAAAACTCTCACTTAGGATGGATTGCAGGTGGAGTTATACATGATAAAAATGAAACTAAATATAATTGTCATTTATTAGAAAATCAAGATGAATTAAATTTGAAGGCCTTTTGGGATTTAGAGACATTAGGAATTAGGGATGATCGAGATAATGTAAAAAAATGAAGATATCCTAGAGGGATTTCGGAGAAAAGAGCGGTTTACAAATAACAGATATGAAATCTGTCTCCCATGGAAACGGAATTGGGAACAACTAGACATTAATTACAAATAGCTGAAACACGACTCGTAAAAAGAATGAAACGCGACACAAGTTTATATGAAAATTATCGTAAAATTTTAGATGAGTACTTAGAAATGAAAATTATTGAACTTGTTCCTGAGTCAGAAGAAAATTCTAACAACCCGATTTTTTATTTACACCACCATATTGAATTAAAACAAGACAGTGTATACACGAAATGTCGCATTGTTTTGATGCGATTTCCAATGAAGCGGGACAGTTATCACTAAATGACTGTTTGGACGTCGGCAGTAACTAAATCCGAAAATTTTTCATTTATTGTTTTTTTTAGATTAAATAAAATTGCTGTTTTGGCCGACATAGAGAAAGCATTTTTACAAATTTCGATCAACAAAAAGAACAGGGACGTTTTAAGATTCCTGTTTATAGATGACAATCCTGTCAACGGTGATGACTTTAAAGTTATTATGTACAGATTCTTACGCCTAACATTTGGTTTGAACTCAAGGCCATTTTTATTATCAGCCACCATCAAACAATATCTTAGTAAATTTAAGAAGGAATATCCGGTAGCAACCGAAATACTCAACAGTTGTATTTACGTGGACGATCTGATAGCCGGTACGACACTGTACATGATGCCCTGAACATTTCACAACAATGAAACAGAATTATGAAAGAAGCTAGTATGACGTTCCGAAAATGGATATCGAACAACGAATTAGTAATGGAATCGTGGGACAAGAGCGGGTTTAGTACTTTACCTCAGCCCTTTGAGGAAAATAAAACACATAAGGTATTAGGACTGTTGTGGCAACCTAAACAGGACATGTTGATGATGGAAATTGATAATTTATTACAATTTTTGTGGAAGGCAAAAAATACGAAGAGGTTCGTTCTGCAAGGAGCAGGCAGAATTTTTGACCCCTTGGGTCTCATATCGCCATTTACTATAAGAATTAAACGGTTGCTTCAAGAACTATGGAGTAGAAATTTAACATGGGTTGAAGAATTGTCCCCCGATATTTCCAGGCTGTGGGAGCAATGGTGTTCCGAGTTACCCCAATTAGCACAACTAAAGATTCCTAGAAATGTATTTCAGATCCCTGAAGACTCTGAATATAAATTAATACTGCACGCCTTTGCCGATGCCAGTTCCAGGACATACGGTGCTGCCATATATCTACAAACATATTCCAAGACCCAATCATCCATTAATTTGCTTACATCAAAAAGTAGAGTGGCACCCTTGAAAAAGGTGTCATTACCCCGGCTAGAACTCTTAGGTGCGTTACTGGCAGCGCGTTTAACTTGTGAGGTGAAGAAAGTGCTAGATCGCAAGGGACCATCTTCTGTTTCTATGGACGGACGAGCAGATTGCCCTTTATTGGATCAAGTGGTATCCAAATAGGTGGAAAGCATTCGTGTCCAACCGTGTAAAAGAGATCCAATCGCTGACAGACCCATCCAGGTTGTTTCACTGTGCAGGGTCCGAGAATCCTGCAGACTTGCTGACCCAAGGTATAAAATCCGAAAGTCTTATTCAGAATCACAAATGGTGGACTGGTCCAGCGTTTCTGAAGGACTCATTAGATATGTGTAACAACGAACAATCACTAGTAGTTCATGGTCAGGAGGTCTATTTAAATGAACTAAAAAGAGACTCCGTGAACAATATTCATGACTTTACCACTTTATCTATTACCAATGAAAATTTTATAATTGAAAACATTTTTTTCATTAACTAATAATTTTATGAAATTAATATGCATAATTAGTTTTATTTTTAGATTTAATAATAATTCTTGCAATCCCCAGAAAAGAAGGAGTGGAGCGTTAAGCCTTGACGAGTTGAGGCAAGTAAATAATTAATTCGGTAATTAATTCGGTCAGCACAAAAAGATGAGTTTCGGGACGAAATAAAATGTCTCGAAAAATGTAAGTCTGTTCAACACAAAAGTAAATTATCTTCTTTAAATGTATTCCTAGGAAATGAAGGGTTAATTAGAGTTGGCGGCCGTTTATCGCATGCCCATTTGCCGCTTAACTCTAAATTTCCAATTGTGTTGCCTGGCAATCATAAGTTAACGGATATTATCTTAAATTATTGCCATTTGAAGTATTTTCATTTAGGCCCACAAGCCTTGCTTTTCCATGTTAGACAGACGTTTTGGCTACTTAATGGCAGGAATAATTGCCGGAAAATTGTCCACAAATGTGTGACATGTTTCAAGAATAAGCCTGTTGTCAGCTCCCAATTGATGGCCGATCTGCCAAGGGAAAGTGTGACAACAAATTTTGTATTTTCGGTGATAGGCCTGAATTACTGTGGGCCCTTTTCTATTAAATTTAAAAATCAAAGGAAGGGCGTATTGAATTGAAGTTTATGGTGTGGTGTATATATGTTTGTGCACCAAAGCAATACACCTGGACTTTGTTTTAGATATAACAACTCAGACTTTTATAGCTAGTCTAAAACGTTTCTTTGGCAGAAGAGGGAAATGTGCAAAAATCCTATCGGATAATACAAAAACGTTCATCGGAACTGACATCGAGTTGAAAAAATTGCATAAACTGGTTAGTTTCCCACATGAGGAATTGGGTTACTTTTTAACCCAGGAAGGTATCAAATGAGAATTTAATCTCTCCAAATCTCCGAAATTTGGTGGCATCTGGAAGGCAGCAGTAAAATCTTTCAAGTTTCATTTGAAAAGGGTAATAGGTGATGGAAAATTAACTTTAGAAGAATTTTTAACGATACTAGCGGAAATTGAGGGAGTTTTGAACTCCCGCCCCCTTACCCCAATATCTACAGATTTTGAAAATTTTGAAACTTTGACACCATCACATTTTCTTATCGGTAGGACAATCACTTCGATCTCGGAATCTCAACTAGATGAGATTAATGAAAATCGATTAGCAAAATGGCAAAGAATCACCAAATTTAGCCAACAAATTTGGAAACTTTGGAAGCGCGACTATTTGAATAATCTCCAACAAAGGGGCAAATGGAAGTTTAAAAAGGATGATGTACAGAAAGGAACTTTGGTACTAATAAAGCAGGAAAATTTATATTCTACCAAATGGTTTGTAGGTAGAATAGTTGAAGTTTTAAGGGAAGGGATAATATAATTCGAACAGTGAATTTACGCTTGTCAGGTGGGCGAATTTTTAAAAGAAATTTCGGAGATGTCTGTATATTACCAGTAGGGTAACAAATTCCCTTTCTTTCCTTATGCAAACTCTAAAAAATATTATTCTGCATTTAATCTAGTATGATAGTGAATTTATTCTTGTATTATTGTGTATGTAAGTTGTTTATATCTTATAATTTTTGCAAATTTATATGTTAATGTATATTGAAAATTTTATTTCAATCCCCGGGGGAGTGTTTCCTCCGTGCATCATAATTGATAGCGAGAGGGCACTGCAAGCGCTCTGGACTGAAAGGGGCGCGGGCGAGAATTCCCCGCCAGATGATGATGATGTGTTCTTAGACGTAAGCATAGTGCATCAACCGCTGCCAGTCCTTTTTGAATATTTATGTAAATAATAAATGTTTTTGTTAATTTTAAAAACCTGAACAATCCATCGAGTACGAAATATACTTCATTTAGTAATTTTAAGCATTTTATACAGTCCAAACTGAAGCTATCGCGGACAAGGGCTCTCAAGACTCTCAAAATTGGAAAAAATGAAAGAAGTGACCATTTTCAACATTTAATATCTTAAAATGTATATGATTTTAAAACACAATTTTTATTGAGATGAAAGAGATAAATACGTTCTTTTATTTTATGTATTATATGTATTTATGTATTTTATGTATTATATGTATTATATGTATTTTATGTATTATTTTATGTAAAAAATTGCAAGGTGCAGAATTAACATTTACAGAGGGCTTCAAACTGTCAGATATTTGACGAGCAGAAAATTGGTATAACAGCTTACGTGCACAATTAAAAAATAAATATTGCAACTAGAATGAAAATTTTGATGTCTTGTTGTATTTAGTTAATGCAAAACTTTGAAAATTTTAATGAAATAATCGTTTAAAAAAATATATATTTTTTTGAACAATAAAAAATAAAATTTTAGATTCAGTTTATTCAAATTAACATGAAACGTATGTTTTGAAATTTTCACGAAAAAAAAAAATTGGAGAGTTTTGAGATATCGTGTGCGTTGTACCAAAAAACGTTATTTGGAGAATGATTATGACTTCAAGACTTTGGAAACGTCGCTACAGCTATTGAGTGGGTATAATTCTAAAAGCTATAACTTCTAGTATAATGAGAATTTCAAGGAAAGAATTATATTAAAATATTCAGAAAATATAGAAGTTTAACATCTGAAAAAATTAAAATTTCGAGAATTTTGAAGCTTTAAGAGTGCTGAGACCCCTTAACAGTTTAACGATAAGGCTCTTTTGATAATTAAGACTTCACATTTCCTTTCGTATATTTACCACATAACATTTTATTAATTTATAATTTGACGTCTTCTAGTAAAGTAATGGGGAGATGACATGATTACATTTTTAACAGTTTAAAAAGCTTTATCAAGCTTTAAAAATAAATTATTTTATTCAATTATAATGAGTTATTCATTAAAATGCTTGTACATCTTTGCCAAATACACAGAATTTCGTTAAAAAAAATAAGTAAATATACCTTGTAAATTTTAGAAGCTTGTTCTTTAAGAACCTTAATAATGCTCCATGAAAAAGTAGTTAATATGTTTAAAATAGAAGAATGAAGTAAATTAAGGTGCAATTTTCGAATTTTAATGGAATACGTACGTAACAGTATTTTAAAAGAAAAACTTTAAATGTATACTCTCGAACTCATCAATAGCGAGCACGAATGTAAAAAGAACTCAGTTTTAATGCAGAAATAAGAAGCAAATTGAATATCCAATATAAATATGTATATACATTGCATGAATTTCGATCATTACAAGAAAACGTAGGATGTAACAAGGAGACATCTGCGGACTCACAAAAGAAATAGTTTTTAATCCTTATTTTTTAAATAAATCAACCGTTTCATAGGGAAGCTACACTAATAGTGAAAATGATGAAGGTGAAACAGCACAGGAAAGACACCTCTGACAGACAGGGAATTCATAAAATGTTAAGAAAATATCAGAGGGGTGAAGGTACCTATCAAGTCAAACTTTTTTTATAATAAAACTTGCGTAATTTACATAAATTGAAGTTTCAGCAGTAAAAAGAAAGAGACGTAATTATCATAAGTTGTACTTATGTTCCATGCAGATCAGCGAAAGACGCAAAGGAGATGCTCCAAAGAGAATGCAAAAGGCGGACTGCTGCGATGCTTTACACCTGTCTCTCTTTTCAGACAGCTTGAGTCTCGGGATGCACGAATAGAGAATCGCGTGATTCAAGCGACCCAATTAGAATGGACTCCATTAGCTCCATTATATGTTCAAAGTGACGTCCAAGGGAGTTGTTTCACAGTTCAGACCGGGGAATGAAAGACTGACACACCCAGTATTGCTAGATTGGTGACTTTTTAAATTCAGATTATTTGACTGTCACCACTTTTTTCAAAATAGTATAATTCTTCTTATTTTTGCAGAAATTTTAATCTATTTTTAAATAGGCCAAATATTTCTATTTCAAAAAAGACAATTGACAATCAACAATCTGGGGACAAAAAAGTCCCCTATCTGGCAACACTGGGCACACCCTCTCGTAGACTTCTTGTGTCATATTCATCTTGCTACTACAAGGATTTTTGAACGAGATCTTTCAGCAGAGTCTACAGGTGTCCCGTACATCAATTGTTTCATCTGAACCCCACATGAAGAAGTCAAGGGATTAAGGTCCGATAAGGGTAGAGGCCATGCCACAGGTTGACCACGTTCAATCACGACCAACTTTCGTAGCGACCGAGAAACTTCTTATTTGTTTCTCTTGACCTAGTACACAGTTTATCACATCAGATCACTGAATCAATCGGACGAGAAATCTCTTGTTTTTCCACCGGACGGCTTTCTCGGTTTATTGGTTCTGTGGATATCCCGTGATGTGAAGTCATGAGCTCTGCCCTAAGCCTCCAACCTAACAAACAGGGGCTTTTCATGGTCGTAATGAAGTTGTCCGTGGTTCAATCCGCCTTCAACCATCTTGATCAACAAATCAGCTGCTATTTTTCATGCTGCCTCTTCTCCTTAGAAATTTGCATATGGCGAATGATTTACTGTGCTGTCGATGATGAAGAGCTATTGCACCACCAGTGCAGAAATGACGTCAGAAAGGTGGACTAAATTTCGGTTCCTGACACTCAAAGTGGATTGCGACAATTGTTTCCATTTTGAAAATGGTTTGTATTGATGAGTACAATCACACCTCCCTTTTTATCTAAATAGTTTACTAGCATCCTGTGTACTGTTGCGTAATTCGAGTTCGTGTGATTGATAGTTGACAAAAACGGGACTGTAGACGTCACATTATATTTATTCTATGAATATTCCAAAAAATGAGGTATTTACATAGGTACATAAACACTAACACAGACGAATGTGTTAAACGTACAGTTAGGCAGTCACAATCAAGTAGTGTTGAATGATAGAAATTTTCTGGCTATCATTCTAAAAAAATATTTCTAATAGTAAATGTTAAAAACTCATACAATCTGAAGTATCGTAACTGGGTAAGATTCGGTGGTAAACACGTTTTTTTTCAATTGAAAGATAACCTCTAAAATTAACAGTTAAGTAATTAGCTTTTGGTCAGAGATAAAAGGTGACACCTTGTATACAATTTAAAAAAGTTTTCTCTTTGATATAAATTTTATTATATCAAATAATTAATTGATAATACAGATAATAAATTTATTATCTCTTCTTTAGAGTTCTTTTCCATTTCTTTTTCTCTTTTATTATGAAAACAAGCAATATTTTAATAACATACATTTTCAAATATCAATTTGATAACATTTTTAACGCTCGTGTATCAGTAAATAAAAAAAAAGAAAGAAAATATTCGAACTGCATAAGTTTTATCTCACACCCATGACTTGTATGTTATTTCAAGAACCCTTCTAAATCGTCGACACGTGTCGCGAGGTACACATTCCTTCCTTCCGATTTTGAAATATTTCGGGATCATTCTAAAGAGACCTATATAATCATTTTTTCCACCGAAACAGCAGATGTTTCTGTAATTTAGGCTGCTGCGTCTCGATGTTAAACTTGGAGAAAAGTTTTCTAATCCCAACAAAAAGTTTTCGGTAAAAAAAAAAGCGCCAAGTTCTCCTTAATGTTTCGGCCAGAAAAAGTAGTGATATCTGATGTTCGCACAGGTTAAAAGCCAAACATCCCAAATCTTTCATTGAAAATGGCTTCCTGCGACTTGGCCGTTAATGCTTCTACAGCATTTCAAAATTAATGATTGGAAATTACGCATTTATGAATTATTTAAATATTAAAAGCAATATATGAATGCAAAGAAGCAAATTCACATAAAGACATTATAAGTAAAAGATTTCTGATAACTACCATTCAGTTTCAACAAACATTGGTTTTGATTACAGATCATTTAGTCCACTTCCGGTTTAATTGTCATTTTGTACGGTCTAAAGCTAAAGTCATTAACGTAAAACCCAAGAAATAAAACAAAATTTACTTACTTCATATCTCACAATATGTTACATTATATTTTATTGTATAATATTGAAATCTTGTGTATTGACTAAAGAGATTTTTTTCGTTTGAACATTTATTATAGTTTGTTTGCAAACATTAAGAGGTATTCGATTTATAAACTGTTAAAAGTTGATATTAATTATGTTTTAGCAATTAGGGATATTATCTCCTGAATAAAAGTATTTTGTTATTTTAAACTTCTAAGCATTTAAATAGACTTAAGTTGTTTAAATGCTTTTTTCAAATGTGTATTTTATTTCTGTATTCTGTGTCACAAAATGCCTAAAATTATCAAAAAATGTAGTTGGCATGTAGCTCATTTGTGCATATTTTAAAATTTGAAAAACTCACGAAGGCATTAACGGCCAAGTCGCAGGAAGCCATTTTCAATGAAAGATTTGGGATGTTTGGCTTTTAACTTGTGCGAACATCAGATATCACTACTTTTTCTGGCCGAAACATTAAGGAGAACTTGGCGCTTTTTTTTTTTTTTACCGAAAACTTTTTGTTGGGATATCACTACTTTTTGTATGTTTTTTCAAGTTTGTTATTCTAAACTATATTAATATGAAAAAACTTAAATTTCGGTACTTTTATGTTAGCCGGGAGCAAATCTCCTCATTAGCCTTTTGTTTTTTCGCCAATAGCAGTTTTCATTTTTCACATGTGTAAATTAGAAACAATGCTTTGATTTTCAATTAAAATATTTTGGTTTATGCTATTATTTCTTGTTTATTTATTTATTTATTTCTATGTTAAATATTCTATTAAATAAAATGAGGGAAATGCATCTATTTTAAATGAGATGACTGAAAAATATATATCTTTAAATGAAATGAATGCAATATGAACAATGGAGTTGGGAACAGTATTTGGCGATTTGCCACTTACGCCCGGCTAACATAAAAATACCTAAATTTATTTTATTGAGCTTTACAAATTTATACTTTATTTCTTTTTATATTAAAGTACTAGCCGCCTCTAGCAAGCAGTATTTACAGTATTACTTCCATGTTAAACGTTGCATCATGTTACTGTGATTCATAATTTAATTTACTTGCCCATTCTTTCGCCAATTCGGAAGCTTTTGATAGAGAAATCAAGAACTCTTTACGATCATGGAAGCACATCATATATTTTGTGTTGCTAGGTATTTCATCTTTCGTGACAAATATCTCTTAACTCACTTATGCATGCTTCCTTAGCAGTTACGATTCGTTCTCTAATGCGGACATTTCTAATCCTATTAAGTAATCTTTTCTAATTGGGCTCACTGCTAATTGTTGTATTTTAACTGATACGACTGGGTACAAGTGAAATGGTTCTTATGAAATCTTTTGACAATATCTGTATTTGCATTAAACCATATTGATGCTAATATCTTTTTGCTTCACGTTAACCTTTTCAATAGACTTGATTACGGAAGAATAGAAGGTTTACGGGCTCACTGCCATGATCCATTTAAAATCTATCATTCTTCTCATCTGATCGCTTTGAAGACTTAGTCAATGTGCCATGGTTTTAAGATTTTAGCTAATTTTACTCGAAACCCGAAAACTAAAACGCGAAGAACCGGATTATAGAAGATTCATTCTAACGTACATATTGATTAACAGGTTACATATTATAGAATTATAATAATCATAAGGAGAACTGGCAGTTTCAATGCTTTAATAGTTTCCGTAAATTCTCTTTATATAATACAGAAGTTTTAGCGGTGTAAAGGTTAACAACATAGTCACAGTAAGTATAATAACAGTACAATATAATAACAATAGCAGAGGTTTTGGACAGTGACGAAACTATTAGCACTTTGGAAATATTAGTACGTTATATCATTTAACTATTCAGATGATATGCGGAAAAATAAAAATAGATGGCTCGCATTAATAATTAACTCATTTAAAAATAGCCACCAGCGTCAAATATTCGCCAAGCTTGTCGACATTTAGCAAAGTTTCGCCAAATTTGGTAATATATCATGTCAATTCTCAAATTTGGCGACAAAAAAATGTTTTGTTTATTCTGACGTCATAATGATCCATATGTATTATGTACTATACACATACCTATAATATGTATGATGCAAATGTATTACGTATTATACGCATATGTATAATACGTATGATGCATATGCATAAGTTCATTAACATCACTAAAACGCACTTAAAGGAATAGTGTTTCAAAAATAGTAGGGATAATTGCCAGATTGACCAGAGTGCTATTGAGATTAGAATACCGACATTTATAATAGACGTCTGTACACACCATCACCTCATCGAGTTTACAGCTGAAATTTTAGGATTAGTTAAAACTAGATTTGCATATTTAAATGCAACTGGTCGGTTAAGTCATATCTTGGTAGCAACCACCTGAAGACCTAATTTTAGTGGTTAACTGATAGGTTTACTATTGTATTTTCCTGCATCCAAAAGTTTGGAAACATGGAGGAATGGGTGCAGGAAAACACAATGGAAAATACACCAATTAACCCGTAAAATCGGGTCTGTAGGTGGTTTCCACAAAGATATGACTTGGTAGACCAGTTACATTTCAATACGCTAATCGATATTTAACTAATCCTAAAATTTCAGCCGTCAACTCGATGAGGTGATGATCTGTGCAGACGCCTCCCGGTCTTTAATAAAATTTGTTTTAAGGAAGTAAAAGATGGACAGATAAACTAAAAGATTTGCCTTATTAAGATTTTTGTAAAAGCATATAAAAATTCATTCAGCTTGAAATCATTAACACCTTTATAACTCAGTCTAATTTTCTGTAATCGGTTTTGGCGACCAACATATCTTAACTATAACTATAATCTTTCTTTTACAGATTTAAAATTAACAATAAATTAACAGTAAGTAGGCTAATAACATTAGCAGCGGACTTCGGACGCCGCATCTGTCGCACATCGTTAAAGATAGTTTATTAGTTACACATTTCATTTAATTAAAAGGAGATTTTTAAACTTTCATATGGAATTAGGATATTTTTACACTATAGGGACCTTGGCATTTTTTAAAAATCTTGGCGCAATTCGGACTTCAGAAACTGAGATATGTTGCCAAATGATATAAACAACAACGAAAACAAACCTGATGAAATTTATGTTTTTTTTATGTATTTATATACATATAAACATTTTATTTATACATGTATAAAATATTATTTTTTATATACAGATTATTTATGTTGGTATATAAAAATAAATAAACGGGTTCCTTACATTAAATAAATTGTATACATATGGAAAAAATTGCTTGTGTATATGACACAGTAAATAGGTTGCCAGAAAATACGTTATTATAAAATTTCTTTTCTCGTCAAGGCTATTTTCCGTATTTCGCCAAGGCTACTATATCGGAAACGTACCGAATTGCGGTTATATTTTGTTAAATGTTTTATTGTTTTAATATCGTAAATATATCATAACCTATACTGATTAAAATTTTTAGGTATATTCATTTTTTTCTATTTAACAAACATCTTTGGAAAAGCATATATATAAAATGTTATTCTGCTTGAAATCACGTGCCGCCTTCAAAGCTCTGTAATCGAGTTTTGGCGACCATCATTGGCACAATTGAATGCGTAGGAACTGTTTACGGCCAAATGACCCCCCCCCCCCCCCTGTATGAAGGGTTTAGAGGCGGAAATTCTGTGTTTTCAGATTTTTCTGGTTAATTGTGCTACAAACCCGGCTTACTTGTGAAATTTCATGATTCTACGACTTTTAGAAGTACCTTAGTTATTTGATGATGCGAAGTGAGTCAGTGACAAAAAAGCGCTTTTTCGGAATTTAATGTTTCGAAAACTGCTAAATATAGAAACATGAAATCGTGGAACCTTTGTTCAGTTTCACCATACGAACATGTGTATAAAAGAAAAATTTCTATATCTCTCCCTAAAACGACGTTATGAGGGGTTGAAAAGTATGCCGAAATGGTTCAGGAAAAGGTAGCTTACGGCTTGTGCGAACTTGGCGGACGCACTGCCGTGCTCCCAGATATTAGTTAACCCTCCGTCTACCAGACGGGTCCATTGGACCCGACAGGTACATACAAAATATTCATTCAAACCAGAAATTTCTTTAAAATAAACTAAGTATATAAACCAGACAAAAATAAGGTAAATAAATAAGTTAAATAGTTTTAAATAAAAATTCTGGTGTAGAACGTTTTATTAAAACTTGAATAAAATTCCCGGTAGATCTAGGGTTAAACAATTTCTTTCATCTGGAAAAGGGTACTGTTTTAAGAAAAAAAACGTAAGTATGAAAAGAAAAATTATATAATTCTTTGCTTTTACTTTTCAGGCTTTTATTACTATTAAAATACCTTATTGCATTTACGTATAGGAATACATTTCTCTAATTTTTTTCAAAATATAATCTAGAAGTAAAAATCTTCCCAAAAATTAAATAAAATACTTTGTGTTAACAATAAAATATTTATTTAAGATTTTCCGCTTGCAGTCAAGAACCCCATCATTAAAACAGAATAATATAATACTTTAAGAGTTAAATTTGTATGCAACAAAAAATTCTATTTTAAGACAATTGTCAATAACTTTGAAATGCAGTTCTATAAATCACTGAATTAACGGAATCAATGGTTAAATCTGTAACAAACTTTGCTATTTATAGCTTAATTGAATATAAAATTAGAAGTTTTTGAAATCATCTGCTCGTTTTTCCACAAATTAAAAAAGATGAAGACATTTACAATTACTAAAAAAAAACAAGGAATATACGTTAATGACTTCGAAGATCGATACGTGAAATAATACTAATGCATAAAATAATGAAAAGGAAAAGATGTAAAAATAATTATTTCGAAATTGAAATTAGTTTTATTATTGTTTTAAATCTACCTGTATCATGTGCGTATATATATACATTGCCATTTCTGATCAATATTTTTTAGTTCAACTTATATAATGTTGTTTACTGTACAATAGGTAATCCTTGATATGATTTATTATTTGCGCAAAAGAGAGACATTGGATCAAAGGCTTATTTTTATATCAACAGTTATCCCCATTCCATAACTCATAACCCCCTGCTTTCCCTGACACATGTAGGGCTGTTTTTGAATAAAATTACGTCACTCGATGCGATACTGTACTCAAGAAATCATAGTCCCCAGATGCTTCTAGAGTCTGAATGGACGTGAATAGGGAAGGAGTATTGGGGCCAGTAGCCGCCAGAGGGCGAAATAAGCGCTCAAAATCTTTGCGTCAGGGATACTGGGGCGCACTTTTAGAAGTTTCATCTCTTTCGTAGATCAGTTCGTGAATCAGCTCGCGGCAAGTTCAGATCATGGAATGATTCTTTCGCTTATAGATGGTAAGTGGAGTTGCATTGTTTCTTAGATGAAAATTGATAGATGATTTAGTTCCGTTCTTGAACGTCCGGAGGAAAAATATCATTAAGTATTTTCTTTATTTCAAAATAAAACAGGAAAATAGTTAGCCTATTTAAAAAAAATATATAAAAAGGGCAATTATTTTATTATTACAGTTAACTAAACCCGTTCTTTCAGTAATTGTCATTTACTTAACGGTTCTGAGTTTGGTTTAGTTTAAAAGGAATATTATAGACACATAATTAGTTACTATACAGAAAAGTGTACTCTTAACACTTAATTCATTAAAAATTACACTTAATTCATTAAAAAATAATGAACATGTAATGGAAAAAATACCGACGATTAACAGTGAAGAGAAAATTTCATAAAATGTACTTTAAATTGTTTGCCCCGCTGCATTGAAAAAAAATGATTCGTTTATAACGAAAAATACACATTGTTTTTTTTTTAAACTAGAAATAACTTTGAAAAATAACACTCACGCTTCTCTTAGAAGATACACGACTCCAAACATAAAATTTAACTAAAAACAAATACAAAAATACAGACAATGTAATTTAACAATTTAAAAGTACATGAAAATCTTTTAAGAAGTAACAATAAATGTTTCGAACTTGTTAAAAGTTCCTTAACCTTCCGTCTACCAGACGGGTCCATTGGACCCGACATGTACATTCAAAATATTTATTCAAACCAGAAATTTCTTCAAAACAAACTAAATGTATAAATTAGACAATAATAAGTTAAATAAACAAATTAAATAGTTTTAAGTAAAAATTCTGGTGTAGAATGTTTTTATAAAACTTGAGTAAAATTTCCGGTAGTTCTAGGGTTAAGAGTGAAGTAAATATTTATATTTATGTTATTATATATTTATAAGCATGTATTCTTACTTATATTACTGAAGAGGAACTTTAAACAAGTTCAAAACGTTTAACGATATTTTTTTAAGGTGTGATTTTAATCTGTCTAATGAATTTTTTTGTATTTCTTTTTAAATAATTAGGAACAGACGTGATATCTTTTTTCACTTAAAAGGAAATTTAATGTTTTCATTTTCATTAATTTAGTTAACGGAACAAAAGGAATAAAGTAAATAAAATTAGCGACAAAAATTAATATAGATTTAAGCGCAAAAAATAAACTGAAATATTAAGGCGAAAAGTTTTCGAAAATTTTAACATCCATATTTATAGGCATTTCGGACAGTTTTACGGTTTGAATCGAGTTCACTGTAAATACAAAAATGTTTTTAACGCAGCAAAATAGTATACACCCACAGACGAAAATAGACAGTAACCTTTTCAGAGTAACCCACCATTCCGAGAAGCTTTCTTTATCTTTAGAAGCCAATACATTTTAAAAAATTGAAGCGTCCTATAAAAATAAAATTTCTTTTTCTGTAACTGATTTTAGGAAATGTTTCCAAGTAGCTGTTATTCTGTATTAATCGCCTATCTCAATATTGATTATTCGGGCGCTACCCATTCTCCAGTAACAATTTCATGTTCAACAAATATGTTTTACATATCAACAGAATAAATAAAGGGCATTAAATAATATTATTTTGTTACCCTTCTATGTATAAAATCAGTTACGCCGGTGAAAATATTTAATTAGGGATGAATATTATCATTAAAACCGGTATCCCAGTTTGAGAAAATTAGTCTCATTAACTCCGGTTGGCAAGAAAACTTGCCATGCAAGGCGAACAAATTGTTTAAATTTCAATACCAGTATTTTAGTTTTGAAGTTTTCGCATTATCTAATCTCGGATTTTGAACGATTAAATAATTCAAAATTACAAAGTCGGTGTAGAAGAATTAAAAGAAGTGTAACGAAGGCTCGTCGTTAATGGGTTAATATACTATAAAAACTACGGAAATGTTTTCGAATGTTAGTGGTAGCAAAATAAACCTTTTTTTATAAAGGATTCTTTAATTATCGAAATTACATTGTTTTTTGAGGTTTCGAAAGATAAAGAACAAGTTTTGCTAAACACACAGGCGCCGGATAGTAAAGAAGCCAAAGAAATTAGGTAAGGAGCAAATACTCAAAAGAATAATTTTATTTAATTAGAATGATTTTTTTTACGTGTAATAGATCTTCCTCAAACCAATTACTTATAATCATAAATAAGTAATTTAGAGAAAAAAAGTCAAATGCAGAACTTCTGTAGTTTCCTGTTAGATGATATGACAATGTATCTAAAACCAGAGTTCAGTGATTATATATTGTGATATATATCATGATATTTATTTTAAAAATATCACAATGTTTGATATTTTCAATATTTGATATATATTTTTTTAAATATAATTTAGATAATCAGTTTTTACAGCTTCATTAGAAAAAAAAAAAAAAAGAATTTCCTTGTTTTCGTTTAGTTCCGCTGAAACTGCATAACATGTTAGGGAATTAAAAAGCAGGCAGCCTTACATTTATTTTCAAAATTTTCAATGAAAAAATAATTTTGTATTTAAAATTTTGTTCTATGAAACCAAATTTTTTTTTTTCTGGATGCTGAGTTTACTTTCTGTAAGAGCTTATAAGTAAATCTTTTAACTTTTCAGAAAATTGATTCAGTTGTTTTTAAAATAATTTGTAAATGAAAAAAATATATAAAGGAAAAGAGATATTAGAATAAGTTTATTAAGAGGCCACTGCACTGAAACGTCCCGGTCGCGAAATCCTATGTTAACCTATGGTAAAAATTTGAAGCGACGTGACTCATTACCTAATATTATTATTAAAATGCCGTTTTCACACTCAAAAATTAGACATCAGCTGCTGGCGATCTGCGTTTTTAAAAATTGTCTGCGTAAATTTTAAATATTTTTTAGAAGATGATAAAATTTCATCAAATGGAAATTTCAAAGTTTATAGAATTTTTTTATGTACTTAAAATTTACGGAGATAATTTTTAACAACGCGCATCATCGTAATCTGGCGTCTACTTTCAGAGGGTGAAAACGGTATTTTAATAATTACATTAGACAATGAGTCATCGCGCTTCAAAGTTTTTCCATAGACTAATTTGAGATTTCGCGATCGGGTAGTTTAAGTGCAGCGGAGCTTTAAGTTTTCATATTAAATATAATATGTTTTAATTTCTAACTTATATTAAGTTTGAAAATATCTATAATTAGCAGTCAACTATTTTTAAAATTTTGGATATTATATATATATATATATATATATATCGGATATACATCAAAATATAGAGCACTTTCGATATTTTCGAAAATTGCATACTTTTTACGAACACTCTCTGGAACTCAGTCTTAATTATATCACTGCCGATTTACGTGCGAAATGATTTTTTAACACTTTTCTTTTACGGTACTTTAAAGCGCACGTGTAAAAATTGCTAAAAATGCAATAAACTTCGTTAATTATTTATTTACCAAACTATTATTTTGCATGTTATGTATATATTTATTTTTATTATTTACCAAGAAGATAGGTTACTGCATAGGTGCCAACCTCCAACTAATCTTCCGTAATAAGTGAGTTAATTTGATCCAGGTTTAACACGTATCGAACCAGAATTTTTTTGAAGAAATGCAATTAAATAAATTCCACATAGAAACCCCAAATTAAACAAATAAGGATTCATCCAATAAATTTTCTGGTTCGAAACGTCCTTAACCTAGGTCAGATTAATCCACGTATTACGGAAGATTAGCGTGAGGTTGGCAGCTATGGTTACTGCCATAGCAGCAAAAAAGGTATTACGATAGCGATCACAATCGATAGCGCAACATATAATGTCCACACTATACGATACTGATCATGTGACAATGGAGAAGCTTCTATTAATTCTACTACTAATAATTCAACTACTTTTTCCTGCATTTGAGCATTTGTTTTATATTGATCTTTTTTCTGTTAACCCTAGAGCTACCGGGAATTTTATTCAAGTTTTAATAAAACGTTCTACACCAGAATTTTTATTTAAAACTATTTAACTTATTTATTTACCTTATTTTTGTCTGGTTTATATACTTAGTTTATTTTAAAGAAATTTCTGGTTTGAATGAATATTTTGTATGTACCTGTCGGGTCCAATGGACCCGTCTGGTAGACGGAGGGTTAAGGGGACCCGAGGGTAATAATACACAAAATATGAATTATGTTTTCTGCTAATACAATTCTAGAAAGTTGAAAAAATTAAATAAAGTAAACTGCATACATCTATGATGACTACATCAGTATGTGCAACAATTTTTGTGTTGTACTGTTAGTCTATCCCCGCTCGTAACTGAAACTTTAAATCTATTTACCTCAGATGGATATTTTGTCACGTTTACAAGGATATGTATAAGCGCTCTTGAATGATATGCAAATTTAATTTCCTACAGAGTTTTTATGTCATTTTTTAATAACCTGTCTTCAGAATTTTAAAGTTCATGTACAATTTTGAAAACATAATCCTCGAATTAAAAACCACTCTCAAAAAATCAAAAATACTTTTAAATTTAATTTTAAATTTATTTAAATATTTAAAACATTTAGAGCAATATTTTTACAAATTCGAAGGCAAAATTAAAAAGTAACCTTTTTTGCATACAGCAGTGGAAAAAGTAATATTATCGGGCAAATAGTTCATGAGTTATATCAAAAATAAAATAAGTTTAAAATTTATTTTTTTTATTAATGTTTTTTCCATGTTTTCAAAAACTTTTTATCTGCAAAGTAATTTTTATACAAACACGCATTTCAAGAAAAAGATATCATTAAACTAGAAAACAGGAATTCTGTCTTTTCAGAATTTAGTGTCGCCCCCAATGACAAAAATATATATGCATATAAATATAGATACAGTAGAGTCCCGATTATCCGAGTTAATCGAACTTATACCTTTGGAATGGATCATAGGTGAAGATGAAAGAGCAGTCGTAAAAAGTTAGAACTCTGATTTTCTGGTCAGAATGGGAAAAAAAAATGGCCGTAATTAAAAAAAAAAAAATAATAATAATAAATAAAAAAATATGTCCATCTCCACCCCCCCTTCCATTCTGACCAGAAAATGAGAGTTCTAACTTTTTACGACTGCTCTTTCATGTTCACATAACACTTCATTTGTAATGGCTGTTTCATAATAATAGAAGCCATCAGTCCATCAGAAGAAAATAACTCGGTGAAAGCGGAAACTCCGATAGTCGGGACTCTACTGTAGTTCAGTTTTAAGACTTATAACACGCGATTTTATTTTACATAAAGTGACGTCATCCACATTGCTGAAGAATTCATCATTTTCGATCCAGTGTTAAACAACATCTGCAGTAAAGTACGCTTAGGACATCACTATCGCTGAATAATACACACACACACACATAAAAAAAAGAGATTTCGTCATTCAAAAAACTCGACAAAAAAATCGGCTATCTAAAGATTCACATGACTTCATTTGTTTGTATTAATAATATAGATATGTAAAATTAAATTTAGTTTATAATAGCTCCATGTTTTATCAGAAATCCTTCATTTATATTTTTTCAAAATAGTACGTATTTTGATTAAATTTTTTTTTAGTTTTTATGGGAAAATGGCAACAAAAATATATAATTTTCTTTCACTTTCTACAGAAATGGAGTTCTTCCGTTGCCAATATTAAACAAATGGCTCTAAAAACTACAAAAAAATTTAATATCTAAAAAATAAATGGAGATGCAATTTTCCAATATGACGCTATAAAAATTGAAAATTTGCGATGCTTAGAAGTTTAAAAAATTGCTTATAGATTATTTAATCGTAATGCTTTGTTTTACGGCTGGCTTCTGTAAGGTAACGTTAGTTTTTGGAGACTACACGAAATGAGCTGGGAGAAAGAAATACCATACCGTACCAGGGGCTAATAATGCCTCTGTATAAAGAAAACAAAATTTTGGCTACTGGACCCTCCCTTCAATGTAATATGCTTATGATTTAAATACACGTTTTATGGTATATTTTTTTACTATGGTGAACAATATAAATACAAAAAAGAATAAAATGCTTTATTGCAAGGGATGTTTTTAGTATATAAAAAAACTTGTCTTTAATTCTATGAATCACGTAAATACGACAGTAATCAGAATTTTGTATAATTTTGACCAAATGACTTGCAGAATATACACATAAGCTACATTTGAAAAATATGCCGAATTATCGTTCTCTACAAATCACAAAAGTGCCTTGTTGATTACTGTATTGATTACTATACTTTTTATAAAAACACTTATTATAAAGGGTGTCTCAAACCGTAGAAATTTTGAAAATAGGGAGAGAGCGTCGGTACATATAATTGCATGTTCACCAAGGAGAAGAATATCGGAAGCGTCACCTTCAAAGATATAGGAGAGACACAGATAATTTTAAATAGCATAAATACAGAAAGTAATGTTAAATGTTTTATTGACAGACACAGAATACGGTTTCACAAAAAATCCTATTTTTTCCGACCATTATTATAGTATTTGACATAAACTGTCGAATAGTTTCAAAGATACCAGAAGTTCTGAGTAGAGATCTACCCAGGGTTGCATAGTCCCATTTTGTCCGCCTAAGAGTCGAGTCGTATTGACACTCGTTGTTTCTTTGCGGGTCGGTTTCACTCTAAATATTTCGAGATGTTTCAAATTCCTGTCGCTCACGTTCGTGTTCAACCTATTGTTATAATTACAGTAACGAATATTGTTTTAGATGGAAAAACATACAATGAAATGTAAACACTTATACATATCTTTCAATCTGTGTTTTATCTAAATTAGATATATATATATATATTTTAGTATTGTATTATAATTATTGTTTCAATAGATTTTATCTGTTTTCTTTTGATTTAACAGCTATGTTAATTGCAAAATGTTTTATTATATACAGGGTGTTCCGTTAAAGGGGTCCAATATTAATAGGGGTAATAGAGGAGATCACATGGAGCATAAATCAGTATATAAAGCCTGGTCGGATCTCAATAGTTTTCAAGTTACAGCAAATAGAATGAAAATTCGGAAAATTGTAAAAGAACCCTCATTGCTAAACTATCGATAATGCTACATAAAAACGAAGCACACATTTAGAAAGAGCAGAAAAAAACTTACAAAATGACATCAATTGTATTAAAATAGCAATATTTATTGACGAGTTACAAGTCCTGAAACAGTGAAAAAAGTACGAAATCCAATATACATCAAAATAGTTAATCGTTAATTCCAAAAACACAACTCTAGCTACAACAAGGAAAATGTAGTAAAATTTGGTCCATTCCGAAAACTTTCGAAAAAGCTTACAATGAACCATATCGGTTTATTTGTGTGAGAGAAATTAATCAGTTTCTTAGTTACAACTCCGCTTTCTTTGACACTAGCAAAGGTTAAACTCCGCCCATCACGATTGGAAACACCGCCTTTTTAATTACTCTCAACTATACATTTTCGATCATGCTTCTTCTGAGATGCAACATTTTTAATTATTCAAGAGTTGAATGAACCAAAATAACTTTACAATAATAGTCTACATTTTAAAGTGGTCTTTTATTGATATAAAGCTTAAGTTAAATTCTTTAAAATTAAACTGGTGGTGAAAATTCGGAAATAATTAAAAATATTGCGATTTGTAACGATGCAAGAAGTTTCAGTACATGTTTTACATGGACAATTATTGTATGTATATGTGCATCATAATTTATGATAGGAAATAATAATAACAAATAGCATAATAATTTTATTAATTATAAATTTAAAAAAGACAATAAATTTTAAATTAATTCATACAAACTTTGTAATTTACAATTTGAGTACACCACAGTCTGTGACTACAAAATACTGTGCCAAAAAGTGTTGAAAATAAAAGAAAAATGACAAATAAAGAATTACATTCCACGTACTTTATGACATATGTGAAGCATAGTCTTCTGGCCTGCGCTGCACAGTTCAATGTCGGAAGGCAGACGAACGGACATTATTATAATAGGTGTTCGAAGTTGCGCCCATTAACAGAATCGCACAGCCGACAGCGACGTCGTAAAGATTGGCGAACACGCCGAAAAACTCCGACGGAGTTGGGAATGTCTCCTGCAGCGACAACGATTCGCGCTAGTAAATCCTCCGGTGTATCCACAGGCGTTTCATACACCAGCGATTTAAGGTGTCCCCAAACAAAAATGTCTAACGGATTGAGGTCTGGAGAGCGTGCAGGCCAAGCAACAGGTCCACTGCGTCCAATCCATTTCCCAGGATATGTTGAATTGAGGTGATTGCGAACACCTATGAAAAAATGTGCCGGTGCGCCATCGTGCATAAACCACATATTGTGGCGCAATGTTGCTGGCACATTTTGCAGTAACTGCGGTAAGATATCCCGTAGGAAAACCAAGTACGTACTGCCATTGAGTACATCTGGGAGTAAATATGGTCCTATGAGATAATCGCCGAGGACACCTGCCCATATGTTCACACTGAACTTTTGTTGTGCGTTCGACGGGAAAACAGTGTGCGGATTTGTATATGACCATGTGTGCATATTGTGCGTGTTTACCACGCCCTCTCTCGTAAATGTTGCTTCATCAGTAAATAAAATATTTTCCAGAAATTGTGGATTATTTTCTGTTACATTAAGCAACCAGCGTACGAATTCTGTCCGCTGAGCACAATCTGTTACTGATAACAGTTGTACCCGCTGCACATGAAAGGGGTGCATGTTTTCTGCACGCAGAACACGCCACACACTTTGGTGAGAAACACCGACTTCAGACGCAGCAGCTCGTGTACTCGTGGAGGGGTTATCTTTAAAAATATTCAGTACATCTTCTTCCATTGCAGGTGTTCGTAAATGTCGAGGTTTCCCTGCATCAATGCTTGCTGTATTAAACGATCCAGTCTCCCGTAATCGTCTATCGATTTTTATGAAGAGTTTCGAACTTGGGCAACGTCTCCTTGGAAATTGCTCACGGTACATGCGCTGTGCTAGACATGCATTTCCATGAGCTTGCCCGTACATCAGATACATGTCCGCATATTCTTCGTTAGAGTATTCCGGCATAATTATTATACATCAACTTACTACAATCCCACTTACAACAGCCTCCCTTTAACATAACGCCCACTGATGACTGCTGTTTTATTACACTTTTCTTCCTATACACATAGAAAATTTGCATAAAAAGTACTTCTTCTTCATCATCCTGAAAGTTCATGGAGGAAACGCAGCAGTCAAGGAGTTTGCTTTAAGACAAGGCGAGAGCTGCACAATATGTCATTCACTTGACCAGACTGAATAATGAAAGGGTATTGATAGAGGTTGATCAGAAATGTATAATTGAAAGATATTAAAACGAGGTGTTTACAATCGTCATGGGCGGAGTTTCGCCCTTTCCGAGCGTGCAACAGTACAGAGTTGTAACTAGGGAACTGCTTGATTTCTCCCATACAATTAAACTGATATGGTTTATTGTCAGCTTCTTCGAAAGCTTTCGGAATGGACCAAATTTTATAACATTTTCCTTGATGTAGGTAGAGTTGCATTTTTGGAATTAACGATTAACTATTTTGCTAAATATTTGATTTTGTATTTTTTCACTATTTCAGAGCTTGTAACTCGCCATTAATTCTCAATATTCTAAAACAACTTATGTCATTTCGTAGGATTTTTTCTGCTCTTTCTAAATATGTGCTTCGTTTTTATGTAGCATTATCGATAGTTTAGCAATGAGGGTTTTTTTACAAATTTCCGATTTTTCATTCTATTTGCTGTAACTTGAAAATTATTGAGATCCGGCCAGGCATTATATACTGATTTATGCTCCGTGTGATCTCCTCTATTACCCCTATTAATATTGGACCCCTTTAACGGAACGCCCTGCATATATATATATATATATATATATATACAGCTGCCAACTTTTACGCTTTTTTGTTACCACTAAAATTTAACAGAAATATTTATATTACTTAATCAGCAGATTCGGTCGATTAAATAAGGCAATATTTACTATTAAATTTTAGTGGTGAGTAAAAAGCGTAAAAGGTGGCAGCTATGTAATATATATACATCTAAGGTTTTTTACTCACGGTAGTTTTGGGTTCTAGGGATCATTATCGGTGTAGATCTGCCAAAAGTTTCAGAAATTCGTACATAGGGAAGAATGTAATAGGTAGTATTTCCTACGAAATCTACCTAAAAAGGCCATACGAGGCCATATCAGCGGTGTATCATATTTGGTCGATGACATTCGTTGCGTTTTTGACCAAAAACTCTTGCACAACGATAGCTTTGTGCATTATCCTGGTACGAGCTCTTTCGGAACCAGTCGTACAACGATGCATTTCATGCCTATCTTTACAAGATTAACTATCTACAATTTTCTATCTTTACAAGATTAAAATGTTGGATTCGTGAAAATTTTCGATAGATTTACCCGTTTTAGGGGTCAGAGATTCCCAAAAACATGTTTTTACAAAATGTCTGTCTGTCTGTATGTATGTGACACAAATTTTGTGTGCGCTCTAGCCCAAGAACTAATCCACGTAATTTAATAAAAATTTATATTCAGGTAGTCCCTGATATAAATTGGTGCTGATTCCTTTTTGGTGTAAATCGCCCAACAGGTGGCGCTGCTATGCCGCATTTTTGACGATTTACGCAATAGCTTTATCTTAAGAGCTAAAGCACGGATTTTCATGAAACTTCAGATTCAGTTAGTCCTTGAAATGAATTGGTGATGCTTACGTTTTGGTGCTGCTATGTTGCATTTTGCTGGATTTACAAATCCTGCAATAGCTGTATCTCAAGAACTAATGCTAAGATTTTCAACAAAGTTCATATTAAGTTAGTCCTTGATATGAATTGATGCTGATTAGGTGTTGGTGTAAATAGCCTAATAGGTGGCGCTGCTGTTCTGTATTTTTCACGATTACCTCAATAGCTCTATCTCAAGAACTAATGCACGGATTTTCATAAAACTTCAGATTCAAGTATACCTTGGTTAATATTGTGGCTGATTATGTTTTGGTGTAAATCGCTCAACAGGTGACGCTGCTGTAGTAGACTTTTTACGATTTTTGCAGTATCTGTATCCCAAAAACTAATACACGGATTTTCACCAAACTTCAGATTCAATTAGACGTTAACATAAGTTGTTTCTGGTTAGGTTTTGGTGTAAATTACTCCATAGACTGCTATGCTGCATTTTGCAGGATTTACACGATTTCAGCGATTAGTCATATCTCAAGAACTAATGAACGGAATTTCATATCTTTAGAATCCTCATGATGAGCATAGATTACCATTTAATTTTTCACTGTCATAGGAAATTTTGAATTATTAACATGTTTGAGATAGAAAAAAGTTTTGGAATTGGTACATCCGACTAGTTTTAACATGAGTAGATGCATTTATAGGTAATACAATTAAAGTATGGTAAAACCTGAGAAAAAATAACCAGAGTCTGACGGAATCCCGTGTTTAACAAAAATAATATGTTGATCTCTGTAAAATGAGGATATTAGTTACTTGTAAAAAGAATATAATGAATTTACAACAAAAGATGAACCTTCTAATAAGGGAACTTGCCTATAACGGATTTTCTTCTTCCCTGTGCAATTCTGTCTTAGATGATTTTATTGTATAGGATTTTTTTAATTTTTAAATCTCCAAGCCACAGAATGTGTATTAACGAAATTAATGATTCTATTGTAAACTATATTGATTTTTTACTAAATATCTTCAGTATGTAAATACTGAATACTTACCACCAATTTTTTTACACGGCTTGGAGACTTGAAAATCTAAAAAAATTATATAGAAAACCTTCAAATTTGGAATCAGATAGAAGAGAAAAAACTTCGTTTTAGTTAAGTTCCTTTTATAGCAGGCCCATCGTCTCTAGCAAATGCATTATGTTTTTTTCAAACGGATTATTGTATCCAGTTTGCTCCGATTAAAAAAAAAAATTGCGTTTAATAAAGAATTTCGTCATACACAGATTCTTCTAACAGGTTTCACAGTACTGTATCCCCATCCGTATAAATGTATATGTACTATTCTTTAAAGAGAATTTTAATTGTGAAATAATGGTAGCTTAAAAATATATGTGTTTCAGGCCAAACTGATGTCGGGACTTCGCCGGATTTTTGAAAATTCCAGATTTCTGAAAGAATATCAAATGTACATCTGATATTCTTAATAATGCATTTATTCATAAATAATTCAAAGCCAAGTGATAGTTATGCGAAAAAAAATCTGTAAATTATTCCTCTCCTAAATTTTATGATAACCTCTCATCTCATTCTTTGGTATTCTAGCACACAATTTGTCATATGGAACAAATTTTGTAACTACCGGCGGCGGTGAAATAGGGAAGATAGGGAGACAGTATCCCACTCCTCATCTAATAAAATATATTATAAGGGGGTGACGGCAATAGTACTTTGCACAAGGTTGGCGCCGGAGCGGTAGTTGGGATCAATAAAAGCACGTCAAATTGCATTGTCCTACGATAAATTAGATCGGCTCAGTTTAAACTAGAAAGTTGGCGCCGTTGTGGTCTTTGGGATGAATAAAATCACGCCAAATTTAATTGGCCTAGGATAAACTAGATTGACCTAGGATAAACTAGTTCCGACCAATGAATAGCAGGCTAAACTAATTTATCCTATGAACGTTAGGACAAACTCGTTTGGCCTAGGAAAAACTAGTTTATCCTATGGGAGTTAGGATAAACTAGTTTGGCCTAGGAAAAACTAGTTTATCCTAGGAAAAACTAGTTTATCCTATAGGCGTTAGGATAAACTAGTTTGGCCTAGGAAAAACTAGTTTATCCTATGTGCGTTAGGATAAACTAGTTTGGCCTAGGCCAATCTAGTTTGGCCTAAAATCTGGTTTGACCGGTAACATATACACTGCTCAAAAAAATTAAGGGAGCTAGCAAAAAAGTGAAGAGAAAAGTGCAAGACAGCCATGTATGGACATAAAATGGATAATACACATGTACCAATGCGCGATACAAAAAAAACCAAGTTGGAAATTGCTCGTCAAACGTGGCAAATGAGGTGCGTTCGTACTATAACTAGTTTTATAAATATATTTTGCACTGCACATTGTACTGAATGTATATTTTAGTGCGCTTCATAACAGCATATCAATTTCATTCTGTTCGAAAGGCTGTAACATCTTTAAAATGCACTTGAAATATTTTTTCCCATTGGCCGTAATGTAACGGAAGACTTTTGACTATCCCTGTCATTAAAATATACATACGATTTTCATAAAATTTGAAATGACTCAACAAAATTTTACAACAATTATATATTTAAGATTTGAGACTATTCAGAAGTCTGTAACATCATTTAAAAAAATTTCCTATTGGCCGTAATGTAACGGAAAACTTTTGACTGTCCCTGTAATTAAATTATACATCCGATTTTGATAAAATTTGAAACGACTCGACAAAATTTTACAACAATTATATATTTAAAATTTTAGATCATTCGGAAGGTTGTAACATGAATAAAATGCACTTGCAATATTTTTTCCCCATTGGCCGTAATGTAACGGAAAACTTTTGACTGTCCCTGTAATTAAACTATACATCCGATTTTCGTAAAATTTTAAATGACTCGACAAAATTTTGCAACAATTATATATTTAAAATTTCAGACCATTCGGTTGGGTAGTTTTTGCTCTATTATATTCGAACAGACAGACGGACTGAAATATGACTATAGGTGCTACGTATTTATATAATTACGAACGCGCCTAAAAAGACGCTAAAAAATGGTAAGGTAGCTTTTATTCTTTAAAATATGGAAAGAACATGAAAAGATGTTTTAGTGCAATAATTTGTTTTCATGTAAATGGTAAAAAAATATTATTTAGAAATGATGCAAGATTTTTAATATGGCATGCGGTCTCCTCGAACAGCTAAGACTGCTACACATCTGTTTTCCATGGAGGTGATGAGGTTATTGATAAGACGATGGTGAATACTGTTCCACTGCTCAAGAATTAAAATCGCCAAGACCCGAACAGTAAAGGGAGACCTTGGTCTCGCAGCAATGCATCGTCTGAGTATGTCCCAAACATGCTCGATCGGATTTAGGTCAGGAGCGCAAGCTGGTCATTCCATACGCTGTATTGCTTTAGCTTCAATCATGTTTTCCACAAGACGAACTGTATGAGATCTGGCATTATCATGCATGGAAAAAAAGAAATCACTAATTACATTCTCGTCTGCATAACTTCGGACCATCAAAGTGCCATTCCGAATGATATGCAGGCCCGTACGTCCACCTATGCTGATTCCAGCCCATATCATCAACCCACCCCGTTTGTAATGTGATCCTTCAAGAACGTATGTGGGATTATATTGAGTGCCTCTGTCTCTCCATGCCAAAACACAAACAGATGTCACATCCAGACAGAATCGGGACTCATCTGTAAAGAGAATTTGACTCCAACAACCTTGCCTCCAAACTCGATGTTCAGTTGCCCGCATTCTTTGGGACGCACAGTTGCTTGAGATCAACGGAATACAGACCATTGGCTTACATGCATAGAGACTACCCTGATGAAGCCTATTTTGGACTGTTTGGCTGAACACCCTTCATCCTGTGGCCAAGAACAACTGTATTTGCAGCAGAGTAGCATTCCCCGCTCCTTCTCGACCAGCTGTTAACAGGATATATCGGTCATCAGTTTCTGTGGTAGCACATGGCCGACCTTGATCTTGTCGATGCCTACCGTTCCATGTGTTTCGAATCGATTCCACAGCCCTGCATTGACACTCTATTGACCCCAACAGCGTCCGCTACACTTCGTTGTGTTTCTCCAGATTCAGCTGTCCCGATAACACGCCAAACCATGGATTTCGTTAAATCATATTGTTTTGACATTTGCAAGTCACCTTTACTCATAACACAAGCTGCGCAATTGAATTTTACAACTGAGAAACTGAAAGAGACGTCTCTGCAAAATTCCCATTTCTACACTTAACTCCTTTCTCTAATTTTTGACGTCATAAACTTTAATTTGCATGTAAAGTTTTTTTCTATCTGTTTTCTACTACGCTTTAAATTATGGTTGTTTTATTTCATGTTACTTATTGGTGTAAGTATTTGCGTAATTTTGTTAAAACCATGTGCTCCCCTAATTATTTTAAGCAGTGTATATATGTATCTATTCGTTTACAATTATACATAATGGTAAAGAAATATTTAATGCAATTTTGCCCCAACTGCAATAAAATATGGATTTTTTTTTTGTTTTGGATTGAAGTGCGTTGAGTTTGGGTAACGTTTTCCGTCAACGAAAAATATTTTGTATTTTTCTGTTTTCGTTTTTATTTGGGTATATTGTTTTTTTTTTCAAAGACAAATTTCAGACTCGCGTAGAATATAAACTGACCCCAATATGGCTGTATTTTTCTATAAAGTTTTTTTGCAAACACACATTACTATGATTTCTAGTGCTTTTACATTTTTCGCATCGTAGTTTAACCCCTTAACCTACGATTTGGCAAATCCATAGCTACCACTGAAATTTAAAAGAGATTTTCGCCTTGTTTAATCATGAAATTTCGACGATTAAATTAAACTATATTTACTGTGAAATTTTAGTGGTAAGAAAAATTTACATTTGGCTCGATCATCGTACGCGGGCTATGCCCGTCATTGTAGGTTAAGGGGTTAATTCAAGTTTTGCTTAAAAAAATGCATGTCACAACTCTTATCTTAACACCTTCACTTATGAGCATCATCGGTGGGTCTCAAACTTGTGCTTCTGTGCCGTGAGTCACATGTAACTTATCGTATAATATTAAATAAAAATCGCTCAGAAGCCGTGATTATTCTTACCAGTAAATTTTTATTGTAAATTTTGCCTTTTTTAATCCGAGCATTTTTCCGATTCAATTAGACAAAAATTTTTGTTTTGAAAAACCGGTGACAAAAGATTAAAAATTCTGTAAAAGACGCTCGTCCCTAAGGGGTTAAAAACACTCTAATTGGTCTTTTTAAGTTTG
Source organism: Maratus speciosus (assembly GCA_963932465.1). Taxonomy (NCBI): domain Eukaryota; kingdom Metazoa; phylum Arthropoda; class Arachnida; order Araneae; family Salticidae; genus Maratus; species Maratus speciosus. Next base: position 603,365,893 of record OZ010792.1, read on the forward strand.
CCACCCTCGTGATCACTTTAAATTCTTATAAGGACAGTGAACGTGTTAAATTAGAGTTTGAAAATTATCGTAAATTGTGATTTTACAGATTACATTAGTAGGTGGATGTAAATCACAACATGAAAATAATCTTACAATAAATGTAAAGTTCTCCACCTTAGAAGACCAAAAATTTTGAAAAGAGCTCCAACACTCAAAATTGACAACCATTCATTAAAAAGTGAGCCAACTTTAGAATACCTGGGTATCGTTCTGGATAGTACGTTGTCGTTTCTCCCCCATTTACGAAAGAAAAGACAGGAAATTACACAACTTTCGCAGGACCTATTGAAGTTTGCCTCAGCTTACGGAAGGGTAAACAAATTAATTCTGAAGATTTGGTACAATATATGTACAATATATTTGGTACAATATATTGGTACAATATAGTATGTTGGAGAAGAAAATCACGTATGCTGCAGCAACTTGGTTTCACCGGATAAGCAAAGCCCATGGGCTTCGTCTGATCTCATCAATACAATACCAATGCCTGTTATTAGTTTCACGTGGCTACAGAAAAGCTTCGGCGGATGCCCTTTGTGTTTCAGGTAGTCCGCCCTTTGCACTTCAACTTGAATATATAGCAACAACAGGAAGAGTCTTACATCTTGGAATCCCGACAGGAAATCAAGAACCAATATTTTACCAGCAAAAAATGAAGTTAGATCAAGTTGAACCATTTAAAGAATATTTCTTTCAAATAGATCCAGAAAATACTTCACATGTAGAAATAAACATTTATACGGATGGTTCCAAGATGGAAGATGAAACGGCATATGCCTTCTGTGTGTATCAGAGAGGAGAGTTAATCCACGAGGATCAAACTAAGTTAAATAAAGAAAATACTGTTTTTCAGGCAGACCTCTTGGCCATAGAAGAGGCTGTGCCGTGGGATAGGAACTCCCCTCATAAAGAAGTATTAATACACTCGGACAGTCTCTCAAGTCTCTTAGCAATAGCAGATGTTTTCTCAAAAAATCTCATCGCAGTACAAATTATCAAACTACTCCAAGAAACAAGAAAGAAGATCTTTAAATGGGCCCGTGGACATGTGGGTAATGTGGGTAATGAGCATGCAGATTCTTTGGCAAAAGAAGCAACCAAAGCCACATCACATGCCAAATACAAATTCTTTCCCAACCCTCCGTCTTACTTGAAGAAGCTTCTAAAATCATCTCTACACGAGCAATGGCAGACTCGCTGGGACTATGGTACCACAGGACGGTACACACACGCTTTAGCCCCAAAAGTCTCGGAAAAGAGAATCCTGCTGCATAGAAATCTTTTTCTGTTTGCCACTAACCACGGCCCATTTTCATCATATCTTTATTAATTTGACAGGGTTCCTTCTCCGTTATGTGTATGTGGTCAGCGAGCTACATCATTGCATTATATCTTTAACTGTACCCTTACATCATATTACCATATAAGGAAATCTCCAAAAATTTCTTTGTCTCAGTGGTTCTCAGTGGTTTTGTTGAATCCATTATTTTGTCAAAAGGTAATTGAATGTTTGAAAGTTTTAGAAAACAACCATTATTTGTTTCAAAATGTTTTGCCATTTATAGATGATCAGGAGAACGTATCTTAACAAATAGACAGATACCACCAATTCAAAATAAATTCTTAGCCACAAACAACACAATTGTACTATAATTGAACTGTTGCATGAACAATAGACTTTTGAACTTTTGTGTGTGTATATAATTATATAATATTCATCATAATTATTCACTATTTTACCTATTTTTTATATTCTACATTATTTTTAAAATTATGAATCTCTTTCTGATACAGATACGTAGCTTTTATTGTATTTTTGCAGAACGCCCAGCTTTGCAGAGTAATTGAACTTTTGCCGCTCCAACAAGTTTAAAAATCCTATTATCTATTATCTCATGATCTTATTAACTACAAATATCTAAATTTCTCTCGTAAACGCCCAGTAAAAATTGGGCTTTCCATCGTGTATATATTGTATTTATATTGTATTTATATTATATTTAATCTTAATATTCTCAACTGGCTTTCCTGTAGGTCCCTCCGGGCCTTTTTGTGTGTGTGTGCAGTGGTGGAAAATTGGCGCAGAGGAGGAGCCTATTGACACCACTAAATTTTAGTAGTATTTTTGGCCTTATCTAATGACAGAATTTCTGCGTTTTTATTAAGGTGAAGAATACTATAAAATTTTAGTGGTGTCAATAGGCTCCTCCTCTGCGCCAATTTTCCACCACTGGTGTGTGTGTGGCGACGGCGGTAGTAGATGAAAACCGCTGGGTGGGGCTTGTGAGTGCTTAAGCCATTTGGTAGGCCTCCCCACCTAGCTGACCCCGACCCTTGGATATTTTAAATATCACTATTCACAGACATTTTAAATATCACTATCTAGTAAAAATTGGTAGGTTACTTTGTGTATTATTTTGAGACTTAATTAAACTGTGAAAAAATACAGATGTTTCTTAATCAAGGAAAGTACAATGTAAACAAGAGCGAAAATATACCTTTTCCGAGTTACTCACTATTGCAAAAATCATTCTTTATCATTAGAAACACTGGAAAGTAAACTATTTCCGATATTTAAAGAAGCATTTATAAATACAAGGTTTCATTGTCTGCCACCGATTTTCGAAACGCTTCCGAAAACTTTTAATAGTGTCAGAGGTTTTTCGATTGATATATATTCTCATGTAAGCATTTTCCTGTCTTGTACATAAGCATGATAAATTAGTAGAATTAACATTAGAGATAAGACATCAGAATTAACATTAGACAACATGTTTTCTTTCGGGCTTATATCATGTTTGTAGATTAAGTAACGTTTCTCTTTCTTTTTTAAATTTCAATTTTTTAAATTTTGTAGTCTCAATAAAAATATCATTTTAATTTTTAGTATAGTAATATATATTTATAATTATTTTGTAGGATACAGAAGCAAGGACGAAATCAGTACAACAATATAAAAAAAACTGATAATTTAGACCGATCTTGAGACTATTTGAAGTATGTTCAATGATGTTCAAAAGTAGGACGATCAGTCATGAGAACGAGGAAGAGAAAAAAATCAAAACGAAAAGTGGTTGAATAACATGAGTTTTTTCATTTTATGTGTTTTGCTATCGCCTATATTTTTCATTAAGCTATAATGCTAAAAGTTTTATTGATAAAGAATTATCAATGAGGAAAAATAATACTTCAATATTACTTTTTAAATAAAATAACAGAAAGTTATATGGCACTTTTAAATAAGGTCTTTTATAGATCCCATTCTTTCATTATAGAAAATGTCAGATGAGATCTGTGATGATCGCACATTGGATATTTTAAATATCACTATTCATAGACATTTTAATTATTACTATCTAGTAAAAATTGGGAGGTTTTTATTTTGAGACTTAATTAAACTGAAAAAAAGGATGTTTCTTAATCAATTAACCCCTTAATTCTCGCTCCCGTCATATTCTCGGGCTGTGTCTTTTACTCAGACTGTTTGATTCCCACCAGTTTTATAAAACAGTGAAATCGGCTATATCTTATTATCGGTTTACCTGTCATTAAATAAGCTGAATATTTCTTTTTCATAAAAGTGGTGCCAATAAGCAATTTGAATATTTAAACCGTAATTTAATTCGAGCGTTAATGGGTTAAAGTACAATGTAACCAAGAACGAAAATATACCTTTTCTGAGTATTGCGAAAATCATTTTTTACCATTAGAAAAACTAGAAAAGAAACTACTTTCGATATTTAAAGAAGTAATTATAAAAACAAAGTTTCATTGTCTGCCCCCGATTTTCGAAAACGTTTCCAAAAACTTTTAATAGTGTTAGAGGTTTTTCGAGTGATATATATTCTCGTGTAAACATTTTACTCTCTTGTACACAAGCATGATAAATGAGTAGAATTAACATTAGAATTAAAATTGATATTATTTTGTTACTCTTACGTGTATAAATTCAATAATGTTGCTGAAAATTAATAAACATCCTAAAAACAGATATTTGGTTTGCGAAAAATAATGACTATACTGTAAAAATAACTCCGAAACATTTCTAAAAATCACTGGCAATAAAATAAAATTTGCTTTTTTTTTTTTTTTTATAAATGCTTCTTTAAATCTCAAAAATAGATTGATTTCCGAGGTTAAAGAGTTCCGAGGTTATGATAAAGAACGCTTTTCGGAATATTGGACAATAAGGAAGAGGTTTTTGAATGTTTTCTTTCGAGTTATTTTATGTTTGTAGATTAAATAACGTTTGTCTTTCTTTTTCAAATTTCAATTTTTTAAATTCTCTAGTCTTAATTTTTTTCTCAATAAAAATATTATTTTAATTTTTAGCTTAGTAATATATATTTATAATTATTTTGTAGGTTACAGTGGCAAGGACGAAATCAGTACAATAACATAAAAAATACAGATAATTTCGACCGATCTTAAGACTATTTGAAGTATATTCAATGATGTTCAAAATTAGGACGATCATGCTTCAGAACGAGGAAGAGAAAAAAATCAACAACAGTTGTTTTTTATTTTATATGTTTTGCTATCACCTATATTTTTCATTAATCTATAATGCTAAAAGTTTTATTGGTAAAGAAGCGTCAAATGTGGAAAAATAATACTTCAATAAAGAATGTTACTTTTTAAACAAAATAACATAAAGTTATATGACAGTTTTAAATAGGGTCTTTTATAGACCCCATTCTTTCATTATAGAAAATGTCAGATGAGATCTGTGATGAGATACTCTGATTGCATTGGTTATCTGTCTGTTTTCCTTTGCGTTGTGACAAAAGTTAAAATAAATATGAAGAAAATGTATAAATAGGATAAAAATGTAAAATAAACATAAATAAGTATTTCTCCTGAAGATTGAGGAAAAGATTTGAGTTGTTTAAGATCATAGAATGGAATAAACATAATATAGAATTTTCAGAATAAAGAATAATTGCAGAAAAGTAATTTCAAGAACATAGAATAATCATGATATAGGTTGGTATACTTCGAAATGCGTTCTCAAGTTCCAAGTGTGTTGCGTTCGTTTCTGAAATGTAATTTAAATTATTATATGACAAACACTTCATCGCTTCTCTAGCAGATACACGTAGTTCTTAACCTACTAAAGAGATGCGAGATGATTATTTTAAGTTTCTTTAAATATCTTTATTAACGTATTTAAATTAACTTTTAACATTTATAGAACTATTTTATTGGTTAAAGCGCTTATACTTTTTTTCCATAAAATGTATTCCAGAAAGTTTAAATTTTTCTCTTTTATTCTTTTTGCAATAGTGTCCTTTCAGTGCATCATAGGAAGAAAGTTTCATAAAGTTGATTTTTCCATTTCAACACAGTAAATATTGTATGCATGGTTCGTATACCTCTTTGAATTTTGCAGATCAAAAAATATTTCGGCACCACTATTATCTTATAAAAAATCTCTTGTTAAAAGAAGGCGAAATCCAGCTTCAATTTACGCACCACCTACTGGTAACTTTCCTGTTAATAGTTTAACTCAACTCTTTTCCCATCACCAACACTGCTTCTTTGTTGGCGACTATAATGCCAGGAGTAGGCGTTGGAACTGTCACGGCAATTCTCCTCGGGGTACCTCTCTTCATAATATTGTTCAACACCTTAAATTAAGCTTACACGCACCTAATACTCCTACACACATAAGCACGGCGCCTAATACCCATGATTCCATAATTGATCTTGCTATCTCTAAAAATCTTCCCTATCCTATCACCTCTACTGTCATTAAAGATCTTTCCTCTGACCATTACCCTGTCTGTTTCAAAATTGATATAATAAACCCTATTTCTCCGCCTCCTTCCGTGGCCATTGACTGGAAAAAATTTACCAACCATCTTGATAATCAAGTCATTACTTTTCCCGTAATTAACTCCATAACTGATATTGATGATGCTGTGAATTTTCTAAATTCTAAAATTATTGAAGCCCAAAACCAAGCTACCTTCAATACCTTCAAAAATAACAACTCATTCATTCATACCCGTTATATTTATAACCTGATTAAACACCGTAACCAACTCCGGCGTCAATTTCAAAATTCTAGAGACCCCTCCCTTAAACCCCTTATCAATAGAGCTAACAATAGAATCAAAAATTGCCTTTTTAAAGAAAAGCAAAAAAGTTGGAATAATTTCCTCAAAAATCTTGCTAGCGAGGATAATTCTCTTTGGCTAATCAAACGTAAACTCAATAAAAATATTCTCCCACTCCACCTCTTTCGGACAATAATATTAACTATGCATATACTGACCAGGATAAAGCAAACCTACTTGCCAACTCCTACGCTTTACCCTAGCGGGCATCCTTCAAGGGAGCGTGTTGGGCCCAATGTTATTTAACATATTTTTCAATGACATCCCACGCTCATTACTTACTTATTTAGCTCTGTATGCGGACGATACATGTATCTACGCTTCTGCACACCACCCAGATAGTCTATACAGGTCTCTCCGAACCCAAACCTCGCTAGCCAGGAGCATCTTGATGAAGTTAGTGAAACTGTTCGCAATTTCCTAGCCGTCCCCCCTGATGACCCCCCCCCTACTATTCAGCCTATTGTAATACATAATATTATTAAAAAACTGAAAAAAACGCAAGACCCCAGGTTACGACAAAATTTCTAACACTGCTCTTAAAAACCTTCCACCTAACTGTATTATCTATATCACCTACCTTACTAATGCTATCTTTAAATTTAACTACTTCCCGAAACCTTGGAAACTCTCTATCATATCACCCATACCCAAACCTGGAACTGATCTCTCTAATCCTACTAACTACAGACCTATTTCTCTGCTTCCTTCTCTCAGTAAAGTCATTGAACGTGTCATTAGGACCCAGTTGCAGGACTTTATTCAGCAAAGCAACATCCTTATGCCTGAACAATTTGGCTTTCGCCCAAAACATTCAACCCAACACCAGCTCCTTCGCGTTGTTGAGTTTCTCAGCGAAAAGCTCAACGCGAAGATCCCTGCTGCTGCCATTTTCCTTGATATCGCAAAGGCTTTTGACAAAGTCTGGCACGAAGGCCTTATATACAAATTAATTAAGCTAAAATTCCGTGCTAGACTCATACATTTAATATACTCATACCTTTGCGGTCGAACATTCAGAGTCCGCATCAATAACATATTATCCATAATTCTCTTTATCCTAGCGGGAATCCTTCAAGGGAGCGTGTTGGGCCCAATGTTATTTAACATATTTTTCAATGACATCCCACGCTCATTACTTACTTATTTAGCTCTGTATGCGGACGATACATGTATCTACGCTTCTGCACACCACCCAGATAGTCTATACAGGTACCTGCAGACTCATCTTGAAGACTTCCTTGACTGGTGTGACCTATGGCGCGTTCTCATCAACGAAAACAAAACTAAAGCTGTCTATTTCTCCCGTAAATTTATTTATCCTCCTATACTAACAATAAATAACACTACAATTCCATGGTCCGACGAGGCCAAATACCTGGGTGTCATCCTTGATCGTAGGCTCACTTGGAGCAAACATATTCTCTCCGTCAGGGGGAAAGTCGCCGGAGCTTCTCTTGCCCTTAAACCACTTCTCAATAGTAAAACTCTTTCTGTCCACAACAAGCTCATCCTCTACAATTCCTGTATCCTCCCCATCATTACCATCCTCCCCATCATCTGGGGCTTTACCTGCAAATCCTCTATGGACAACCTAAGCAAACTCCATAATAAAAACCTTCGCATCGTCCGAGGCGCCTCCAGATACTTACGTAATACCACTGTCCGTAGGGACCTGAACACCATCACCCTTAGGAAAAGAATTAAAGACCTTGCAAATACTTTCTATTCTACCTTATATGACCTTCCAAATTATATTGTGGCAGGGCTCCCTGACTATGACGCCTTCGAGCCCCATCATCGCAAACGCCCGAAATATTCCACAATAATGGAATCCCCGTGAGCTTTGTGTTCACCGCATAAGATTGCTTAGTAAATTTTTTCTCCTTTTTTATTTCTTATCTTATTCTAAAAAGAAAAAAAACCTCTATGTATACTTTATTATATAGAAAAAAAAATGATATATTGCCCTGATTAGTGCCTTTTTGTTTTTGTAGGCAGCCTTGCTGCCTTCCTTAACCGCCGACCCTGCCCTTGCTTGGTGTGAGTAATTTTCTGAACTAGTGCTAACTTCTATTCTAACTTATTTTTCTCTTCATTACAGCAGTTTGTACTGCAGCGAAACCTATATCTTAATATAATTTCACTATGTAAATCCAAGTTCTCAATCTTTTTTCTCTTAACTTTTAAAGCATCTATGCTAGTTATATCTTAAGTTTTTTCCTTTTATAAGTAGTTGCAAACAACTACACATTTCTTACTTTCCCAATGGCTCTACATTACGTAAGACATCACATTTAATCAGACTGGGTGTAAAGTTGACTTCAACTAGGCAACCCCTTAACCGCTGCTTCACTGTTCAGCACTGTTCAGCACGCTTCACTTAGATTTCTTTTTCTATAAAAAGGTACTGGTAATTTTCCTGGAGAAATATCTGTATCCGTACGAACCATGGTATACTCATAACATCCAAGTGTTTTTCAAAAACGTAATTTTTGATCTATATATCTTATGCTAATATTATGTCACGTTAAACGATAACATCTTTGAAAATTTTGTTCCCTTTTGATGTAATTGTCAAGTCAAAAGTTTTTTTGCAATTAAAAATGTGCTTTAAAAAATTAAATTTGAAATAATAATATTTTTACGAGGTTTTATGACAGATTATGCTAAAATATTTTTTTCAGAGTAAATTTTGAAAGTTAGATATTTATGGAAAACTATATTTTTAGAAAATATGTTTAATTATTTTTTTTTTTTTTAATGAATAAAATTTTTCAGTGTGAATCTCTAATATTAGGTAGTTACGGAAACATAAGGTTTTACAAAATTTTCCAGAAATATATGAACTGTATTTATCTCTGAAAATGTAAAAATCGACAAGTAACAAATTTTTAAAATAAATAATTTCTTTTTTTTTTATTTCTTTGAAATAGCTTCTATTTTACACATAAAGGAGTGGTCAACGCTTTCACACACACAGCCTTCAAGATGTCGAAAGAAGATTTTCAAAGTAAAGTAGTCTGAAAACAAAATAGTATATAAATAATAAATATTTTTTAAAGACATATTCAGTAATACATAATATTTCAAACAACAGTTATTTGAAAGAGATGCATAATGAAATGAAATGAACGATGTAAAAATTTTCATGGTTTATTTTTTTACTAGGAATTGTCATATTTTTTTACTAGGAATTGTCATTTTTATATAAAGTAACATAAGAATGGTAAGAGAAACGTTTAATGCCATATTTATCAAGAAATTTTGTTAAACATTTCTGTTTCATAAATGACATAAAAGCAATTACATTTAATAAATAAAAATATTTTTAACCAATATAATATAAGAAGTTGATGAAATTGGTTGTATTTCCTCTGTGTGAATATTCTTTCTCATAATGTTTTTCGTTTTGGTGTTCCCCTGCAACTAGAAACCTCATCAAAGTACTCTGATTGTGCGACATTGTTCGATTCACTCTCATTTGTAAATACTAGCCAATTTTACTTTTGTGAAAATCCGCTAATAATATACAGAGACATGCTGTCTGATATAAAGACAGATCTGGACACAAATGTAACAGACATTTCCGATGAAACGGATTCTGAAGGGCCATTTGAGGTCAGTGATTCAATGGCAGTCCTGATGTGCATCCTGTACATTTCTGTCTCAGTCCTCGCGGTCGGTGGAAACGGCATGGTGTGTCACATCGTCCTGGCCCACCCAAGAAGGCGCACAGTCACAAACTTCTTCATTCTCAACTTAGCAGTGGGAGACATCTTGATGGCCTGTTTGTGCATCCCGTTCGGTTTCGTGTCTAATTTGCTGCTTCAATACTGGCCCTTTGGGGCAGTCATGTGTGTCATCGTGTCCTATGCTCAAGCTGTGTCTGTGTTCATCAGTGCTTACACCCTCATCGCAATTAGTATAGACAGGTACACCGCTATCCTGTACCCTCTGCGGCCAAGGATGACAAGGCTGCAGGCAAAACTCATTATTTTCCTCATATGGGTTGTGGCATTGATCACTCCTCTACCGACAGCCATGCTGTCCAGGTTAGAAATTCACCCGTCGTATGTAGAGAGCAACGATACTGTGCGGTACGTCTGCATGGAGATGTGGGAAAGCCAGGAGCATAGGTACCAGTACAGCATGGCGCTCATGGTGCTTCAGTACTTCTTCCCTCTGACGGTACTACTCTTCACGTACAGCAGGATAGGAGTGGTCGTGTGGGGAAACAAGCCTCCCGGTGAAGCGGAAGATGTCAGGGACCAAAGGTTAGCAGCATCCAAAAGAAAGGTAAGTGTGAAGATTATTTGATTTATATCAGGGTTCGTACGGGTGCTTGAATTTCATGACTAAGAAATTCTTCGGTACCAGTATTTTCTTATTTAGTAGTTGTATTATGTAGTAGTTATTCCTACTAATTAAGGCAAAAACAAGGGGAATTTTGCCATTTCAAAAAAGTGGTGTCAATTAAGGAATTTTAATTTTTAAAAAGTAGTCCACTGGCAACACTAGTCCCGAATGGGTTAAGAGACTTGTTTTTTCGACTACAATCTGCAGAAAAAGTGACGAAAAAGTACAGTCTTTATGTAGCTACATTTAAACACATGATGCAACGAATTACACTTCCTCTTTTTTGGAGTAGTTTACAAAGAACGTCTGCGTTACGCGTAATCAAATATTTCATTATTATCATCGTGACTTGCATCTTTCTTGCCCTTTTTACTTTTTATTTTCCCCTTTTTCTCCTTTGGTTTTAGTAAACTTGATAACATGCCTGACATGGTTAGTCTGTGCAAAAAGAAAAGGAAAAGTTAATAACATTTAATCATCCCGTACAAAAGAAACTGCGGCATGTATACCAGACCAGCAGCGCAGCATGTATCCCATTTGCATGGTGCAGACGTCGGCCATCACACTTACCTGCCATCGTTAAGGAGAATGGCGTAAACATACACACAGTACTCTATACAAACGCTACACTTAGTTTTGACTTCGAAATCATGCATGCATTTAGTAATTAGTGTATGAAAAGTAATTAAACATAACGTGTTAAAAAGTTTGGACAGTGAAATCATGCACTTACGTCAGATTAAGGATTGTACTTCTACAAGTAAACATCGAAATGGGATTCACGCTATACACTGGTTAAAATAATCTCATTGCGCACCTATACTGTGCGTTTGACGACCATCTATCGAAAATTACAGGAAATACAAGGGGTGCGGCATCTATCCCGTATGCGGCGACTCTCCCGGAGTTACCCTACTATACAAAATCTATAGATCTTGTTAAGTTTAAAATTTTTGGAACATCGAATATAGAAAACTTACAAACTATTCAGAGAAAATATTTACTGAAGAGACTTGTATTTTTTTTTTTAAATTACTAAATCGATTCGCGATTTCAGATGCTAAAAGAGCAGGTGATACCATTAGGAGATAAAAAGAAACCGCCACTGGCCTCTAATAGAATCTTTTCGGAAGTTCGCACTGATGCTACTAAAATACATTTTCACCTGTAGGTATAAAATATGAAAAGTATACTGGCTTTTCTATTGTTCAATAACATGAATATACCAGTAGAACATTTATATTTATTTGTTTGTATCACAAAAAAAGTACATATAAAAAAAAAATTGTGTACTGGTATTGAACTGCTGTTTCTTCTTGTGTGAAAAAAAAAATCCCATATGAAAACAAATTTGTTTTGCAGAAAGGCATGAAAGAAAGATTTGTTTTTGTCCAAGAAAAATTTATATTTCATAGCTTTTTCTTAGTCGAGGTAAGGCGCTAGTGACTCATTGCGCCTCGTTATATTGCTATTTTTTTATTTCATTTTATATGCGAGTGACTTTTCTGAAAAAGTAATTTCGAAGCTAACGGCATTTTTGAAGTAATTTTATACAGTTTTCAAGTAATTTTTGGCCAGTTACGATAGGTGGTATTATGACATGTATTACCATACCTAATATCTGTTTGTTTTTGTGTTTCTAATCGTATACGATATGTATGAATGTAATATACATATGTATATATTATATTATACAGCTATAAATAAATTCTTCTGCAATTGTTTTTTTAATATTTCTATTACATAATATTAACGATAGAAACATAATATATATTTTTAGGATGTTATCTGTTCTCAAGTCATCCATGTTCATGTTTTAAAGACAACTGCAATTAATTTAATTATTAATGCTGTTGAGCTAAAATAATATTATTTTGTTATTCTTGTAAATGTAAAATCAGTTACACAGCTGCAAATGTATATTTGAGATTGGATTTCAGACGAAAAACCTATATTCTTGTTTTCAGAAAACTGATTAATACATTATAAATTACTCGGAGACGTTTCCGAGTAAGCAACTCAGTGGAAGCAACAGAAACCTTGGTTTTATAAATGCTTCTTTAAATATCGAAAATACGTTGGTTTCTGAGGTGTTTGAAGATAAAGAGCGCATTTCGGAATCGTGAGTCACTCGGAAGAGGTTATTGTACGTTTTCGCTCGTGGCTATATTATATTTTCGAGATTAAGAACCTTTTTTACAATGTAGTATACAATTATTTTAACATTAACTTTTTTTGTTCTTTCGTCTAAGCGTGTGAATAATGCCAAGCAAAAATGTTAATATTTTATATGATCTAAATTTCTAGAACCTGACTCATATACCTACTTCATTACAAAGTAATAACTGATTAAAGTAACAACTCATAACATCACAAAAAAACAAACACTGATTAATTGCGTTTTTCTTGATTGAATTAGAATAACCTAATTTTTAGGGGCAGTATAGACCACAGTGACTTTGTTAGAAAAGAATTTATAAAATATGAAAGAAGAGAACTTTTTTTATCTTAAAATTTGTCCACTGGGTTCGTTCTGTATCATCCACTAAAGTGTAACACGATAAAAATCTAAAATAAAATAAAAAAAAAATCTAACTCAATTTTCAGAAAAAAAATGTATCCAGCGTAAACATTGAAATCGACTGAATACGGTGTTAGGGTTAAAATTTTAAACTAACAATTTTCTTCATTTTTTCATAGATGGTGAGAATGATGATTGCTGTGGTGACAGCATTCACTCTCTGCTGGCTTCCCCTCAATGCTTTGATTGTTGCCGGCGATCAAGACACGCGCGTCTGGCAGTACGAGCACATCGTCTACGTCTGGTTTGCTTGTCACTGGTTGGCTATGAGTCACGCCGCTTACAATCCCATCATTTACTGCTGGATGAGCGACCGTTTCAGAGAAGGATTCCAACATATATACCATCATGTATGCTTCATGAAAGGATCCAGGAATAGTCCGTCTCTTCATCGATGCAATAGCTACACTACCTACACCAGTAATCTCAGCGTCCACAGCAAATACAGACCTAGCCCAACACCTTCTACTAAGCTGACAGTGCAGCACGTTTGCAGGTACGGCGGATGTGACACAGATGAAGAATTAGTGAAGGATTCGCCAGTGTAAACTTATATGAAAAAATTGAATCACTCATTTCATGTAGTTGTATTTTCGTAAATGTGCATTTTATGGGAATGAAGCCAACCCTGTTGGATTAAGTCTATCAATCATGGTAACATCGTATTTGGCATTATTGCAAAACGATCCCCAAAGGACTGTGACTAAGGATAAACTCAAAAGGGAGATTATTGTAAACCTAAACCACAAAAAACTCATACTATTTTACTGTTACCCCAAAGGACGTTGATGTGAGCAACAATAGAGGACAAAACCCTTTTCTTTTTTAATTTTCTGTTGCAAAACCCGAATTGGATAGACACTGTAAAAAAGTTAGAGCATACTGTGCAGCCACCTGGCCGTTTTTTAACGGCTAAATAACCGTAATTTAAATTTATTCAGAACATAATAGAGACAATAATTTCAGATGCATTTATTAATAGGGTCCAATAAACTTTATGTTTAAAAACAATGGAATAACTGGACGGATTGAATCATATTTTGAACATTGTGCATTTTATTATTTAGTGTTACAGAGGATTTTTATTTCTCGAAGAATTTTTTTTTTTTTTTTTACTTTCTACGTTGCATTTACTTATTTTAATTTTATATTATTAGAAAAAATATTTTAAAAACTACTGATAGTAATGTTTTACTGCTTATAAACATCCTATTATGTTCCGTTTGTAATTTTGTAATAGATGTAAGATTTTTTAAAAATTCTAAATAATTTGTTCTTAAAAATTTAATTTGAATCTTTCTAAAATGCGTTTTTTGTTCAGTTAAAAATAATTCATACACGTGAAGATTAATCTCTAACTAAAGTTTAGAAAGGTTCTATGTATCTCCCTTCAGCTGCATTCCTAACATCGATATGATAGATAAATGCATCCCACACCCGATGAAGGATGTGTTGCTCTAAAACAAGAATGCTCTTTTCTGCAAAGGCCATTTACAATGGCTTGGGAGTGTAGGCATACGAAATTGAGTCTAAGATCTGGTATCACTCTGTAGAGGTGAAATATTTGTGCAAGATTCTACTATTGAGTATTGCTATTTCTTTACAGTAATCATCACCATTTTAATCACATAATTTCTATTATTGAGTAATGCGAAAATTCCCTTCGAAAATGGGAGTATTAAGACTCAAGAACCGTGCGAGACCTGCGTACATTTTTTCCGACTTTACCTGTGTTTCGCATGAAGTATGTGATAATAAATATTCTGTGATGATGTTACCTATTTCATATATAACGTTTTTCCGTTTATTTAATTCCGGTGTAGACATGAAATGTTTATTTGCACGACTTTCCATTTCGCGAATTTTTGTAAACTAACAGATTTTGTACGCATACACTCTTTTTTACAGATTGCTGTTTCTGCTATTCATTAAAAAACAAACACTTTTTGTACTTAATGCACACTTATGGGCGCAAAAACTGGCATACAAAGTATTTCGAAAAATGTCTCAAATAAATTGTCTTATAAAATGACAATAAAAGAAGACCATTAAACTGCACCTATAGGATTGTACAACTGTTAAGCTAGCTACGCATAATATACATTATTTATAAATGAATGTAAATACCTTATGAAATGCACTGTAATTTAAATACTAATTGTAAATAGTGACAAAACAATGATATATTTAAGTGTTGCTTTTTCTTAAGAATATACTTCTACATGTTTAAATACATTCAGTTGGCAGATTCCTAATTTTGCTAATACACAGAGAAGAAGATATTTCACATGCAAATTTGTTGCTTTGCCTTTTTTTGTAGGAAATTAAAACACATGCATTTTTAATTTAAATTTTGTAATATGACTTTGACAAGTGTTTGTAAATATTTCCTTTTAATTTAATATTTCCTGAAATCTCATAAAACGCCTTTCATGCAGTTTAAAACCGTTTAAAAATTTATGATTAATGCATGTCGGCATTCTTCTTAACCTTCCGTCTACCAGACGGGTCCATTGGACCCGACATGTACATTCAAAATATTTATTCAAACCAGAAATTTCTTCAAAACAAACTAAATGTATAAATCAGACAATAATAAGTTAAATAAACAAATTAAATAGTTTTAAGTAAAAATTCTGGTGTAGAATGTTTTTATAAAACTTGAGTAAAATTTCCGGTAGTTCTAGGGTTAATATAAAAGGTGACTTTATTTCGATAGACGTATTCTAGAAATCCAATACCCATTCTTTACTTCATACAAAATGACGAGAAAAAGATCGTTTTAAATGCACAAATCTATTCCATAAGGTAACAACAATAACTTTTGATTGCTTAGGGGAGATAACCGTTATATTTGAGTCAATACGGTAAATGAAGTAAAATGAAAAACCTATTCGTTCTTATCTTTTTAATAAAGATAAGCCTAAATTCATTTTTATATGGTGTAGAATACCAACTTCCATTTAGATTTTGCTTTTAATTCTATAATTTTCATGATGATAAATTTCTAAAATCTGCAATTCATTTGTTTTATGTTACGTTTTTTAAAAAATCTTCATGTGTAATTTTATTCTGCATGTAATGTACGTCTTATGTTACTTTTAGGGTTCGTTATTTTAACTAGTATAAAATGCGTGTAACAAATCTTGAGCTTTTAGGCTAAATGTATTTCAAGGGTAATGTTCTCGAATAAAATTAAAAGATCATAAGATAATATTTTAAATTTTCAGATTAAAAAAATATTTAACCAAAAGTTACCTAAGCGAATTTTTTATTGAGAAATTCAGAATAAACACGAGATAATTTTTAGTATTATCTTTTTTTAATTTTTATCATAGATATTTTTCATTGTACTAATATCCCAGTCCTCCATGTTTTCACACTTTTGGGTGCAGGAAAACACAATGGTAAACCTACGAGTCGACCGTTAAAATCAGGTTTTCAGGTGTTTTCCACCAAGATATGACTTGTCAGACCGATTGCATTTTAATATGCGTATCGAGTTTTAAGTAATTCTGTAATTTCAGCTGTGAACTCGATGAGGTGATTGTCTGTGCTGCCGGTTCCCGGCCTATTGCATAGCATTAAAAAAACTGATTTCCACTTTTAAATAACTGTTGAATACACCCTAAACTTGCAACGAAGAAGTCTCCAAAAACCAGTGGTAGCAAAAGTAACTTTGTTTGGCGTCTTTAAAATTCGAAAATATATTGTTTTTTGGAGTCTCTAACGGCTGTTTTGGGGAATCGTGGATCATTCGGAAGGGTATGGTATAATTTCATTCGTCTTTGCAGAAAATTGTTTTAAAAAATATATAAGAAAATCTAAAAGCTTACATTAATCCTTCGCATCACCGTGTTGCAGATCTGCAACATACCCAAAACGTCATTGTTATTTCAACAGTAAATTTCAAAAGACGATTTTGTTGATTGTTGTTATTCTAGTACACTACTATTAACATTATTATTTCATTAAATCCGCAACAAATGTCTATACTGATTTTTTTTTTTTTCGCGCCAAAGTTTGATTTATCGCTTGATCAGCTACACGTGATTTTTGCTAAATTAAGCTTTGAAATACAGGGTTTAAAAAAAGTCTGCAGACGTCTACAAGTATATTGTTTTCAAAGGTGAGTTTAAATTCTTTATTTAAAGACCATTTTCGAGCTAGGAAATTTATAATATGTATAAGATAAACGCAGGGCTTAATTTCTTACAAAAAAAAAGTACCGGAGCCCTAATATTATGCGGTACCAGTACTAACAACCGTACCGTCCTCCCCCCCCCCTGTCACTTTAATCTGCATATTTATATTTCATATACTATTTGCAAAATTTGAAGCATTTTTTTTCTTTAGTAAAATAAAAATTTTAAATATATCTATCAGCATATACTTAGCTGTGGACTATTTCACTTTTTAGTTATCACTCATCCTGGATAGCAATATCTGCCCAATTTTAATCTTGTTAATTAATTGCAGAATTCTGCGATTAAATAGGGTAATGATTATGATTCGGAAATAGCGTTAACATAAAAAAGAGATAGTTCGTAGCTAAGCCTTTTTATGAAAAAATAAATGAAATTTACAGAAATTAATATTTATATGCTGAAGAATGGAACGACATTTTTCAATTTCTTATAAAAGGTGCATGTCTTAAACTGTAATCGATTCCATCCGTATATCGATCTTTTGTGGTGAGTCCCTGAAAATCAGATTAAAATTAAAAATTTGACACGGAAAGATTCGATGCTATTATAGAAAAGGGGGAAAAACTGCTCGATGGCTTTCTAGCCAAGGCCAAAAACTGATATAAAAACTGAGCCCGTTTCATCTTCATCTCCTACGTGTGCGACACATTACGTCACATATAATTGTTTTGATAAAAAAAGTATGCAAAAGCTTTGATATGGGAAGGAATGAAAGAGTAATTTGGGCTTCGTTTTTTCGGAAGCATTATTGCACTGGGCTCCGGAGCCCTGTATTTATAAGCTCCAGTGAATCCCGACCAATATTTAAATATTTACTAGAAACAGAGAAGTACCGGAGCTGAGCTCCGGTGGGCTCCGGCGCAAATTAAGGCCTGGATAAACGTAAACTTCTGTTTGTTGCAGATCTCCAACAACGCGCCATATCTTCTCTTGTAATGGATTTTTTTAAATATCAAATGAGCATCGGAAATATCTTCTAATGGTTATTTAAGTTGCATTTATTTCAGAAGAGCAAAATTATTGAAAAGGGGAAACAATAGTCTGTTTTTATATTTAATTGCTATAGGGTAAGTTAGGGATATCCCCCACCCCCAGCCCCCTCTGTTAAATTAACACCAAGTCCAAAGCTAGCAAAAAAGGGAAAGGTCTCGTAGTAGAAAAAAGAATTCAACAGAAAAAGCATAGAGCGCCTACTCAACGTATTCCACCAAAACAAGTGCGCCTAGACGAAATTGGGCACTGACCATAGTGGGCAAAAAAAGAATACGTTATAAATACCCCGACTGTAAAAACTTTAATCAAACTGTTTGTGAGAAAAGTGGTGTGGGACTTTGCTACAACAAAACTAACAATTGTTTCAAAAATTTTCGTGCAAATTAAAATTTTAAATATTTTCAGTTTTTGTGCCATTTGGCAAGATGTTGCAGATATGCAATAAACCCATTTTTCCAAGTAAAATGATATTTTTCTGTTCTGAATTTTTTTTTTCCATGCTTAAAATGATAAATTTTAATATATGTGTAAGCATTTTTCAAATCGGGGTTGTTGAGTTACAAAGGGTTAATATGGATTAACAATTCTTACGTTCATATAAGAAATGAAAACAAGAACAGTGAATACTCATTCACTGGAATGGAAGCTGGAAAGGATTGTTGCATTATGATGTTTGGTTTGAAGGTTCGTTCTATTGCATGAAAAAATAATGTTACATAAATGGTTACTAGAGATTAATTTTTTCGCTTGGGTGCTAAAATTAGATAGTCGGTATAATAGTCGGTCGTTTTATCGGTAATTTACTGTATGTATAATTTGCTGATGTTTTTGATTCAGGAGATTTTAAGTTCATTCTTTCACACATTGTTTCATTGGCAATTCTTTGAAACTAAAGTGAGTTTCGGCCAACTAAAAGTGAAACTAAAAGTGAACTAAAACTAAAGTGAAACTAAAGTAAGTTGGTTGGTAGCATCTTTCCTCGCACGGAAGTGAAACTTTGTAGGCAATTTTTTTTCAAAGCATTAAGAATAGTGCAGGTCGAAATCTTATGACCCAATTTAGGTATGGAAAAATAGAGTTCTTAAAATGTTCAAAGAAAAAAATTCTTTCAACCAAGGATGCGAGCACTCCGACCCAAATGACCGATTGCTACCACTAAATTTTAATAGTATTTCTCGTGGCATTTAATAACAGAATTTCTGAGATTTAATAGAGAAAAAAATACTGTTTTAAAAAATTGAAAATTAACTCGCTTCGCTGAATTTTATACATGTCTCGCATGCACATGCCGAGTAACTGTACTGTCATTTAGGAGGCGCCGATGGTATTTTTACGGACCAGTAGTCTAGACTGGATTTCAGGCTTTACAATAATTTTTTGCATTTTTTAAAACACATATCTTTGTTCTGCGCCGGTTTTGAAATAAGTATGCGATATGTAACTATGTAACAATAATTGTCGTTACTGTTTCTGAGAAATAATTGCTTCCCTCTTAACATTTCGCCGAGCTGACAAAGAAATAATGCCGCCTTATCTTGATTAAAATACTACTTCATACATAGAAAAAACTAACTTTAAAACTTCATTGGAGTTAGAAGATTTCAATGCTGATTTAAAAAATAATAACGAGTATAGCTTAATTTACGTAAATGAAAATATTATCATGTCTCAAAGTTAGTTCAGCAAGTGTACTCTGTTTTCGAGGTGATTATTTATGTTTAGAAAAATTTCCTCCTTAAAAAAATGTTCAAATTAATATAAGCTGATCACCTGGTCAGATTATGCTAATTTCAAGCACTACATCGTAATTTCAGTTCTATAACAGTTCTAAAGATTTAAGGTTGTATTCAGTTCTTCAGCTCTATTTTCTCTATTGAAGGGAATCTGATCTCATCTCTTATAGGTAGCTATAAAACTGGTTTTCCATGAACAATTATGTTCCTTAAATTTTTAATACAGTTCCAGGAAAAAGATCATTCCAATTTTGTCTTTTCTATTCTGCTGCCATAATAATGCAGGCTCACAATTAAACGTTATTCGAAAATAAGAATGATACATTCCCTACAATACAATTTAAAACGCAAATGAAACATACATTGTTACTTCATAAATCGATTTTTAGTAATAAAAACTCCGTTCATGACTATAGGATATTTTCTCAAAAGAATCATAAAAAAACACATGTTTTTTCAGTTTACTATAATTGCTGATTTATTTGTAGATCTAGGGTTTAATAGTTACATTTCCATTTCAACATGTACAGGTTGTATGTATATTTACAGGTAATTTTGTAAGAAAAAGAAACAATATAAATGAAAAACTAGAAAATTACTTTTTCGCAAAATTATAAAATGAAAACTTACAAAAACGCATATGTGTTCATTTTCTGACTTAAGGAAAGAAAACATCTACCCGATCAAAATTACCCCCGGTTTTTCAAAACAAGAATATTTGTCTAATTTAATCGGGAAAATGCTCCGATAAAAAATGCAAAATTTACAATAAAAAAATAACTGGTTGGAATGATCAAGTAGGTTTAATTAGCTGGGAAAATGCATCCCCGAGAAATCTCGGGTTCCGCTGCGAGAGGGTTAAAGAAAGAAAACTTTTACCCGATCAGAATTGTCTTCAAGCATGCTTTTCAATTTTATAATATCACAAAAAAATGTCGTCCAAGACCAAGAAAAAAAGTATTTGATTCAGTGATGCTGCTTGTATTATTTTCGATACATCTTAATAAATAAATAATAAATAAATTTCTATTAAAAAAAGACAAAAGAAGTGTGGAGAGTAAATGGTATTTATTAAATGAAGTTTACAATGATAAAATATTGCAATATGAGGCGTAAATTTTCGTTTAATTTCTTCTTCATAAGTGTAAAATATTCCTTGAACGTTTTTTGTATAGAAATAGGGAAAAAAAACTCTTGATGAAGATCATTAATAAAATACTTGATATGTTGATGAAATTTTTCAATGACGCACCTGTCCCCCAGTTTCTAAATTTTTATTTGTATTTATAAATTTCTCTCAGTTAATCACTTTTTAAAACAGTCAAATAGATTTCTGATTTTGTTTTTAGTTTAGAGATAGATTATAAAGCTCAACAACTTTTTATAAACATTTATAGACCAAACTACATACATATTTATATCTCTGATGTTGAATTGTAAATGACTGAACGTAACATTTTTTGATTGCTAAATGCTTCTTTAATTGATTTAAAATCATTTTCTTTATCAAGAAAACTGATAATAAATTCTATAATAACTAGCTCTTTGAATTTCCATTTCCAAAATTTACTCCTCAATCATTCTTTTATAGCATATCATTCTTAGTAATTCTATCGATGATGCTTGTCGAATTTTGAACTGTAACATCCTGTTTTAGCGAGCTCTTTTTGATTCGAAGATTTCTTCACTGTTTAATTATCAACTTTTTATCTTGAAATTTACTCTTTTCTACTGTGTTTATAAATACTGCGTTTTTTTTTGTGTGTGTGTTAGAACTGTGGTTTGTTGTCTTGAGAGGCGGTGTGAATATCTGCTGATTTGACGTTGAATTAATACGTACGTATACGTATATCTTCTGTGCTATTTTATATTATGTAAATACGTACGAATACGTAGCTTTTTCCTTGTGTTTATTAATACTGAGCTTTTTCGTGTTTAGAACTGTGGTTTTTGTCTTGAGAGGCTGTATGAATATCTGCTAATATGACGTTGAATTAATACGTACGTATACGTATATGGTATATCTTCTGTACTATTTCATGCGATGTAATTACGTACGAATACGTAGCTTTTCTCTTTTGTTTATTAATACTGAGCTTTTTTCTGTTTGGAACTGAGGTTTTTGTCTTGAAAGGTTTTTGTAAATATATGCTGAACTGATGTTGAATTAATACGTACGTATACGTATATCTTCTGTATTATTATATGCAATGTAATTACGTACGAATACGTAGCTCTATTTCTGGTAGATCTGATTTATTTTCTGTTTAAAGTTGATTTGTGATTCATTTTGGTGAGCTTGGTTTTTATGAAGTAAACTGGTATGGTTCTGGAAGTATTTCTTCTGGAAGCTGATTTTACTTTTAACTTTTAATTGATTTATGAGTATTTTTCTTAAGCTTGGGGATGGAGTATTGAGGCTTGAGAGTTGTTGGAATCTTCTATTGTTTAAGCAGGAAGATACTATGAAGAGAATATGAAGGTTTATTGATGTTTTTTGGATGAAGATTTTTTTTTCTTAATATTTTTTCCCTGTTCGTAATGTTCAATTCCAGTTGTATTTTTTACTTTCTCGCTCCTTTCGATTTTATATAAAGGTCTGAATAGAAATATTAGGAATTGGATCTTTCTCATTTATTTCTCTCGCTTTTCACACTTTTATTTCTAGATAATAATCTCCATGAGTGTGTAACAGGATCACAGAACTTATTCATGATTGAAGAGTTCCTCGTTCTGATGTTCTAACTCTTCATAGATGTTATTCTTTTTTTTCTTTTTTCTTTTTCCTTTTCTTAATCAGTTAGACATTCTAGAGGAAAACATTCATTTTTTAACAACAAAGTTACATTCCATGGTCAGTTTTCATTTGTGTTTTTCAAATAATAAATAAATATTTTTTATACAATAATTAAACATTTTTTCCTTCTTCTTTCGACAAGGAGCTTAATAATAATAATTTTAATTCTCTCCTTTTATATTTTTTTTTGGCGTTTCAATAGTTTTAATCTTTTATTTTGTTTTTTCACATTTTGTGACTTTTTTTTTCTTTTTTTAAAACATTTTTATCTTTTTTTGTTGATTTTCAGTAAGATTTTTTTTTATTTTTTTTATATTTTAGTTGTCATTTTGGGAACAGGTGCGCCTGTAGCTTTCATTCTCTTTTCTTAGTGGAGGCCATGGAGAAATCCGGTGGTGGTCTGCTCAGGTCCCCGTCACTGTAGTATTTTTTCATCTGAAAAAAATATCACACGAGTTACACAGACATATTATTTAGATCTTACAATGGTGTGGTTTGAATTGTTAAACTAAAATAATGCTATGGGTAATATATTACATTTCTCGTACAAGTACATTATCCATATTTGACGCAGGTTACTGAGTGCATAATACGCAATAAAAAATTTTATTTTTTCAAAAACAAACAAACTGTAATAATATGTAGTGAAGTTATACTTGCAGGAGATAATTGTGTGAAGCTAGGAATTGTTTAATTAAGCATCCTTGTTTAAGTTAAAAATATGGATAGAGCTGAGAACTTTCGAACTGTTAGAACGCGCAAACACATCTATAAAATGGATCATCAACGTTCACTCAAATTTGAACCGTTGTTCTATTTAGTTGTTGAAAAGTCAAAAATATGTTTGTGTTTTGAAATGTCAAAGTTGGGACTTTTAGTCTAATCGACTCCATGTACGTTAGAGATTTCTTTTACATGTTTACGATCGTAAATTGTGACTTTTACTCATATTGAGATTAGAATTTAACCACAGTGTGACCTAAAAAATTTGGCATCAAAATCATCTTCTTCTCGCCTTATTTATAAAAAAAACTTCCAGGAAAGAAAAAGAGCAATTGTTTCCGAATTAAAAAATTCAAGAACGAAAACAATTTTTTAGCGGAGAGCGAAATCGCTGACACTGTGCTAAATAGAAACGCCATTAATTCTGTTAGCATCTCATACGAACATGGACGAGGATCCAGCAGAAGAAAAGTTGTCACTGGGAAAATGCATAAATTTGACTAGAACATTAATATCTGCTTTACATAAAGAATACTGTATTTCTGAAATCGATATTCTTTACTCTCACTAAATCCAGGAAAAACTGGTTAAAAACGGCCGACAAAACTGAAGCAAATAAAATTGACATGGATGTTTCGGCAATTACACAAGAAGAAATGACCACTATTTATTAGACTTTTTTTTGTAACGTAGAAAGCGTCGATTAAAGTAAGTTTTTTTGTAAATATTTATTTTTCTATTTTCGAGCTTAAATATCACTTGGCTCTGAAATAAAATATGGACGACTAAGAAATTTGGAAGTACATTTGATATTCTTTCAAAAATCCCGAAATTTTCAAAAACACGATTTAGTCTCAGTTTCGACGGTGGCGGATTTTCGAGGTTATACTTTATATTCAATTTTGGCTTATTGTTTGTTTTTATATGACCGTCTGAATTAATGACTGAAACAATAAGGATAAAGTATAATTTTACATGTTACAATAAAAAATAAAACGAATATAATTTCCCCACACATGTCAAAAATATTAATTCTTTGCAGAACAATACAATTATTAAATTCACATTTTGTATTTGTGTTAATAACCTTATAATAGCGCCTAATTTTTATGTAATAAGAAAAGACCATACCTGTAAATATTTACTGATTTTCATGCTAACACTATTTATTAAAGAAACAAAACATAAAAAACGTAAAATTATAAACATTATAAACATACAATCGTTGTCGCAATTATTCAGTTCTCCTCCCATCCCCTTCTTTTTTCACCATCTGACTTTCGTAAAATGGCATTTATTAGGATCGACGTGCATTGCTATGCCATTCCTTATAAAATAGTAATGATTTAAAATACATTAAACTTCTTCTCTAACAATATAAAGTTGTAATGTTGTATTTAAATTTATGTAAACAATGTCAATTGATACAAAGTGCACTTAAAAAGAATTGATCTGAAGCGAATTGTTAGTTCCGAGTTAAATTCAAGATACCAAGTTGATCTGAAAACCTGCTGTCACACAAGGCTGTGTTGCCAGTGGGCTACTTTTTTTAATATTCAGATTTCTCGATTGGCACCACTTTTCTGAAATGTTAAAATTCCCCTTCTTTTTGCCTTAATAAGGCCATTAAATAAGGCAAATTTTACCATTTCAAAAAAGTGGTGCCGATCATAAAATCTGAATTTTAAAAAAGTAGCCCACTGGCAACACAAGTATGGTAAATATAAATTCATACTGGTGTATAGAGGAGATTTAAGGAAGTTTGAAAACTAAGACAGCTGAAGAAGCAACTTATCACCTTCGTCAAATATTTTTATTATTCGGTGCTCCAGTTATATTGTATTCAGGTAATGTTAGATAATTCAGTAATCGAGTCATATCCGAACTATGCGTTATAATCATTTTTACACATAATAGTGTTGTATCTTAGCAAGACGTTGAAAGCTTTTGCAGCAGCAGGCAATGTCATAATGAACTTCGTCGTCCTTATACCTACCTGCGCCATCCTTAGAACCATGGGAACATACACAGGGATGACATTTTGTGTCTTTAATAATGTATTCTAAACTTCCAATGGCACTTGTATTAATACTGCTATGATGTCAATGAGTCA
The DNA here is from genome assembly GCA_963932465.1 of Maratus speciosus. NCBI lineage: Eukaryota > Metazoa > Arthropoda > Arachnida > Araneae > Salticidae > Maratus > Maratus speciosus. The sequence continues at coordinate 603,391,564 of OZ010792.1, forward strand.
TCAAAGAAGATCTGGTTCTTCCCATTCTGTGGGCTTACAGCAGGCCAAGATAGAGACAGATTGTGGTCATTCAAGTATTTAAGTAACATTCGTCTTAACTGAACTGCCATTACAAAAAGGTGAATTTTACTATTCGAAATAGTGGTAGATATCTGAATTTAGAAAAATTTCACTAAATTAGACAGTTTCTTCGAGTTGCTCGTCGGTTTTAATATTTCCTATTTGAACTCCAGACAAGGATGACGATGTTATGCTTCTTTTTGGTTTAATGCCAGAAGTTGTTTCATAAGGACTTTGAAGTATTCTTTCGCGGTTTTTTGAACAAAGGAAAAACAATTTGAGAATTTATTTTTATCGATATTGTTCATAAACGAAGTTAAAATATTCTGTGTTTCTATACTTTGTATCCTTTGCTTTAGGTGACCTATCTTAACATCATTCAACATAGCGCTTAGTGCGGATATGACTCGATTACTGAATTACCTAACATTATCCGAATGCAATATAACTGGAGCAGAGAATAATAAAAGTAATTGAAAAAGGTGATAAGTTACTTCTTCAGCTCTCTTAGTTTTCAAACGTAGTTAGTAGTTCCTTAAATCTGCTTGATACACCACTATGAATTTATATTCACCATCCTCGTGTGACAGCAGGATACACTTGATATCTCCAATTTAACTCTGAACTGACCATTCGCTCAATTTGATCAATTCCTTTTTTAAGTGTACTTTGTTTCATTTGACATTTTATTTTCATCAATTTAAACACAACATTACAACTTCATATGTGATATTCTTGTATTTAACTTGCAATTCTGTAAGCAAGCGTGTTCTTCATCCATGGTTATTCTGATGGTAGTTCCGAATTATATACCGAAAAACTCATCCTGGGTAACCTAATACTGTACATTCGTTTGTCCTGGTTTTAATGGTGCAATTAAATTCTCCTCATCATTAATTTTGAAAATGTCAAAACGTTTTAATCGTCTGTTAAGTGCATTCCACTTGATTATAGATGAAATCCCTTCAGAAAGTATTTTAGAGTACTTTTCTTTAAAAAATATATATAAAGAATTGTCTTCTCGTTTACTCACAGTTAATGCACGTAACGTTTAAAATAAGATCATGGTTCACTGCAGTAGCCATTCAATATAAATTATGGTATCGGATAAAAAATGAAAATTAAGCAAACGCTGCACGCACCAGCAAACTTTGCATAAGTCTGACAGACAGCAGATGGCTTGAGAGTCTAGCAAATAGATGCCAAGTGACCTCAATCGAGGTGGAACAACTGATTTCGCGTTTTTGTCGCCACTCTAGCTGTGTCTTGTCGGGTTCTCGTTTCGACCGCCCACCAAGCTTATCTGTGCTTGTCGACACTACATCGACGACGATCCGAATGTATAAGAATATAACGAAATATTAGGTCTTTCACCGACGTATTTGGTATGTATCTGCATTCCACGGTGAACATTGACATTCTATAATTTAGGTCTTTCACGGTAACATCTGTTATATAATATTATCATTCATTATTATTATTATTATTACTATTTATGTTATTAGTATTTATATTATTGCTATTTATATACTATCCATTCTAAAGCTCATTATTGTTTTATAAAGGATTTCATTTATTTTAAACTAAGATACGATCATTGATAGAATTTCAATGACTCTTGTTAATTTACTTGCATTTTGTTAAATGTTTCCTTAAAAAAGAAAATATAAGAAAAAAAAAACATTGTTTTTTTTTTCGTGTTTTATTCAAACAAGCTCTCTCGGAGGTTTCGGGAGAATATACGCAATACCTTGTATAGCTTATTTACTACATAACCACGGCAGTCCCCTTTGATTATATCAATATGATATAAGTAGCACTCATAATTTTTGAATTATGGGGGACAATTTGTTTCAGAGTCTAGAAAAAATATTTAACAGAGGTTGGCAACAGTGCCTATAAGTCTGGAAATAGGATACATTCAGATATATTTTAAATTTATGTGATTTGTTGAGGAGATACTTACAGACACACTTTCAATATTTCAAGATATATGATACTAGTAGAAACGAAAAATTTATACCCATATTTACGGGTGTTAAGAAGTAAAAAGACAAAAATATTGAGGAAAAAAGTACAATGCATAACTTACTTTGCTTGAATCCCAGACTGGAACGTGCTTGAAACCAGTGAGGTCGCTCCGAACTGCATCTTTTCTTTTCTAGGGAAATAAAATAATAAAATCAAAATTAGAAATGAAATCACCGTAAAATTTGTTTTGATATTTTGTTAAATAATATTTTATCAAATTAATCGCAAAAAAAGAATTGCTTTTTTAACGGCAGACATTGTCTGGGCATGTGACGAATAGAGAAATATATTTCGAACTGCATCTTTTATTTTCTAGGGAAATGAAATAATAAAATCAAAGTTAGAAATGTATTCACCATCAAAGTTTTAATATTTTGCTAATTAACATTTCATCAAATGAATCGAAAAAAGAATTGCTTTTTTAACGGCAAACTTTGTCTGGGCATGTGCCGGATAGTAATTTCAGTAAATTTCTTAAATTCTTATTTGAGCACCCCCTCTCCCACCCCCTCGACTACTATATATACGGATAGGTTGTATAACGGAGTTTCTTTCGGTTACAGGCTTGTTTAGAATAGAATTCGCTACCTGGTGGTAGAACGTAGAACTAACAGATTTTGCTGCGCGCTGCATCACTGCTGGCAGCGTGAACCACTGTTGAATGTGCATATAGCACACATTGCGCGCCCTGACGGTCGAACTAAAAGCATTTGCACTGCATTTGGACAATTAATGGTTTTGAAATATATTACATTTTTGTGAAAATTAGCACTTTGTAAAGAAAGTTGTTTTCCTGTTACTCACATGAAAAAGTCTTCTGACGAACACCTTCACAACTAAAAATGAATGAATTTTACGATTTTGTCCTAAAAAATATAAATTCAGACAAAATAGAGTTAAAGACATAAAATTATACTAATTTAAGGTGCTCTAAGTTTTTTAAATAATTAAAATAATAATTAAATTATCTTCTCTAAAAGATCCTGTTCCTACTGAGAACCGGTGGGGTGTTTATTATATTCCTTGCTCTTGCAATTTAGGTTATATTGGCCAAACAAAGAGAGCTTTAAAATTCAGATTAGGCGAGCATCAGAGGTACATTGGAAATCAAGAAATCTCCAAATCTTCGATTGCTTCTCACTGTTGGTCTTCCAGTCATTGTTTCAATTTCTCCATGGCCAAAATTATTTCTTCCCCTGCCTCTCCCTCTCACTTGGATTTTCATGAAGCATATTTTATTTCTAAAAATTCTGCTAATCTTGTCAATGATTTCCCATCATCTCCTTTCCTATCTCCAGCGTGGAAATTACTTTTGTAATTCTTTTCCCTTTTCTCTTGTTTCTTTTCTTTTTATTTTGTTTAAAAAAGGGATCTTTTGGTTTTTTCTTCTTTTATTCTTTTATATTTCTTTATTATTATTATTTATACTTTTTAATTTACTTCTTTTATTTTATTTTAATTCTTTTATTTCCATTTTTTCCCTATCAATATCTCTTCTATCTTTTTGGCAACACTTTTCTCTTCTACATGTGCCACTTTCAGGTAGTGCCATCTGTCGGATTCTTTGCAACATTCTTTACCTTCAGTTCATTTTTGACCTTGTTCGCTTGCGGACACGTGTTTGTTGTAGCTGATGACGAGCTGTTATGTTTTTAGCTCGAAACGCGTCCTGTGTATTGTTTTATTTTATGGTGATTTTTTACAAAGTTTTATTATTTTAATTACTTCAAATCGCCCGTTTTCGGTGCTATTTCGCTCTAAGTTTATTATCACAGATCCGCGGAACGCCGAGCGGGTCAGCTAGAATAAAATATAGCAAGATCCGATAACACTTTTTTAAATTTAAATTTTGTTCGATTTTACAAAGAATTTAAATAGCAGTTTAATATCTTCGTGATGAATTAAATTATATGAAAATTTTGTACATCTGTCGATGGAATTTCGAGATATTAACAGAGTAATTTGAGAACAAATAAATACGGTACTCACCAGAGGATCCTTTATCTCTCTAATGTACATCATGTTCTCAACGTCCGAATATAGGAAGAGTTTTTGAAAAGCCAGATTCTTAGTTGGTCGATCTCTGATGACAACCATCAATTTCTTCTTCTGTGCTGGTTTTACTGGTTTTTCATCGTCACTAAATTCCTCATAATCATCTTCGAACTCATACAGACAATCAATCGGACTTTGCTCATTGCAATACTCCTTTCTTTGAGATTTTTCACGAAAGACCTCGAAAGTATCATTCCAATCATCTATTTTCTCATTTGATTTTGCTTCAAGCCCGAAGACAGCATCAAATTGTTTTTCGATTTCCGTCTCATTTTCGAAATCCAACAGGTGATACGATGTTTCTTTTGATCTCTGGCTTAAATTTTCTATTTCCGCTGATGATATAGGATACCATGGTTGTTCGGCATCCGATTCCTTTTTTTTCTTTCCAAACGCAATTTCGAAATCGACCTCAAAATCTGATTTATTTTCTGGGCTCCAAGGGCCATCTAACATACCATTCTTTTCTACAGGCAATTGGCGATTTTCTAAACCATTTTCATCTTCATCATCACACAATGCCAATTTCTCTGCTGTTTTTCGTTCATTATCTTGACGAGACTCGTCCAATTCTTTCATAAATGGGCCATCCCACAGCATATACTTTTCTAATGGACATGGAACACCTTTACTGGATATTTCTTTTTTAGCAACAATGAATTCATCTTTATTCGGTGTCATTATCTTATACTTTTTGCAATCTTTCCTATTTGGCGGCAGTGAAACATCCGCAATCGCAATCTTATTCCTAGAGAAATGAGCACCATCTTTGAATATTTCTTTGCTATTTTCTTCATATTCTTTTCCGTTTGGTTTTACTTCAGTTTCATTTTCAAACTCTTCATTCAGGTGTTCCGAAGGCCCAGTCATGTCGACACTTACTTTTGGAGCAAACTCACCAACCTCATTCGATATTTCTTTTTGTGTGCAATCTCCAAAGGCTTCATTTGTCTCGCCAGGTTTATTCTTCTGTTTTTTACGAAGAAGGGGGCTGGAAGAAAAAAAAATTCAGTTACGGTATATAATAGGAATAGAATCTTTTCAAGAATATACCAGTTTTTTTAATATAACTAAATTTTTAAAATCAAATAACTACATGTTTATATATATATATATATATATATATATATATATAATTTTTTCTTAAAACTCTTTTAATATAATTTTACCTAAGATTGTCTTGAAATATTTATTTTGAACTAAAAATTCTGTCATAATAATGAAAACTGTTTGCGTGTTTTTGTGCAGTCCATAGAAATGATGAATAGATGAAGTAGAATATATAATGCAGAAATGAATAAATGCAGTCCCACTACCCTTGACAAGGGAAAACTTCTTAGACCACAAATCTTTTGAAAAAATGCCTATTGCCCTAACTATGTACATAATAAATGAGCAGTTAACTTTAGTTAAGGAATTCAGTAGAAAATCTGAAAGAAAAGAATAAAACATTTTCGAGTCTTTGGCGCGAAAAAAAAAAAAATGAAATTTCCGCGCTATTTGACAAGCAGCTCGTTTCCTCGTCCCATGCAAGCTTGGAAATTGCTTGAAAAAGGGGCGATTAAATGCACAATACTTAATGTATTTAAACATAAACGATGAATCGGCATATTTCAATTCACACATTTTCACCGGTTGGATAAGATTTAAGTGTATTTTAAAAGTATACGCTCGATTAAGAACTCTGTTGCTGTACATTTCGATATTGCAGAAGCCGTTGTTTCAAAGACAACAATATTTATCTCTTATTGTCACCGATACCAACAAAATCGAAGCCCAATTAACAGTGCTCAGAATTAAAATTTACCTTTGAATGGTAAAGATTTTTAATCAATTCAAATTATGTTCTAATTTTTCATTATTATAATTTAGTGCTAATATGACTTCAACTGTGAGCGAAGCTATTAATTAGTATATTTTAATAAATTACTTTTGTGTTAGTATTAAAAAAAAATCTGTTTTTCGTAAACCTTCGAAAAATGTCAAACTGAAGTTATTTTCGTTTCAGACTGCAATATTGATTTTTTTATACTTTTTTGATCTATTATCATTACCAAACAGAAGAATTAAAAAAATATATTTTAATCGAATTTCAAATGAAAATCAAATTTCAAAGTAACTGCTTAAAAGGCGCTAAGGCCAACCAAGTGAAAAAGATTCCATGCCGGGACTCGAACACGGGCCATCAGTATAGCGCAGTGACGTTCTACCAACTAAACCACATAGGAACGATACCCAGCCTGGAAAATTTCTCACCATTACAAGTTGGTAAGGCTATTCACGAAGGAATTTTACGTTATATTATACTGTATCATATTAGAAGTATATATTATAGCTTATAATACTGAACCTTTGCTCATTGACGCTAGGGATGTTTTTCATGTAAGGCGGAATTGATTCATTATTACCTTTAAAAAATAAATGAATTGAATGATTCTTAATCAGAATAGCTGTTTATTGAAACTATATGATATTAAGTACAAAGTTTTTACCTAAAGTGTCTTCAGCTTTTTTATTCTAATATTACTTCTATTATTTAAATTATTTCTAGTGACCGATTTTTTATTAGGAAAATATTTATAGACGGAATATTACTCGTTCATTTTAAATGAAAGATTTCACATAATTAAGGTAGATGAGATATTATAATTATTTCACAGAACTACATTTCAATTTGCTGAAATTTCCTTGTGTATTTGAATACAAGAAAAAAATACTTCTAGATTTCATTAACAGCCAAGTCGCAGAGAGACATTTTCAGTGGTAGGTTTGGTATGATTGACTTTTCAGTTTGGCAGATGTCACTGCTTTTTATGTCAGACACATTAAAAAGAACTTGGCGCTTTTCTTTAACAAATATAAATATGTTTGGTACTTGTTAGTTATACAGTCGCCCAATTGTAACATCAAATGCCAATCATGGTTGATCGTATGTTTCATTCGCTTGACGACACGTGTTTACATCATCAAGTGATTTTTATTTCGACGTTTTATTTGTACTTTTATTAATGTTATACTAATTTTTTGTTCTTTCGTTATCTAAAATAAAAATTATGTCAATTTGTATAATGTGGCGAGTGGTTTGGCGATTTATATAATTTGGCGAAATGGGTCGACGGCATAACTAACAAGTACCCTATATTTTACTGGATACCACTTTCTAGTCATCAACAAACCAAGCCCAGTTTGTGTTATCCCATCCTAATCTGGCTTATTTGTGCCGCACTCTTACATTTCGTATTGCCTTGCATTGTGAGAAAGATAAGAGACTCAATCTATTGCGCAACGCTCTGTTGCATACCTTAGCCCTGAATGCTTCCATCCATTTGCTATTCTTACCATCAGATGTTTTTCATATAACAATATTGCATTTTGTCAATTAAATATTATCTTGGCATGTTGACCTGTTGCGTGGTCTACCAGAAAAGGATCCGTTTTTCTCACTTTAAGTTCTATGAATTTTCTCGAAATTTTTTAAACTCTAGAGTGTGAACATACGAATTTCTTTCCTACATTTCTTTGCGATTTTCCTAGCTTTAACAACTTTAACAATCGCCTTTCTTGTTTTCAAATCCAACTCTTATTCGAGTGCGGTTTCATAAGCTGGTATAAAATGAACAATGGAAGAAAGACCATAATACACCCACTTCGAGTTCAACTGCGAAAGACCATTATTTAGGAATAAGCTTATCACAAAAGAAAATTTGTATAGATAAGAGAGTCATTTCAATTTTTTTTCCAGCGCAAGTTCTAGAAAAATGCATTGTAATTACTTATTGAGTGATTATTTTATCTTTTGTTCACTGTCTGTGCATTGCTCTCATGTTAAGGATCTTTCATTAAATAGAAAAAAAAATGTGGCTTTTCAGTTACGATTAAAATGAATCTACTTTCTTATTTGTCGTTTACAGAATTTTGATTCGAAACTTTTTGCAATGAGTAGTATTACATGAATAGTAAGAAAAAAAGAGAAGCTGCCGAATTGTATTTCGTGTCCTTCTAACTTTAGACAGCTAGACTCAGGTGATACCCTTTTCGCGCACGAAAAGATGATCCCTTGACATTAGCGGTACAAAGAGAGACGAACATATAGAGCAGCGCGACAGCCTCGTCTTAAAGAACTTACATTATATGTTGCAGAAATCCGATCTGAGAAATCTTTTACAAATGTTCATCGTAATGCTTCTGCACACGTTTTACAAATCCATATGCGCTAAGATGTTATATATTCCCGCGACTGTCATCTTGGATTTCTCGGCGATGTTTTATTGGCGTTTATCGATAAAGCAACCCGGATGAGTGACGTGTTCTGGCAACCCCGGGATGGCCACCCAGGGAAACCCAGAAAATGCTTTAGAGTTTTAGTGCAGCCCCTGGCAACCCCGTTAAGCCTACATGCGCATAAATCTGCTTGGCGACATTTTATTATTAGGAAAAAATCCAAGATGGCGGCAACGGGAATATATAACATCTGTTCCTAAACATGTATTAGAACGAAAAATATTATTATGACATATATGTCTAAATACTTATAGGTTGCTCATTTATGCGTTTAACTACAAAGCCCGGAAATTTTACTCAAGTTTCATAAAAATATTTTACACCACACTGTAAACTGAAATGTCTGAAATTCAGTCACTTAAGTGTCTGAAACGTAGTGTTCAATTTTCAGACGTTTTAAAATGTCTGAAAATTTTAAGACACTTCTTGCGTCTGAAACAGGAGTGTTCGATTTTCAGACGTTTTAAAATGTCTTAAAATTTTTAGACACTTCTTGTGTCTGAATTTCAGACATTTCAAATGTCTTAATTGCGGCCATCTTTGAGCCTTTTTTTCAACAATGGGAAGCCATCTTTGACCACTTTTCATTCTAAGCCATATACGCAGCCATATTTGACCACATTGAATCATTTTTTATAAATGGGAATAATCTGTTACCATAAGGCTAATGTAAAACGGACGTCTTTTTGCACGCTTTTTTCCTTGCGTATTATCCCTACACAATGCCGCTAGCATTGTACCTACACAATGCCGCTAGCATTGTATAGGGATAATACGTAAGGATAAAAGCGTGCAAAAAGACGCCCGTCTGACATTAGCCTAAAGCAGAGCTGATTGCAGCGTGGTAAAACTGGGATGCTTCGGTACGAAGTTTTCATAAAGCTGATATTTCAAATCATTTTTGAGCTTATGACGATTGTAATCAGTATTTTGTAGTTTTAGAATAGACTAATATCTATATATTTTCACCTAAATATGTATCTATGTGATATCATATATGCCTTACGGCATCCAAAATGTTTATTACTTTTAGTGCGAACTTTCAAAGACCTAATATTCATTCGCGCCCGTCCCCACAGCTTTGATATACTTTTACAAAAAAAAAAAAAAAAAAAAATAAATAAATAAATAAATTAAGCCTACTCGATGCTATCAATACATATTTGGATAAATATATTTTTTCTTTAACCTAATCATGCTCTAAAAATACAAAATATTTATTAAAATAAGTATAAGATCAAAACAAAATTTAAAATGTCAGATTTATGGATATTGCATTACCAAATTTGGGGGCCCGTAAAGCTAAAGACCCATAGAAACAGCCCAGTTTGTCCATGCTGCAATCAGCTCTGCTTTATGATAACAAATTATTCCCATTTATAAAAAATGATTCATTTCTTCAGAAAGAATCCCATCCCGGCTTTGTTGTGCAATTTTTTCCCATTGAAATTAGATATTCCCAGTGAATTATTTTAAGCAGTTTTTGCATTTTTATTTCAAAATTGAGTATGAAACTCTTACTTTTTTTTTTCTTCCTTCATTTTTATTATTATACTATTTACAGGGCTCGCAGTGTTCCTAAAATTTTCATTCTTGCTACCACTATTTTAAAAAGATAATCTTTATCGTATATTTCTATTATAAATGTTAAAGGAATGTCACAGAAAGAAGTTTTACTTTAAATACTGGTAGCAAAATGCGAAAATTTTAGGAACGCTGCGAGCCATGTATTTATCATTACCAAGAAATACTGAAAAATTTGACAACCACACATCGGCGGCTGAGATGAACAGTAGTTATAGGATTCTGGATGGACAGCATATCTATTTGACACTTTTTAAACGATAAATAATACAGTAAATATAACTGGAAACAGAAATCCTTTATAATGAATATCTTTCATTTCTGCTCCCCAAGAAGTTTGTAATCACACAAGCAATGGCAGTCACTAAAGCCATTTCTTATCCACATGATTGGTATATTGTTAACTACATTGAGAAAGAAACCAAATTAAAATTGATATAAAGTAAATAACTTGTACTATTCTGTTCATTTCTTAGTAGAAAGTACAAGTTTCTTTCCTTGAAATGTGCTTTGAAATATTTTAACGTTTAAATATAATAATTCAAAAATAATACTATTAATAATAAATTAAAGGTTTTTCTTTCTCTGAATATTTTAAATTTGTCATACAAATATTAATATCTCAAAAAAAAAAAAAAAAAAAAAAAAGCTGGTGTTATGAACTCCCTTTTTTTAAGTGAGAAAAGAAAAAAAAAGAAAAAGAAAGAATTTTGGGAAAATGTCCAAATATATTAAAATTTGCTAAGCAGTCTATGTATATATTGTACAGCATTTTTAAGCAGTCTAGTGTAAAAAGAAAAACAATGAAGAAAAAATCATAGAACCAGTTAATTCTACTCTATATATAGCGGATACCAGTAAATAGCGGATTAATTACGTGCTCCCGAAGCGTCCGCTATTCAGAGGTTTTGCTATTATATTCATTTATAGGCGCATTCTAATTAAATAAAGAGTTTTTTTGTTACAGTGTAGGAATAATGCTCTAAATAAATTCTAGGTCCAGCGGTTGACATTAATCAATAATATTCGCAAAGTTACTTTAAAGTTTAAATCATATGAATCTAAATATCCATACATGCAAACCAACCAATTAATTACTTGATAAGTTACTCTATTTAATTTGTAGCATTACAATGTGCATTTATACTTTTTTTTTTTTTTTTTTTTTTTTTTAATCATATAAAAACAAAATTGAAATGCAACAAAGATAACTTGCGTTGAGATGCTACATTATCAAACACAAACATAAAAAATAGACTTAAAATCCTATTTCGTTTTTTTTTTTAAATTAATTTCTTTTTATTATTAATTTTCATGATTTTTTTTTTTTTTTTTTTTTTTTTTTTTTTTTTTACATTCAGATAAAAAAAAATCTTTGAGGTGAAAAGAAACTTCTAAAAATATTTTTCCCTATAAACATCGTAATAAAAATACCGTATATACTCGCGTATAAGTCGACCCCCTAACTTTCGAATGCAAATTCTGTAAAAAATCAAAAACGCGCGTATAAGTCGACCCCCTAACTTTTTACTTCAATTTTGCACAAAATCAAACCATAGATTTCACTTCCCAATGAGAAGGTAGTAAGTAAATAAAAACAAATCATTGAATTTATTTAAATGATAAATTATTATCATTTATATATTTTATATAGTACTTTTTTTTTACTCTTACACATAAAAAGAATATAATTTTGCAGTATTCGATGTTTATTTTTTTGCTTTTTTAACTGACTCGCGTATAAGTCGACCCCCCAAATTTGCTTACCGAAAATTGTCAGAAATTTCTCGACTTATACGTGAGTATATACGGTAATTTATTTAAGCATAAATTAAAAAATGGAATAATATGAAAAAAATATATACGTACACGGAGCAAACATAATCATAAGAATAATCTTCAAAGCACATTCTTTCACAGAATCTTAAATATCAGCGAAGTTATATAACTCACCAATCAGATGGTAAACAATTAGAAAAGTATCTTCCCCTGTCATGAGCGAATGGGTCTTACTTATAACCATATAATTTTTTTTCTCATATTTTTTTTTCATTTCTGTGTATGATACTCAACTTGATTTTTTAAATATTTTTTTAGCGCATATTGGATTAATTACACAGATTTTATTATTTGCTTAAAGCATCTTTTAAATATGGCTCCATTTTAAAATTTAACACAGGAGGACGTGCGCATGCCCAGGGTGTGAATAGTTTTTGTCACCAATAAATACAAAAAATAATCGTCACTTTATTTAGTCGCAGACAATTGTTACAAATTCTGCGATAAAATAATTAGAAGATTATTTAACAAAAAATAATGGTAACAATTGTAAAAACCATACGCACTCTGGGTCTGTCAGGCCTGGCGTTAATCCTTCCAGGTCAAATATGTTATGTAACACAGTAAATATACATAAATAATTTTCTATTTTTAAACAAGTTTTCATAAAGATAATTAAAAATAAATAAATTAAAATAGTCGTTCAGTTGAATACTATAGGAGAGATTTATTTCACATTGGAAAATTGAAACTTATAAACTATTCTGAAATTCATAAAAACTTTCATTCTTATGCTTTTGTGATTTCTTTTCATGCTCTTGTATCCACTGTATGAAGCGAAAAAAAGATAGATAACATTTCTCAATATGAATTTCTAAATTTATCAAAATGAAAAAAAAATATTTCAATGATAGGAGTACTGGTCCAAGGGCCAGTAAGCATGAGAGTTTACTGGTCAACAGTCATCATCACTGGCCCGCTACATAAAATTCAATTAAGTACCTTTAACACTTTGAGTGACAACCACTCCCCCCACCCCTCCTGTTAGAATATAAACAAACTTTCCTTTGCAGTTACCCAAAATTTGGCTTAGGTTGAAAAGGGTCTTAAGGCTCCAAAAACTTAGAGAAATGCTGTTTCGTAAAAGAAATTCTGTTCTTTACTATATAATAATAATAATAATAATAATAATAATAATAAAAGAAAATTAATTTTAACACATGACAACATATATCCTTCCTCCCCGCCCCCGGCCAATACTCACATTCTGCGAGATAACAAGGACCATTATCGCCATATAAAAAACATATATATGTATATTAAAATTTAATCGATATAGGATTAAAATCTTATGGAAAAGTTGAAGGAGTACATGAACTTCAAACACAAAATTTACTTAAAATTTAACACACGAAGCATGGTTATAGAAAAAAGTTTAATTCTTATTAAACGCGTGACTGGACGGGAATAAACAAGTATAAATAATCATTTGTTAATACACATTATTTACACTTAATTACTAATGCGAAAATTCTCACTAATAATCAAGATATAGGTATATACTACTTATTTGCAATCATAAAAAAAATTATCATTTAAGCAACACATAGGTAATTATAAAAAAAAAAGTAAAATTGACACACTAAACATACAATTGTAAAATTTTAAAAGATTTTATTAATTCTCAAGAGATTTTTTAAGAAGAGACAGCGTCAGCAATTTAAACAAATTAGCATGATAAACTTTAATATTAAGAGTGCAATATATTATTTTAATATACCTATTAAATAATTACGTTCATTCTAAAATAGAAAAATAAAAAACCAGTAAGGAGTTACCTGTAAATAAAATAATCCAATAGAAGAATTTTTAACGCATATTTTTATGCATTATCATGTTTTATTTAAATTAAAACATTATTAATAAACACTGTGAATCTTTGATATTGATACCACAATATTAAATAATCAGGTAGGATAATGCCAAGCACAGTTAGTAAGATTGTGGCGGTAGGGATCTTTACTTTATTATTGTATTGGAAAATGCTTGTCTTCATAAACATTTACGCCTCACTACAAGTTCTAAATGATGAATCCACCGTAATAAAGTTGCATGAGAGAATGATTAATATTACTGTTTCTGGAGATTGATATTTAATTAAGAAATCGTTGATTTAGGCTACTAGGTCCGATTTGAGAACTGATGATGGTTCCATTGAGGTTTTCGATAAAAATGTTATATCCTTAATACAGTAGGTTTTTTCATGCTTAAGTATCTCGGAATTAATGCACCGGAGCCGGATGTGAACTTGATTCGACGGCCATGCTTGTAAAGCTGGGCACATGATAGGCTTAGCGGTTTTAAAACGTTCGAAATTAGAAGAAATGAACAGTGCGAGACCACGCAACAACCACGAAAAACACTGACAGGATGCAGAAAGGGTACAACCCCACGATTAAAATGCGGGGAATAATTATTCGAACAGAAAAATGAATAAAAAACAAAGTGCTAAGACTTGTAAATACTCAAAGAATTCTCGCTTCAACACTCCGCTGTTAAATTCGACACTGTCTCAGTTACGCATGCGCGGCTAATTCTACGCTTCTTCTTCTTTTTTTTTTTTTTCCTATCTCTGTCTCTGCGATATGGAAAGATTTGCCATTTAGGAAAGTTTTCGAATGTTCCACAATAGAAATTAGTAATAATAAAATTTGGGGGTTTTTGTTTTTATGCGAAACACTTTTTTACGAATAATATTATTAATAAACCTTTTCATTTTTTTTTTCTATTTTACTATTTTAAGCAGGTACATCTGTATCAAAAACTTTATTTTGCTACAAGCTTTTGAGTAGTAATGTAGGTCCACGAGTGTGTGTGTGTGTGGGGGGGGGGGGGGGGTTACGAAGGGAGATTTTGAAATTTAATTAATGAAATTTTCTTTATATTTGATTATTAAGAAAATATTAAAATGCATTCGTCCCAGTGCCTTAGAGAATAATGAAACACCCCTAAAGCCCACATAGAAGAGAAGATTTAACTCTGCTCGCCTTTTAACGTTCACGTGTTTCTATTTAAAACAGAGGTTTTCTATTTGTGGTGCTATATTTCAAGGATCAGGAAGACAGAACCCCCACCTCCCTTCCCCTCCAAATAAAAACTGCTTCAGTTCTTGATTTTGAAAAATGTTGTTACAAATTTATTTCCGAATATCTAATATTTCTTAATTGTAAATTTGTTCTATTGCTTTTATGTTTAAAAATTGTCTTGCATGGGGAGTTGTGAAAAAATATTCTTAGTTTAGTTTATTTTATATTTGTATTCTGCATTTTAAAAAGCGAATTAGGTAGTAGACTACAGGCATATCTGTTCCTCAGTCTTGCTCCTCCCTACATTTCTTGCCCCACCAGTGGCCGAGATGTTCTGCTCTCGAAACTGGTAGATGGGAGGTGCTGGGTTCAAAACCCATCACTCCTGTCGACGTAATCGTTCGGAGTTTTCCGTGGTTTTCTTCGAACCTTGGATTTCCTTGTGTAAATACGTGTTAGGTTTCCTTAGAAAGACCCCCACGGGACACTCCCCCCCCCTTAGGGCCTATATCCCTCGTGTTGATATTTGGCCGTCATAAACGCAAGCAACCAACCAACCCTATATTTTTTTTCTGCTCGCGTTCAAATCTTAGTATTTCAATTTTCAAGCTATATATATTACTCTTTTAGTGGTAGTTTTCCGCATTCTCCGGCATAGACCCATGAGTGTAAGTAATTTTTGAAAAACTTTATAATTTTGTGAAAAGTAATAATTTAATAACTTAATACAAAATAAAATTAACTTAGTCCCAAAACTTGATAAATGGATTTGTACAATACTGACACACGTTCTATGTTCTAATCAAATTTTTTCTTTTATAAAGTAATACCAAATTTTGTGTGCAGAACTGTATTTTAAACATTTTTCATTTATCCAAAATATTCTCTGGTGGTGCTGAAAAATATAATGACACAATCGTCATAGTTATGATGCTGTTATATCATATCCAGACACTTAAATGTCTGAATTTCTAAATGTCTTAATTTCCGACATATAATCACAATTAAGACATATTTTCCCGTTCATTTACATCATGATCATAGTAAGACACTTATGTGTCTTAAAGTAAGACATTTATTATGTCTGAATTTTCAGATTCAGGCACTTAAGTGTCTGAAATTCTTTTTCAGTCACATATGTGTCTGAATTTAAGACGTCTCTATTTCCAGTGCAGAATTTTTATTTAAAATTATTTGACAGATTTATTTAACGTAAATCTGCGTTTTTAAAATTTAACTTATTTAGTGGAAGAATTTCTGGTTCCAATTGATATTTATTCATATGGTCGGAGTCGAATCGACTCTTTCCAGGCGTTCTAGTGTTAATGTAATAAATAGTGTTCAAAAAGAAAAAGGAATGTGTTATTTTTTAGCAAAGTGTTTTGTATTTGAATAATTATTCTAAGGAATTTATCCCACATTTTCCATTATGTTTGCAGATGATGGTGCTATTAAGGGTATTATTGTAAAGATTTACGAGGATGTTTAAAGAACGTTATAAATGCACATTTTAGTTATGCATCAAGAACAGTTTATTTTCAATTTATAATACTAGGAGAGCTGTTGAACATTTTTGAGTAGGTATTTGAGGCACCCTGAAAATTTGTACAACACTTCTTCTGTAATGCCTGAATACAAAATCGAAAGTCTGGCTGAAGGATCGTGGCCCAAAAACTGTGCCAGACACGTGTCAAGTGCCATTTTTTGACTACCCAACAAAGGTATTTGAGGCACGCTGAGATTGAGTCAGAATAATAATTATGCTTAGAAAGAAATATTTTGAAAATGACAGACACTTTAGTCGGCCCAAAATCTGTGCCAGACACGTGTCAAGTGCCATTTTACCAAAAATGGCGCCGACTAAAGTGTCTGTCGTTTTCAAAATATTTTTTTCTAAGTATAAATATTATTCTGTCTCAATCTCAGCGTGCCTCAAATACCTTTATTGGGTAGTCAAAAAATGGCACTTGACACGTGTCTGGCACAGTTTTTGGACCACGATCCTTCAGCCAGACATTCGATTTTGTATTCAGCCATTACAAAAGAAGTGTTGCACAAATTTTCAGGGTGCCTCAAATACCTTCCCTAAAATGTTTAACAGCTCTTGGACTATAACGCTGTCTGAATTATTATTTTTACTAGGCGTGGAAAATATATGATTAGCACATATTAGTCCTATACTTTGTTTAACATAGTTTCGGAAAAAGAATTTTCCACACGATTAATGAGAGAAATTCAGCATCTAAATAAGTCAATGATTCTGAAATATGGTACAAAAACTATTTTCCGTCACTGATACTTTTTAAAAAGTAACTCATATACAAATAATGCTATATATGCTAAGGCATATACGAAAACTCAATATCACATCAAATAAGTAGTAAACATTAGAAAATTATATTAACGAAACTTACATCCTACTTTGAAAAAAGCCACGAAGTCTTTTAAATATTTTCATGGTGAAAGTGATGTAATACAATTTCGTACGCAATATGATTTATTATAAAGATTCTATGAGATATATGTTTAGTTACTTAAATATTGCTATTTTTGGGGAGAGTGAGATATTATTTCAGAAACAATTTGGATGCATTTATTAACAATAGCAGTGTTGTTTAAATATTGTTCAACACATTGTTGCAAGAGGATAGCATTGTTATTTCGGAACAAGTTTAAAGAAATACGCGAACTCAAAAACTTTACTGTTGAACGATTGCTGCTGTGAATATAAAACGAATCTTTTGCGTCATTGTTGTCAGATTAAGTTATGCAATTATGCTTCTTATTGTAAACAATTAAGGAGAAATAGGATGAACTTCAATAATGTGAAAGAAAATTTTCGTAATTACCCTGCCACAAACAATCGACTAAAATGTGATTGGTTGCAATCGATTAGTCATAACGTCTATTAATTGATGCAGTACCTAAATTTAGCCTTCGATAGTATACTGTACATATAGAATTTGCCGCAAAATTTGAAATTTTGAGCTTAGCACCAAATTTTGACATCAAATTTTATTTTTTGTGAAATATTAATGATGGGAAACTCATTCGATAAAGTAGTTTCAAGTTAGAATAGTTCACTTTAGACTACATATGTTAATTTCTTTTTTAAAAACTTCAAAACCGATAACAATGCGCGTAGTTTTTTTTAGCACAACTGAAAGCACACGGCGGAATGAGCTATACTCTGGTAGGATTCGTATATATGAAGCTTGAAGAAATTGATCTGTGTTAAAAATTTTATGCATATTTTAGAAGAAAGTTAATTACAAAAATGTATCTCAAATTAATTAAAAGAAATGAATTAATGAATGAACCTATTAATTTTTTAGAGGAGATCAAATTCTAGGAGCTTCAAATAAGCGAATCCAGTTACAATTATGCTTAGAAAAACTACCCTCGTAATGTATTTTAAAATGGTTAAAAATGAATTTATCGTTAGGAGTTCCAAAATTAAATCCTGCATAATTCCTAAACTAATTGATCTTTTGGTATCGCAACATACAATTTACAGAAGAAAACCAAATATCGTATAAGGGCACTATGAAAACGGGTACAATTGCTATATATAGACTACGCCTTCATTTAAATTTAAGTTAATTAGCAGATATTATTACTAATCGGTTTGCGCTGTTACTTCTTTTATACGATGCTTATCGTCGGCATCATCACGTGGATATCGACTATTCACGATTTGATATTTTATCTATGCATCAATAATAATAATTTTTAACCTGAACTATTCTGCAAACTACATTATGGAAATCTGCAGCTGATACACATATGTTTACACTTCATGCAGAAACGTTTGTGCAAATTTATCGTTGCATAATTTTGTAACGATTCTGGAAATCTATTTTTTTATAAATTTAAAGAGCAACGTTAAAAACGCCAGAATAAGCAAACATATGAAACATTTGCTGAATATTTGCTTATTCTGGCGTTTCTAACGTTGCTTTTTAAATTTATATCATTCTGCGCCAAGTAGCATCTTAATAATTATCTATTTCTTTATTTTAGAAAGTATTTTGAGAAAAATAAGTTAGAGATTTAAGAACGAGTTCTCTGACATGCTATTTAAATACTCAGTGGAAGAACGTATATGTCGTTTTAAAAATTTCATGAAAGTGGAAATCAAATGAAGGTGTAAAAAACCGAAAGCGTTTCCAGTACTTAATTTACAGTAAATAAAAGAATGCAGGTGTTTCCAGCGAAATCTTTTACACCAAATGCCACTCCAATTTTGGATGGAAGTTTTTATTTAGCATATAGTACATCGCTTTAAACGAATAGATTAAATTAGATGCAATGAAAGAAATATAAGTTATTTTAAGCACTAAAAAAATTAGAAAAGTTTGTTTCAGAAAAACACTATAATTACTAATACTTACGCTGATAATGCTTATTTTAGAATTGTTCACACTTACTAAAATATTACTGAAATATTTAAAATCTGACGTAGCACGGGTAAATTATTTGTTTTTAGATTACTTTTTATGTGGAACTTTTTACTGTTTCTACTGCTAGGAAAAGTCGCAAATTCGTCAAAGTTTTAAAATATCGTAACGCAGTAAGTTTTGCTAAACAAAAATTGAATTCTTATTCTTGAACTATTTTTTTTTAAATAAAGCACCCAGAAACTGTATGAAAAATAAATTTCTAAATTTTACGAAATTAAAAACTATTTTGACGTAAATGGGTTTTCATAGGATGGAAAATTACATAAAGCATAGCTGGGCATTTACACAATGAAAGGTTCAATATTAATGTGAAAATAAAAATCACAAATTTACTAATTGGTGTATATCAAACATTGTAAAGTGAAAAACTAAACAAGTATTGAAATAAAATAATCAACATTTCGGTCATCTGCTGTGCCAATCTTCAGAAAAAAAGTGTTCACATTACTTTTAAAGTTTTGAAGAGCAAAGCCAAACCGTCCTGAATTTGAAAAGTTCGTTAGGTTTCTAATTCAGTGTCGTTTTAATCAATCGTAAGAAACAGAATATGCAGTGGCATCATTTATCGGACAAAAACAGTATAAAAGTTAAAACGATTTATTGATGGAGTATGACTAAACGTAGTTGGTTACGATTATTTTAGGATGTACATCCAAGTTTTAGGGATAATAAATGAGAATGTTATCATTCTATATTTAATTTCTTCTAACCACAATTCCAATGGATTTTTTCTCTAGGCCTTCAATAGCATTATTATACGGAGTTCTTATCTTGGCTTTACTAAAGTCTATGTAACTGTCAATGTTGTTGAAATAAAATCTAGCTAGATCTGTTGTCTGTTGCTATTGCATATATTCATTTTATGGGTCCCCCCCCCCCCCCAAATGTTCTACAAATTTTCTTTTCGTAACACCAGTGTAAATCTTTCTGGTACTATTTTTCAAACAATAGGTATTTCATAAACTCCGGCACGTTTGTGCCCAGGTCTAGGATACAGGTTACTATTTAATAAATTAGTAAGGTAAGGAGGGGGATAGAAACAAGTTAAATAATAAACCCGCGTAAATAATTTTCCTTAACTTTTCAAAAATGACAGGAACATAGCTGAACCAGCTATATCTTGGATTCTGCTGCAGACTGTGAGTTATTATGCAGACTGTGAGTGGGGAGACAATGTTGCTTGTGAATGATATTATAAATGCACTTAATGGGAAAATTTGCTTTATACAAATAAGCTCTTCCTTTAATTGTGTACCAGAACAGATTAAAACGTGAGAAAGATTTAAATGCTGTGATTCGGTAATGAAAAGGCAAATTAGCATTGAAGGGGATAACAGTTTTCTTTCATAGTTTTGCTGCAGAGGGATTACAGGGATTACAGATTATTTCATAACATTATTTCTTTCATAGGAATTACAATTCAACATACATCTGACTATTGAGTTGTAAATGTATGCCCAGGAATAGCAGAGAAGCATTTTTATCAATTTCTAAGGTGAATTTTATATAATGATCTAGGCTATTAACATAACAAAACCAATTATCAAGGGCCAAGCGATCATGATTCCATAAAATGAAAATATCATCTGCGTAGAGTCATTTTGGGTACGTTACGTAGATTTCGTATTGTATCCGTTTGTAAGGGCTACGTATTTTTCTTTTAATGTCATATTCGGAAATATACAGGCTCTTTGTTAATGCGTTTAATCGTAGATTGGTAAAAATGTGCGGCATTTAACTCTGTTTTGACCGTAATATGGGCTTTAATGTGGTAAGAATACAGTTAAATTACGGTTAAGGAACTGTAAGTTAAGTATTTTATTTTATGATTGTAATTAGTTATTTTAATTCTAGTTCTATGTTTGTGCAGTTACAAAATGCAACTGATAATGTTTTTCATGTTTACCCGAAGATCTGGATTTTCCAATTTACCATTGGTTCAGGATAATCCAGAGAAAATCCTATAAAATCAAATGAAAAAAAAATAACTTGAAACAACAAATTAAAATTAAAATCAATTTAGCTCAAATTTATTTCATCCCACATAAAGTATGTGTGAATATGTACGATATCAAATGATTAAAAAATTTGTGTCACATCACATGAGTAGTAAATATTAAAAAATATGTTAATAGAAAATAAACTTACATCCTACGCTGCAGAAAACCACGCAGTCGTTTAAATATCTTCATTCTGCAAAACGATGGAATGCTATTTAAAAAAGGATATTTTTGAGTTAGTTAGATGATGCTATTTTTTTAGTACAGCTAGATTATAGTATTATTTTAGATAGAGCTTTGTTGCAGATGTCTCTAACAATGCTTTGTCACAAAAAATGCTAGATTGGGAACAAAAAACTAGATGACGCACTTAAAATGGAATATTTTCTGTCATTGTTGGAAGGCAATAGATACCATTGTTACTAAAATCATTGTTAAAACTCAGTCTAGTTTAAAAGAATCACGTGGAGATCCGATAAATTGCTGCAAAAGAGATGTTGCAGCCAGCAATGCAAACTCTTGTAGCGGGAAGAAGTGGATAACATTTTACGTGCGTTATTAGCGTAAAATACACATTTGTTATCCGCGTTCGACAGATCTATAGAAATAAAATAAGATTTGTATGTTTGTGGGTGTACAATGGCACATCAATTTTAAGCAGCTATACTCCATTCCCATCATAACAAGCGTGCATTGTCTGGTTTTAAATTTTCATGTATATATCATATTATATATATACAGTCAGTATCGGTTATAGGGTCACCCATGCGCTCCTGAAAAATATGACCTTATAAGTTGGGTGACCTTATATGCGGTGTAAGCAGGAATTTTATTTTAGACAATAAAATATTAATAAGTTAGTTATATTAGTACAATAATGTACAAAGAAGCTATGAACATATAATTATAAAACATGAGGTATAAACAAGATTGCTTTATGCTTAACATTTTGAATTGATGAGTGTACTCGTAGTAGTAAAAATAATCTTTTATACAGGCTTTTTTGTTTTTTATCGGAGTTGTTAAAACTACTTTTTCTTATTCACGTTTTTATTCATTGTTTTAAAATGTCCTTCTGTGCTTTGCGATTGGTAAAAAAATATTGAATGTATTTAGTGCTTTGAGAGCTTCTGCTCGCGTTGTCGATTGAGCTTCGAATTCACTGTCATTATCATCGTTTCCATCACCGTTTAAATTTAAAATTTTCGAAACTATTTCCACTATAGAAGCTTCACCGTGGACTTTACCGATGTCGCGTCAGCTGTGGATATCTAGAAGGGAAACACCAATAGGCGTAAAGAACATTTTAACACGACTTCTCCTTCGTCCAATAAGCAGTTTTTTTCGGAAGGTACACACCCGCAAAGGCGTGACTGTTGCCACTCGTGAGTAAAGTCCATTAGTAGCGATCTCATTGTCAACAACTGCATATGTCAGCTCGTCATGTATTCTGAAAACGGCATTCCGCAGTTATTGTGCAACTTCAAATGGGGACATATCATTACCTTCATCACTGCCATTGTTTTTGAACGATAACCCTTCACATTCTGGAAGACAAGGATGTCAAAAACAATTTTCAATAGTCTCCTTTAATACCGTATTCCAACTCCTTACGAAACTTATCGTACCTAACACAATCACGCGAAACTTCTCTTTTTGATCAATGGCAGCAATGACGTCTTTTAGAAGCAGCTTTTGATAAGTTATCTTAATATTTTTAATTAGTTAACTTGCCCGGCGTTGCCCGTGTACGTCAAAAAACAGCTCGAATTGCGAAAAAGCTCTGATAATCACAATAAGATATCGCGAAAAAATTTTAAATTGCTGCACAAATTTCGAAAAGAGAAAAAAAAATTATATATTGTGTTCGAAGATTGAAAGTTGATTCCTTTCACTAATGTGGAAAAATGGTAGGAAATCGCTAAAATACACTAAAAATCACATACAAAATTCCCTAAAAATTCGAAAATTGCTATACGAAAATCGAATAAACTTTATTGAAATAAGGGCAGAAATTACTTTAGTATTATAGGCCAAAAATGGAATGTCAAAAAATTGCAGCAGATTGCGAAGAAACGTAGAAATCGAATTAAAAATCACAAAAAGTTCAAAAATCACGAAATTCAAAATTTACTGTAATTGAATAAAAGTTTCAAATCATTTCAAATCTAATTCTTTTAACCTGCGGGCTCTCTTAAAATTTATGTATGGGAAAGTATGCTAAGCATTGTATCATGTTACTTTTATTCATCATTTAATTTACTTGCATTACCTTAAATATAATTAATATAACACCTTAAGTTAATATTAAGGTTTTGTTGCATTAAAATATCTCAATTTGTTGATTTTCTGTAAGCAAGTAATCACTATTGGTTTACAATGGAAGTCTATGGTAATTTGGAGAAATATTAGAGATATCGCCAAGTTGGCGTCACTTTTGGCGACTAACTTCGGTCGCCAAATGTGACGATATATATCCCCAAGTTGGTGACAAACTTGGCGGTATTTGGCGACAGAACTGTGCCCCCCCCCCCCCTACGGTAACACCCCTTATCGGTATGAAGACTCATTAACTGCTGTTCAGTAATCGCATAAAAAATGCGCTAAAAATTAAAAAAACGCTGTACGAATTCCGAATAAACTTTTTTTGAAAAGAGAACAAAATTTACTATATTGGGTTAAAAGAAAGAAACCGTATTCTTTTCACAAATTTGGAAAAATCGCCTCTAAACTTAAAAAGCGATAAAAATCGCATAAAAAATTAAATTAAAAAAAATTTAATCAAAAAATTGAAAATCGGGCTTCGAGGTGCAAAACCTCATATATAGACGTACCTTTTCCCCAAAATGTGTAGCTCTACGTGCAGCGTCCCTTCAGAACACCGTCGACACACTCACTCACACACTCACACACAAACTTCTTTCCTTATTATTATAGATAATCCCTTGATCTAATTGTTGTGACATACTGGTTCAGTTTGGAGGTAAGAAAACAAGTTCAATCGGATTTAAATTGGGAATCACGCAATGGGCGGTACAGTTGTCTGCGATTATAGCTACCTTTACCGCAATTTTTGCAAATTTTATCGAAACGCCTAATTTTTTTGCCCCAAATGCTTATTGTCATCCAGGTTTTTCTGTTCGCATCGTAATATAAATGCAAAGATTTGTATTTTTTCAAAGAACGAGGCTTGAGAAATTTACTAATAACTAATGGAATCAATTTCTCCGAATCATCCATTGACTCTTATCCAAATGAAAATATCTTTCTTAACCCTCTCGCTGCGCAACCCGAGATTTCCTTGCAACCTAAAAGTAGCAAAATATGCGCAACCCCAGATTTCCTCGGGAATGCATCTTTTCCGTCTAATTAACCCTCCTTGATTATTCCCACCAGTTATTTTTTTATTGTAAATTTTGCCTTATTTAATCGAAGCATTTTTCCGATTAAATTAGACAAAAATTGTTTTTTGAAAACCGGTGATAAAATAATAAAAATTCTTAAAAGACACTCGTCGCGAAGGGGTTAAAAACTCAATTTTTGAAGCTATTTTGATAAAACAATTACGCAGCGAGAGGGTTAACATTCTCAAATGTTGAAACATGTTATCGCTTTCTCTTTTGGTTGATCACATCTTCTGTTTAACAAGATTTGAACGCTAAGGCGTTATTCAGTGTCGCTCTCTATTACATCAGTCTTCGCGAAAGCTGTTCTCGGTGCATTCGATATTTCAAAGTTTTCTAACCAATTTTTTTCTCCGCAATTGTCAAATTTTTCGTTTTGCTAAAGTCTTGTTTTCACAAATGACAAATTAACAAATGAATGAAGACTTTACACGCAGCAACAAGTAATGAAAAATATAAAAACTAAAAATGCGTGATTTAACATTTCTCTGTACGGAGGACAATTTTCATTTGGTAGACCATTAATTATTTTTACTTTCAAAGTTTCCTTTCAATTGAGTCATAAATACTAAACTATATTGACAAAACAAAAAATACCTTCTTATGGAAACTTCCCATAAAAATAGTTGTTAATGAATAGTTATAATTTATTAATTATTAAAAATTATGAATTTCAAACCAATTTTTATTTTTTTTATATTAATAAAGGATTAATATTTATTTTTTAAAATCATCTTATACATCCTCTTACAAAATAACAACAAAAAAAAAAACCTGCGAAAATCCTCAAAACTCACCCCCCCCCCCCCCCAAAAACTGTGACAAAAACAATGGTAAAATACCAAAATTTTGAAAAACAAAACATGTCTCGATAAATATTAAATGAAAATCGTCGATAAATCCCCAATCCCCCGAAGAAAAAAAAACACTCTGGGTTGGTGGGGTTTTCTAAAAAAACTTGTGTTTTTGACAATCCTGTTTCTAATGCTATTTAAGATTTATGATTTTTATAAAGGTGGTAGTACCTCGTTTAGCTATTTCATATATATTTTAGGTTAAATATATTCAAGACAGTCAGTTTTTATTTTTACCGGGCGATTCTCTACTAACTTTTACTCGCGTTTCAGCTCACAGTTGAGAAATCTTAGGTTAGCATTTGAAATTCATCATTAACTTCAGAGCCAAGATCAGTCAACCTAGGGTTAGTGGACATTAGGTTGAAATGTGTATAGCCAAAGGAATCACATGACGTATTAATCGCGTTGATGAGTTCTGTTCTCACGTAGCACCAGTTTTCAATAATGAAACAAAAACGAGAATTGAAATGCATAGTTGTGTTTAATTTTTAAATAAATAAATTTAGAATTACCGTTCTGATTTGGTATTTTTGTTCTGTCACAGAATTAGTCTCAAAGGGTAGAAATACTGATACAGTTGTAAGTACTATTGTAAACACTATTTCTCACTATTGCAAACACAATCTTTTAGACAATAACGGTACTCAAAAATTAGGTTCTTTGATACCCTGTGATACTGCTATAGTAATGAAGACTCTCTCATTGAGTTTATTTTATAAAAGCAATTGAAACCGTAAAAATTAAGTGAGAAAATATATATATTTTTTAATTGACTTCTTAAAAGCATGCAATAAGAAAAACAATACATGTTTTCAAGTAACTAGGCAGTCCCATTCGGGGGCCTAGATAAATGGTAAGAAAATAAGTTTATCGAATAAAGCGATTTCTTATAAATTTTTTACTTTCCGTACAGATATACCTCTGTTTTTTAATGTAATTCTGACGTATGTAAATGTACGTAATGTGAAAACGTATATATTTAGTTGATAAAATCCTTCTTCAATCAGAATTATCTCTAGCATTATTTAATCATTAAAAAATGTTAAAAAGTCTTTGTCAAACTTTTATCCATCGTCAAAATAAAATATTGTCTACACATATGTATGCAAAATACCAATTAAATATAAAATATCTCATCTAGTATTCATTAAAATATAGCATGCTATATTGTCTGCGATTTTACGGAGCTCAACAGAATAAATCTCAGGTAAAAAGACTCCTTTTAGAGCAAAGTACTTTTGTTGCTAAAATGTTGAAATAACTGAATGACACCTGGATTCATGAACGAATTTATTTGAAAGAATGTAACTTTACGTACTATTACGTACCCCATAAATTCAAAATTTTATTCTAAATTACCGATACCGTTGTAGCCTTTCAGGATTGAAATTAAACGGAATATATGACTTTCCACTACCCTTCAAGGAGTTTACGCAAGTATTTTCAATAAATAAATTATTCGCGTTACCTCAACCTAGATGTTATTGATTGAAATGTTTTCTGAGTGAATGGTGTCGGTGGGAGTTATCCAGAATAGTTCTGTTAATACAGGATTTCCATATATTAAGCTGGTAGAATGGCTATATCCGCTTTTGGGGGGAAGGGGTGGCGGTTATGATAATTTGGAGATTTAAATGTATGGGATGTTTGTTCACCCCCTCTTTTTTTTCTCTGACCGACTCTACATTACAAACTGGTTCTGTTAAAGTGAAGCACAATGAATAAAAAGATTGTCGTTCTTTCTTTCTATCTTATATCTGTCAAACGACAATACATAATTAATTGGAGATTACAATATAATAATAATTATTATTATTACTAATATTTTACATCTCATGTTTCAATTTTTCCTTTTCTCGATTTACTAAATTACGTCTATTTCCTCCATTCTACTTTGATCAAAAATTAGAAATAAGAAACCTTTTTTTTTTTTTTTTTTTTTTTTTTTGACTCTATTTATTTCTGAAAACAGTAAGAATATATTTTAAAGTCGTAAAATAAAAAAAAAAAAACTGGACAGTTTAGCCCTAAAGTATAAAACAAGAAGAAAATAGATCGTTAAAAACTATATTACAAATGGGATATTTCCTTACATTTCTTAATTTTAAAAATAAAATTAATTGAATATTACGCATGAAAGATATTCGCTCAGACTTTTTTCAAGAATAATCGTTTACTTAAAAAGGGAAAAAGATGACTACTTTTAACAAATTTTTGATGTCATAAATTCAGTTGTTTCCGGTTTCTGAACTCTTATTTAATAAGGAAGCCTCGTGAATGTTTCCTTGAAAAAATACATCTTTAAATGAAATTCATTAATATAATCATGGCTTTTATTTTAGGGTATTAAAATTTTTATAAATAGATATTGCATATAAATTTATATTCGAAATTTTACAGCATTGTTTGTAAAAGGTTTGAGCTTTAACAATGTTTGACTCTTGGTAAAATTAAAAGAGATGAATCTGAGCCACGGAAAAAACTGAACATTATCATAATTTAATACTCCCTCTGTCCCAAATTAGTTGCTGCATTTGATTATTTTTGTACTGATTATTGATACTGAGAACTTATTCTCTCCTTAAATAAGTACCAAATTGGGTTAAAAAATCCTATGTTCGTATGCTCTTAAGCCACGCCCCATTTTGGTAAGGATTCTTCCACCAGTAATCGCATAATACTAACTTCTAGCTAATGAATCGTTAATTCTTTATGAAGTAAATGATCTTTTTGCTATACTGGTGTTAGAGTTCTTACAAAATGGTGTCGATCTACTAAACTGCTTCAGAACTTATTTTTGACTCCACCCACTTGAAATGTAGCAACTAATTTGGGAAAATTTTTCGACCTAAATGTCGCAACTAATTTGGGACAGAGGGAGTATAAAATATCTTACAATCTAAAAAATTAGGGACAACATGATATAAATGCATTTTCTGTAATGTAGAAGCCACGCCCTTAGTCAATGATGTTTTTTTGAATGAAAACAAGAATTCTCGTTTCCCGTCGTGAATGTGTTAATTAATTTTAAATATAATTCTTATTTTATTAAATATTAAGTGAGAATAAAGCTATTGTTTACAATTACAGGAAACTGAGTTAGATATTAAGCACAAAAGCACACTGTACACGGGAAAGTATTATTTTCTGTTGGTGTAAGTACGTTGTTACAAAAAATTATAGGACACACCGATAATGAAAAATTCCCGAGTTTAACATATATGTCAAAATCTTACGCTTTTTTGTAAAACAAGAATTTTATAGTCAATTTTATCTTTTTAAATCGCCGAACAGTGCTGAACAGTGAAGCAGCGGTTAAGGGGTTGCCTAGTTGAAGTCAACTTTACACCCAGTCTGATTAAATGTGATGTCTTACATAAAGTAGAGCCATTGGGAAAGTAAGAAATGTGTAGTTGTTTGCAACTACTTAAAAAAGGAAAAAACTTAAGATAAAACTAGCATAGATGCTTTAAAAGTTAAGAGAAAAAAGATTAAGAACTTGGAATTACATATTGAAATTATATTAAGATATAGGTTTAGCTGCATTACAAAATCTCCGTAATCTGCCAATTAAATAAGTCAAAATTTTCTATTAAATTTTTGTGGAAAGTGAAAAAATTGGCAACTATGGTTTAAATGTACATTTTTTCATTTCTAGTTGAAAAGGAATTTTTTTTTAAGGTGAAAATTCTTACTCATCTACCGAAAGAAAAAAAAATAAGAATCTGATAACCTGCTTTTTTTTCTCTTAAGTTATAATGTATGATCTCTGAAAGGATTTTTTTAAATTTTTAGATGGGACTTTCCCAGAAACAGTAAATAAAATTTTCTAATAAAATGAATATTTTATTTAATATGTATCAAAATAATCGTGAGGTCTATCATCTTACGTATTAATATTTTTTTTAAATATTTTATCTGTTTGTCGGCCGCTAGTTAAGATAACACAGACGGGTAATTGTAGAATATCCGAAGTTGCCACACAAATAGGAAGACCATAAAGTTGTTCTCATCGTTCCATTGTTCCTCCTCTACAGATTTTATTGACGCACTAGCAGGAAAATTATATAGCGGGGAATTTATACGGGTCAAACGTCTATCTATCGTTATGCTAAAGACAAATTAATAAGGTTTATTTTTAATTTATATATATAATTCGAAATTTTGCTTAGCATGTTTACAAGTGTAATAAATGGCATTTTAGATACGATAACTAAGACCATTTTTCGCTTCATTGAGGTCTACGTTTGTTTGCTACGTTACCGTGTCCAGAACGAAGACCATGCAAAAAACAAATACATTAACATTTATTTCGACATTCTGCATGATGGATCATCGATTAATTGATCCAGCACTTAATGATATCAATAAAATAGATTTATTATATTTTTTGAGGATGGACATAAACGGGGCAAATAATAGTTGATGGACGCATAGAGCGAGAAAAAGTATAACACAATAATGAAGATGTTATTTATCAATCATAGCCCTTTCTCTGGTCAATGACATCTGCGAGAAATACCGATTCTTTATCATTAATTTCCTGTCTTTTTTTATTACTTCGCTACCTATTTTCTACCTCCTTATTCTCCCCCCTCCCTTATCACTCTTGATAAGTTTAAGCGTTTGGAAGTTCACGCACCTATAATATTTCTACCAATAATGTATGAAAAGGTAGGTCGTATAAAAATAACACCTAATGAATTCACATTATATTCATTCCATAAATATTATTTTACATCCAGTAAATGTGTAAACAAAATACGTTTATGATATTTAAAGCTGTTTCTTATCTTCAATAGTACAAGAATTTAAATTCATGTAATCCGATTCTTATTCTGTAGCTCTTTAATTAAATCGAGTATTGATAAATGTTGTCGTTTATTGCAAGAAATGCGCATTTTTTCTTCATTTTTACATCTATCTCCGTCTGTACACAAGTATTAAAATCGTATTTATTTTTTGGCAACGAGAATTAAAGGCGCCAAGAGTGCGACGAAAGCAGGACAAAAAACTATTTCGCAATGTCGATTACTGTTTCATTCTTGTTTGTGATTAATATTTCGAGAATGGCCTTAAAAGAACCGATTATCTTTAAAAGAAAAAAATGAAATTGTAAGCGAATCTAAGAAAGAAAAATTGAGTTTACGTTTACTTGCTGTACGTTTTAAAATAGGTAAAAACACAGGTGGGAGAGATTTTACGAAATAAAGAAGAAATAAGAAATTTGCGGATTACTAACTCTAACGAAAACATCAAAAATGTGAAATTGAGAAGACTAATTCCATTGAAATTGATTCTATAATTCTGAATTGGTTTACTTCTGTTCGTTCAAAAAAAAAAAATTCCCTGTCAGTGGGCCTTTGATTTAGGAAACGGCTTTAGAAGTCGCTAAAGAACTCCGATTACATGACTTTAAGGCTTCCAGTGGGTGGCTGGAAAAGTTCCGATCTCGGCACAAGATCTCTTTCAAAACAATATGTCAAGTAGTGAAATCTGTAAATCTTTAAGAAGTGGAGTATTGCCAGGAATGATTGGAATTATTTTGTGAAGGTTATGAGGAGAGAAATATTCTTAATGCAGATGAAACAGGACACTTTTTCAAAATGTTTCCGAATAAGACTTTGTGTTTTAACCCTTTGCGGCGCACAGCATTTCCGTTGCATAAGTGCTGAAATTAATGATTGACGCCGGAATTTGAAAACGAACTATTTTGTAAATGCCAAAAAAGCTACATTTCACGCAACTAATAAAACGAAAATTTTTCTACGAAAATTCTGGTGCCAGTGAGGGTTTTAGAAATTAAAATTAAGTGGTTTCATAGACATACCACCGCGCCGCAAGGGGTTAAGAAGGATGACTGTATCGGCGGGAAAATGTCAGAAGAGCTACTCACTATTTTATTATGTTGCAATATATTAGGAGAATTTGAAATTCCTGTTATCATTGGAAAATCTCTAAAATCCAGGTTTTTCCCAAAGAACATTCAACTTAATAAATTTGGTATTGTGCGGAGAGCGAATAAGAAAGCGGAATGACAAGTAATTTAATGATCGAATGGTTAACTTCCTTTGATAATAGGATGAAAAAACAACAAAGAAAATTTCTCTTGTGTTTGGACAATGGAAGTTCTCATCCAAAACATTTGAAATTCGACAATGTTCAAATTGGGTTTTTCCCCCAAACACAACTTCAGTATGCCAGCCACTTGATCAAAGCTTGATACACAATTTTAAAGCCTGGTACAGAAAGCTTTTATTACGGCCCATTCTTTCAAAATTATATTCTAAGAATACACTTGAGAACTGCCAAAAATTGGTTAATGCTCTCGATGCTATAATTTGGATTTCCTCAACTGTAAAAAACTTAACCCTTAAATGCGCGATTTTTTATTTTGTTTCGAAAAAATTACATATGATTCTTTGAGATGTTTATTACACAGGAAAAATGATGAAAAAAAATCAGAGATACATTTTTGATATAATTCGTCAAGCTTTTCTTCTGTTGCACATCTGCAATACAAGTAAAAACCACTGTCTGTTTTTCGCTAAAATATCGCAAATTAGTAAATATTTTTTTAAATGTGTCTCCAAATACATTATTTTATTTAATTATTTATTTTATAAAACTTAACCTTTAACCCCCATAATAGAATACGTTCTTGTTCAGGGAATCTTACTTTACACTAGAAAGTTTCGATGATTAATTTCGCTTTATTTATATACGGAATGTCTATTATTAATTAAAGGAGATATTAGTATCTTAATTTTCTGGTGTAAATTAGGCATATACGAATAAAAAAAACTATTAAATTCAAAACACTTTTGTTTGCATATATGCAAAACTGCCCACTAAAGTGTTAAAACTGGAAAGCTTACGCAGGGTTCGTACGGCTACCGTTATTTTCAAAGCCATATATCAGTAATTTTTTACAGATAAATAAATGTAGTTAAAACAGACGAAATTTCGCCTTATTTAAAGAGAGAATTTTCATAAGAAAATACTGCTACTGAAGAATTTCTTAGTCTGGATATTCAAAGACCCTTACGAACTCTGTTACGACAATGTTTCAGAAAAGCAGGCTTTATATTAAAAGAAAATGAAACACACATTTCCGACACAAATGAAGAATTAAGCGAAATATGTGAAATAATAAAGTGTATCATGAGTGAAGAAACTTCCGAAAATTTCAATAATATTGATGATGAGTTACCTACTTAAGAAAAATCCGTTAATGTATGCAATTATATTCCTTCTGAATTTACGACAAAAGCTGATTCTATTAGTGATGATGAAACGGATACTGAAACTGGAGATGATTCCTGAAAATCGAAAATTTCCAAGCGGTGGCAAAATACAGTGAGCTGATACTCAAATTTTTTGTAAAAAAAGATGGCTCAGAAGGATTAAAACTACTGATAGAGCCAAAACATCACGCTGAAAAACAAATTACAAGTAATCGTAAGCAAAAGCAAACTTTTGCAACAATTTTTTTTTCGCAAGAATGTAATAAACAGTGGATAAAGTTATGCAGTATTTTATTTCAGTTTTATTACTCGAAAAAATAATTTTAGTTTCTGATGAATCATATAATAGATATTTTAGGACATATAAGAGTTAATTAATGAAACATTAAGCATTTCTTAGCAATTTTTGAATCTCTGAGGTTTTCCCAATAGCGGACACCTCCGAATAGCGGACAGTTTCCGCGCTCCCGAGGCTTCCATTATTGAAAGGTTTTACTGTATATAGATTAGACTTAACAGTGCCTTATCGCGGTAACCACATAACAGCAAATCAAAAACGTAAATTCACAGTTTTTTATTAATGTTACTTTTGTTTTTGCAAAGTAAAGTAATCACTTTCTTTAATTTTATAGATTTTTTTTAGTTGCATTACATTTTTCAAGCAGAAATTTCATTGTAACAATTCTGGGAATTCTATTATGTAAGTAGAATTAGGATAAGAAATTTAATGAACATTTTTAATCGAAAGATATGTATAAAGACAATAACATTATTTACGAAAATTTTCTTCTTTGAATTACCAATTAAGCCAAAATAGCGTATACAAATTTCAAAAGTGTAACTTTTTGAAAATGAAGGGCAAGACGTTATCTGCAAGTTGTAGTATCTTATTTTTGGAATCTGGTGCAATGTACATTACCTTCTTATTTCCAAGAGCTAAAAAAAATAAAGCGGGTTTCAATCTTTTTTGAACACTCGATATGTTATTACGATTTCCGTAAAAAGAATGTATCACAGAAAAACATTTTATGATTTTTTTTCATAATGTAACCGGAAAATTTATGATGTATTTATTGTAGATACTAAATATTTTCTCATACCAATTGCTATTCGGTAAAGCAATTCGAGTAAGCTCGTGAAATCTTGTTGTTTTCAGTGACAGCGTGAAAAATAATGAAAAGAAGTTTATTGAAAACGTTCCTTATGATTGTTTATTTTTTGTACTTTTGGTGGGTTCTCCGTAATCGAGGTTCGTACGCTTTCGAAGTTGGCGTGCTTCTAATTCGCAATGCTATACTCAGGCCCCCCTATCGGGGACTTTTGTACGAGGGTGAGTCCGAAAATAACTTTCCCCTGGCGACTGTGGACAGAGGTGTGTACGAAAGACAAAAAATATTATGAGACATTAACCCTTTGAACTCTGATGGGTGAATTTCTTTTCATTTATTTTATTCTCCAAATGTCACATTGGTACCGTAATATTCGACCACATTTATTTGAAAATAAACTAATGCATTTTTTGTGTATATTATAAACATAAGCTGTTGTTTGCAAAGTACTGGTGTCAATGTGACATTTGGGTATTTTGTAGAAATTCACCCACCAGAGCTAAGATAAGACGTAACTTTATTTTTTCACATAAGTACCAAGTAAACTGAGACATTTGTCATACCGCTTTATAAGCTTCAAAAAGACCTCCTGGAAAAAATCAGGTCTCTACATACGAAAGAAGCGTTGAACAGCTTGTGTGACTACGCAGTACTGTTTACACCCTTTCGAAATTGAAGGAGGCTATTTCAAAAAGCGGCCTAGCCTTCTCGCATCTGGCGTTCTGCTGTTGGATGGCATGCGAGACCACACTCGGCGACGGCAACGCATGACCATATTGCAACTCTTGGTTGGGAGCGCCTTCTCCATCCACCATACAGTCCTGATCTCCCACCCAGTGACTTCCATCTGGTTCTGGTTTTGAAGAAGAATCTTCGCGGTAGGCGGTTTGGAAGAAATGCTGAAGTCACACAAGCCGTTCAACGTTTCTTCCGTATGCCGAGCCCTGATTTTTTCCTGGAGGGCTTTTTGAAGTTTATAAAGCAGTATTACAAAAATATCAACTTACTTGGTAATTATATGGAAAAATAAAGTTAGTCTTATCTTTAATGTCTCATTACATTTTTTGTCTTTCGTACACGCTTCTGTCCACAGTCGCCAGGGGAAATTTATTTTCGAACTCTCTCTCGCACATTGTTTTATTTTCAAACACAGAGCGTAAGGAAAGTATTTTAATCGTGATTTGTGTTTGAGGGTGTGTACAAAGATGCACTCTGTTTAAGTATAATAGCTCTGGGTGTGCAGGAGTGAGCACAATCCCCAAAAATGGTAATTCCGACTGAGCTCCCATCTGGCAAATAAATTATAGATCACTGTCACAAGAACTATATAAAAATTTCGTAAAATTTGCCTGACGGATAAGATATCTAATCCTTTTGTAAGCCATTTTGAGACTAATCCTGTAGGGAAAATCAATTTGAAAATGTGACAGTGTATTAAGTATTACGAGGATGTAATCAAGTGTTAGTTGGGCAGAGGTAAACGTCCCCAGTTTCAAAACGGGAGGGCTAACGTCCAAATCTGGCTACCTTCATTGTGTTAGAAATTTATAAAAACGTCGTTTCTTTTTCCTTTTGTAAGTTTCGGACACATTTACGCCAGTGTTCGGAAACTTGGGTGGTTTTATTCCATATTTATTAAAATAAATATGAACTCTTCAGTGCCAAACAATCTTATAGTTTTAACGTATACTGTCGGTTAAGTCATTTTGAATTCCAAAAGTTAGACAACTATGCATA
Organism: Maratus speciosus; assembly: GCA_963932465.1. Lineage (NCBI taxonomy): Eukaryota > Metazoa > Arthropoda > Arachnida > Araneae > Salticidae > Maratus > Maratus speciosus. Next base: position 603,427,257 of record OZ010792.1, read on the forward strand.
TTTTCTCATAGTTCTCAACATATTTTCACATAGTTTGTCACACTGTATTTTCCAATTAATACTTTAATTTTAACAAATAATAATGTACGTTATGTAAATCATAATTCATAAAAATTACATTTATACATATTATAAAAAGCTATATGAATATTATCAATATTTCAATTATCTATTATCAATTTTTAAGTTTAAAAAATTAAAATTTTTCAACTATAAGAAGCTGCATGAAATAAACTAAGATGGAGAATCCTTAAGATTCAAAAAGGGGTTTGATGTGCCTAGGCTGCTTAAAGTTTATATAAATCCCCAAAAGATATTTTAAAACATTTGATTTTTAATTAAAAATTTGTTTTTCGTTTCCTATTTTCATTTTCTAGCTAAAGCTGAAAGGTTTGTAAATATCTGAATATCAAAAGGAAAAAAATTCATTGTATTTCTTTTTTAAATGACAAAAACTTGTAATAAAGCTGTGCATAAATTATACAGTAGCCTTCCTCTTAACCGGAACCCCACTTTAACCGGCCGACTTTTTTCCCAACATCAGGCAAAATTCAGAAAGGAAAATTTCTGTTCTCATTTCTTTATTGTTGATTAATTCAAATTTACATAATGTAGAATAATTTCAACTTGTTATAAAAGTACGTGATAAGATTTTCAACGATTTAATTTGTATTTAATATTGGTCATTATATCTTATTAGTGATAATTTTTATATCAATTCAGTTAATTACAACTAGTATTCATTTCACAAAATATAGAAAATATGTACGTTTTTAAAACTACATAAGTTAAAAAACTAAATGCATCCTACGCATTTCATTAATTAAATATGCAGTTACTTATTAATTTTTTTTCACTTCTCCGGTGTTACCAGCTTTTCTCTTAACCGGCTAACCCTCGGTTCTGTTTAGGCCGGTTAATCGGGAGATGTGATATGTTTTTTGTTCAATTTATACTTTCTTAGAAATATTTTTTCTTAAATTAGAAGAATAATTTATTTACTTATTTTATTTTACATATGCATTATATACTTACTTGGTGCATATGTTACTGTGAAAGACCTAAATTGGAGAATGTCGACTTTCACCGGTGAATGTGAACATATACCAAAAACGTCGGTGAAAGACCGAATATTTGATTATATTCTTGTACATTCGGACTATCACCGGTGAATGACGACAATCACACACTGGTGGAGGTCGAAAAGAGGAGCGGCGTATAACAGAGAGGCTACAGTCTGTCGCCAAATCCTTTGTTCTACTGGGAATCAGTCAGCTTTGTCAGTTTTATGCCAGGTTTGATGGTGCGCGCAACGTTTTCTTAAATTTTATTTTTTTGTTCAATATCCTAATTTATATTGAATAAATACTTCAGTGGGTCGTAATCTCTTTTTTTTTTAAATTAAATACATTAATTGAGAGAAAACGATAAACCAATTGTTTGTTTTTCAAGAACACTACTTTAAAATACTTTCTGAAGTATTTTCTGCTAAAACTAAGTGCAGCGCGCATATACACAATACTTAGTCGGTTCGGATTGGACATATATATTTCTCAGTTTATTTTTCTGGTATTAAATATTGAATATTCTGAAGTACTTATGATATGAAGCCGATCGCTATTCATGGGAAAATGAAATTGTTATTTGACACGTTCGGGGTGAAGTGTCCCGTTAACCCTTTCAGGGACAAATAATTGTGTTTCTGAAATGTTGATTTAACACCGGAATATACAAAAAAAAAAAAAATCAATATAAGGAAAAGCTATTTTGCAACTTCTTTCCATCAAAGTTATAAAATAAATGTGTAATTGCATGTTTCTGGTGCAAATCTTGATTAAAATTAGGTGGGATATAATATATTCCACCGCCCCTCAAGCGGTTAAGAGAACACGTCTTTTCATTTAATATTATTTTGCCTTAACCATTAGTCTTGTTATTATCTCCAACTAGTAATGATAGTATTCTAATTCTAATAATATTATACATGTAAAAGTGTGAAAAGGTATGGCTGAAGTCAACATTAAAACATATGATTAAATGCTTTTGACTTCATTATTCGTTACATTCATTTTTTTCCTAATGTTCAAAATTTTCGTTTAAGTAAATAAAATTTACATATTTTATTTGTTTCTATGAGATAAAATAAAACTTATAAAAATGAAACTTACTTTCAGTCAAATGTTTCAACTTACAGTTTGTGCATATTTGTGCACTGCTTTCAAAAAATATTTTGCGATTTCACTATTAATATTTCCAACATAGAGTAAGTATTTTTACAATATTGACGTTTTGTTAGAGATTATTATAATGTACAGCAACCTTTATGCAGCATTCACGTTTCACTACAAATATTTCCAAAATAAACCTAATATTTTATTAATATTGGTATTTCAGTTCAAATGTTAGCTTTTAGTATTGAAAACTAAAAGTAATTTTATATTAAAAAGATACCTGAATTTTTTTAATAATAATTTTCACTTTTATTTAATGGCAGATTTTCACTGAATAAATATAATGAAAATTGCCATTTAAAAAAAAAGTGAAAGATATTTTGAATCCAGAAATTCCGCTAAATAGCCAACTCTGTTAGCGATGACTAAAAATATTAGCCAATACAACCAATATACCTGAAACAGTTTTTCCGGGTAATTACATTTCTAGATTTTTATACTATTTATTAACAAATAGTAATCTTTGCCTTTTTGTTATCAGAATTCTTATGTCAAAAATACTATTAGGAGGAAACAGTGGTTATATATATATATATATATATATATACAGGGTGTTCCGTTAAAGGGGTCCAATATTAATAGGGGTAATAGAGGAGATCACACGGAGCATAAATCAGTATATAATGCCTGGCCGGATCTCAATAATTTTCAAGTTACAGCAAATAGAATGAAAAATCGGAAATTTGTAAAAAAAACCCTCATTGCTAAACTATCGATAATGCTACATAAAAACGAAGCACATATTTAGAAAGAGCAGAAAAAATCCTACGAAATGACATAAGTTGTTTTAGAATATTGAGAATTAATGGCGAGTTACAAGCTGTGAAACAGTGAATACAAAATCAAATGAAAAAATACAAAATCAAATATTTAGCAAAATAGTTAATCGTTAATTCCAAAAATGCAACTCTACCTACATCAAGGAAAATGTTATAAAATTTGGCCCATTCCGAAAGCTTTCGAAGAAGCTGACAATAAACAATATCAGTTTAATTGTATGGGAGAAATCAAGCAGTTCCCTAGTTACAACTCTGTACTGTTGCACGCTCGGAAAGGGCGAAACTCCGCCCATGACGATTGTAAACACCCCGTTTTAATATCTTTCAATTATACATTTCTGATCAACCTCTATCAATACCCTTTCATTATTCAGTCTGGTCAAGTGAATGACATATTGTGCAGCTCTCGCCTTGTCTTAAAGCAAACTCCGTGACTGCTGCGTTTCCTCCATGAACTTTCAGGATGATGAAGAAGAAGTACTTTTTATGCAAATTTTCTATGTGTATAGGAAGAGAAGTGTAATAAAACAGCAGTCATCAGTGGGCGTTATGTTAAAGGGAGGCTGTTGTAAGTGGGATTGTAGTAAGTTGATGTATAATAATTATGCCGGAATACTCTAACGAAGAATATGCGGACATGCATCTGATATACGGGCAAGCTCATGGAAATGCATGTCTAGCACAGCGCATGTACCGTGAGCAATTTCCAAGGAGACGTTGCCCAAGTTCGAAACTCTTCATAAAAATCGATAGACGATTACGGGAGACTGGATCGTTTAATACAGCAAGCATTGATGCAGGGAAACCTCGACATGTACGAACACCTGCAATGGAAGAAGATGTACTGAATATTTTTAAAGATAACCCCTCCACGAGTACACGAGCTGCTGCGTCTGAAGTCGGTGTTTCTCACCAAAGTGTGTGGCGTGTTCTGCGTGCAGAAAACATGCACCCCTTTCATGTGCAGCGGGTACAACTGTTATCAGTAACAGATTGTGCTCAGCGGACAGAATTCGTACGCTGGTTGCTTAATGTAACAGAAAATAATCCACAATTTCTGGAAAATATTTTATTTACTGATGAAGCAACATTTACGAGAGAGGGCGTGGTAAACACGCACAATATGCACACATGGTCATATACAAATCCGCACACTGTTTTCCCGTCGAACGCACAACAGAAGTTCAGTGTGAACATATGGGCAGGTGTCCTCGGCGATTATCTCATAGGACCATATTTACTCCCAGATGTACTCAATGGCAGTACGTACTTGGTTTTCCTACGGGATATCTTACCGCAGTTACTGCAAAATGTGCCAGCAACATTGCGCCACAATATGTGGTTTATGCACGATGGCGCACCGGCACATTTTTTCATAGGTGTTCGCAATCACCTCAATACAACATATCCTGGGGAATGGATTGGACGCAGTGGACCTGTTGCTTGGCCTGCACGCTCTCCAGACCTCAATCCGTTAGACTTTTTTGTTTGGGGACACCTTAAATCGCTGGTGTATGAAACGCCTGTGGATACACCGGAGGATTTACTAGCGCGAATCGTTGTCGCTGCCGGAGACATTCCCAACTCCGTCGGAGTTTTTCGGCGTGTTCGCCAATCTTTACGACGTCGCTGTCGGCTGTGCGATTCTGTTAATGGGCGCAACTTCGAACACCTATTATAATAATGTCCGTTCGTCTGCCTTCCGACATTGAACTGTGCAGCGCAGGCCAGAAGACTATGCTTCACATATGTCATAAGTACGTGGAATGTAATTCTTTATTTGTCATTTTTCTTTTATTTTCAACACTTTTTGGCACAGTATTTTGTAAGTCACAGACTGTGGTGTACTCAAATTGTAAATTACAATGTTTGTATGAATTAATTTAAAATTTAGTGTCTTTTTTAAAGTTATAATTAATAAAATTATTATGCTATTTGTTATTATTATTTCCTATCATAAATTATGATGCACATATACATACAATAATTGTCCATGTAAAACATGTACTGAAACTTCTTGCATAGTTACAAATCGCAATATTTTTAATTATTTCCGAATTTTTACCACCAGTTTAATTTTAAAGAATTTAACTTAAGCTTTATATCAATAAAAGACTACTTTAAAATGTAGACTATTATTGTAAAGTTATTTTGGTTAATTCAACTCTTGAATAATTAAAAATGTTGCATCTCAGAAGAAGCATGATCGAAAATGTATAGTTGAGAGTAATTAAAAAGGCGGTGTTTCCAATCGTGATGGGCGGAGTTTAACCTTTGCTAGTGTCAAAGAAAGCGGAGTTGTAACTAAGAAACTGATTAATTTCTCTCACACAATTAAACCGATATGGTTCATTGTAAGCTTTTTCGAAAGTTTTCGGAATGGACCAAATTTTACTACATTTTCCTTGTTGTAGCTAGAGTTGTGTTTTTGGAATTAACGATTAACTATTTTGATGTATATTGGATTTCGTACTTTTTTCACTGTTTCAGGGCTTGTAACTCGTCAATAAATATTGCTATTTTAATACAATTGATGTCATTTTGTAGGTTTTTTCTGCTCTTTCTAAATATGTGCTTCGTTTTTTTGTAGCATTATGGATAGTTTAGCAATGAGGGTTCATTTACAATTTTCCGAATTTTCATTCTATTTGCTGTAACTTGAAAACTATTGAGATCCGACCAGGCTTTATGTACTGATTTATGCTCCATGTGATCTCCTCTATTACCCCTATTAATATTGGACCCCTTTAACGGAACACCCTGTATATATATATAAACATAAACACAATCTCTCCATTAAATATGTAAAATTTATAAAACTTAAGTAAACTATTTCTATATTGTAGAAAAAAAAGAAAGAATTGAATGGATAATGGATACATTACTAGAATTAGGATTCTATCATTATTATATGGAGATAATAACAAAACTACTTGTTAAGACAAAATAATACTCAGTGGAATGACATGATCATTTCAGGTGACAGGACTCTTAAAATTGGAAAAAAATGAAAAAAGAAAAAGACCATTTTCAAATTTTAATATCTTAAAATGTATTTGATTAAAGACACAATTTTTATTGAGATGAAAAATGCAGAAAATCAGAATAACAGATCACGCGCACGATAACAAAATAAATTTTGCAACTAGAACGAAAATTTTGGTGCCTAAACTTCAGATTATAATGATTACCCTGAACCTAAATAAATTTGTATTTAAAGCATTTTTATATTTTTAATACAAAGTTATATTTAGCTAATGCAAAATTTAGAAAATTTCAACAGTACTTACTGTATACTACACAATTTCACTTAAAAAATATTTTTTGAACAGTGAAAAGGAAATTTTAGGTTCAGTTTATACAGGCTAATAAGAAACACTTGTTTTGAAAATGTCATGAAAAAAAATCGGTAGTTTTTGAGATATCGTGTGCATTGTGCCCAAAAACGTTATTTCGAGAAAAATGACTTCAAAGTTTTGGAAACCCTGCTTCTGCTATTAAGCAGGCATAATTCTAAAAGCCATAACTTCTGTTCTAAAGGGAATTTCAAGGAAACAATTATATCAAAATGTTCAGAAAAGATACGAGTTTAACATCTAAAAAAAAAAAAATTAAAGTTTCGGAAATTTTAAAGCTTTAAGAGTCCTGGGACCACTTAGTAGGACGTTAGGCCCCGAATGGATTAACCGTTTGAATGCGGAACAAATGTTGTGGGTATATGCCAAAAATGCGAATGTGTATGGGTTGTATAGTAAAGAGTAAAAGAGACTTGTAAGCCGACGATACATACAGAAATGGCACTCTTCGCTAGTGCAACCAGCTTAAATGCACATCACACTGAGACAACAAATAGGAACTATCACCCTCTCCGCAATTTTAGCATAAACTAAAATGAGCGCTATTGCGCTTCCCGTAGTTTTGGCACATAACAAGAGGAGCGCTATCGCGTTGCTCCGCACTCAACCGGTTAAATAATAATTCAAAGCTTGTGTGGGATAGCAATCGTCTGTATATGTGTATCAGAATATTCAAAATTTCATACCAGAAAAATATACGGAGATACTTGTGTGGAATCCGAACCGAGTAGGCATTGCGTATATGCGTGCAGCGTACCTTTGGATTGCAGACGATTAAAATGTTTTTATGATTTAAAAATTAATGATAGAACCTGAAACACGGAGAAGTAAATGCAAATCTCCGACATGTTCAACATTCACCATTATTGTATAGTGAATGTCGACTTTCACCGGTGTAAGGTAGGAAAGTTAAGGTAAGAAATAAGGATATTTAACAAATATTTCGGACATACACCAAGCGACTATGTGAATATTGACATTCACCGGTGAAAGTCGGCATTTTCCAGATTTCGGTCTTTCACAGTAACATATATATTATGAAGATGTATATGTCATATAGATGTTTGTTTCTTATAACATTTTGACTTATTTTAGTTGACATATTTTTATCTATAATATATATGCATTTTTCATATTAATTTAGTTCAAAGTTCTTGCAAAAATAATTCAACCCGTTCTTTTAAATAATTAATAATTATAATTCATCAGAAATTTTGCCGTATAATATTACATTCATGTATATTCAAAATGTGAATAGAGAAAGAAATTCGTGATAAGAAAAAAATATTATTTCTTTAATAATGATATTTATATTTTTAAACCCTAATTGCGATTTTTCTAATTTAATTCTAATTGTTTATGGCCTTGTTGTTTCCCAATATGTCTGTCATAAAATAAAGCAAAAAGTACTGTTCAAAATTTCTGGTATTGTTCAGAATTTTTGCAAAAAAGTGGAGGAAACTCTGATTCCATATTGAAACAAAACTATAGGGAATGGATGTGAGATTTCCAAAACTCTGTCATTTTTTTCTGCACTTTTAAATTAACATTATTTTTTTTAATTACTACAACTTATCAATTTAAAGAAATTTGCTAGATTTGCTTGATTAAAAATATTGTTAATGATTTTCTCAGAAATATGGTAAATAAACTATAAACAACATTAACTTTAACATGGCTGTAAATTTGTAAGCACGTATTTTATTGTGTGCTATGATACCATTATATAAGCCACTAGGGGGTTCTGCCCTCTACGAGCCGCGCTCGCCAACCCCCGTTCAGACACCGCGAACTCTAAAAGAACGCTAATTTGATCGACTTTAAACAAATTTCGGAAGAATGAATTATAATTAAAAAAAACAATGTCTATCTCCCTGTGACAGCGTTTCTGTCGAATATTTCTCTTTTTATTCAAAATTAATTAAAACATAACTTTATTACTTTTATAACACGCTATCCCCCCCCCCTTTTTTTTCTATACTGAAATACGCAATTAAATTCATTTCTCAAAACCATACAGTTTTTATTAAAGTGTTTTTTTATCTTTCTAAAAACATCTTGAATTCAGTGCGCTCAATGATTCAATCCTTTTTCTCTTTCTCATTTAATTTAATCAGTTATATGTCCGTTACTGCTTCCGGTGCAAAAAAATAAATAAAAACTAGAAAAGGCAGCTCCTGGTAGAAATATGTTTTCATTTAATTACGTCGGTTTTTGCCCGCCGGATTGATAAGAAATTTTATCTCTACTAATACTTGAACGTTGAAAATGTATTAACAACAAAAGTAAAAATGAACGGATCTTATGGGAAGCAAGTATTTTTCGTGTATTGTGGTCGAGCTAAAAGCCAGATGCCTGTGATTTTAAGCATTTTTCTCATGCAGCGGTCTACTTTGTACAATTTTATAAAAAGTTAGTTGGGCAAAGGCCTATCTGTAATATAAACAATTTTCGGTTTCTCTGATGCCTTTCTCATCCTAATTTGAAGCGCTTACTTGCAACCTAGGCGTCACCCATTCGGTAGGGACACCAGATTATTCGCTGTAATGTTTATCGCCAAAAACCTTTGTTCACTTTCATGCAGTCACCAAAAGTTTGTAAATTGGCGATTCTGTGCAACGCCAAGATTTCTAGACTTCTAGCGAAAACGGCACTTCTATTCTAGCCTTCGATATGTGAAGGTTTCTAAAAGTAAAGGCGCTTTGGCGCCCCATTTTGTAATTGGGGATCTCTCTCTCATCTTTCCAGCTGAACCACCTCTAAAGTATTTTAAATAAATAGTTCTTCCAGTAAATTAATAGTTGGAGTTTTTAATCAATTTTTCCGTTCATATAGGTTTTCAATCTATGTTACACACTTTGGCGCATCTCCTAGATTTTTCTCCAACTTGGTTTAAAAAAAAAATGCACGTTAGAGAGAGAAATTCACCCCCCCCCCCCCCCACGGACTTCAAAATATCTGGACTGTTCTCATCTATGTGACGTGTTTCTCCTGATTCTGTGTCGGGTGTTATCGACGCTGCGGTGTGCCCGGATGCCCCCCTTTCCAAATCGGATATCGCTCCGGTTCCTTCTTCATTCCTGCTGGGGCTAGCATCATTACCTCCCCAGATGATCGGAATCATTCGGCGCCTCTCTGATGTGATCTTGTCTCATCACTTATCGTAAAGTAAACGTGAGTGCGGCGATTGAAACATCAGCAACTTCTACGGCATCGCGTGTGTGTCATTTTCCCTTTCGCCAGTGTTTCTGATTCGTGAGCGTGTGCCTGCTCGACGGTGTGCTATGAGTTTTGTTACACAGCTTTGTGATCTGTGTGAAGTGTGTTATCCTGTTGCGAGTACTTTCAACAGTACCTGGATTTTCTTTGGTGAAATGTGAAAAGAAAAAAGATTTGCGTACATAGTGTGGGAAAGGTGTACGTAAAATCTTAGGTTACAAATGCTACGAAGGTGTCTTCAAAAAAAAGTTTTTTTTTTCTTCCAAGTGTTTCGTCAGTGATTTGCGTGTGTTACTTCAAGTATTTGTTGTTTTCCAGTGAAATATGATAAAAAAATGTGTGTTGACAGATGTCAGAGAAACGTTCTAATCAGATGATATTTTTTTTTTTTTTGGTAAAAAAAAGAAAGTTAATCACAGCAGAATCTATGCTTACGAAAATTTTCGAAAGTCTGTGAACAGAATTTGTTTTTTTTATGGTAATTTTTCCTTCCAGTCATTTCTTAAAAAAAAAAAAAAACAAAAAAAAAACAGTGAATCTTCTAACACACCATATCAACAAATGTGCACGACCATCGTTCAGTTTTATGATTATATGATAGAACACATATATTTTTTTGAAGAGTCTACAGAAACTAAAAAAATAATGCAGTAAAAAAAAACAGAAGCATACAATGAAATTTTATTTAGTGTGTTTTTAAACTTTAATTTCTTAATTGCAATAGATTACTCTTCCATTTCTATTGTTTGTTTTCTTACAGTATATGATCTATACACCCCCCGTTTCATATTATGGTTAAAAAAGGGATAATGTATACTTATTCTTACTATTCATTATGTTTGTTAGCGTGAACAGAAAAGCTTACGAAATTTAAGCATTATATTTTAATGTTTTATTTGGCACTTATATTTTTTTGTCTTCTCTTTTCTTGCTTTATTTTGAAAGGTAAGTTTTTAATGCCAGTATTTCAGTGCATATTTATTTTATATTGATATTTAGATGATTCATTGTTTTCCATACAGAAAATAAAATTTCATTTAGTTAATATTTGTTTATGATAGGCTGGGCATACCTGCCATTCCTTGCTGCCGTTTCCAAAAGAACCTTATAAAATTTTTCTTGGCAATTATTTGATAGTTATTTATATTTTTTTTGCTTTTACTCAGCATTGCCAATTGGATATTATTTTTACATGCATATTATTGGAAGATGTTGCACTGATTTTTGCTAACTTCTGTATAATATCTGAGGGTTTAAAATTTCTCTTACTGTATGAATATTTCATATACTACATACTTTTAAAATAGACAGAAATATTTTTTTGAGAACTCCCCCATTTTTTCTCTTATAATCTGCTCATTCAGTAAAAAAGAGAAAAGGAGATTTTTGGTTAGAATTTTTTTTTCTTCTTTTTCTTTCCGTTTTGCTCAAATACAGTAGCTACACTATGACGCAAAAGTTTAGACAATGACGTCATTCTGCTTTAAAATGTAGAATTATGACGTCAGAATTACAAAAACCTGTAAATATATTCAAAAACTGATTTAAAATGCTATGTACAAAAGACAGTCGTTTTATTTGCTATAATACTAATTTTTTTCATAAAAATTCAAATGTGCTTGTCGCAAAAGTTTAGACACTATTCTAAATTTCTTTGAATATTCGCTGGCATATGCAAATTTAGAATCGATGATGTCACAAATTTGGAGTACTTAAGTTCTGCAAACGATTGCGCTTCATAGTCGACATGCCGAGAGCTAAAGAAATTCAAGTGAATGAGGTTTCAAGGATTTGGCAGTTGAAAGGTGAAGGGAAGAGCGTTTCAGAAATTTCTGCTATTATTAATAGGTCAAAAAAAATCTATTTATCGAGTTTTATCGAGTGGTTCCGAATATAAAGCAAAATGTCGGTCTGGGAGGCCACGTGTGACAAATGTACGAGAGGATCGCCTGATACAAAGACTAGCGAGTACTCAACAAATGAGCGTACGTGGAGTTCAAAGCTCATCGGGACTCTCTGTATCAAAGGATACGATTCGTAGACGAATTTTGGAAAAAGGAACAATCGTTTATAGCAAAATGCAGAAGAAACCAGCTCTGAAACCACATCATAAGTTACAAAGACTTATGTGGGCTCGAAAGCATATGTCATATGGAGAGAAATGGCAGCCAGTCATATTTAGCGATGAAAAAAAGTGGAATCTGGATGGTCCAGATGGTTGTTTATCGTATTGGCATGACTTGCGGAAGGAACCTCGACGTTTTTTTAGTCGCAGACAAGGAGGGGGCTCGGTGATGGTTTGGGCAGCCTTTTGCTATAATGGACAAGTATCTCTGACCTTCACCAGTGGTCGTCAAACTTCACAGCATTATACACAGACATTAGAAGAAAACCTACTGCCATTTGCTGAGCTTTTAGGGGGTCCTCAGTGGGAATTTCAGCAAGACAATGCTTCAATTCACACTGCAAAACATTCAAAATCTTGGTTTAATTCCCATAATATAAGAGTTCTCGACTGGCCAGCATGTAGCCCAGATCTTAACCCTATAGAAAACCTTTGGAGCATCATGTGTCGCAAAGTTTATAACAACGCTAGACAATACTCTTCTGAAAAGGAACTTAAGACATCTATTGAGAATGCATGGTACGATATCGATCCACAAACTATGCAAGATTTAGTTTCTTCCATGCAATCTCGTGTATATGACGTAATACATAAGCATGGATGCGCAACCAGGTTTTAAAAATTGTTTATTTCGATTTTATTTAATTTGTGTCTAAACTTTTGAGACAGCAGTTTATTTTTGTTACCATTTAATTTATTGCAATATGCACAATTCCACTTTTCTTTGTTATAAATATTGTTTATATGTACAGCACATTAATTTCAAGCAGTGATTTGAAAATTGAATAAATATTTTTCAAAGTATGTAAGAATTTCTTCATTGTCTAAACTTTTGCGTCATAGTGTATGTTTTAAATTTATTGTGCCATCTTTTATATTTTTAATTCTTCTTCGGCTACATTTTTTTTCAACATTTTTGAAAAATGCCACAGACCGATAGCAATCCAGAGTTGGAAGTGTCTATGGCTGAATTAAAATGCTCTCTTCCGTACATGTTTGAGGAAGCACTTAACAGATTTGCGGAAAAGGTAAACACAGAATTCCCTCCACTGCAGGAACAAATTGGTGGTAAAAACAATGACACTTTGGTTGAAAATATTTCTTCTATTCATAAGAAATTTTTATGGGAATTTCAAATTTTGAGTAACTTTTTTCATGTTATAAAAGATGATTATGCTAGGTTGCAGAATAAGAACAAAAATCTACAAATTGTTACTACAAAAATTTTAGAAATATTGCACGCACTCAGTAAAAGATAAACATAAAGTTGAAATTAATGAGACTTCTCAAAATCAAAGCACATCCGAAGCATACAGCGAAATATTATCACCTAAGCTGAATAGAGAAACGCAAAAATATATGTGTGAAAACACCAGTCTGACTGAAAAATCTTTGCAGCATAAGTCAAATATTGTTTCTGATTTGAAATGCCCACATCAGAATAAAGGTACTACAGAAGTTACCACTTTTCTTAAAAATGGTAACTTCTCTTCCCCTTTTAAACATGATTTGAAACCCATTTCAGTTATAATTTGTCAGTTGACAGAAAATTTTAATATTCCTGATATTCTTTTAGACAATTTCTGACTTAACGGGTATATCCCCACCTTCTATTCAATTTCAACAAAAATATAAGATGAAATATGTTGAGTTATTTAATTGGATATTTTTAATGCCCCCAAAGATAGTCAGAATAGCATTGCCATATTATGCCTAAGGTCATAGGTTCGATTCCTGGATTGTACAGTTTTTGTTATAAAATTTATAAAATAAACTTCTTATCGAGTATTTGAAGTTGTTATTTATAACATTATTATTATTATGATACTAAACGTTTACATTTTTATTCATGCGAATCATTATACTCAAAATTAGGCAGTGAAATTGTATTTAAGAAGAAATATTCTCTCTTCAGATAAAAAATCTATTGCAGATAAAGTAAATATTACACTTTTTATCCAAAAATTATATTTATTTTACTTTTATTTTAATCAGGAAAACACAATTTTTTTAAGCATGGAAATCCAATTTTTCAACATCTAAAATATTTTAAAATCAGAATAATATCCTGAAAATACATACAGCGAGGATTTTGAATACTTTTACAGGTTCTTTATTGTTTAGTGATACCTTTTATATTAAAAATTCCTTTTTACATTATTTGAAATATAAATTTATTTATTTATTAGTTTAAAACTGCATTTTTATTTCAAAATTGAATACTTAATGTACAGTCATTCAGGGTAACTTTGAACCATGGGATGTAACATTGCACCACCTCCTAATTTTCAATATTTTTGACTCAAAAGACTAAATAAACTCCAGAACTGTGCTCTGTTGGCAAGGTTCTAAACTGGGATTTCTACTCTTTATTTTAGAAAATAAATTAGCAACATTATGCGCACTTAATTGCATAATCTAACAATTTTTGTGAAGCACCATTTTCAAGTTAATTTTGAATGCTGTTTTGAAGTTGTTGTAAATCAATTAAATTTTCATAGTAAGTAACAATATACTCATTTATCAGACATATTATTATCTAAATGTTGCAAATGTGTTAATATTTTGTGATTATTTATTTATTAATAGTTAATGAAATGTAATTTAAGAAGGCGCTAATATTTTACCACATTTTGAGTATAACTTTGAGCCGGGTCAATGTTATACTGATGTTTATAATTTACTGATTATAGGTGCTACTGCCAAAAATTTCCCATATTTGCACGTATATTTTATAAAAATGCCGAAAGTGTGCATTAGATATAACGTAAATATTTTTACAAATATGTGTAAAATACATAAAATTCATTTAAAGGCGTTATTAGAGGCGGAGCTACTGAAATTTGACATTTCATACATTCGACAATTTTTATTCTTGTTTGAATAATACTAGTACAGTATGTATTACTGTAACTATGGATGTATTATTGAGTTAAAACATTGAAAATTGTTTTTCACTGCATTTTTATGTTTTATATGAACAATAAACAGTTTTTTTTTTAAATTTCTAAATATTCATGGTTCACTTCTTCCACTTTTCTTGTGCCTAATATTTGTTGTAATATCATAAATTATACAAATCTTGTGATGTTGGGAAGTGTAAATTCGGAGTCTTTACATATCTGAAAACATTTTTTGGGGTTCAAAGTTGTCCTAACTATAAAACTTTTTTTCATAATGAATTATTTTAGATAATATTTATCAATGGTGTTTCATTTTTCCAAAGGTATGATTTTCATATGACTTTGCTTACGCCCCGAGTCTGTGTGCTGTAAAAGATATATATGCCAAATTTCAAGAAGATTGGATAATATTTAGGGGTTGCACATTTTGGTCACTTTCATTTTCAAACTAGTGAAATTTCTAATATTGAAGTGTTTTGTACTAATGGGTTTCAAATGTATTTATTTCATCTTTAGACGGTAATTGAGCAGCTTTAAATAGGGAACCAAAAGAGGAATTTGGCTGCTAGAAAAGGTGCTTAGTGGTGAGTGGTCCTGGCATCCTTGTCCCACCAAGTGGTCCTGGCATCTATATTTTTTGGAAGTTCCGAAATCTGTGGGCTTTACTTGATAAGAAGTGATATACGACAATACTGGGTGAAAAAAGTCCCATTCAAGGCTTTCTAGAAGAAAAATGGGTGAAAATGGTTAACTACCTCCAACATGTCCTAAAAGATGGAAGTCATCCCAGAGAAGACTACAAAGAGTTGTTACAGAGATATTAGAGTTAGTAACTCTCAATCCTGTACCTAGGAGGTTGAAAACGACTTCAATTTCAGAATACCAGGGTCTCTCAATCAAGCAAGGTGGAGGCCAAAGGCAAAATATGCACTTAAAATTGTCCTCTCCACTAAAAGTGTTGAACATTCCTCAACGAGAATTGAAAGGAACGAAATGGGTTCCACATAATGTCAGCTCATATAGGTTCGGTTTTGGCACGAAGCAATTGCAATTCGATAGGCCCCAAAGAATGATTTGTATATAATACAGCTTCCGAGCACTTACCCAGATGTAGTGCTCTCACAATTGCTAAGGGACACTTTTGGTATCAGTAAGAAAGGAACGTAGGATTGGCTTTTTTGGACGAACGTAATACTCAGGCTGATAAGGAAAATATGACAAAATTTGGAAACCAAACCTGCAAAGGAATTGAAACAATTATAGAGTAAAAACCTAGTTTTTGAAGGAAATGACCTGAGCCATTTGGTTAGTAATAAAACAAAGACGTTCTTTGAATTGTTTGGGATCCACGACGTGACAGAATACTGCAGTGATTCTCTATGAAACCATGTGAATACTCTTAAGATGATCAAGGATACCGAAAAAAGAGGAATTGCTCTAATAAAACACTTTAACGAATAGGTCAGGGGCGATCAACAAAAAGAGCTCTTGTTAAAGGTTGTCGAGCATCACAGAAAAGTCATCACCAAGCGAACAAAAGCAGGGATTGCTTTGTTCAAAGTTTATTAATATAACAACATGTTTTGCCTATCCTACTACCTATTAATCTTAGTGTCTAGTTTTAGTATTATTTTAAGTTTGTGATTTCAAGTTTTCCCAATAAAAGTAATTAACATTGAAAAATCGTATTTTTGCCTACTTTTACAAAACTGCTCAAAGTGTGCAACCTCTAAATATTATCCAATATTCTTGAAATTTGGCATATATAACTTTTACATCACTGAGACTCGGGGCGTAAGCAAAGTCTGCAAAAAATTTACATTTTATTTTTTGCCTTACAAAATGAAACACCCTACTGGGTAACTTTGAACCGGGGTAAAAATTCATTTTTTATTGCTTTTATCATTACTATTCCTTAATTTTTGATAGTCATACAATAGTTTAGGATCATTTCTTCCCTTTTATGCCTCTAGTTGCAACAATATTCTTAAAATAAGAGTGTGACATATGAAAATAGAGAAAATGCGGATCAAAGTTACCCTTAATGACTGTATGCTTTTCAAATGTAGAATTTTTATTTTAAGCCAACTTTTTATTTCAAGGAAAATATAATTTGGTAGCTACGTTGCCCTGATATTGTTATAACAGAAATTTTGGTTTAAAATTATGCCACTTTCTTTCTGTTGCTTGTTGTTGTTTTGGGTAGAAAATATAAATTTTAATATAAAAAATTAATTTTAAATCTCCTTTTTCGGTATTTGCTCAATTCATTTCTCAAAATATTGTGTGTATCGGTGCTTACGGATCTTGTTGACAATGAAATTGAATAAAAAGAATAAAACTACACAGACGTTTATAAATTTCAAGCGACTGGGAATAACCAAGTAGTGAGAGAATGCGTTATTTCATAAAAAGTTTTACAGATAAGAACTGATATTTATTTCCCATAGAAAATTCAGATGAACCATCTTCAAAATCTATTTTTGCGCACTACTTTTTTTGTGAAGAATATTAACTATACTCATGTCCAAAATTAAGGTCACAAACATAAAATCTCTGAAAACTGATGAACTGTTCACTGTTTTGCCACGAAATTTGGCACAGAAGTACATTACAATATGAGAAAAAATATAGAAACATAACAATAGGAAAATATTTTAAATGTGAATTAAGATACAGGGTATATGAAAAAGTGTTAAATCATGAATCAGAGATAAAGCATTTATCTCGGGAAAAGTCTGTCTAATATAGAGTGTGACCACCGTGAACAGCTATACAAGCCTCACAACGAGCTCTCATACTGTTTATGAGGGTGTCAATAAGTCTTAGTGGCAACAAAGCCCATTTTTCCAAAAGCGCGTCTTTTAACTCCTGGCGGGTCCTTGGAGTAGGGTTACGCTGTGAAATGTTTCTTTCTAGACCATCCAAAACATGTTCAATAGGATTGAGTTCCGGAGAACTGCAGGGCCAATTCATACGGCGAATATCCTTTTCTTCAAGAAAATCATCAACAATGTGAGCTCTGTGTGACTTCCTATTATCGTCCATAAACATGAAATCTGGCTTTCAGAAACCGGAACAACCTCACATAAGCTTCCAGGACCTCATCCCTAATGCCCGGTGTCCAGTCGTGTATGTCCTTTTCACTGCATCCAACAGAAGAACCCGGTTGTTGTGGAGTCGAAAACATCAGTCTTGGACACAAAAAGAATGGGGGCATGTTCGTTCCAGTAATGAATCGAGATTCACCACGCAGCACTCTGCGTGCACTAAAAGCCGAATCTTCATCTGGAGAGAACGTGGAGCTCGCTATCATTCCTGCTACATAAAAGAAATCTACAAATTTGGTGGCAAAGGAAACCTTGTCTGGGGAGGCATAATGTTGGGCAGCGATACACCGCTGCACGTCTTCGATGCGGATGCTGTCAACGCACATCTCTATAGGGATGAGGTCCATGAAGCCTAAGTAAGGTTGATCCGGGTTGCCGTAGGCTCGGATTTATGTTTAAGGACGATAATGCGAAGACACACAGAGCTCACATTGTTGAGGATTTTCTTGATGAAGATGATATTCGCCGTATGGAATGGCCCTCGAAGTCTCCGGACCTCATTCCTACTAAGCATGCTTGGGATGGTCTAGGAAAAGCCAATTCACAGTGTAACCCCCTCCCAGGACCCGCCAGTATTTAACACTAGAACGGCGGGAATTTTTACTCAAGTTTCAAAAAAATATTTCACATCAGAATTTTTACTTAAAACAATTTAAATTATTTATTTAAGTTATTTTTGTGCAGCTTATATTAATCTTATATTACAAAGAAATTTCTGGTTCAAATCGGCATACATTCATTCAGAACGGGTCAAAATGACCCCTCGCCGCCGTTCTAGTGTTAAATGTCGCGCTTTTGGAAGAATGGGCTTTGTTCCCACAAAGACTTATTGACACCCTCAAAAACAGTATAAGAGCTCGTTGTGAGGCTTGTGTAGCAGTGCACGGTGGTCACACTTCATATTGGACTGACTTTTCCCGAGATAAATGCTTTATCTCTGATTCATGATTTAACACTTTTTCATATACCCTGTATCTTAATTAGCAATTAAAACATTTTCCATATTGTTATGTTGCTATATTCTTTCTCCCATTGTAATATACATCTGTGCCAAATTTCGTGGCAACATAGTGAATAGTTCATCAGTTTTCACAGATTTTAAGTTTGTGACCTTAATTTTGGACATGAGTGTAATTTTAATCTTCTTTGGCAGCGAATTAGCTCTTGTGTTTTCACATAGTCTAATATTTACAGAATGTTTTACATTAAATCAGTTTGAACATAATTGGTTTTTAATCATACTATACTTTGGTTTTTTAAAATTGCTTGATACATGGTAAAAACTAATCGGAAATGAGCATCATATTTAAAAAAAGTTTTTGGATGTTTCATCTTTAAATCTTGAAAATCAATTGGTTTCTGAGGTTTGTAAAAAAATCAATGCTTTTCGGAATTGAGGGCTCGGAAGGGGTTATTGTATATTTCTGCTCGTTTCATTTATACGTGTTTATATCATGTTTTTCTAGGTTAAGAAATATTCGCCTTGTTTCCTAGTGAATGCAGAAAAGTGACCAAAGCCATTCTCTGTAATTCCATATACGTAGCAGTTTCGACCTGGGTTCGAGATGCATACGTCTTAATGAGGTTTTTTTTGGATGACACAGGGGTACGCCTACCCTAAAAGTTTTGTAAATCTAACTAATAAGAAATGGGATCCCTGGCAAAACTAACTTTACATCTAATCGAGATTTTTATGCGGCTTGTTAACATTTAACGGTTGAAAGGGGACATCGCACTTTCATAAAAAGCGCTAATTACACTTCTTTTATTTCCTTGATACCACTTTTTCTTGACAAACTGTTTTTGTATTGTTTAACTGCTGAAGTTTTAAGTTTACATAAGCCAAACTTTTCTGTGCAAAAATATTGAGACAAATAATAGTGATAAGTGACACCGAGAGTGTGTTTGAAAATTTTTTTTAGAAAATGTCCATGCTTATTGTTTTACATGGCATCATTTTCAACATTTTCCAACTTGTATTTTCGCACTTGTATTTCCAACATTTGCAACGTCTCAAAAAGGCATGGAAAAAGAGTTTCAGTAACATTCTGTGCTTCTATAATGTGTCCTTGGGAATTACAATTGCTAAAAACCTCCAAATGTTATTGACGTATGTTAAAACATTTCAGTTTTTTCGGTAGAAAATTTCATTTTCAAAATTTAGAGAACATAGATTCGAAAAAAAGAAACAAATGAAAAGAACTGAAAAATTTTATGGCACAAAAAGGCTATATTTATTTTTAGAGAAATCCATCTCCACTACATCAATATGAATCAATTTCTTACCGGATGTTTGAACTCGGAACTTTCTAATAATCACAGTTATTAAGAACTCACATCTGTGCCATACAGAAAAGAAAACAATATCACGTATCCTCCATGGCTACAAGACAAAGAAGACATTTTAAGAGGTACGTTGTGATACATTGTTAAAAGTTTTTTTTCTAATAATCCTTTCAGTAGTAAAGTGCCAAAATGTTAAAATGATTGACTGACACGGGTATTTGTCAAGAAATTTACATGAAAGTAAGTGAAATTTTTTCTTCGCGTACATTATACAAGGGAAATCTTAATTCCCAAATGCTGGTGCCAATGTACCAATAGGGAATTAAAATTAACCCTTCAAAGGGCTAAAATAAAACTTCGGTAGGAAAACTTTCTAAACTGATAAACAAATACAAACTTGACTGCTTTTACTCAGTTAAGCTCTGATCTAAATAGGTGATATTAAGAGTTTATTATGAAACTTAAAAATTAAACAAGGAAGAAAAGTAATGTGTCAAGTATAGATTATGAAACACTTTCCAACACTTCAACAAAACTTCGTTGTTCAATGAGACAAATAAGATACCTAAACTGGCATTTTGATTCGCACATTTGAAAACCTACTTTCAGCAATTACCGTCTAGTGCCGGAATAATATATGAATTCTTTTGTGTGTCCCTGTATAGAATCGATAGAATTTATGCATTCAGAGTAATATATAAAAAAAAGATCCATAAATTGGAAAACGCATAGCACAACTGAAATTATTATTCGTAGAAAGTACTGAAACCGATCTATTTTGTGCGCCCATCTAATGAACGGTGCATGCTATACACAACCTATTCTATAGTAAGCCTTTTGTAGTGCATCTTAGTTATATAAACCAATTTTAACATATTAGTAATAAAATAACATCATTAAGATGCATCACAAACGAATTATCCCCATAGACCGTAATGGAACAGAATTGTTTTAAGTATTCCCGTAAACGAACTATCGACACTACACACTTCATTTTCAATAACGCATATGCCATGGTAAACCTCAATAACATGTATCAGTTATTGGCAATCCGGGTATGTTGACGCAAGTTAGAGCGCGGACAGACCACAGACACACAATCAGATATCATAAACATTTTTCAAATCTGTAGAAAAATGATGAAAATAATACTTACTGTTATACTTGAAACTTTTTTTAAGTTAAAGTCATTTTTGTTTTCGGGTTAATTTGTTTTGTGCTACCTTTTTAGTGTTTTTTTTTTTTTTTAAACCAACTTTAAACCTTTCAAGGGAAATTAATTGTTGAAATGTTGAATTCACACCAGAAAATTTTAAAATTTAATTTGAAAATAAGGAAATGAAATTATGCAATATTTTTCACCAAAGTTTGAAAAGTAATATTTTATAAAAATTTTCTACTAAAAAAATGAATTAAATTAAAGTAGTATAGGTAACATACAACCACCTTTAAAGGGCTTTAACGAAATTTTATGAAACCAACCTTTTCTACGTATTTCAATGCAAATCTTTACGTGGATGCTAATTATTATTTATCACACCTTTATAATGAGACATACAACAAAAAACAAACGGCTTTTGTTCACGCGATATGTTCATGCGACATGTTTCTAATTCAGTAACTTTTTAAAAAAATACAGGGAACACTGTCTAAGGCGAACTTTGTGTAAGAAAGATTTAAAAGTCTCTTAGAACAATTTCCAATGCCATAAGTCTTTGGCGAAATACTGTCTAAGACGAAAAATCATTTGGTCCCGATTTATTCTGCCTTATACCGAGTTTACCCTATTTGCAGGTCTGAAGTTGAGGAAAGATATCCTATTAGATAAAATACATGTGTAGCTGAAAAAAAAAATAATTGTAAGTACATAGAAAACTTTATTTAATAATTTTCCTAGTGAAAATTAAAATTGTGATTGAAAAAAAAATGGAAAGTTGCCAATTATAGGTATAGTTTGTTAAAATAAAATAAAAACAGATAAATTATTAAAAAACTTTCATAACTTAAAAGTTATATAATTATTGGAGGGAGATGGCATGCCTTTGGACACACTGAATATTATACGGACAAACAGATAAAAATCTGGCTTACACTCCATTTTAACTGTAACACAATTTCGTGTAGGTTCGACACGGAAAGAATAAATTTAGCATGTTATCGGAAGTTGAACATTGAAATATTTATTCAAAATAGCTGTTCTTGTATTTTATAATGAATTCAGGATACGTACGCTTCGCGGACTTTTTACCAGAATTTTTGTAAAGAAATATTTTCCTTATTTAATGAAAAAAATATTCTCACTTTAGATACAGCAACCAGTAGTTTATGAAATTTCTGGTACTAAAGCACGTAAAATTCCCTGAATCCCGTGATGCTTACGAACCCTGGAATTATACATCTATCACACTCATTTCTTCCAAAAGAGTTTAATTCACAAAGAAAATTCCTAGTTCATATCCGTCAACTTAACTGAATTACTTGTGCTAAATAAGTACTTAAATTTTGCTATAATACATAAAAATGTTTCAGTGTGATGGTCAGTAAGAATGTTTCATTTTATATATACCGGGTGTCCCAAAAATGACTGATGGATTTTAAAATTCAATAACTTGCAAATGGTGACAGATATTAAAAAAATTCTTGCAGGAGCGTTATATATGATGTCAGGAGTTTTTTACTGTGATTCTTGATTTTAGTTCGAATTTCAAGCAATTGATGGCGCTGAGAGCAATAGGCGCTCAGTCCAAACACGATTTTTGGCACTTCGGGATCCATTCAATACAATTTAATCTCCTTTTTTTCGCATGGAAAAAGAGAGGCCGAAAAATGGACCCTGGATTGAGCGGTTATTGCTTGCAACGCCATCTATCGATGCTATTTGTAACTAAAATTGAGAATCGCAGCATAAAAACTCCTGACACCTTACATAACACTCCTGCAAGAATTTTTTTAATATTTGTCACCGTTTGTAAGTTATTGAATTTTAAAATCCATCAGTCATTTTTGGGACACCCGGTATAAACGTGCTGAACAAAGTGATAGCAATGGAAACATTGAAAAAGAAAATCGTGGACAAATATCAGTAAATTCTATACTAAAAGGAAAAAAAAAATGTTGGGGAATTTTTCTCTCTTTATACATTTCCAAGATACATCTCACAGTAACTTGGGTATCGGGCAGTGTTGCCAGATAGACAAAAGTGAATTTCCGCAAAATTTCTGAAAATTTCCCCAAATCAGTGTTTTTTTCCGCAAAAGTCCCCAACTCAGTTTTTACTCAAAAAGGGAGTTTTTAAATTTTAAATTTACCACTATAAAAATATTTAAGTAATTTAAGCTCAAACATTTTCCCCAAATCAAGCCTTTTTTTTGAAAAAATTCCCCATTTACAAAAAAAAAAAAAAAAAAAAATTAACGGACTGAATGCACATTTTGTAGCTACATTAAAAGAATGAGAGATATATTTTGCAGTGACAAGTTATTGTACGTTTGTTTTTAGAAGTATTTCTAACAATGTTGGACTATTGTTACATTAGCTCTATAGCTTTAGACAATCTCTTATCAGTAGGGATTTGAATGAATCCGAGATGATACGCTGCTTTAATTTTTTTGTCAAGTACATAATCATAATGCAAAGTATTTTCGCTGTATCAATCGATGTGCTTTTGCATATCATAAAAGAGAAAAATA
The DNA here is from genome assembly GCA_963932465.1 of Maratus speciosus. Taxonomy (NCBI): domain Eukaryota; kingdom Metazoa; phylum Arthropoda; class Arachnida; order Araneae; family Salticidae; genus Maratus; species Maratus speciosus. The sequence continues at coordinate 603,450,955 of OZ010792.1, forward strand.
TCTGCTTTCCACATATTTAAGTTACATTTTTTTTTAAAGTACAGCGAAGGAATTTTTCGTTAAAGTCCTGCATATTTATGTCACGCGCAGGTTTAAGCTTCTTAAGACTTTAGACTCTCATGCATCTGTAATATGTGTAAACTGTAATGTAGAAAACAACGGACACGACCACATCCAACAGAATAATTATGGATATTTCCGATTTCTGGATTGTATTTTCGTTTTTCAAATCAAAATTGAGTTCGAGACTGATCCAGTTTTTCTACAGGATTAAAAGAAATTAAAAATTCCACAAGTTTTTCCCCAAAATTTTTGAGTCCCCAAAAGTTTCCCCACGAACTACTTGTTCCCAAAAAATTCCCCTAGATGTTCAAAATTCCCCAAAATGGGGACAAAATCCCAAATCTGGCAACACTGGTATCGGGTATAGATTAGTGAGAAGAATAATTTTAGAATACTTAATACTTATCTGGTATCGGGTATAGATTAGTGAGAAGAATAGTTTTAGAATACTTATGAAAATACTTTAACTTATAGTGTTTTTGAAATATTTTTTCCGGTTTCAGTATTTTTTTAATTCGACATTTTTTCCACGCGTAATTCGGTATAAAAGAAAAGTACGAATCTTATTTTTTTTTCTTTTACTGATACCATACTAGGAGTGGGGGAGATGGGTAATGGCCATTCCACCTGTTATTTTTACGTTATTTAAAACGGTTTAGAAGGTATTCAAACATGCATTTTTTGACATATAACTGATTAGGTATAATGTTTTGATCCTCTCCCGAATTGCCCCCGTCCCTTGTTTCCGTGCAGCTTGTGTGTTCTAGCCAATTTTAAGTGGTGTATGTTCATTTTCTTAACTTAAAAAAAATCCTATTAATTCGATTATTTTAAGAGCACGCTAAAGAGTTTTCTGCATATTTTGTTTTGTTTTCTTTTGTTTTCTTTTTTGTTGTCGTTGTTAGGGGGTTTTGTTCTGGCGGTAATTAGAATTAGTCATATCAAAGTGTTTTCTTTACTCATAATTTCAAAATTTTAATGTCAACTATGTATAAAGAATAATTTCTCATGCTTTGTACAGCTGTTTAAACTATATAAAGAACCAATAAATATAAGCTATGTTTTTAAATATTATTAAAAATATAATGATTATTGAAGGCAAAATATTTAAATTTAGTAAAATACAGCTCAAATTTGTTTCGTCTTATATATATTTTAATTTTATCACTGTTAATGTCAGAATGGAGAAAATTATTTAAACAAGTAATTCAGTTTATTTATGAAAATTAGAAGAAAGAAAAAAATACATAAGATACAAAAAAGATTATTGACAATTATTATATTTCTCTGGCCCACTGTGCATTTCTTCTCAATATTTTGTTACAAAACTTTATCACCAATTAGTTATATTGGGTTTGGCCTGATCGTAAAGCGGACAATGGCTATTCCTTCAGCTACGTTCAGTTTATGTTCAGTTTATCTATGATATCTCGAAAGGTTTAGACTATGTGCACCCATTTGAGAACACATTTTTACAATATATTTTACTTATGACTGATTTTTAAGTGTCTGTTCATTTTTTCTATGCAGCTAGAATGTGTTTTAGCTATTTTTAAGTGTCGTATACTCACTCTCTTCATATATATATTTTTTTTATATTAACTCGATCATTTTCATGTGACAATCTCTTCCATGTGGTAATCTCTTCCTCAGGACTTCTTACTACCTAATTATAAATTTGTCACCGGAAAATATAATTTAGTTTCTAAGTTACACTGTTAGGTAGATTTCGCAAGAAATACTACCTATTGCAGTCGTTACCATGGTGCGACTTTTGAAAAATTCCTTCGTAACTTTTCATTACATGACCCCAGGAACCCAAAACCACCCCCACTTAAAAAGTTTATATATATATATATATGTATGTATGTACTAAATTTTGTCCGCACGATAAAAGTCGCAATTATGCACGGAACGTCTTCAAACTCGCCAACAACTTTAAGATGGCTATTTTCTCGGCGGGGATTGAAAATGAGCAAAATCGGTTCAAGGGAATGGGAATGGGGAAGGTTTAAAATTTCGAATACCGTCTTAACATGATTCTGATAAAACCAGCTTTTACACAACAATGGCAGGAAAAAATAAATATTTTTCGTTATAGCTGTTGCCAACAATTAAAAAAAAGCAATAAAATTCTCACCACAACAATTGTTTTTCTAATGCAATGTTTTCACGTGAAAAATTAAATTAGATAAACAGTTTGACGAATTGAAAACAAATTGAATATTACGTCATAAGTTTTCTAGAGCAAGATTTCTGCATGAAAATTCAAAATGAAATAAATAGTTTGACGAATTGAAAACAAATTGAATATTACGTCATAAGTTTTCTAGAGCAAGATTTCTGCATGAAAATTCAAAATGAAATAAATAGTTTGACGAATTAAAAAAACAACAAAATATTGCGTCATATTGAAAATGTAATGGACCACAGCAGGTGAATATGTAACGTCATTGAGTTTGAAGAAACGTATTAAAACATGATAAAAACCCGAGTATGGAAATATTAACATATTTTAACACTTTGAGGTTCTCTGAATTTATTTAGCCATTTTTAAACCTGTTCCATATACATGCGTGTGTGTATATTAGAATTTTCACAAAATGTTTAGCTCCCTAGAGCTCATTCTTAGCGAAGGAACTGGGTTTATCTTTAATCTTGATTTAAGTTTTGTTGGTGAATTTAGTACTTAACTTCGAAATCTACCTCCGCCTGTAGGCCCGAGCCGGCAGGGATTTTTTTTTAAATGTTCGCTTATTATTACGTGTGTAAAGTCGCCGATCATTAGTTGCACCTAAAACTGTTCTGAACAGTAAAACACTTGCTAGCTACACTAAACTTCTTTTCCATGACTCATGTATTCTCCTAATTATCCTCTACTCTTATCCGGTCTGCGGTTTTACTTGTAAAAGTTCAGTGGGTAATTTAAAGGTTGCCAGTTTGGCCTGGTCTCCATTTCTATTTAAAAAATCCGAATTCGTGCTAGAAATTAAAAATAGTACTTTTTGCTTTAATTAATTTTTAAAAAAATGTGATTACATAAAGTAAAGATTCTTCTTTCCACATTTCCGGTATGAATTTGAAATTTCGAAATAAAAATGGAGGCCAAACTGGCAACCCTGGGTAACCTTAGCCGTCTTTATAATAAAAACCTTAGAACTGTTTGTAAAGCATCCCTTTACTCCCGTAACTCTACAATTCATAGAGATCTCAACACCAGCTTAAGAAAACGTTATTATTTACGTTTCTAAAAAGTTCTATGAAAAGTTGCCAGACTACGGCACCTTCGATCCCATGCACCGTAAACGTCCAAAGAACTACTCCATGATTGTGGATTTCCAGTTAACTTGTGTCGACCACACCTGCATTTCTCTTCTCTTTTCTTTTTGCCTTATTATTAAATAAAATTAATTTTTTAATGCTCTGAAAGGTGTCTTTGTTTTTTATCCTGTGGCTTTCGCCACCTCTTTAATGCTTAGACTGCCCCGCCTTGGCTAGTGTTTATTCCTGAACTAGTGCTTTTATTTTTTCATTTTTATTTTATTTTACCAATTTTTCTTTCGCATTTCCCCAGTATTTTACATAACTACAGCTATACTCTCCTTACCGTATCATAATTTAACCATTTTATTAGTGACGTATATAGGTAGCATTACTTTTCTCCATTAACTTAATTTACATAATTTTTTAATGATCCTCTTTTTTCTTCTTTTTCTATTTTAAACTTCTTAAAATTAAATTTAACCTTATATGCAGTTCTAAAACTACAGTTTTACTTTTACCCAATAGCTGATATGACAGCAAGACATTTCATCCATAGACTGGTCGTGAAGTTGGCTACAGCTAGGAAACCTCTCAATGCTGCTTCACTGTTCAGCACTATTTTTTGGGGGAGGAAGGGGGGGGAGAGAGACGAGGAGCGTAACTATCATATCTTTGTGTTTTTCTTTACTCACACTTACAACATTTTAATGTCAACTATAAATAATCAGTAAATTCTCATGCTTTTTATAGCGGTTTTAAATACCAAAGACGAAACCTATGAAATTAGTTCAGTATAGCGCAAAGAGATTTCTTCTTGTATATCTTCTGATTTTAGATGCTGTAATGATTATAAGGATACAGAAAATAATTTTAAACAATAAATAAGTAATTTACCACATTAGAAAAAAAAGAGAAAAATACAGATTACACAAGGAATTCTTTTGTTGTCAGTAACTATATTTTCGTATTTACTATATACTTGCAAATTGATGTTGCACATGCTTTTGAAATTTTTTTTTTATGAAATATTACATTTATAATTTGAAATTAAGATTTTCTGATGCTTTAAAACTCTCTTGCTTATTTTTCTAGTTAAAATTTTAAAGTTTACATCAAGTATATTATAATTCTAAATTAAGATGTAACTAAAGGCAGAAAGACTTTTAAAGATCATGAAAAAATTAAAACGGCATCTACAATTGTTTATTTAAAATCATTCGACAGTTAAAATAACTCGAAATTAATCATTCAATAATCAGAATCATTCCATTATGACACTCTTTACATCACTATAAAAAGTGGTATGTAAAACAAGACGGAAATTGTACGAGAAACGTGAAAAATGAGGTATGTTCATATTATAATTAGTTTTATAAATATTCACATCTTGAGGCAATAGCTGTTGCAGTCTTATGCAAAAATGCATGAATACACGATATATTAATTTCAGTAACGCGGAAATAGTATTACTCCAACTTATAGAGGACGTCATCACCATGACAATCTAGAATCATTACCTATCACGGGATATCACTGAATTAATGACGTAGGATAGGATTTAATAGAATGAAGAAAACTTTTATTAGTATCTTTTTAAGTTTTGATTCAATTTTCATAAAACATGAAATGACTCGACAAAATTCTGCAACGATTCTATATATTAAATATCAAACCACTCGGTTGGCAAAACTGCATACTTATTAAGTGTCCTATCTTAAATGGGAGAGGTAACCGCAAGATTAAAGAGGAGGTCGCATCCATAAAGTTCACGTGCCACGTAGCGGATGGGATTGAACTAGAGGTTACAGGCCAACTGTCTTCTTACTTCACACCACTAATATTGTCAAGTTTTTTTCACTTTGATTAACAGCTGAAAAGACTCTGGCTAGATGAGGCGAAGAACACTTCGTGGTGGCAAGTGCATCTGGACCGCGCCACCTTCTCACTACTCCATTTTTTTGCAATAAATCTGGTAAACAACATTCATAATCCGTGAGTGACTAAAGATTTAGAAAATATACGCAGATGGTAGATATTCTGCCATATATGACGCCACACTAAAAGCCCGCCTATGTGGATTATCAACATCGTCCACAAGTTGGCGCAGCTGTGTCAATTTACGCCCGATTCCAGCATTAAGTTTGTATGCTTAATATATATGCAGTTTTGTTGGGTAGTTTTTGCGCTGTTATATGCGGACCAGATGACGAATAGAGGTGCTACGTATTTATTAGGGATGGGCATTATTTAGCGTATTAGGGTAAAAAAAAAACACAAATACTATGCTGGAACCTAATATTCCATTAATATGTTACGGAAAATTCCCTGTTAATTAAATAACATATGGTTTTAAATGGCAGCGTCTTTATTCATTTCAATATTTCAATATCTTATAAAATCAGAATAATATCATGAAAACTGCGATGATTTTGAGTACTTTTACAGGTTCATTATTGTTTAGTGATAACTTTTGTACTAAAAAATTCTCTTGTACTATGTTTGAAATGTAAATTACTTTATTTACTAGTTTAAAACTGCATTTGTATTACGAAATTTAAGGTAGCTTTGATCCGCATTTTCTCTCTTTTCAGACGCCTATTTTAAGAATATTGTTGAAACTAGTCACTAGTTGTAACAGTATTCTATAAATATATCATTATCTATAAATATATTATCTATAAATATAAAATCGATTCTATAAATATATCTATTAAATATATCAGAAAAGTAAGGAAAAATAATGATATAAACAATAAATATGTATTTTTATCCTGGTTCAAAGTTATCCTGCTATGTAGGGTAACTTTGTACCGTCTTATAAATATCATATAAAATAACACATTATATAAAAAAAAAATTATTATAGTTAGGACAACTTTGAGGGGAAAAAAGGTTTTTTTCAGATATTTAAGGACTCCTAATTACATTTCCCAAAATCACAAGATTTGTATAATTTATGATATTACAATGAATATTATACATAAGAAGAGTGGATTTAGACAACTAGAATATTTTGCACAAAAAAACTGTTTATTGTTCATATAAAACATAAAAATGCAGTGAAAAACAACTTTCAATGTTTTAACTTAATAACATATCCATAGTTACAGTAGTACATGCTAGTATTAGTATTAATCAAACAAGAATAAAAAATATCGAATGCAGTGTTGCTAGTTTGGCCTCCATTCTTATTCAGAAATTTAGTGTCCACACCAGAAATAAAGATTAGTATTTTATGCTTTATTTAATAAGAGATATTTAATGAACACAGAAAGTAAAAATTCTTCTTTGGAATTTTCCGGTATGAATTTAAAATGTAGAATTAAAATTGGAGACCAAACTGGCATCCCAGTTGAATGTATGGGATATCAAATTTGAGTAGCTCATCTCCAAATAACGTCTTTAAATGAATTTTATGTATTTTACGCATATTTTTGAAAATATTTACATGTTATATTCAATGCACATCTTCGGTATTCAAATAAAATATACGTGCACATATGGGGGGATATTTGACATGAAAATGGTATTTTCGTATAACCATAAGGTATGATTTTTATTTTTGTAATTTTTTAATCATTATTTCACATAGTTTTTATGAACAGAAAATTATACAGTATTTATCAGTAAACAATAAACCTATGCCTAACTTTGAGCCGGCTCAAAGTTATACTGAAAATAAGGTAAAATGGTAGTGCCTTCTAATTTTACATTTTACTGACTATTAGGAAATACATAATTGCAAAATAATAACACATCTATGACATTTAGATAATAATATGTCTGATAAATGAGTATATTGTTACTTACTATAAAAATTTAATTGGATTACAACAACTTCAAAATAGCATTCAAAAGTAACTTGAAAACAGTACTTCACAATAATAGTTGGATGATGCAATTAATTGCGCGTGATGTTGCCAGTTTATGTTCTAAAATAAGGAGTAGAAAGTGCAGCTTATAGCATTGTCAACAGAGTGTAGCACTGGAGTTTATTCAGCCTTTTGAAGTCAAACATGTTGAAAATTAGGACGTGGTGCAAAGTTATACCCCATCGATCAAAGTGACCACGAATGACTGTACTTCTATGTGATTTATGTTTTTTTATGAAAAAAAATGTATTTTTTGAGTCGAAATACTTTATTTAGTACAGGTTAAATGATGAGTTTTTATTTAATGTTAAAAAAGTAATTTAGTTACTAAAGTTAAAATTTTGGGTTTACTGAAATTAAAAAAAAAAATCAGTACAATCAATCAGGGTAACTTGATCCGCATTTTCTCTATTTTCCTATGCCACACTCTTATTTGAAGAATGTTGTCGCAACTAGGGGCATAAAAGAGAAGAAATGATCCTAAATTATTGTTTGACTATAAAAAATTGAGGAATAATAAGGATAAAAGGAATAAAAAATGGACTTTTAGCCTGGTTCAAAGTTACTCAGCCATTTAGGGTAACTTTGCACCATATAATAAATTTTTATATAAAATAATTCATTATAAAAAAGTATTGTAGTCAGGACAACTTTAAACCCAGAGAAAATGCTTTCAGATATGTAAAGACTCCGAATTTACATTTCCCAACATCACAAGATTTCTATAATTTATGACATTACAAAAAATATCAAACATAAGAAAAGTTTAAGAAGAGAACCATGAACATAGTAATACGTACAAGTACTAGTATTATTCAAACAAGAATAAAAAACGTCGAACGTATGAAATGTCAAATTTGAGTAGCTCCGCCCCTAATCACGCCTCTAAATGAATTTTATGTATTTTACACATATTTGTGAAAATATTTACATGTTATATCTAATGCACACTTTCGGCATTTATATAAAATATACGTGCATATATGGAAAATTTTCGACAGTAGCACCTATAATCAGTAAAGTATAAGCATCAGTGTAACTTTGAGCCGGCTCAAAGTTACCCTGAAAATGAGGTAAAATGCTAGTGCCTTCTTATTTCACATTTTATTAACTATTAATAAATAAATGATCACAAAATATTAACATATTTACAACATTTAGATAATAATATGTCTGATAAATGAGTATACTGTTACTTACTATGAAAATTTAATTGGATTACAACAACTTCAAAACAGCATTCAAAATTACCTTGAAAACAGTACTTCACAAAAATAGTTAGATGATGCATTTAATTGTGTATAACGTTGCTAATTTATTTTCTAAAATAAAGAGTAGAAATCCCAGTTTAGAACCTTGCCAACAGAGCACAGTTCTGGAGCTTATTTAGTCTTTTAGGGTCAATAATATTGAAAAATAGGAGGTGGTGCAAAGTTACACCCCGTGGTTCAAAGTTATCCTGATTGACTGTAATTTATCTATTATTGTGAGAAAAATTCATAGAAGAATTTTTGTAGAGGTTTGGAAAAAGATTGTATATTACAGGAGACACAGAAATTATTGATCCGGAATTATCTCCTATTTACGGTTTAAAAAACATTTACAAACCTCTCTCTTTTAGTTTTTCCCTTTTTCACACTTACCAACAAAGTTGAAAAGTGTTTATGCTTTCGGTTTGTCTGTCCGTCAGTATGTCTGTGCACGCCCTATCTCCAGTATATGTACTCGGATATCCATGCAATTTATAAACCTTTTTTAGGGTCATCAAGACATGTTTGGTATACTATATGAATTATGTGGGATTAATAGTTCATTGACAGGGGCTCTCAAAAGAATTCCGTTGCATTATAGTCAATAGAGAAAAATCATTTGCAGTGTATTTTAATGGCATTACGCTATTATATTTATTGAAATTGATATAAATCACTTAATTTCACTACAAGATATTTACTATACAACAGGGAAATACAATTTATACAGCTCTAATCAAAGAATTCGGATAATTTCCCGATTGTAGACGGGAACAGCTGAAATTGAGTTTTCAAATGTATTATGCGTTTCCATAGGGTTGAATGATACATGATATTTTAACTTTTTAAACAGTGCAGTTTTGTATCATTATTCTGAATGAAAGTGTTTGATAATCTATGCTTGACGCATGATTTTTTTTCTGTCTTGTTTTTCTTTTGAGCGTGGGTAATTACCAAACGTGGTAAACTGCTTATTTCTTGCCAACATGCGTAGTAGCCATTAAAATCGCCACTTTTTTTCAATATATTATTTTTCGATGATTTTGAGATTTTTTATAAAAACTTTTAATAAAACAGATGCTATTTACGGTTTAAAAAGTATTTAAGGGGAGACATGAGAAAATTTATTTATTTACTCTTAAACAATTTATTGAACCTTCCTGAATCTATTGTTTTGCCCAGTATTTTTCTGACCATTAGAAATAATTGTAAAAATTCAAGGGAAGACAAGACTTTGATGCCACGCCCATTCACATTAAGGGAACACACGACTGCGACGCCACCCCACTCACATGAATTTTACTATAACATTTTAGACTCATTTACTATCATTAACTAAATTTTATCAAAACATTTATACATACTTTCATTCATGTGTTTGATAAAACCGTGCAAGAACTTCACACGAGTAAGAAGACTCTATGTTTTTTAGCTCTCCAAAAAATTGTACTTTTCAGCTAAAAAATTTGCGGTAGAGTATAAATAAAATCATAAAATATGGCTGACAGTTTTAATACATTTTAATTAGTTTCAGAAAATATCATTTCTGGAAATAGAAACATTCCGAAAAATTGCCATTGTACTAAAATAAAAAGGTTCAGTCGCAGAAAAGATACTATCTGCCATAAAACTTGAGCATAATCCAGTGGATGGGGCTTCCAAATTTCATCAAAATCGGTCGGGTAGTTTCCGAGGAAACGTGTCTTAAAGCTTGCATATTTCCCATACGATTGCACCCAGTCTTGTCTATCATAGCTGCTAACTTTTACGCTTCCTTCATCTTACTAAAATTTTATAGAAAATATTGACTTACCTAAGATATCTCATAATTAATGAAAGCGAAAATCTCTATTAAATATTAGTGGTAACATAAAAGGGTAAAAATTGGCAGCTGTGTGTCTTCCCTTAACGAACGCCTCTTTTTATGTTTTAACTTTTTTTAAAATGGGTAATTGCCAGAAGTGATAAACTGCTTATTTCTTGCGTAGTAGCCGAATAAATTGTCACTTTTTTCAATACTAGGGGGACTCCGCCCCGCTGCTCGTTACGCTCACCGACTCCCCACGTAATCGATTCGCGATTCCATTCGGTATCGCGAAGCAATCCCTATTTTCTAGCCAACCCCAAAGGTAATTGTTTCGCGTTTCCATTCTCGGTCGGTTCGCGATCCCTTATTTTCTATGCATTCAATAATTTGTAGTTACGGTAAATAATCTTATCATATAAATCTCCTCTCCTCTGAAATTTTCACTTCGCCGCCTTCTCTACGCCAATATATATGTGTAAAATTATATATATAGTGCTACGAATATTGTAAAAAGTTAGTGTTTGTGTTTATAATGTAAATAGTTCAATTAAAATCTAATCATAAGTAATATTAGTTTTTGTTGCATTGAAATATCTCAATTTGTTAATTTTCTGCAAGCAAGTAAAACCTATTGGGTTTCAATGGGAGTCTATGGAAAATTGGCTAAATACTGGAAATAGCGCCAAGTTGGCGTCACTTGTGACGACTAATTTGGTCGCCAAATTTGGCGGCGTTTGAGAGGCAGAGGTGCCCCCCCCACTTGGTAACCCACCTTATAGCGTCAGAAAGCATTTTTTTTTTTTTTACATTTTTTTATATATAGAAGGATTTTCTTTTTCGGTAATTATGCGAATTTTTTATAAAACATTTTAATAAGACAGAAATTTCCCCAATTATCAAATGACGGACACTCTTTGGTTAAATTCTTCTGGGGTAAAGGTTGCAATACATTTTGTTATAAAGGCTGTTTTAATACATATTAACCACAATTATATTTGAATGACTTAATTTTAATAATTTGCTATATTATGTTTTCTTAAATAGACATAATATTTTGTTATACTGAAGCAGAGGGCGTAGACGCGATATTGTTTTGGTATCATTATTTTTAAATAGTGATATTCACATTTTTTAATCTCAAAGATCTGCGATTAAATAAGATTAAATAATGAACAATAGTATGCAGCCGAAATCTCTTAGATTCAAACTGTTTTTTTAGTTACCACTTTTTCCGCATCTTCTGTGTATTGATTCTCAAAATTCTGCACCTCTATGCACTCTATAAACTACCCAACACACTGTAATAAAAATTGCTTATAATTATAATGAATGCATCATAACTATGCATTGGTTCAACCCTTTATTGCATAGTGATGTAAATTTCCATCACCTTTTTATTTAATTTTTAATACATAAATTAAGTTCTTACAACCATTATATTTATATAGAAATATTAATCCTGTAATAATTACAAAAGTATGCTACTAAATAAACTTAAAAATCTATCTTAAGATTTCTGGTGTCTAGTCCTTAATATAAAATAAAAAACACAATTCTAAAAGAATAATTCATGCAATTAAGGGTTAATAACGTGTCTGCAGCATTGACATTTAGGTACACATTATTAAGAAAAAATTATTCTTGTCATTCTTGTTTGTTCCACATAAGATAATTACATAAGGCAATTTGCGCAAAAATAGATCTTTTACCAAAAAGCAACATTAAAACAATTAAGCGAGTACCGGAAAAGTAAATAAAAATCTTTTGTACATTAAAATATTTTTGGCACAGTTTTATGTCATCCTATTTTTTTACAGTTGTTCACGTAATCACGTTGTTCTCAATGGCAGCATGTAAATGTTATACAGACATACATGCAATAATTACAATAAACCAACCGGAGTGAAAAATTAGCCAGAGCCAGGAATCGAACCCGGCACCACTGTATAGAAGACTGCTGCTCTAACCACTGAGCTACTCCGGCCGATGCCTGAGTCTGTAATTTCTCACTAATGTGTATTTTATTATAATACAGGAAAGTTTAACCCTTTTCGGCACAGACAAAATTTGTTATAAAATGATGACATCAGCGACTGACACCGGAATTTACATACGACTTTTTTTTTAATTAAAAATTTGTTACTTTATACTTTCATTGTTAATGCAAAATTTCATTAAAATATTCTTGGTGCCCATAGTTAGTTTGAAATTAAAATTAGGTATCCCGACGCGGGCACACTGCTTCGGAAAGGGTTAAGAAGCGAATATTTTGCGTTCTACCGACGCAATTGTCGCACGCGTGATATTTGCTGCCAAATGAATGGCTTTAAAATATTTAACGTTGTGGGAGTGAAAGTAAATTAATTAGAATTTTAAAATTACATAATTTCCGGAATTATTTTAACTCAGTAATTTTTAAACGATTAAAAATTCAAGTATCGCTGAAGACATGTTTTACTTTCTTAACTACAAGAGATTTGGGGAAGATTCCCAACTGAATAATATGAAAAAAGGAACTCCTGGAAGAAACTTTAATGATTTGAGAAGATTTTAAGTACACATTTTTTTAACCCTTTGCACTCGAGGGTTCCGCTGCGGAGACATAATATTTCTTTGCGAAATTTGTTTTCGGCACCAGTAATAAAGGAAAATAAAACGTACCTTATTGAATTAGAACATTTTTGAAATTGTGTACTTGAACGAAACTTCCTTTAAAAAAGTGGTGCCGATCGAATAAAATTTGTGTAAGAGACGCCGAGCACAAAAGGTTAATTATTAAAATGAATATCGTCTTTTTAAAGACGGAGTCTAATTTTCGTTACCGTTTTACCCCTCTAACTTTTTATTTTCTATTAAATTTTTACTAATAATGAATTTGCATAGTACATAGAACATTTAAATAAGAAATAATAACAATGTAGCATTTTAAGTACAACATTTTGGTATAACATTGTCTTAAAGGGCTCTTAAGAAAGGGACGGTATGAAAAAAGGGGACGATAAGGGAAAAAAAGGACGGTAAGGAAAAAAAGTACGGGAAGGAAAATTACCACCTTTTTTAGGCAAATCATATTAAGACAAAATGATAGCCACAATGTTCATCGATTTTTAGCAAAAATTATTCATAGAGGATTAAATTTTAAAAAAAATTACCTCGAAAAGTGCAGGAATAAAGCTTGGGGACGGTATGACTCCCCATAAAGCCACGATGCTTAACATTGATATTTAAATGCTGATTTAAATTCTGCAATAAATTTCCTGTCAAATAATTTTACCCATTCTTTCTCTAGCATGAGAAAAAAATTGAAAAAAAATTCTGTGGTTGCTTCTGAAGTGATTTTCTGTATAATTTTAGCAAGAGGGACGGTAAGGAATCTAAAAACCATGAGCAGAGTTTAAAAAAATAATAACAACCGTAAAAATGTGAGCAGGTTATTTTTTTGCTATACATTTATATAAAACAATAGTCGGAAAAAGCTTTTGAAAAAATTACATCGAATTAATTTATTGAAACAATTTTATACAGACAGCTCCAACCTTAAAAATCAGCATCAGGGACACAGGACGGTATAGGAATTTCGTGGTATATTTGGACCTCCAACATCGTTCAAACTTATTTATCTCGTTAACCCCTGAACCTACGATTTACATCTCAACAGCTCCACGGTTTGGCAAATCCATAGCTACCACTAAAATTTAATAGAGATTTTCGCCTTGTTTAATCTTGGAATTTCGACGTCTAAATTAAACTATATTTACTGTGAAATTTTAGTGGTAAGAAGAATTTACATTTGGCTCGATCATCGTACGCGGGCTGTGCCCGTCATTGTAGGTCAAGGGGTTAATATTGTTATGCAGCCATGAAATGGGAATTTTCCAGTATAAGAAAAAAAAAAGAATATGTGCTAAAAACAGGACTTAAATGTCAAAAGATTGTGAGAATGCCTCGTACGTTGTAATAACATCCAGGGACGAAATGGCTGGTTGAAAAAATTGAAATAAACGCTACCTATTAATTATGTATTTTCTAATCCATAACGTATTTCTTTTACACACTGAACTCAATACACTTCTTCATTAATTTCTTTAAAATATCCCTAGGTTTAGATGAATCCAAAAACAGTTATTTTTTGTAAGTTAAACTTTCAAGAAATGACGTTTTAATAATAAACACGAACACGAATTTTAGGAAAAAATTTCTGTTTTATTCCAAAGAAAAACCGGCTAAACAAACGATCCTACAAACTGCTAAAATTTTTACATAGCCTATATCTTCCCGTATACTGAATTAAAAATACTTTTTTATATATAAAAGTAGGAAGGGGGTAAGCGGATGTTATCTAAAGAATAACTTGACATTTCATATTTTTTTGCAGCCGATAAACATGTTGAGATCTCTGTTATTACACATAAACGAAATTGCGCTTTTTATTCAACGGAAATCGAAAAAACGAAAAGCAAAATGTACAGTCGATATTTCTTAAACGTTCAATCTATCCGTCATTAGTCATCCATACTGGAAGATGTTATGTTATCCTCCACTAATTCCATGTTATTTGGGGATTTATAGCTACCATTTTCGAAACGTGCAGTAATAAATACAGAATGGAAATGTCTAAATACTTCGTTATGACCAGGATATTGATTTCCGCAATCAAATACCTTTTTTTCCTAAAAGGTAAATAACATTACATTATCTTACTTGAGAATTTATAAATAATACGTTATTCCTTGGTATTGCTCAAAAGAAAGTGAGTATTAAAGATGTGTATGAGAGTGGAAGAGGTGTTAAGTCTCATTTATACTGAAATGCAGAATAATAAAATACATTTCCTGATTATCCTCGTTCAAAGCTTACACTAGTAATCCGAAAACACTCCCAACTTAATTTTAAACCAGTCACAGCGTTCTTTTAAAATTAGTCTTTTGTATTTTAATATCTTTAACACTAGAACGGCGGCGAGGGGTCATTTTGACCCTTGCCGAATGAAAACATTTCGATTCGAACCAGAATTTTTTTTATAAAATAAGATTGATATACACTGCACAAAAATAACTTAAATAAATAAGTTAAATAGTTCTAAATAAAAATTCTGATGTGAAATATTTTTCTAAAACTTGAGCAAAATTTCCCGCCGTTCTAGTGTTAAATGATTTTTTTATATATAGGGTATCTATCGAACTACATCTATCGAAAAGTATTCGTGGGACGTCACTATCGCAGAATAATACACAAACCCAGCAAAAAGCGATGCCGTAAACTCGGCAAAATAATCAGTTGTCTAATGGTTCACATGCCTTCCCATTGTTTAACATTATTATGATACTTAAAATTAAATATAATTTATAATAGTTCCATGTTTTATCAGAAATCAATCATTTATATTTAAAAAAAGCACTTATTTTAATTACAATTTTTTTTTCAGTTGTTATGAGAAAATATTAACAAAATGATATACTGATCTACAATTTTTTTACTATTTTCCCTTTACTTTCTACTGAAATGGAGTAGTACTTCAGTTGCCGCCATAACAGAAGTTACATTAAAAACTACAACGAAGCAATATCTCAAAAATAAGTTGAGATGCAGTTTTTAAACAAATTGCAGTTATAAAGTACATTTTTACTTGTACGAAGATGCAAAAATTGAAAATGTGTGACGATTAGAAGATCAAAAAAATCTAGCAAAGATTATCAGTATTGAACCTTACAATGATACATCTACTTTCGTTTTACGGCTTGCTTATGTAACGTAACGTTATTTTTTAGGGACGACAATTTAATTGTTACCTGAAAGAGATATCATATCTGTAGCTAAAAAAACAAACAAAAAAAGTAACACAGTCAATTATTATGACACAATTTTATTTCTCATTATAAGAGAAACAGCCAAATATCGAAATTCATCTCAGCGCTGCGAAAAATTCTAGTTATGACTTAAGAAACTTTGCGAGATTATGAAACGATAGTGTGGTTATGATTAAATAATAATAAAACAAATATTCGAGTTTAAATAGTGAGTCAAAAAATTTGGAACGGTTTGTAATTAAAATCCTTTGAACGGTCAGTTTAGAAAGAAATGGGGCTTTAATACGTTCGTCATTATTTACAAGTCTTTCTCATACAGTTCATTTGCCGACGTCTTCATAAAAAAATTAAACGTTTACTGCAATGACATGTTGGATTTCATGTTTGCAGTTTAAATTGAGATTTATTTTATTGTATAATAATTATTTTTACTTTTACTTTAAGTACTGATACATAAAATACTGATTCTAATTATACTGGTATATTTAGTACTGATATAATAAAATAATTAGTGAAAGTCTGTAATTTTGAAATTTTTTAACCCTTTCAGGGGCAAATGAGTTCCATTGCTAAAGTGTTGAAATTAAAGAGTGGCACAGGAATTTGAAAACTAATTTATTTATTGTCGTGTAGAAATCTACACAACAAGGCAATATTTAACTAATTAAATATTTTTCGCACGATCCAATAACATTTAAAAATAATTGCATTCTCGGAAAATAATTCTTTAGTAATTAATTTATACAATAAATTAAAATAACATAAAAAATACTCCAAAATTAAAGTATATTAAAATGAATAATTATATAATGCGTAAGAAAAATAAAAATATATATGTTGTTTGGTATTGGTATGTTTAGAAAAAATAAGGAATATGAATTGTGAATTTATTTTGTATTAATATTGAAAATTAAAAATTTCAAATTGTAAATATTTATATGTGCAAAAACAGTGTAATAAAATAAAACTCCCCAAATAAGACCAGACAGAAAATAGGAAATTACAGATAAAGAGAACAGTACTAACGCCAGACTTGGACAGAAAATGTATAGCGAAAGAATAGAAAATTTACGATGTTGAAACCATAAATTTTCTATCAATAAGATGGTTTTACAACACTCGACGTGGGTGGTGATTCCCATGAGAAACCTGATGCAAGGGGCACAAATTAAGTTAACGCTATGCAGTGAAAAATAAATTGGCACGCCCAGAGATGGGGATGTTTAGAGTACCAATAAGGGACCAGGAGTAGCCTCCAATCAGAATGACAGCTCTGGGTTAATTTAAACCTCCCAAAAAAATAATTGGATCTTGGAAGATGGAATGAGAGAAGATTATTAAGTCTTGTGTCTCGTCCTCAAGAGGTTCTATAATTTTTAAGATGTGACTCCCTCTAAGACGATCCAGATACTTCAAAACTTTACATCAAGTTCCTTTGCAGCAAATTTTAAGGACAATACAAAAATTAGCGATTGAAATGAATGCTGAAAGCAGATAAGTCTCTGTCACAAAAAAATGATTGATGCAGAAAAAAAAGGAAATGATGATGAAAATTAATGCTGAGAGTAGACCTGTCCTTGTCATGATCTATTGACGAAGATCGCTGAGAGCAGACAAGTCTTTGAAAATAAATTGATGCAGAATTTTACAGAAGAATTCGCCTGATGTGGAGATATAAGCTAAGTGGATAGTAGAGAGATGTATGAAGTGTCTGCAGATTTTGCCAATGAAAGAGTACATTCTGGAGTTGGAGCTCGGATAATTTTCATGCGTCATAGAGTGCTTAAAGGAAGCGAAATTGGTTGGTGAAAGATCCCCATGAACTCTACATATATAAAAGAAAAAAAAAACTTTATGCCCAGATGAACTTATTTGTGTTTGTTTAGGATTCCATGAACTATGAGTGACCAGTATAATTTGGATGATTACAGAAAAGATCGAAGTCTATTTGGGTGAGAAATTCCTTATATTTATTTCAATATATACTCGTGGCTATTGTTTTCATGTTTTCTTATAATGTGTACATTTAATATTAAGCAACTAATTTTCTAAATTTTCACTAAAGTACATAATCTTATGTCATTGAATATTATGATTGTTTATGATAAAGATTTTAATGATAACGGGAATTATCTTTCCATAAATAAAATTTTGATTAAAATTTTGGCAAAAGCCCCATCATCGGATCGTGCTGTGAACAAAAGGGGGAAGCATAAGAGAACATAAATTAATTAAAAAAAATAAGTAACAAAATATAATTTTAATGAAAGTTTTGCTGTTCTAATGAGAATGGAACTATGTTATATTCTGATAAAATAATAGATAATTTGAATCTTAATTTGAAAAGATTATTGTGACATAACAAATCATATTTGAGTTATGAATTTTATATAAATGAAAATAAAGTTTGTTTATGTATGTATACTCATATGTCTTTCCTTTGAACTCCTTCCTTGTTCCCTTTTAGATAATATTCATAATTTATGGTATCTAAAGAACTAATATTTTGAAATTATTAGAATTGGACGTTTCTCTATGCAACCTACAAGTTCGATATTTCCATTTCAACGTTAAATAAGGCGTCCTTGAGTTATTGTCAAAATTAATTTTATTCCAAAATTTTCTTCTCTCCTAATTTATTAATTAACATTATCCCATTTTATCTTTTCACAACGCAGATCGGGATAACTGTTTCTATTGTACTAACCATTTTACTGTCGCGTGACCCTGTATGTTATGACGTCCAAATCGTCACAACATACTAAAAATTTAATGGTGCTAATACCAGGTGTTAGTAATTGAATTTAGGACTTAAAATTAAAAGGTTGCAATGATTTAACTTATAAAAAAAATATATTATTATTTTCCTTTTATTTTTATTTTCCTTCTCACTTACTAACAAAAATATTTTCTTATGTTATATGAAAAAATTATTTATGTGTATAACAAAAAGAAAAACTAAGGAAAGTAGTAGTGGATTCACAGCACATTATTTATTGAAATTATCAATCATAATTATTATAATTAAGGATTTTGAAAAACAAATATTTTTAAGTATTATGATTCTGTATTTATATATGTACATGGGGTAGAAATTTCTGTAGTGTGAGTTAAAATTTAAAATTATTTTACGAAATATTCAAAAATATAAAACTCTAACTAAAGTTTTTTCAACATGACTGGACGTGGCAAAGGCAGACAAAAATCTCCTGAGAGGAAAAAATTCACAATTGGTGTAGACACGCTAATAAACGCTCTAACTAATTTTGAGGACAAACCAGAACAGGAAATCACGGAATTTTTCGATGAATTCGAAGAACTGGCTGAAGCTGCACAATTTCCCGATGATTTACAATTAGTCCTAGCAAAATCAAAATTTAAGGGACAAGCACGGGAAATGATAAAAAATACCCAGGAACTACATAAGGCCGACGATTACAAGACATTTAAAGAAAAAGCTATCAAACATTTTCAAAAGGAAAAATCATTTGCGAAAGCACAATCACAATTCATAAATGCCAAACAAACAGCGAACCAGACAATCGCAGACTTTACAAAAAATTTAACATCGAAGCGCAAAAATATCTAACATTATCAGGCCATGCAACGAAAAACGGTGCTAAAGATTTATTAGAAACTATGAAATTGACTAAATACCTTGAAGCTATAAGACCAGATATTTCCTTTGAATTAAAAAAAGATCCACCAACAAAATTTGACGATGCAGTAAAAAGGGCAAAAAACATTGAATTAGCAATAAATACTAAATGTGCAGGGGAAGTTAATAATATAACGCAAACGAGTGAAAACAAATTTTACGAGGCACTGATAAATATGTCACAAGATCAGAAGGCAGAGATTAAAGAATTGAAAGAAAAGATAAACAATTTAACACTTGATACACAGGAAAGTGAACAAAATAAGGTTGAGATTAATCACATCACGCAGCAATTTTGCCATATATGTAATAAACCAAATCCCTTAACGCAAAATTGCTACTTTAACAAAAAAGCGCAAATCTTAATCACCCTAGAGCAGCGCAACTGAACAGAGTTAGGCCAAGATTTCAGAGAAATTATCGTAATAATAATTATGGAAATTTTCAAAGACTCCCACAAAATTACACGCCTAATTTCCAAACACCACAAGCATTCAATTCTTTCAGACCACAGTACAACCAATTTAGACCTAATTATGGTCACAATGAGATGCCCTATTATCCAAACGGATATCAACAACAAATAGGAATTAATGGAATTTATCAGGGAAATTATAATATGCAATACACTGTCCCGATACAAAACACTGGTTTTTCACAAGGGCAAAATCCACAAATAGAATATACAGGGCAACATCAAGGTGGCACAAATATTCAAATTAGTCAAAGTAATGGTTATCAAAATAATCATACAAATTCTGATACACAGCCCATAGTAACTTTCGCTAGAGAAAATAATAACAGAAGGGGAAAACAGAATAATAAGGGTAGAAGAGGACACAATCATTTAAACCGGTAAGGGGATCTGAAAATCTAGCACAAAGGCAAACCCGCAGATCCCATAAAATAGAAGAAAAAACAAAGTTATAATATAAAAACAAAATTTAACAAAAAATTGAAAAAAAAGAAACATGAACATGAAAAAAAAAACGTGTTTGGGGCTAAGGAAAATAAAAATTCTAAGGTTAAAGAAAAATTGATAGCAAGTTGCAACTCAGGAAGTAACAATGAATTACCAATATGGAATTTAAAGATAAAAAAGGAACTAATTATACCCAGTTTAGTAGATAGTGGAGCAAGTATTAGCCTATTGTCACCAGAAATTTTTGAAAAAATAAAGCAGACAGATATAAAAATTAAATATTTAGCCAATGCGATTAAAATTACAACTTTGTCAAATAAAACGATTCCGTTCAAAAACTGCGTAAAATTTAAATTTAAAAATGAGAATAATTTCCTAAATGGGACATTTTATGTCACAAAAGAAGAATTTGACCGCGATTACAAGATTATTTTAGGATACGATTTTTTAAAAAATAACAAAATAATTATGGTCTTGGAAAACAACATTTTAAAATTTAACAATACGGTAATAAAATTAAATTCCAATGAAAATCAATTTACAGAAGCTAACAGGATTAAAGAAACACAACAAAACAACAATTTTCAAACTGTACCTAAACAAATTAATTCTAATGATTATTATAATTCAAAAAATAACATAACAGCATGCGTAGAAAACAAAATTACTCTAAGACCGAATAAGAATCGAAATTAGTAAATTTAATTTTCGACGGAGTTTTAGAAAAAGACCAACAATTTTTTTTTTCGACCCAAATACAATAATAAAAAATTAGCAATTCAGAATTCTGTTCATAAAAATAAAGAATCCGACAATAATTCATTTCAAATTATAGTACAGAATCTCTCCAACAAATATTTAAAATTATACAAGGATCAAGAAATGGGGAAGATTACAACTGATTTTTCTATTAAAGAACAAAATGAAACAAATACTGACAGTATTTATGAAGTTAACAATTTAAATATAACGCAAATTAGAGAATTGCGAAGAAAGGAATTGTCAAGAGAGGATTTCAAAGTAGATCATTTACCACCGAAGGTGCAAAAGGAAATTTTGGATATTGTAATGGGACATGCGACAGCATTCAGTAAATCTTATAAAACGCTAGGAGCGACGGATGTAATTAAACCAAAAATTAAATTACAGCATGACTTACCTATCCAAACCAAACCTTTTAAATTAGCACACGATATAAAGAAGAGTGCAGAAAAAGAAATAAGAGATCTATTAGACGCAGGTATTATAGAACCTACGATTTCCAGCTATGCATTTCCAGTAATTTTCGTGAAAAAAAAATCCACATCAAAAACTAACGACAAAAATTTAATCAAAGTAAGACTGGCTTTGGATTTTAGATCGCTCAATAATATAGTAGAGAGCGACCCATATCCTGTGCCAAATACAAAAAAGATTTTACAAAGCATGTCAGGAAAGAAAATATACACGGTGTTAGATTTACACTCAGCGTTTTTTCAAATCAAGCTGAGGGAAGAAGACAAGCACAAATTGGCTTTCGTTACGGAAAACAATCACTTTCAAATGATTCGTTTTGCATTTGGATTAAAATTTTCGACGAATTTATTTGCTCGCTTAATAACATAGTTCTAAGTGACTTAAAAGAAAAATATGACATTGAATATTTCATCGATGATATCCTTTTTAGAGCTCAAAATATAGAACAAATGCATGAAATACTTGAAGAAGTACTAAAAAGATTAGAAAAATTCAATTTAACTATAGAACCTACAAAACTAAAACTATATATGCCGGAAATTGAATTTTTAGGCTATAAAATCAGCGAAAAGGGTTATGCACCCTCAGAAAAAAATATAAAGAAAATTACTAACTTTGCAAGACCCACATCTCACTTAACGGTGAGAGCATTATTCATAGGTCTATGCACATATTTTAAATCAACCATACAAAATTACACGCAAATTATTGCACCTCTGACAGATCTTACGAGAAGTAACCAAAAATTCAGATGGAATGAAAGCGCACAACAAGCATTTGAAAAAAATACAACAAATAATAATGGCACAACCGACAATTCACCCAAAAGATTACACAAAAACTTTCTATGTAATCACAGATGGATCCAAAATCGCAACATCAGGTATATTGGCACAAAAGCAAGGTGATAAAATGATACCAATTTAATTTACAGGAAGAAAGTTAAGAGAGTCAGAAAAGAAATATCCAAGTCTACAAATCGAGCTCTTGGCAATATATGAAACAATCACTTATTTTCGAAACATCCTATTGGGAAAAAAATTTATTTTGCTGACAGATTCAAAAGCCCTAACGTACCATTTACAGTTAGAAAAACAGCCTGAGATTGTTGCAAGATGGTTACTTAAACTCCAAGACTACGACTATGAGATATCTCACATTTCTGGAAATAACAATCCAGCAGATTTCAATAGTCGTTGCTTACACAATTTAACAATTGCAGATAATTTAAATAAACACCTTTTCACGGTGAATAAACATTTAACTGGGGATAATATAATGGAGTTATGAATAAAAGGAGGAGACATATAGTGTATTGTCTACCAGTTGCGAGTGAAGTAACTGAGGAGGTTGTCACAATATGGCGGCTGATTTTTTGAAATCGGTGCTTCAGTTTCTGACTACCGATAGGTCAAGCATCCCACCAGTAGAATAGAATTGAATAGAAGATTTCGTCTTAAAGAAGCGTCTTATTCATATTATTATTTCAAAAATGTCATAAAAATTTCTATTTGTTTTTACCGGTGTCAGTATGCCTTATAAAACTGTCGGTTTGTATACATGGATGTCACAATATGGCGGAAACTCAGGGCCTAACTACCACCAAAGAAAACTCCTACCAGTAAAAATGAAAAATTGTTTCTTCCACTATTTATGACTGAAATTTTGTAAAAATAAGGCGTTTAAATAAGTTTAAAATATCTATATAAACCTACTGGTGGGAGTTTCCACCGTCGATAAACAACGCCTTTGCTAGCGGTTACAGTTGCAGCTTCACTATTTTAAAGATATGTCAGTTCCTCTTTATTAATAGTTCCATGGATAATATAAAAAAAGAACAGATGAAAGACCCTAAACTAAAAGAAATTATAGAAGCTTTACAGCAACAGAAGAAAGCAAAGAAGTACGAAAAGTACACTTTAAATAAAAACGGGATTCCAATTTTAAAAAATTCACAAAATTCCAGTAATGATGACTTATACATTGCACCACAAAGTTTGAAAGAAGACATTTTAAATAGCGCACATGTACCACATTTTGCTTTTCTAAAAACTTGTGGAATAATAAAAGAAAGATTTTTCTGGTATAGAATGTATCAGGAGATAAAAACATTCTGTATGAAATGTATAACATGCAATACTTTTAAACAACATAAGACGATAAAAGTACCAGTAAAAAAATGGATAATAATTATTTAGCAGGGGAAAGGTTAACAATAGATATTGTTGAACTTTTAGTTGTATCATTAAAACAAAATAAATATATTTTAACAGTAATTGATACAGCTACACGCTTTCTGCAAGCATTTCCACTCATATCAACAGACACTAAGGTCATAATTAACGCTTTGAACCAATATTTTAGTGCATGCGGTTTAGCACGATATATTGCAAGCGATAATGGACCTTATTTTAGGTCAGAAGATTTCAAAGATTACATGCAAAATCTAAATATCGAGTTAATAAGGTCAAGTGTCTATAATCCACAAAGTCAAGGGATTGTAGAGAGAGTCCATCTTGATTTAAAAAATTCTATTAAAATTTCTATTATTATTTCTATTTCTATTATTATTTCTATTATAAATTCTATTAAATTTTTAAAAAATTCTAAATTCCATAAATTTTCTATCAATTAAGATGGTTTTACAACACTCGACGTGGGTGGTGATTCCCATGAGAAACCTGATGCAAGGGGCAAAAATTAAGTTAATGCTATGCAGTGAAAAATAAATTGGCACGCCCAGAGATGGGGATGTTTAGAGTACCAATAAGGGACCAGGAGTAGCCTCCAATCAGAATGACAGCTCTGGGTTAATTTAGCCCTCCCAAAAAATAATTGGATCTTGGAAGATGGAATGAGAGAAGATTATTAAGTTCGTGTCTCGTCCTCAAGAGGTTCTATAATTTTTAAGATGTGACTCCCTCTAAGACGATCCAGATACTTCAAAACTTTACATCAAGTTCCTTCGCAGCAAATTTTAAGGACAATACAAAAATTAGCGATTGAAATGAATGCTGAAAGCAGATAAGTCTCTGTCACAAAAAATGATTGATGCAGAAAAAAAGGAAATGATGATGAAAATTAATGCTGAGAGTAGACCTGTCCTTGTCATGATCTATTGACGAAGATTGCTGAGAGCAGACAAGTCTTTGAAAATAAATTGATGCAGAATTTTACAGAAGAATTCACCTGATGTGGAGATATAAGCTAAGTGGATAGTAGAGAGATGTATGAAGTGTCTGCAGATTTTGCCAATGAAAGAGTACATTGCGGAGTTGGAGCTCGGATAATTTTCATGCGTCATAGAGTGCTTAAAGGAAGTGAAATTGGTTGGTGAAAGATCCCCATGAACTCTACATATATAAAAGAAAAAAAAAACTTTATGCCCAGATGAACTTATTTGTGTTTGTTTAGGATTCCATGAACTATGAGTGAACTGTTTAATTTGGATGATTACAGAAAAGATCGAAGTCTATTTGGGTGAGAAATTCCTTATATTTATTTCAATATATACTCGTGGCTATTGTTTTCATGTTTTCTTATAATGTGTACATTTAATATTAAGGAACTAATTTTCTAATTTTTCACTAAAGTACATAATCTTATGTCATTGAATATTATGATTGTTTATGATAAAGATTTTAATGATAACGGGAATTATCTTTCCATAAATAAAATTTTGATTAAAATTTTGGCAAAAGCCCCATCATCGGATCGTGCTGTGAACAAAAGGGGCAAGCATAAGATAACATAAATTAATAAAAAAAATAAGTAACAAAATATAATTTTAATGAAAGTTTTGCAGTTCTAATGAGAATGGAACTATGTTATATTCTGATAAAATAATAGATAATTTGAATCTTAATTTGAAAAGATTATTGTGACATAACAAATCATATTTGAGTTATGAATTTTATATAAATGAAAATAAAGTTTGTTTATGTATGTATACTCCTATGTCTTTCCTTTGAACTCCTTCCTTGTTCCCTTTTAGATAATATTCATAATTTATGGTATCTAAAGAACTAATATTTTGAAATTATTAGAATTGGACGTTTCTCTATGCAACCTACAAGTTCGATATTTCCATTTCAACGTTAAATAAGGCGTCCTTGAGTTATTGTCAAAATTAATTTTATTCCAAAATTTTCTTCTCTCCTAATTTATTAATTAACATTATCCCATTTGATCTTTTCACAACGCAGATCGGGATAACTGTTTCTATTGTGCTAACCATTTTACTGTCGCGTGACCCTGTGTGATGACGTCCAAATCGTCACAACATTTATAAATAAGAAAAAGCTATATTTCACACACATAATAAACCGAATTTTTTAAACCGATATTCTGGTAACAATGTGGCATTTGAGAATTAAAATTAAGTAGTTTCATAAACACACCACCGCCGATCAAGGGGTTAAATGATTACTTTCGCACCAGTAACGTTATTTTTTTACTAATGTTTATTTGGCGCCAACTACCATGCACGGCGATACTTGTGCTGACATATCGGACAATTCCAATTTCTTGGCTATCAAATTTTCCTCTGTTACTTTTTCATGCCGACATTGTGAGCAGAATGACTACGCGAATAATTTCAGAGAATTTATACCATCTATAGAAACACCTAAGAAACATTTTTCATCTATGAAAGTTTTTAAATAGTTTTTCCGGTGTTTTGCTTATTTTTTTTTAATCTTGCTGCTAAAAGATCGATTTGAAATTGCCTTACGTAATTATACCTTATGCATATAAGGTTCCCAACCTTTCCTGGACCGCGCAGCCCCTATTAGAAGAAAAAGAATTCGAATGCCTCCTCTTCCATAAAAGTTAATTATATCAAATATTAAAATAGTGTTTTGTATTACCTGTACCTATTTTATCTGTCTATCTCTTTATCTCCTTCGCGACGGGAGCCTTTTACGAAATGTTTATTACTTTGCTACCGGTTTTAAAAAACAGAAGTTTGTGCCTATTCAAATCGGGAAAATGCTCGGATTAAATAAGGCAAATTTTACAGTAAAATTTTACTGGTGAGGATAAACGAAGATCCTTAGGTCTATTTCCGGCACGTATGCGTGTCGCTCGTCCCCAAGGGGTTATTAAGAATTGCGAGGTAGAAATTAATTCAAAGGACTATGTAGTAATCAAATGTAGTAAAAACTGTTTATTATAAAATTAAAACTAAACACAAAATCAATAAGAAATAAAGAAAATAATGAAATGATTGAGTCTGATAGAGTTTTAACAATTTGTTAATGTCGGGTTTCAATTTCTTTAACATGAGTCGCAAATTGGCGCGTTCAGTGATCTTCAATCTGGTCTCTCTTTTAAAAAGTAAATTGCAACTGCTCTGAACCCATGCCCAACCAAATACGATGAAGGAAAAGCAATTAAAATTTTCTGTACACCTGTCCACAATCGAGGTTAAAATGCTGGTACTGATTCTTGAAGCCATTGAAGTCTTGTCTTCTCTCTTGGTACCCATTTAGGAAATTTTCTTTTAGTTTTTCTGTATGCATAATATAGCAGATTTTCCACTCAGCGATTTTTTAATTTCTAATGCGAATTCTAGAGATTTTTCGAGTTCACAGTGATTTTTTGATATCCATAAAATAATTGCGGTTTCAACGTTTTAGCCTAAATAATTTAAATTTCGTTAATAATAGTTTGCTCTCTATAGCGGTTATTCTTGTTTTGATATTCGTAAAGGAAATTCGATTTGGGGCACTCATTTGTAAATTCGTTTGTATAGAATTTCATTTAAATGTATATTTAAGGTTTTTATGACGGGCCCGGATAACGAGGGGCGGGGCAGAGAATGTGTCAGCTAGTTTTATTATACTATTAACTTCCTAAATATATAAGTAGGCCACGCCCATATTAACGCTCCCACCCTCCACTTACCTCTTGATCCATTACCGCGTTTCCCGGAAGACTCCAGCGCCCACACGGAGGCTCTACTATCCCCTTTGGGAACCTAAGCATGCGGAAGATAAATAAACAAAAAGGACAAAATTAAAATTTCTTAATAATCCTTAATCCCTTGAAAGGCGGTGATTTATTTTTGGAACACTTATTTTTAATCATTAGTTGCACATTGGCACCCGATTTTTGATTTGAAATTTTAACTTTAATTATGTAATTGAAGAAAAGCTTTTATCCATTTTCAAATAATTTATGGTGCCCTGAATCAAAGGGTTAATAATGTTGCAGACACGTCACTACAACCAATGCATAGTTGCGATACATTATTTTCAACATAATTAGCAGGGATTTTTTAATACAGTGCGTTTAGTAGTTAATTAAAAGAGTTCATAGACGTGCAGAGTTTTGCTAATCTTCGCTTAACCCGTTCCGACGCAGTGTTCCCAGGTCGGGACACCTATTTTTAATCACTAACTTACAAACGGCACCAAGAATATTTTAGTAAAATTTTGCTTTTAATATGAACATTCAAAGTAACAGGTTTTTAATTTCTAAATAAAGTCGTTTGTAAATTCCGGTGTCAGTCAAACATTTCATCATTTTACCACAAAAATGGTCTGTGCCGGAAAAGGTTAAAAGATTATTATTTGTAAAAAAAGACAGCAAAAATAGACAAAATGTTGGCAACTAAGGTAGATTTTTCTGAATAGTAATGTACATCTTATTTAATAATAGAATTGTGTGACTAAATAAGGTGAAGATTACTATTTAGAAATAATCGTTCCAAAACCATAAGCTCCTCTATGCACCCCGATTTAGTTTAACAAAATATTAAAATGTCTATAAAAGAAAACATAACGTAACAAAATATTAAAATGATGTCTATTACAGAAAATTCTTTTTACTGCGTAATACAGAATTACATTGCAGGGCTCCCAAATTGTCCGCCAGCTGAATACCAATAAATTTTAACAGAAAATTTTATGGTAGGTTTGCGCTAGAATTAACTTTCAAAGGTGTTTCGGGGGCAGTTTATCAGAAAAATCTAAAAAGTAAATTTTTCTAAAATAATATTGGTATTCATTTGGCGGACCATTTGGGAACCCTGACATTGTGATAAGAAAAAAATTGTTTTGCTATTACGGAATTTTAATATAAAAAATTGCTTTTGAAATGCCCTAATAAAATTATAAAATTTTCTTTAAAAAATGCAGAATGATTTTTGTTCTGAAACAGAAGTATTCAAGTTGATTACACCCCTTAGAATTCCCACGGCATTGCTCTTTCAAATTATAACTTTTTTATTGACTCTTTCTATAGCAATCGTCTTATCTAATCGCAGAATTTGACATATTCGTCTGCGATTAAAATAACCAAACATTTTGGTAGAACAGTACGTGTTATCGAGTGAGGCAAAGTGATTTTGACAACGAAGCAAAAGTATCAATTGCCTGAAAATGTCTATTTTATTTTATTTTTAATCCATTTGCGCAAGCAATCCTAATAACACTACACATCTTTACATTTCCCTTTAGTTTGTGCTACTTTCATTATCATATAGAGTACGTTACCTCCTATATACTAGGCCTACACACTTATACAAATCCATTATTGTGTGTTTCTACGGCTCTTAAATTTGAATGCCAGTATTTTATAAAATTATTCTTCGCCTTATTTAATCACAAAAAATAATGAAAGAAACAGTAGGAAAAGCAAATAACACCATCGTAGCATTTTATATGTTCATATGTGTATGATAAAGTTAAAAAGTAGTTAGCATTTAACCCTCCGTCTACCAGACGGGTCCATTGGACCCGACAGGTACATACAAAATATTCATTCAAACCAGAAATTTCTTTAAAATAAACTAAGTATATAAACCAGACAAAAATAAGGTAAATAAATAAGTTAAATAGTTTTAAATAAAAATTCTGGTGCAGAACGTTTTATTAAAACTTGAATAAAATTCCCGGTAGATCTAGGGTTAAAAATAGTACGATGGTCTAATGTGTTCTTTAACACTAGAAACGCCGGAAATATTACTCAAGTGTTATAAAAATATTTTACACCAGAATTTTTATTTTAAAATATTTATCTTATTTATTCAACTTATTTCTACGTGGTACACATTTAACTTATTTTAGAAAGAAATTTCTGATTTGAATCGATTTTTTTATTTTTTTTTTTTTTTGGCACCGGACAAAATGAACGCTTATGGCGGTTCTAATGTTAACCCCTTAACTGTTTTTTTTTTACACAATAAATAAAAAAAGCACCCGGCACGTACATTCACGATGCCTACTCGGTTCAGATTCGACACCGGTATTTCTCAGTATATTTTCCTGGTATGATATTTTTAATATTTTGAAACACTTAATTTAACTATTATTCCTATGTAATAATGATGGTACCCTAATTCTAATAATATTATAAATGTGAAAATATTTGGCTGAAGTCAGCGTCAAAACATATAATTAAATGTCTTTGTATTCATTATGCATTACATTCATTTTTTGAAATGTTTAAAATTTTCACTTAAAGCTTATAAAATTTTATTTGTTTGTAATGCATAAAATAAATGTTGTAAAAATGAAACCTACCTTCAATCAAATGTAGCGATAAAATATTCTCTTGCGTTTGTAATATATTTAATGCGCATTTCAAACAACAAAAAAATACGAAAATTGATTTGACATTACAGTAATAATAGTTACATCATTGTTGACCTAAGTAAAAATGCACCTGATGCGAAAATACACTAGTGATTGTGTTTCCGGATTTTTCATAACAACTATGTCTTTCTAATTGTCATATTCGCCTTATAAATTAAGAAATTAAAAAATACGACGATTACTATTAGGAGATAGCTATTTAAAAAAATTTAAAAACACTGAAAACCAGTATTAGTGGTTACATTGTGCTAATATTTGCGTCAATCACTAACAGTGTAGTCAATTTAGCGGATTTCTCAATTCAAAATCTCTACCAGTCTTTTTTAGTAATTTCACTTTATTTAATAGATGAAAGTCTGCCATTAAATGAAGTGAAAATTAGTCATAATAATTTATGATTAATAGTTTGAATACAAAAATACAATTAATGTTAAGAATTGATCGCTATCACTGATACTTGAACTATAATACCAACATTGCTAAAATGTTGGATTTACATTGGAAATAATTGTACAGTCAATTCGGGTAACTTTGACTCATAAGGGTAACTTTGGCCCAAAAGAGAAAAAAGATTAAATCTGCTACATCCCTTGAGTTATCGTCAAAGTTTTGGTCTCAAAATAAAGGTAGCAACACTAGCTTGAGATTGAAAGCTCATTGTAAATAATTCGCTACGGTTCTACCGTGGCAGCATGAACCAAAGTCCAGTAAATGTGGTCCAAAGTTACCCTAATTGACTGTATATGTGTTTGTATTGTCTATTTGTGTTTTCTGTATGTAAATAAATGTCATGTTTGTGTATAAAACGGAGTAAGTGTCTAATTAAATGATTCATGTGTCTGCTTAACTTTAATACTAGTTAATTTAAGCATTTTTCGTCAGCGGCTTCAAAAGGAACTTGGAGTTGCGAAAACACACAGCGCAAGATGGTTCAGTATTTTTTCTTAATGAAGATTATTGATTCAAATATTTAAGAGAGTAAAGGAATGGGTCATAAATAAAAGATTAATTTATATATATATTTATAGCAGGCATAGTTCCTTTAGGTACAGTCAGTTAGAGTAACTATGGCCCAAATTCGGGTAACTTTGGCCCACATTTACTAACTTTGGTTC
Organism: Maratus speciosus; assembly: GCA_963932465.1. NCBI lineage: Eukaryota > Metazoa > Arthropoda > Arachnida > Araneae > Salticidae > Maratus > Maratus speciosus. The sequence goes on from OZ010792.1 coordinate 603,482,549, forward strand.
ATGCTGCCACGGTAGAACCTTGGCGAATTATTTACAATGAGCTTTCAACCTCACGCTAGAGGTGCTATCTTTATTTTGAGAGCAAAACTTTGCCGAAAATTCAAGTGATGTAGCAGATTTAATCTTTTTTCTCTTTTGGGCCAAAGTTACCCTTATGAGTCAAAGTTACCCGAATTGACTGTAATGAAATGTCAAACTTTTAAACTGTAACTATCTCCAACAAATGGCAATAATGCGAAATTATTTACTTTATGTTGGAAATATTAATAGTGCAATTGCAAAATATTTTTTACCAATTTACATCTTGCACATATTTGCGCAATATTGAAAAAAAATATATTTTGCAATTTCACTATTAATATTTCCAGCATAAAGTAAATATTTTTGCCATTTGCTTGTAACTTTTATTTTATGTATTACAGGGATGAGAGCGCTCCGACCCAGATGTTTGATTTTCACCACTAAATTTTAATAGTTTTCTTTGCTTTATTAAATCTCAGAAATTCTGCCATTAAATACGGCGAGCATTATTAAAATTATTTGACTATTAAAATTTAGCAATCGATCATTTGGGTGGGAACGCTCCCATCCCTGGTTTTACAAACAAGCAAAATATGTAAATTTTATTAACTTAACCCTCCGTCTACCAGACGGGTCCATTGGACCCGACAGGTACATACAAAATATTCATTCAAACCAGAAATTTCTTTAAAATAAACTAAGTATATAAATCAGACAAAAATAAGGTAAATAAATAAGTTAAATAGTTTTAAATAAAAATTCTGGTGTAGAACGTTTTATTAAAACTTGAATAAAATTCCCGGTAGATCTAGGGTTAATAAAATATTTGGTTTTCTACAATGGAAAAAGAGTATGCCGTTTAACAAACCAAAGATTACAGTTAAAATTGATTGGTAACCAAAAGCTTTTAGTATGGAAGATAGAAAACTCTCTATGCCCGAGTGGCATTCTGGCAAAACATTTAAAAGGTTAACTAAAAAAAATTGCAATTGATATAATTCAAATGCATTACACTTTGCTAAATAAATTTATGTTTCTGATCTTCGATGATACATTTAAGCAACTTTCAAACAATGAAATTGTTACCTTTATAGAAGCTTATCTTCATTTTTTAATAATATTAAATCATTTACCCTAAACTTAATTTTAGTACATAACAAGATTAAAAACAGCCCTTAATAACATGATAATAACCTTAAATATACCTAAAATCAACGTATAATTTTTAACGAAAATTTTCCCAAATAAAATTAATTATGGGATGCACACTGGCGTCGGCAACATCTTGAATTCGCATGATTTCATATTTTTTAACGAAAATCAATTTTAACTTTATATTTGAAAACGAAAATCTTTATGAACGAATGTAATCTTCTTAGCCCCACTGCGCAGCCTACACTATCGACTCTGTTTGATTTTATGTTTTTAACGAAATTCTATCTAAGAAAATTTAGAATTGGAGCCCCACTCCTTTCGGCAGCATACACCGTGACTGCTACACACGCTCCGGTCTGTTCTTGCAAACAAATTTCAAATTAGTATAATTTTATATTTTTAAATGTGTATCTATACGAAAAGATTTGGGAGTCCCGCTACTTTTGGCAGCGTACAGCGAACGTATTTGCACCCTCCAGTCTTAAACCGAATGCCAAAATACAACTAAGGGACATCCGTTACAGCTTACTAATGATTACGTAGTAAAATTTAAAAAAAGCATATTGTGTGATACCAAACCTAATTTCTTAACCCCTTGAGAGGCGGTGATGCCGTTATGGCAACACATAATTTTAATTCCTAATTCCCACATTGACACCGGAATTTTATAATGAAAATTTCACCTTTATTCAGTACTTGAAAATATACTTTTACTTGTTTACAAATAGATTCTCTTGTAAATACTGGTGTCATTAAATTATTTCAACATTTGACGAATGCAAGTAACTTGCCCCTGAAAGCGAGATAGCCAAACCATGAGATTGTACGATACGATACAGATAAACAGGGTTCGCACAGTCTTACCACAAAATTTTAACAGTATTTTCAAAGTATTTCTCTGCAGAAAAATATTGCAAAATCTGTGAATGAAGGCGGTGTCTGTGAATTCTGTGTTTCAAAAATTAAATGTAAATTTTCTTATCATTAATAGTGGTGCCAGAGTCCTTGGAAATTCCAAGGAGTGTGCGAACCTTGGATAAAGTACTTAAGTACTTACGTAGCCGTTTGTTCATAGATTTACCTTGCTATTTTTTTCCTTAAAATAACCATGTGACTTTTATATTTATTACCTATACTAAAGTACATAAGTACATACTTATTTTTTTATGTTTGTGGTATAAATAAATCTAATATTTTCACTTTTAGTGCTTTTTTTAGACACACTGACAGCAAAGGTTTTCCTTACAACGCTCTTTAGTTGATATATAATTTACATGATCTGCCTGGTTTAAAGTTTTTACAGTTGTTTACACTTTTTCAAACAGGACCTGATATCCCATATGAAAAAAAAACGCGTGTGGAACATAGACCCTCCTGGTCCACTTACCCCATTTTTATGGGACAACAGGGCCCATGAGGAAAGAAAGATGAAATGTGCATATTTATACATTTTTCTATATTAACCCTAGATCTACCGGGAATTTTATTCAAGTTTTAATAAAACGTTCTACACCAGAATTTTTATTTAAAACTATTTAACTTATTTATTTACCTTATTTTTGTCTGGTTTATATACTTAGTTTATTTTAAAGAAATTTCTGGTTTGAATGAATATTTTGTATGTACCTGTCGGGTCCAATGGACCCGTCTGGTAGACGGAGGGTTAAATGTAATTTTGAGATTTTTTTTGTCTAATAGAGGAAAACTAACTGAACACATTTACAGAAGTTCAGACTTTAATTCAAATGAACATTAACTTTTTGAAGCTGAATAATCAGAAGCTCCACAGTCACATTGTAAAATCATGGCCCAGTTGCCCCAACTAACCTTACTGTATAATTTCCGCTTTGAGATTCCCGCGCAAGTAAAGTATTCAAGGTCACTATTGCCAGTGGACTATATCGGGGTTCGTACGGGTACCGTTATTTTCAACGCCAAATATCAGAATTTTTTTATAGAAAAATAAATCTAGTTTAAACGGACGAAATGTCGCCTTACTTCTGGAGAGATTTTCCATAAGAAAATACTGGTACCGAAGAATTTCTTAGTTATGAAATTCAAGCACCCGTACGAACCCTGTATATGTTTTAAGTTCATATTTCTTGATTGACACCACTTTTCTGAAATGGTAAAATTCCTCTTGTTTTCGCCTTAATTAATATGTCATTAAATAAGGCGAATTTTACTATTTCAAAAAAGTGGTGCCAATCAAGAGATCTGAATTAAAAGCAACCCCTATCAACAATTAGCTTTAAATTAGTTTAAAATTAATTAAAAAAATAAAGCTACATATTTCCTATTTTTGAGAATAACAAATATAAATTAATAAAAGGACGCTGATTTCAAACACATTTCGTAAAAAGTAATTGTAATTAAATCCTTTTGTCTATTATTTTGATTTGTATACTTAATTGCATAAAGTATGAGACTTTCAGAAAAGACTTTTTTATCCTTATTTAATAGTCCTTACGAACTATTAAAATTTGTTGCTGGAAGGGAAAAATTAATTCATCCGTGTCTAGTTAAAAAGAAATTTTTTTTTTTTTTTTTTTTTTTTTTACTGAACAGAAACAGTGTAGGTTTTGTGTTATTTTAATAACTTGATTTGTTGTGTATTTTGTATGGGGAGAATACATTTTAAATTTTGACGAGATTCATTATTTTTTTAGTATTAAATCATAAAGTTTATATATCTTGGATCTTTTGAAAAATTAAACTTATCCTATATAATAATGTATTATTTTCAAATTTATATTGAATTACATCATTATTATTTCACATTATTATTTATTTTACACATGATTTGAGCTTGGATGAAAAAACATTTATGGGGTTTGACACACAGATATTTTTCCGTGGATGAATGAAACAGTAAGTTCCTCTTGAGTACAAACAATACATAAAAAGTGCATTTCATGATGTAATTTGAAACACTTAAGTATAAAAATATTTGTTATGATGCCAAACGATTTTCGAAAACCTTTCCGAGTAGTTTATATAGAGCATTCATCAACTTTTTATATTGTATCAATACGTTTTCCCAAACTGACATATAGATGTATAGGATACTATCATTTTTTAATTATACATTTTCAGCTGCGAAATTGAATGAACACATCCAAGAGTAACAAGATAAGTTTAATGATGCTAATTTACCATTTCTTTTTCGAGCATGAAAATGTTTATTTGAGAATGAATTGCATTCCAAGTTGAGAAAACAAATTAATCCATTAGTCAAATTACTTGGAAATGCTTCCGAAATCATGCGCCGGCTCATAAACTTTGTTTTTGGATATGCATCTTTAAATTTCGAAAACATATTAGTTTCCGAGTTTTCTAAAGATAAAATCCGGTTTTTGGAATCATGGATCAATCGGAACAGATTATTGTGGAATTCCGTTTGTGGTTACATTATCTTTTCCTATATTAAGCAACATCTGTCTTCTTTAAAGTATATCTAAAATAATTCATACGATTCTGAACCTGCATTTCAATCTGTTGTTATTTGTAGATGCAAGTAAATGCCGGCTTGTACAATTTTTAACACTTTTGAACAAAGTTGAAAAGTGTTTATGAATTCTATTTGTCTGTTTGTTTGCCCGTCCGTGCTCTAACTCACGTCAATAGAATCCGATTGTCATGAAATTGAGAGATATTTTTGAATATCACTACGGCATGTTCGGCATCGAAGATGAAGTATATAGCATTTGTAGTTTATTTACAGAGGCACTCAAAAGAATTCAGTTACAGGACTGTTTACATGACATTCATTTATGGGAGAGAGAGTATAAAAGTAGTCGCCAGTAGCAACCATGTAAATGATATTTTAAATTGTGGATAACAAACTCAATATTTCATCCACCCATTTTATTACTGAACACATCCAAAAAGCTCGGTACTTTGGCTATTTCATGATAATTTTGCCAGATGGGCTCTTTTTTTTAAATTCAGATTCTTGATTGGCACCATTTTTTTAAAATGGTAAAATGCACCTTATTTAATGACATGTTATCAAGGCGAAAACAAACGTAATTTTACCTTTTCAAAAAAGTGATGGCAATAAATATTCATATATTTTATTGTGATTACACCATAATTGCAATACTGTTATAAATATCCGTCGCTTTAAATCTTAAAAAGTATTTTTAGAATATTTAGTTTGAAACCTTATAGTTCTGTAACGAATTTTCACAACATACATAAAAGGATTTATTTATTTTGAAAAATGTAAATCTCTGTTAATGTTGTTTATCAATTAAATTAACCACAGAATTTCATAAATCGTGGTAACAAAAAAAGAAACATTTGACTCCTACGCGATCTCCGCTGAATAATGAAGTTTATTAAAGAAACTTTTGTTTAGAAGAAAACTGTTTTGTTGGTAAAGAATAACTGCATTGTGTTAATAAAAAATTGGTTTTGCCATCAAAAAATTTTTATGTAAAAAAATTTTCTGAAAAGAAGTGTTTGTGGTTAGTACAAAGTTTAATAATGTTCAAATATAATATTATGTGCAATGAAATTGTTCCTTCCAAATTATAATTCAAAACAAAAATTAAATTACAAAATTTTAACTAAAAATTTCAGTGTGATTTTCATTCTGAAGCGGCAGTGGAAGTGAAGTATTCAGAATACGTTGGTTCTGTTCGGAGAACGTCTTTTTCTGTACGTTTCCATTACATCAACATCATGCCAAAATGCATATTAATGCAACATTTGTTTCTATCCCGACCTTTCAAAGGATTTTAATTGTAAAACGTTCCAAACTTTGTGATTAACTTTTTACTGAACGTGAATAATTATTTTAATCATAACAACAAAATTGAAATTATTTTTTTTAAAGTCATAACTAGTGTTGCCAGGTATTCCGCGTAAATCAGGCTCCAAATTCTGCGGACACCAGTATTTTAAAGTGATTTTTTTCGCTTTATATAATTGCAAAATTATCTCGATCAAAGATGTCGAAATAAACTGTAAGAAATGAGTGGTGTTCTGAGCATTTGGAGATCTGATTTACGCAGGACACCTGGCAACACTAGTCATAACTAAAATTTTTCGGTGCGCTGAGATGCATTTTAATTTTAGCAGTTACCAGATGATGAGCAATAAAATTATTGTGGCTATGGAATTTGTTATGGATATTCTTTTCGCTTCAAGACGGCTGGTAACATTTTGCAGTAAATCACAAATACAATCTTATTATCCTAACATTGGATATCCTACCCGATCATTTGAGCAATTATAGCAAAATGTCATTATAAAATAACAGCTATACCCCATAATTGCTCCAAATGATTGAGTATAATCCAATATTACGGTCAACAAAATTACATTTATGATTTACTGCGATATGTTCGTAGACAGCATCTCGTAATAAAAAATAGAAAATAAACATCCATAAGAAATTATATATACCTGAAACAATTTTATTGCTCATCATCAGGTAACTTCCGAATATTAAAATCCATCTCAGCGCAGCGAAAAATGTTAGTTATGACTTCAAAAACTTCGATTGTATATGTAGGATTTAATAATAATAAAATAATCATCCTCGTTCAATAAATAGCTAGTCACACAAGATTTGTACGCTTCAAGGACCCGTTACCAGAATTTTCGCAAAGAAATCTTTGGTATATTTAATGAAAAAAAAATCTATCTTCACATATAGAGATCAGTACTTTACGAAATACCTGGTAGTGAAAAATTTAAAATCCCTTGATGCGTACGAATCCTGTTACAAAGTTTGGAACCGTTTGCAATTAATACCATTTGAAAGGTTAGGGAAGAAACAAATGGGGCTTTAGCATGTGGTTGTGTTCGTCATTATTTACAAGCCTTTCCCATAGAGATGTCATCATTCAAAAAATGAAAAGTTTATTGTAATGAGACATTTAGAATTTTATGTTCGCAGTTTAAATTCGGATATTGTATAATATTTTTTTTATTATTTCATTTTAAGAATATATTTGTACTGATACATTAAAATAATTCGTGAAATTCTGTTTTTTTTTAAATTATTACTTTCGCCCCAACAACGTTTAAGTTTTTCAAATGTTTCATATGGCACGAGATATCACACGAAGGTGAATTTGCGTTGGCTGAACGCAAAATAACAATTTCCCCGTACTACCTTTCCGTGCCGCCATTAACAATCACGTAAACAAAAATTTTGTTGTAGAATATATTAGAACAGTTCAACAATTTTTAAAATGTATAAAAGAGTTTTAATACTGTTTTCCGGTATAAGTTTAACATTTTAAAATTTTACTTTGTGGTAAAAGATGGATTTTAGCGCAAATTACCTTACGTAGAACTCAAATCAATAAAAACTATCTGTTTAACACGTTCTACGCACGGGAGTTCATGAATTTAATTCTAAAACCTCAATTAAAAATAACTATTCGATTTAGAAAAATATTTTTCTCCTACTGTCCATTTTTTTAATAAAATTTAATTTATCATGTTGCTATGGCAGCAGACAATAAAACGATATCTTTGGAAGGAGGGAATAAATAGAATAAAAAATTTTATTAATGTTTGTTATAAAATGTTTTTCTTTATTTTTTGAAAAAATAATAACTAAGCGCAAATAAATAATCTCTAATTATTTGCATGTGAGGTAAAAGAATTATCTTAATACCAGCTATAACTTCATTGTATTGCAACGTGACGTACGTAATATGCATATCTGTAATTATTTGCATGGGAGGTAAAAGAATTATCGTAAAACCCGCTACAGTTTATTAGTATTGCAGCGTGGCGTATCTCACATTGCAGAAAACAATTAGAACTGGTTAGAGCTCGCGCGATTACGGGTTGGGCATAAAAAAAGGCAAAAACTCATCAACAACATAAAAAAAAATTGAAAATTTTTGCCCTAATAGTTCATGGGTCCCCTACCAGCAACCAGTGTGCTAAATTGCGTAGCCCTGCGCCCTGTGGTTTCCGCGTTTTTGAGGTTATTTAGACAAGCGCACTGATTTTAATAGGGTAGATGACAAGAATAAATTTTTCTAAATAATGTCTGCTTAAATGTCAAAGCTGCAAACACATCAGTGAAACCAATGCATAGTTATGAGACATTATTTTCATTATAATCTGCAGGAAAGTAAAGAAAACAATGCATTTAGTAGTTTATAGAGTTCGTAGAGATGTAGAATTTTGCGAATCAATAAATAGAAGATTACTATTAGGAAATAGTGGTAACAAAAAGAATTTGAAGCTATGGGATTTCGACTGATAACTATTATTCATCTTACTTAATTGCAGAATTGTGATATTAAATAAGGCGAACATTATTATTTAGAAATAATGATACCAAAATAATACGCGCTTTTAAGCCCCCTGCTTTATTACAACAAAATATCCTGTCTATTTAAGAAAACATGACATAATAAATTTTTTAAATGAAGTCAATCAAATATAATTATGTTTACTCCGTATTAATAAATCACATTGTGATAATGAAGATTTTATTTTGCTATTTGATAATTTTTATATAAAAAATATTTCCTAAAGTGTCTTAAATGAATAAATCAAAGTTTAGCACCGTTTAAAAATATTATTATGTGTGATGGAGTTTTTCTTTCAAAGTTAAAAATTAAATTATAAAATTTAGTTAAAAATACAGTTGGATTTTGGTTTTGAAATTGCAGCTCAAGTGAGGCATTCTAAAGAGCGTACACTCTTTAGAAATTTTCGCAGACAGGGTTCGTACCGGAGCTTACATTTTTCCTTTTGAATACCAGTATTTCTTTAAAGAAAATTTCGCAGTATGTATAGTTATACATATGTATATAAGTGTGAATATTTGAATTCATATTCATCGAATTTCGATTTACCTTTTATTAACTCATTAAACCTGTTGGCAAGAAAACTTGCAATGTAAGGCGAACGAAACTTTTAAATTTGAAATCCAGTATTTTAGTTTGGAAATTTTCGCATTGTCTAATCTCAAATTTTGAGCGATTAAATAATTCAAAATATCAAAGGGAAAAAAACTGGTGTCGAAGAATTAAAAGAAGTGTAAAAGAAGCTCGTCTTTAATGGGTTAATACTGCTATTCAAAAGGGAAAATGGCAGCTCCCGTACGAACCCCGGTGGAGTATGATATCGCTATTTCAGAATAAGTTGAATAATGCTATAAAAAGTGATAAAATATCTTTATTTAGATAGACGAAATTTGTCGCTATTTTAATTTAGTAATTTTTTATTTAATACTTAGAAAAAAATCTTAGCAATCGCCTTATTTTATCGTAGAATTTCAAATAGTTTTCTGTGATTAAATAATATGAAATAGTCAAACATTTTGATAAAACTATACGTAGCCTAAGTATTAATGTAGTCTTTTTTCATAACAGAATCTATAAGAAAAAGTAAAAACTACTACTGAATTGGTAAGGAAATTGTTTAAGCAAAATTACCACGAAGCTAAAGCAACAGCTGGCCAAAAATTATATTACCCTTTATTTTTAACCGTTTTGCGTACAACCCTTTTGCGTCTGCAGTCCTAATAGCACTACGCGTCTTTACATTTGTCACTCGTTTTCCCTTCCTTTTACTATTATATGCGTGTACACCGCCTCCTGAACCCTAGGCCTACACGCTGATATAAATACAGTGGCTGTTGTAGGCGGTTGTTTGTCAGCCTTTATACAGTCTCTTGAATTCCAATACCAGTATTTTCTAAAAATATTTTGCGCTTTATTTAAAAGATTACATAAGACAATGAATACTTTTAAAAATTTCTGTTTTTAAAATTTAAAGCACCATACATTCACTCAAAAAAAATCGGTTTGCAACAGTTGCCATTATCGTGTCAGAGCGTAGGCCCATTATTCAGGGGTCGATTTTTCCACATTCGTAAAAGGAATCTGGTTTTAAACTTTTAATAAACTACAGTAAATTTTATCGTATTTTAAATAAAATTTATTCAGAATTTGTACAGCGATTTGTGAATTTTTAGTGAATATTTTTATGCTATTTTTAGCTGGTTTTTATTTTATTGGCAGCAATTGTTTGACATTCGTAAAAGAAACCCCGTTTCAATATAGTAAATATACTCGAATGTAGTAAATTTTGTCCTCAACGATTTTTAAATTTCAGGGATTTTTTATCTGACTTTTGGAGTTTTGTCACGACAAACTGCTATATATCCGCATAAATAAAAGGAATCCGTTTTTAATATTGTATCCCAATATAGTAAATTTTGTTCTATTATAAATAAAGTTTATGCGGAAATTCTGTCAAGATTTCTAGCTTTTTCGCGATATTTTATTGCAGTTTTTATCAAAATTTCATGCGATATTTTGCCGGGCCGATCAATGGCGGGCGGGTTAGCTATTTTCTTAATGAAAAAAAAATATTTAATAAAAAAAATAAATTTTTTAAACTAGAATGTATATATGCGTCTTGTGCTATAAATCTATCTTTAACCCCTTCGGGACGAGCGTATTTTACCGAAATTTTAATCTTTAATCACCGGTTTTTTAAAACAGAAATTTTTGCTTAATTGAATCGGGAAAATGCTCGAATTAAATAAGGCAAAATTTACGATAAAAATTTTCTGGTGAGAACAATCCTTGATTCTGAACACCTTATGCGGCACGAATACCGGTCGATCGTCCCCAAGCGGTTAAAATATTCCTAAGTTTATTTAAGTTTAAAATCATTTTTTGTTTTCAAATAAAATGTGTATGCTATTTTTTTACAGACGTTATCCTTTTAAAGGGGAAATAATTGTGTTCCCGAAATTCCCATCAGAATTTCCCACCATATTTGAAAATATGGATATGCAATTATACATTTTTTTCACCAAACAATTTTATTAAAACTTACTGCCACAAATTTGATTAGAATGAAATATTATAAGTAATACCACCACCCTTTAAGGGTTAAAAAAAGAAATGCTGTAATTCCACACTTTTCTATGTATATGCATACAAATTTCTATGTGGATGCCTCCATTTTCGTAATTGTTAATTATTACAATTCTATATCAGACATACAACCACGGTTTTTATGCGACATATTTTTAATTAAATAAGATATTTAAAAATTGCAACAAACTCGATCTAACACTGATTCTGTGTAAGATTGCAAATTTATCTAACACGAAAATATTTTTAAATGCCTCCGAACCACAGAACTTTCAATAAACTCTGTGTATGGCGTAATACCATCTAAAACGGAAAATCTAACAGTTCCTGATCCATTCTGACTGAGACAGAATTTACCACATTTAAAGATATGAAATTTACGAAAACATCTTATTATATAAAATATACATAGCAGTAAACATTATTAATTTTTTGTTTTTGAATTCAAATAAATGCAGAAAGTAATAACCAATAAAAAAAACCACATAGAAAAAAGAAACATTTCGCTTGATGATTTTTCTGAACCAAATTATGAATATTTGACTTAGGGGATAAACGGAAAGTTGTCATCTATATGTATAGCTTGTTAAAAGAAAATAAAATTTAATAATTCATTGGAAAGCATACATAATATAAAAATTTTGTATAACTATTAGGCGGAATGAATAATTTTTTATATGTTTTCGAAAGTTGAAATATCTATTTCAAATAGCTTTTCCCGAAGAGAAATTCGTTTATTTTTAATTGAATTCTACATATCACGCACCCTTTTACAAAAAGAGTTTAATCTACAAGAAAAATGTTCATTAATGTCAAATTAAACAAAATTCGTTTAAGAACTTAAAAATTTTCGTGATACAATGTTTCAGTGCTATTCTTTGTAAAGAAATGTGATGAAAAAAGTAACAACATTGGAAAGATTTAAAAGGAAAAATCATCTATAAATCAGTGTTGCCAGTTGACAACTTCTTATTTAATCTGTCATTAAAAAAGGCTAATTTTACTATTTCAGAAAAAGGGTGGAAATCAAGAATTTTGAATTTTAAAAAAGTAGCCCATTGCCAACACTGGTATAAATAGCAGTAAGTGATAGTTACAAATTCTAATATGTAGAGAATATTATACCCATTTCACTTTATGCAGTGTTGCCAGATAGTCAAAAGTGAATTTCCCCAAAATTTCTGAAATTTTCCCCAAATCAGTGTTTTATTCCACAAAAGTCCCCAACTCAGTTTTTATTCAAAAAAGGAATTTTTATATTTTCAATTTACCACTATAAAAATATTTAAGTAATTTAAGCTCAAAAATTTTCCCCAAATCAAGCCTTTTTTTGAAAAAATTTCCCATTTACAAAAAACAAACTTTTAAACTGGGCTGAATGCATATTCTGTAGCTACATTAAGAGAATGAGAGATATATTTTGCAGTGACAAGTTATTTTACCTTTGTTTTTAAAAGTATTGTCTAACAATGTTGGACTACTGTCTCATCAGTTGAGATTTGAATGAATCCGAGATGGTACAGCTGTTTTAATTTTCTTGTCACCCCTATACTGAAGTATATAATCATAATGCAAAGTATTTTCACTGTATCAATCGATGTGCTTTTGTATATCATAAAAAACATAAATGCTTTCCACATATTTAATTTTTTTTTTTTTTTTTAAGTACGGCGAAGGAATATTTCGTTAGAGTCCTGCAGATTTAGTCACGCGCAGGTTTAAGATGCTTAAGACTTTAGAGTCTCATGCATATGTAATATGTGTAAACTGTAATGTAGTAAACAACGAACTCGACCACATCCAATAGAATAATGACTGACATTTCCGCTTTCTGGATTGTATTTTAGTTTTTCAAATCAAAATTGAGCTCGAGACAGATCCAGGACTAAAAAAAATCTTTGCAGAAAATAGTAAAAAAAAAAATCCCAAGTTTTTCCCCGAAATTTTTGTAGTCCCCGAAAATTTCCCCACAAACTACTTGTCCCCAAAAAATTCCCCAAAATGGGGACAAAATCCCCAATCTGGCAACACTGACTTTATGTGTTACTTCCCAGTTACATAAAACAGTAACTTCGGCTTCGTGATTAACTTTATGACAATATTGTATCCACACCTAATTTAAATATGCTATAACTTTATATTTTTGTTTTATATTTTTTCTGGTATGTACATTTTCGTAAATCATAACCATTTTTGCTTTATAAATGCTAAGGTAAAGTGCGGAAATCTCATAAAAAGGATTTTTTTCTTTAACTGAAACCAGTATCAACCAAAGATTATTAGCAAAGTATACTTTGAATTAAAAAATGGGGCAATGGGATCAATACTGTTACTTATACTGATAATCTTGACAAGCGCATGTTAAAAATAAAGTGTTGGCAGACAGCTGTTTTATAAATAATTATAAAACATGTCAGTTTAGAATATGATTATCGTGATTGTGACGATATAACTAAAACTTGGATTTAAAATATGTATTTTCTTCGCCTATTTCAGTTCAGCGGTAAAGTGCGTTTCCAACATATGTTATAAGAAACGAGTCTTAATATAAAGGATTGTCCATCTGTTGGTTCTTTTTTTTATCGTGAAAGAAAAAGTATTTTTTATGAGTGAAAATCGAAATTCTTTATTGAACATGGAAGGTGGGTCTATGCCATTTATGTATGGAATACAATATCGCACATGTGTCCACTTCGGCTCCGCTTGACGTGTCATCATCGGAACATTAAAATTTTCGATGACTTTTCCCAGAATGAGCGGATCTATGGCCAAAATTTCAGCCCGGATGTTACGTTTGAGGTCTTGGATTGTGCGGAGGCATTGGCGTACACTTTACTTTTCAGAAATCCCCAAAGAAAATAATCCATTTGTGCTAAATCCTGCGGTCTTGGTGGCCAATTCAAATCAGAATTTCTTGAAATGACGCTATCTGGAAATTTCTCTTTCAATAAGTTGATGGTTTGGAGAGCAGTGTGTGCCATTGCACCGTCTTGTCATACATAATTACAAATGTCATACATTTGACAGTTCATACATGCATGACACATGACTGCTGACGCAAATGCCTGTGAAATATTCATAGTTAAAAAAAAGATGGACCCTGCACAGTTAATTTAAGTTTTCAAATCACTCGGCAATAATAGTTCAGGTCTTTAATCTTTTGTGTAACATTGTTCAACGTTCAATTTTAAATTAATTACAGCGGCAAATAATCGTTGCCTGGTTGTTGTAAGAAAGAGATTTTCATGTTTGCCTCCCATTATAAACCCCTTAACAGATTTTCAGGAGCACCGGTCGCGCAAAAAGAGTTTACTTACTTTGTTACAAAAAGTTTTTCAACTATAACTCTTGTGTGGTTATTAAGTGGCAGATACTTTTCGATGATACAAGGCACCTATAAAAGGCATATTTTAGTATGAAAAAAGCGGCACCTTTCCCTTTTTTTAGTTTATTATGTCTAAAGAATGAAACTGTTAAGGGGCTAGTTCAGTCCCGAGAATAAAAAAAAAACGCTTATGTTAAGTCTATGGGAACGCCATTTTCAAATATTGCACTTGCATTTTAATATTGTTATTTTTTTTTATTTTTATTTTTATTTTTTTTTTTTTTTTGCATAGGATACTTGAGGACGATCGATAACCGGGCTAGGTTTTACTTTTTCGATTTTATTTATAGTTTTTTTTTATTAGATAGTTTCAATTTCAGATCCGGTTCCAAAAGTGAAAGTATTTTTTTTTTAAATCTGAAACCAAAATTGGAAAACTAAAAACTAATCCGGTTATAGATCGTCAAAAAAATAAAAAATAAATAAAAAAAAAATAAAATAAAATAAAATCTATGCGAGAAATTTAAAAATAACGCCCACATCTCGTTTCTTCTTGTGACTAGTGTAGACTCTTAAGAGGCTACTTCAGTCACTGGGAAAAAGGAAAACGTTAATGTTAAGTCTATGAGGGCGTTATGTTCATATTTCTCGCTTTGATTTTAATATTTTTGAATGATGTTTTGCATAAGCTAGCTGAGGGCGATGTACAACCAGGTTAGTTTTTGCTTTTTCAATTTTGGCTATAGTTTTTTTTTCTTTTTTTTATTAGGATAGTTTAAATTTTACAAGCGGTTCCAACCGATTCCGAAATGAGTTTTAAATCTGAAACCAAAATCGAAATATAAAACTAACCTGGTTGTAGGTTGTCCTCAGTTACCCTATGCAAAAAAAATCATTTATAAATGTTAAGATTCAGCTGGGATATTTAAAAATCACGCTCTGATAGACGAAGAAAAATATATTAAAGTGAACTGTATATGAAAAGTATCGGACATTTAAAGACCCAATTTCAACACCACCTACGGTATTCAATTTCTTTTGTGAAGACCCGTTCATGATTTATAGATTTGTAAGTATGCGTATATGCTAGGGTAAAATTTATTTCAATTAGGAAACGCATAGCACAGTTGAAAATTCCGCTTCAGCAATTTTCGTCAATAACTGGAAATGTACCTGAGATCTTTTTTACATCTCTGTTCAAGATCTATAGAATTTATACATACCAAGTAATAGGCAAAATACGAGTCACGTTTTACAAGAAAGAAAATTATACGTCAATCATAGATTGTGAAACACTTTCCAACACTTCCAGAATAATATAACAAAACGTCCCCCAAACTAAGCTGAAAATTGCTAATAGTAATAAGAAATATCCTTAAAAAGGCATAATACCGTTATTTATATCAACATATGTTTCATCGCACAAACTGCGACATTTTCTTTCAAGCTTTTGATGATAGAAAAATTTTCGAAAAAAAGAATTAAATTATTTGCGAATTATTTCTATCAGAAAGTATCTTGAAAATATCACCCGTTTGTGCGATGAAATATATATTGAACTACAGTGTGATTATAATTAAAGTTTAAGTTTCAAAACGCTCTAAAAAACGAACCACTGATTAGAATGACGTCAAAATTGAACGGTATATTATTGAAGAAGGGGAATAGAACACGACAAAAAAATAGTTCCAAATTTTAGCGACAGATGGCGCTGTAATCGTCATAATTTTGGCTAGAAATTACAAATCGTAAAAGAACGGCTAAGGCGTAAGTTAAGTGATAAACCAACTGTACTGTTTAGTGTCCATGACTGTACACGTGTGATACTGTTAGTTTCGTAAGCTCATCCACCACGGCAAGGTCGTATCACATCTTTTCATTCCTCTACCAGACTGCACATCAAACGAACCTATATTTTCGAATTTTTTCATCATTTTCATCAAACCCATGACAGTCATCGGTCCAACGCCTTTTTTCATACCCTTAACGTTCCTGAACTTCTGAAGAGCTACTGGTGCAGAATCACCGTTCTTGTAATAAAGCTTTTCAAGCAGAGCGCTGCCCTTCATTGAGACACTCATGGCGAACGTCTGAGACGTGAAATGAGGAAACGCAGTTTACCCAATACTTTTATAACACCTGAAATGGCCGTGCGCATGCCAGGTATTTTAATACTTCTGACGCTGACAGCGCCATCTGTCACTAAAATGTGGAACTATTTTTTTGTTCATGTTCTTTCCCCCTTCTTTAATAATACGCCGTTCAATTTTGACATCATTCTAATCAGTGGTTCGTTTTTTAGAGCATTTTGAAACTTTAATTATAATCACCCTGCAAATAAAGGTACTATGTCTTTTTAAGTATAATTTCTATCACTATTAGTAATTTTTAGCTTAGTTTGGTTGTTTATATGAGATTATCCTACATACTTTCACCCTTTCATACGATAAAAGAAATATTTAAGTCTGACTAAATGTCTGAGTCATTCTTGAAAACGCGCATAACATGTTTGAAAACCAGATTTTAACACTGACTGCACATAACCGGAAAGATTCTCCAATTTTTTGGTGCAGCTCTGTATATCATCTAAAGATTTGTTTGTATTCTGCCTGGTATGCTAAAATTTTGTTTAGTTAAAAATGCATAACACAATTGAAAATTCACCTTTAGCAAATTCTGCTAATAGATTGAAACGCGCTTGGATTTTTTTTGTACAGCCCTGTATATTATCTAAAGACTTTTATTCAGACAACCTATTAAGCTGAAATTTAATGGAAACTAAAATACGTTTAAAACTACTGAAATCATACTTTCGGGAATTACTATCGAAAAGTGGTCATTCTTGCAGTTTCTTGCACAGTCCTGTATATTATTTTATTTTTATGTCAGTAACATCCCTCAGTTTACTAACTGTAGTTGAGTTTGAAAATCCGTAATTCAAATTAAAAAAAGATATTTAAACATTTCACACTCACTCTCTGTAATGCTTACGAATTGTTTTGTGTAGCCCTGTATAGGGTCTATAGAATTCATATATACCATGTAGCGTGCAAAAATTTAGTTAAACTTCAAATTCATACCATAACAGAAAACGTACTTTCAGTAATCATCCTAATAGACAATACTTCAGACACACTATTGTATCCGAAAACATTTTACGTTCTGTAGATGAATGATAAATGGGATGAACTTCATAGTCTACTGCAAGCATCTTATAGTAAACCTCATGTACCTAATGTATATCAACCTCATCCTGTTTGAAAGAGTGCGACATCATTTAAATACTCTGCGAACAGTTTTCCCTCTTAGTTTATAATATGACGAACTCTTTTATGCAACCCTGTAAAAGACTGTTAAATGCTTTGCAGCCCATATTTTATAGAAAGCATGTTTTAATGCACCTGAGAGATTCATCTCAATTTCATTATTGTTTTAATGGAGTAACATCCTTAAAATACGTCGCAAGCGATTTTTTCTTCACAGACCATAATATACCGTAATACTTTTGACTTTCCCTGTACGCTTACTGTATGGGCTACAGACAACATATTTTATAGTAACTACCTTTAAGTGCATCCCAGTAATGTATATAAATTTCGTTATGTTTAAAATTCTATAACACTGTTAAAATACACCGCAAATGATTTTTCCCCATACACCCTAATGTAACGGAATTTTGCTGAGTGCCCCTGTAAATGAACCTTAAACTTCTTCCGCAAACAATCCATTTTCAATACCGGGCATGCTATAGTGATACCCAATGACCCGTGTTAATTTCATGGCAATCGAGCTATATTTACGCGAGTTAGAGCTCGGTATATTGTATCCGAAAACGTTTTATGCGTCCCTGTAAATGAATGATAAATGGGATGAACTTCATAGTCTACTGCAAGCATCTTATAGTAAACCTAAGTTATGTATATCAATCTCATCATTTTTTAAACAGTGTGACATAATTTAAATACGCTGCGAATAGTTTTTCCCCTTAGTTTATAATAGCACCGACACTTTTGTGTGACCCTGTAAAAGAATGATCAATGCTTTGTACCCCCAATTCTACAGAAAGCATTTTTCAGTGCAACTTAGCGAATCATATCAATTTCATTATGTTTTTAATGGAGTAACATCATTAACATACGTCGCAAACGATTTTTTCTTTCACAGACCATAATATAACGGAATATTTTTCGCTTGCCCTGTATGCTTACTGTACGTGCTAAAGATAATTTATTCTATAGTAACTATCTTTTAGTACATCCCAGTAATGTATAATGTCTCATTGTGTTTAAAATTCGGTGACACTGTTAAAATACATCGCAAATGATTTCCCCCATACACCATAATGTAACGGAATCCTTTTGAGTGTCACTGTCAGTGAATCGTAAAGGCTACACACTTCATTTTCAATACCGAACATTCCATAGTAATACCCAGTAACATCTGTGAATTTAATGGGAATCGGATTTTATTTTCGCGAGTTAGAGCTCGAACAGACTGACGGCAGACAGACGAACCGAAGTCATAAATACTTTTCAACTGTGTTGGAAAGTGTTAGAAACGCATACCACAACTGAATTTCCAGCAGTTATCGATCCTAGAGAGTACTGCACCCGAATCCTTTGGTGTGAACGATATATCTTATTTATACCCTATTCTACAATAAGTATTTTAGTACTTTAGTGCTTTATATCGATTTAAATATGTTTGGAATAATGCAACATCGTTAAAACAGATTGCATTCGAATTTTCTCCGTAGACCACAATGTAAGGGAATTCTTTGGAATGTCTCTGTAAACGAATTATAAATGCTACACACTTCATTTACGAAACCGAACATAATAAACATAATAAACCGTTACCTGTTGCTTCTGTAAAATATCAATAACATATACCATTTATATGGAGTCTATTGAAGCGAGATAGAGCATGGATAGACAGACAGACGGCCAGTTAAACTGAAGTCATCAACACTTTTGAATTCACACACTGAATTTCATTTTGCGTTATAATGACGTAATTATACTAAAGTGTTTCAGCTTTTAAAATTAAAATGCATGATTTCTTTGGCGCGTGCAATAAAAATATACGATTTCCTTGACAATACGCAGGAAAATGCAATAAATACAACCAAATGAACTACCATTTACCGAAAATTTCTTTCGTATGACTTAAAAATAAATCTTTCGTTTTAGGGATGATACTAATAAGGATTAATTTCAGAATATCAGGAGTCTCTTTTCAGAATAAAACAGCATTACAAAGTTATGTCAGTTAAACAGAAATTGACGTCATACCTAGCAAACGATTTTTTTTATTATCTGGGAGCACGGCAGTGCGTCCGCCAAGTTCGCACAAGCCGTAAGCTACCTTTTCCTGAACCATTTTGGCATGCTTTTCACCCCCTCATAACGTCGTTTTAGGGAGAGATATAGATTTTTTCTTTTATACACATGTTTGTATGATCAAACTGAAGTAAGGTTCCACGATTTCATGTTTCTGTATTTAGTAGTTTTCGACATATTAAATTCCGAAAAAGCGCTTTTTTGTCACTGACTCACTTCGCATTGTCAAATAACTAAGGTACTTCTAAAAGTCGTAGAATCATGAAATTAAACAAGTAAGTCGGGTTTGTAGCACAATTAACCAGAAAAATCTGAAAACATAGAATTTCCGCCTCTAAACCCTTAAAACAGGGGGTGTTGATTTGGCCGTAAACAGTTCCTTCACATTCAATTGCGCCAATGTTGGTCGCCAATACTCGATTACAGAGTTTTGAAGGGGTCACGTGATTTCAAGCAGAATAAAACTTTATATATATGCTTTTCCAAAGATGTTTGTTAAATAGAAAAAAATGAATATACCTAAAAATTTTAATCAGTATAGGTTATGAATATGATATATTCACGATATTAACCCTCCGTCTACCAGACGGGTCCATTGGACCCGACAGGTACATACAAAATATTCATTCAAACCAGAAATTTCTTTAAAATAAACTAAGTATATAAATCAGACAAAAATAAGGTAAATAAATAAGTTAAATAGTTTTAAATAAAAATTCTGGTATAGAACGTTTTATTAAAACTTGAATAAAATTCCCGGTAGATCTAGGGTTAAAACAATAAAACATTTAACAAAATATAACCTCAATTCGGTATGTTTCCGATATAGTAGCCTTGGCGAAATAGAGAAAATAGCCTTGAAGAGAAAAGAAATTTGATAATAACGTATTTTCTGGCAACCTATCTACTGTGTCATATGCACAAGCAATTTTTTCCATATGTATACAATTAATTTAATGTAAGGAACCCGTTTATTTATTTTTATATACCAACATAAATAATTTGTATATAAAAAACAATATTTTATACGTGTATAAATAAAATATTTATATGTATATAAATAGTACATCTAGACACACGGCAGTGTGTCAGCCAAGTTCGCCTGACATAGCCGTGTGTTATTTACACGAACCATTTCGAGCTGTTTTCGTCAAATTTCATTGCTCTACTACTGAAAATCTATGAGACCTACGTATTTGTTATACGAAATGTGTAGTAAGGCCACCCTAATTACCTAAAATCCAAAATTTTATAAATAACGCATAATTAGTTTCCGAGATAATGACATTTGAAATTGTCTGATAATCGATAATTTTACCACTGCCTGACTGACTGACTGACTGACTCGCTCATCAAAAAGATCTCGTATATCTACTGCAGCTACAGACTTCAAATTTGAGGCGAAGTTTGTTTACACCATAAAACTATGGAAAAAAATAAAAAAATTGTGAAAATCGATGAATTACCCACCTGGGGGTGCCCATTTTTATTTTAACATTACGTCTATTAGGCGGAATTTTAATTTGCCGTAGGAGGGTACAATGTTCCGTCGCCAAATACCGCCAAGTTTCTCGCCAACATGGCGATATATCGCCAAATTTGGCGACCAAAATTAGTCGCCAAAAGTGACGCCACCTTGGCGATATCTCTAATATTTCGCCAAATTCCCATAGACTTCTATTGTAAACCTATCTACTTACTGGGGGTTTATCTGGATTTACTTGCTTACAGAAAATCAACAAATTGAGATATTCTGTCCGTCACAGAGCCCGTTCTCAGAAACTATACATATTGGATACTTGAAATTTTGCATACTTATAGCTGAACACCTCACATCAGATGGCAAACCATAACAGTTTGAAAAAGTCGTACATTTAAACCTTTGGGCTCCCACATGTGTATTTTAAACAATTCTTTCTATGTGAGCCTCTAACAAGGTTGGAGGCGTGAAATTTTGCATACTTATAGCTGAACACCTCACATCAAATGACAAATCATAAAATTTTGAAAAAGTTGTAAATTTAACCCTTTTGGGTCTCATGTGTATTTTAAATAATCATTTCTAAGTGAGCCCCTAATTAGGTTGGAGGCGTAAAATTGTACATACTTATAGCTGAACAACTCGCATCAAACGAAAATCTATAAAATTTTTTAAAAAGTCGTACATTTAACCCTTTGGGCTCCCCCATGTGTATTTTAAACAATTCTTTCTAAGTGAGCCCCTAATTAGGTTGGAGGAGTGAAATTTTGCATATTTATAGCTGAACACCTCACATCAAACGACAAATCATACAATTTTGAAAAAGTCGTGCATTTAACCCTTTGCGCTCCCACATGTGTATTTTAAACAATTCTTTCTAAGTGAGCCCTAATTAGGTTGGAGGCGTGAAATTTCGCATACTTATAGCTGAATACCTCACATCAAACGTGGAATCATAAAGTTTTGAAAAAGTCGTACATTTAATCCTTTGGGCTCCTACATGTGCATTTTAAAAAGATAATTTCTAAGTGAGCCCTTAATTAGGTTGGAGGCGTGAAATTTTGCATACTTATAGCTGAACACCTCGCATCAAACGAGTAATCATAAAATTTTGAAAAAGTCGTACATTTAAACCTTTGGGCTCTCACATGTGTATTTTAAACAATATTTTCTAAGTGAGCTCCAAATTAGGTTGGAGGCGTGAAAATTTGCATACTTATAGCTGAACACACATCAAATGACAAATCATAAAATTTTGAAAAAGTCGTACATTTAACCCTTTGGGCTTCCACATGCGTATTTTAAGCAATTCCTTCTAACTGAGCCCCTTATTAAATTGCGTATTTGAAATTTTGCATACTTATAGCAGAACACCTGAGGCTAGGTGACAAATCATAAAATCTTGAAAAAGTCTTATGCTTAACCCTTTGAGCTACCACATATGTATTTTAAGCAATTATTTCTAAGGGAGCCCCTAATTAAGTTGGAGACATGACTTTTTGCATAGGTATAGCTGAATACCCCAGACCACACGACAAATCATAAAATTTTCAAAAAGTCTTATATTATTTACTCCTCCGGGCTCTAACTTGTGTATTTTAAACAATTTTTCTAACCTCCGCCCTTTTCACCCGGGGAGCACTTTTCCAACTTTTGCCGACACCTCTTTGACCATTCTTCCATATTATGCACCATAGCCTTACATATTTTAGTTCCACTTTTTACCGCCAGGGGAGCCTACTTATCTCTAGTGCTATGGACTCAATGCCCTCGACTAATATATCTACGGATAGTATGTAAAACGGAGTTTCGTTCGGATAGAGGTTTATTTAGAATAGAGTGCGCCCCTGGTTGCGAAATGTGGAACTAACAGATTTTTCAAAAGGATAAAGTGTTTTGAAAGGAATATTAAACGGAACCCTCTGCGCGATCTGTGATCACACTTACCCACTTGTTATTTTCAAAATCATCAGAGAAAAGGATATTTAATTAGTTAAATTTGAAACTCCAGGGAGAGGCAATGTCCTTCCTCTGCACTGCCTCTTTGCCGGCACCCATGGATGAATGATACGTAGTGTGTCATAAGCACATAACTTTATTTTTCACTTTCAGTACAAAAAAGCAGGCCCAGCTATAGGATATTTAATTGGAAATTTTAATATAGGAATTTAATAGGAATTGTTGTTTCAGAAACAATAAAAATTTCGAATCAATGCATTTCGTTTCAAAACATGCATTCAATGTTGCCGTATTAAAATATAGATTTCAGCCGCAAATTGACAGCCAAATAGTTTGTTGTAGGAAATTTAAATTAAAATTGAATGTTGCTTGGTGAATAAAATAGTCACATGTAAACACATTTAAAAGCATTAAGTAAAGTGTCTAAATATATTGTAACTTTACAAAAAGTAATGATATCTAACAAAAACATAACTGTGAAAAAAGGGAGCCAAGTTCTGTAAAGACAATGGCAAGAAAAGAAGTGATATCTAAGTGGGTGCCAAGTTCAAATAAAATTCACTCAAACTTACCTACAGAAGTATTATAGCATTTTTAAAATTGTTTAGAAATAAAAATTATTGATAGCATATTAATAATAAATCTAGAACTTGGCAAGTTTTTACCTACAAGTCATTTATTTTTATTAATGACATTATTATATCTAAACTTGTTATTTCATGTTTGGAAGCCTTCATTTGAGTGAGCTCTTTCCCCTTAAAGGGTAGTGGGATAAAATATATCCCACCTAATTTTAACTGCAAAATGCCACATTGACACTAGAATTCAGGACTAAAAAGTTTAATTTTATTAAATACGTGAAAAGAAGCTTTTACCCATTTTGAAATAAATTTGTTTTTAAATTCTGGTGTGATTGAATCATTTGAGCATGTCACGAATAAAAGCTCTTTGCCCCTGAAGGGTTAAAGGGGTGCAGTCTCTAAGGGATGACCAAGAACAAGCGTAAAGGTATCTTTCTCAGACAAGCGTCAAGACAAGCGTCTCTTTCTCAGGCCTTTTAGTCTGTTTGCATTGGGGTTTCCGAAGGGTGGGTGCTAGAGTGATAACCAAAGATGAGCGGGAATGTATTTGTGTATTTATTGGTTTGTCAAATCTTTAACATGAGTCATTTGTTTATAATAATAACTATATTAATTTTTTTATAATGACATTGTTGTTAATATTAACATCATCATTTTACTAAGGCATGAAATTGATAGGCATAACATTTATCAAAACTTGCCAAGTTCTAGATTTATTATTAATATGCTATCAATAATTTGTATTTCTAAACAATTTAAAAAATGCTATAATACTTCAGTAGGTAAGTTTGAGTGAATTTTATTTGAACTTGGCACCCACTTAGATATCACTTCTTTTCTTGCCATTGTCTTTACAGAACTTGGCTCCCTTTTTTCACAGTTATGTTTTTGTTAGATATATAAATAACATAAAAGTTCATCAGGTTTGTTTTCATAGTTGTTTATATCATTTGGCAACATATCTCAGTTTCTGAAGTCCGAATTGCGCCAAGATTTTTAAAAAACGCCAAGGTCCCTATAGTGGAAAAATATCCTAATTCTCATATGAAAGTTTGAAAATCTGCTTTTAATTAAATGAAATGTGTAACTAATAAAGATGTCTTTAACGATGTGCGACAGATGCGGTGTCCGAAGCCCGCTGCTAATGTTATTATATTGTATTATTAGCCTACTTACTGTTAATTTATTGTTAATTTTAAATCTGTAAAAGAAAGATTATAGTTATAGATCAGATATGTTGGTTGCCAAAACTCGATTACAGAAAATTAGCCTGAGTTATAAAGGTCTTACATGATTTCAAGCTGAATGAAATTTTATATGTTTTTACAAAAATCTTAATAAGGCAAATATTTCAGTTTATCTGTCCATATGTCTATCTTTTACTTCCTTAAAACAAATTTTATTAAAGACCGGGAGGCGTCTGCACAGATCATCACCTCATCGAATTGACTGCTGAAATTTTAGGACTAGTTAAAAATCGATTAGTGTATTAAAATGTAACTGGTCTTCCAAGTCCTATCTTTGTGGAAACCACCTACAGGCCCGATTTTATCGGTTAATTGGTGGATTTTCCATTGTGTTTTTCTGCACCCATTCCTCCATGTTTCCATACTTTTGGATGCAGGAAAATACAATAGTAAACCTATCAGCCACCCACTAAAATTAGGTCTTCAGGTTGTTTCTACCAATATATGACTTAACAGACCAGTTGCATTTTAATGTACTAATCTAGTTTTAACTAATCCTAAAATTTCAGCTGTAAACTCGATGAGGTGATGGTGTGTGCAGACGAATCCCGGTCTGTTATAAATGTCGGAATTCTAATCTCAATAGCACTCTGGTCAATCTGGCAAATATCCCTACTATTTATGGAACACTATTCCTTTAAGTGCGTTTTAGTAATGTTAAAGAACTTTATACATATGCATCATACATATTATACATATGCATATAATACGTAATACATTTGCATCATACATATTATAGGTATGTGTATAATAAATAATGCATATGCATCATTATGACGTCAGAACAAACAAAACATTTTTTGTCGACAAATTTGAGAATTGACATGATATATTACCAAATTTGGTGACACTTCGCTAAATGTCGCCAAGCCTTGCGAGTATTTGACGTTTGTGGCTATTTTTCAATGAGTTAATTATTAATGCGAGCCATTTATTTATATTTTTCCGCATATCATCTGAATAGTTAAATAATATAACGTACGAATATTTCCAAAGTGCCAGTAGTTTCGTCACTGCACAAAACCTCTGCTATTGTTAATATATTGTACTGTTATTATACTTACTGTGACTATGTTGTTAAGCTTTACTCTGCTGAAACTTCTGTATTATATAAATAGAATTTACGGAAACTATTAAAGCACCGAAACTGACAATTCTTCTTATGATTATTATAATTTTATAATATGTAACCTGTTAATCGATATGTACCGTTAGAAGGAATCTTCTATAATCCGGTTCCTCGCATTTTAGTTTTCAGGTTTCGAATAAAATTAGCTAAAAACTTAAAACCATGGCAAATTGGCTAGTTCTTCAACACGATTAGATGAGAAGAATGATAGATTTTCAAATGGATCATAGCAGTGAGCCCGTAGACCTTCTATTCTTCCGTAATCGAGTTTATTGAAAAGGTTAGCATCTCTCTATTCTAAAAAAAAGTAACTACCGCTGTCACCGCCGCCGCCGCCGCCGCCGGTTTTGATTTTTTTGTGACCGGAAGCCTTTCTTCGTTAATATTAACAAAAATAATGCATACAAAAATATGAAAATCGGTAGTTTTATACAGAAATGTTTGATAAACACGCTGATGCAGACAGTTTTCAAATCGAAGAATTATTTTAAGAGTTATTTAATGCTAAAGTTGGACAAAATCGTTCCACTAAAAAAGTTTTATAGCAGCAAAAACTATACATGGCAGTGTAATCATTTTTAGATCATTTTATGCATTAGAATTTGCCGGAGTGCAGATTGCATTAATTTTTTTATTTTGACTCATTTTGTCAGGTTTTATTTCTATTTTAAATTCAAATTTTCAGCATTTCTAGAGATATTTTTTACAGATTTCAGAAAATTGTACTAATTTAAACTGTTGCCAACTGTATAAAAAGCGCAAGCAATAATGTTTGCTTCAAATTAAAAATTTATTTACGCGTGACTATTATAAACAGGAAAAAAACTTTCAAATTAGAATTAAATAATTACGTATAAAAAGCAGGAACTTATTAAAAATTACGTCATAAAAAGTATACACGTGAATTTTAAAAGAGAAAGGATATTGTAAAATAATAAATTCATTAACATGCGTTAGAAGTCTTAGAAGAAATTACGTCATATTTACGTCACATTATAGTTATTACATAAAATGAACACAAAATAATATTGCAAAAAAGTTTAAATTTAGAAATTGCGCTAGACATTTATTTGATATTTTGAGAATTAATTTAAAATGTTTCATTTAAAAGAACTTTCTTTTCGCTTTGTTAAAAAATACCAGGAGACAAAGACTCTTTTTACTTAATTCCTTTTATATTAGCTTATTTTGAAATGTTGTTACACGTGTATACGTCATCAAGTTATTTTTATTTCGACGTTTTATTTGTGTTTTTATTAATGTTGTACGAATTTATTTGTTCTTTCGTTATTTAAAATAAAAATTATAACAATTTGTATAATTTGGCGAGTGGCTTGGCGATTTATATAATTTGGCGAAATTGGTCGACAGGATAATCAAGTAGTACCGCAGCGGATTTGGCGTTAAAATTCCCCAATCAAAGAGAAATGAATAGAAATTCGTTTATAGGGAGATCGCCACTGTTTTTTAAATTATAATTCAATCTTTCGAAATCTTTTTAAAGCCGATCAAATTAGCGTGCATTTAGAGTCTGCGGTGTCTGGACGGGGGTTGGCGAGCGTAGCTCGTAGGGGGCCGAGCCCCCTAGTGAAACAAAAAGATATTAGCATCAATATGGTTGCAGATATTATCAATATTATTATTAAATGCAGATATTATCAAAGGATTTAATAAGAATAATTTCACTTGTGCCTAATCGTATCAGTTAAAATACAGTAATAAAATACAATTAGAAAAGATTACTTATTAAGATTAAAAATTTCCGCATTAGAGAACGAATCGTAACTGATAAGGAAACATGCATAAATGAGTTAAGAGATATTTGTCATGAAAGATTGAAATACATAACAACACAAAACATATGTTGTGCTTCCATGATCGTAAAGAGTTCTTGATTTCTCTATCAAAAGCTTCCGACTTTTCGAAAGAATGGGCAAGTAAATTAAATTATGAATAACAGTAACATGATGCAACGTTTAATATGCAATTAATAGAGTATATACTGCTTGCTAGAGGCGGCTAGTACTTTAATATAAAAAGAAATAAAGTATGAATTTATAAAGCTCAATAAAATAAATTTAGGTATTTTTATGCTAGCCGGGCGCGAAATGGCAAATCGCCAAATACTGTCCCTAACTCTATTGCTCATATTGCATTTATTTCATTTAAAAATATAAACTTTTCAGTCATCTCATTTAAAATAGATGCATTTCCCTCATTTTATTTAATCGAATATTTAACATAGAAATAAATAAATAAATAACAAATAATACCATAAACCAAAATATTTTATTTGAAAATCAAAGCATTGTTTCTAATTTACACATGTGAAAAATGAAAACTTCTTTTGGCGAAAAAACTAAATGCTAATTAGGAGATTTGCTCCCGGCTAACATAAAAGTACTGAAATTTAAGTTTTTTTTTTATATTAATATAGCTTAGAAAAAACATACAAAAAGTAGTGATATCCCAACAAAAAGTTTTCGGTAAAAAGAAAAAAAAAAAAAGCGCCAAGTTCTCCTTAATTTTTCGGCCAGAAAAAGTAGTGATATCTGAAGTTCGCACAAGGGCACAAGTTAAAAGCCAAACATCCCAAATCTTTCATTGACAATGGCTTCCTGCGACTTGGCCGTTAATGCCTCCGAGAGGGTTTTTCAAATTTTAAAGTATGTACAAATGAGCTACATGACAACTACATTTTTTGATTATTTTAGACATTTTGTGGCACAAAGTACAGAAATAAAATACACATTTAAAAAAGTATTTAAACCACTTCAGTCTATTTAAATGCTTAGAAGTTAAATATAACAAAATACTTGTATTCAGAAGGTAATATCCCTAATTGCTAAAACATAATTAGTATCAGCTTTTAACAGTTTATAAATCGAATACATTTTAATGTATGCAAACAAACTATAATAAATGTTCAAACGAAAAAAATCTCTTTCGTCAATGCACAAGATTTCAATATTATACAATAAAATATAATGTAACATATTGTGAGATTTGAAGAAAGTAAATTTTCTTTTATTTCTTAGGTTTTACGTTAATGACTTTAGCTTTAGACCGTACGAAATGGCAATTAAACCACATGTGGACTAAATGATCTGTAATCAAAACTATTGTTTGTTGAAATTGATGGTATTTATCAGAAATCTTTTACTTATAATGTCTTTATGTGAATTTGCCTCTTTGCAAACTAATATTAATTTTAATATTTAAATAATTCATAAGTGCGAAATTTCCAATCATTAATTTTGAAATACTGTAGAATGCATTAACGGCCAAGTCGCAGGAAGCCATTTTCAATGAAAGATTTGGGATGTTTGGCTTTTAACTTGTGCCCTTGTGCGAACTTCAGATATCACTACTTTTTCTGGCCGAAACATTAAGGAGAACTTGGCGTTTTTTTTTTTTTTTTTTTTACCGAAAACTTTTTGTGGGGATTATCTTTTCCTAAATTACTTTTTTTGAAATTAAAACTCCTGTATTAAAATAGATTTTTAAACATTTAAATCATTCAAATGAAGATATTGCGTCATTTTAACACGTGTTTAGTTAAAGTTTTTACATATATATAAGAAATATTTTCATTTTCTGATTAGAATGACGTCGATTTGAAAAATGCAAAAATATAGCGAGAAAATCTGATTTTTATTTAAAACAAAATACGCGTGCTATCACTTTTTTAAAATTATTGTGCCTCTTTTTAGGATGTGGCAACATGAAAGAAAGACTAAAGGAGATATTTCTATAGTGTTAAATTATGTAACGCTATGTAAAGTTTAAATGGGTGCCATTCCCTTAATATTGGATATTTTTTGACCCGACCTTCGAAAGGCACATCGCTAAATTAAGACCTTTCCAAAAAGCCATTATTCATAACTGAAAGTTTTCTGGCTTGGATTGTAATTGAGTTGTTGTCTTTTCATCATGTTTCAAAACGTAAAAGATGCGGCTGAACTCTACTATACAGCACGATCGTGCTGTATGATATTTACTTAATTTTTAGGGTTCCGTACTTAAAAAGTAAAAACGGAACCATTATAAGATCACTCCTGTGTCTGTCCGTCTGTCTGTCACAGCCATTTTACTCGTAAACTATGGAACATGGAAACTTCAAATTCGGGGAAGTAATAAAGACCATTGACCTACATAATTTCAGATTAATAAACATTCATAAATATATTTAGTAAAAAAGTAGAGGGGCTAATTATGCTACTTGAAAAAAAAATATTTTCTTTGTATATCATATGAGGTGTCCTGTGAAAGATTTTGTAACGCTGAACTCAAAAACAACTTCATTTTAATTTTAGGTATTATATTTTCAAAGATATTGTTGAAAATGTAGCGCAAAAATATGTCCCCCCCCCCCATCTAATTCCAAATCTACTGAAACTAAAATTATGAAAAAATTACAGGTAGTAGATGTTAATATAAACCTTGCCGGAAAATTATAGCGATTACACCTAGGGTACATAGTTTTTGAGTAATTAGCATTTTTCTGTTATACACAAATTTCGATTTACGGGCATTCAGAAAAATTGTTGAGCATCGCTGAATATATCTATCGTTGCAGAAGAATAAAAGCATTGTTGATAATGATTTTCGAAAAAAATCATCGGTAATTAGCCGAGATATTAACCCTTAAAGGTAAGCTCAGTTTGGACATGCACAAGGACAGGGCGGCGTGTTCTATGCCTAGTTAACAACTTTTAATAATATGTATGTGTAATGTAATGTCCAGTAACAGTATAAAAGCAATAAACGTCAAATTGTTAAAAACATACTAATTTAAGAAGTCTTGGGACTCTAAAAAGTGGAAAAAATGAAAAAAAGACCATTTTCAACATTTAATGTCTTAAAATGTATATGATTTTAAAACACAATTTTAATTGGGATGAAAGATATAAGTATGTTCTTTCGTTTCATGTATTTAAAAAATTGCAAGATACAGAATTAGTATTTATAGGGGGCTCGAAACTGTTAGACATTCGTCGAACAAAAAAATGGCATAACAGTTTACGCGCAGGATTACAAAATAAATATTGCAACTGGAATGAAAATTTTGGTGCTTACTTATACATCAGATTGTAATAATTTCCCTGAACTTAAATAAATTTGTATTTAAAGCATTTTTGTATTTTTAATGCAATGTTGCATTTAGCTAATACAAAATTTTGAAAATTTCAACACTAAAATCACCTAAAAAAATTTTTTTTAAACAATAAAACGGAAATTTTAGGTTCAGTTTATACAGACTAACATGAAATATATGTTTTGAAAATTTCATGAAAAAATATTCAGAAGTTTTTGAGGTATCCTGCGCGTTATGCCCCAAAAAAACGCCATTTGGAAAATAATGACATTAAAGTTTCGGAGACCCCGCTTCAGCTATTGAGCGGGTATAATTCTAAAAGCCAAAACTTCTGTTCTAATGTGAATTTCAAGGAAACAAATACATCAAAATATTCAGAAAAGATAGGAGTTTAACATCTAAAACAAAAATTTAAATTTCTTAACTTTTGAAGCTTTAAGAGTCCTGCGACCACTTAATCCTTTCCGGCATGGAGTAATTCCATTGATAAACTTATGAAATAATGAACTGACACCAGAATTTATAAACGAATTTATTAGAAAATGCGAACTTACTTATTTTCACGTATACATGATACAAGGAAAATTTTAATTAAATATTCTTGGTGCCGTTTGTCTGTTTTGGAATTAAAATTAGGTGTACGTTTTTTAAGGGCATCGCCCTCGAAAGATTTAATTAGAATGAATTGCATAAATACTATGGGATTCGCGATAGTTTACATTGAATGTATATCTCAATACGCCTCGAGTGACTTTAAAAGTTAATTAAACACCTATCTGGAAAAACGCGGCACTGACCAAGGCTGCGTTGCAACTTTGAGACCTTAATTCGAAGCGCGCTTAGCACAATGCCAAATTAAAACTTTGAATAAAGGTTTTGTTTTAGCTACACTGTAGAAATAAAGGTTATTACTACGCTGAATTTAATTATTAATTGAGTAAGCTGAATTTAGTTTCATGAAATGCCAAATGAAGTTTAACTATACACTGCTTTTATTGTCAGTACCGAATTAAGTTCATAATAAACAGATTAGGATATTAGTAAAAAAAGATTTATACGAATAGCTATATTTGACATTATTTAGGTTCCATATCTCTTTGAACTTTCATGGTATACATATTTACACTTTTATATTATATACAGTTATACCCATCCCTACGTTGTATAGTTTTTTACAAAGTCTTAGTATTCTTTTAGCAACTTTTTTTTTTAATATATATATAATACAATTACAAATTAATATATTTATTCTACGGAACCCTCTGTACGCGAGTAATGCTCGCACTTGACCGTTTATTTAAATGAACTTCTACGTAACAATATACTTTTTTTTTCAAATGAAAGAATACATTCAAAATTAACGGTTTAGTAATTAACTTTTGGTCAGGGATAAATGGTGGCACCCTGTGTACAGTTTAAAATAGTTTTATCTGTTTTATAAATCTTTTAATACTACTTTTCTTTAGAGTAAAAATAAGCTTTTTCTATCCTTTTTCTCTTTTATTATGAAAACAAACATATTTGAATAACATACATTTTCAAAGAACAATTTGATAACATTTTATAAAGCTCATGTACCTGTAAATAAATAACAAAAATAAAGAAAATATACGAACTGTATGTGTTTTTATGTCACACCCATGAATTTTATATTATTTCAAGAACCAATCAAAAGACTCGACACGCATCATCACAAGCTCCACCTTCCTTCCTTCCGATTTTGAAGTATGTCGGGATTATTCTAAAAGCACATATTATAATCAATTTTTACACAGAAACTGCAGATGTTTCTGTAACTTAGCTACTGCGTCTCGATGTTAAACTTGGGGAAAAGTTTTCTAATATTAGTTAAAAGATTTCTTTCATCTGGAAAAGGGTGAATTATTTAAGATAAAAAGTAGTATTGAAACGGAAAATTATATATTTCTGTACTTTTACTTTTCAGACTTTTATGACTATTAAAAGACCCTATTGCATTTAAAAAGAGAAATACATTTCTCTTTAAAAAAAAGAAAAAAAGTAATCTAAGAGTAAAAATCTATCCGAAAATTAAGTAAAATACTTTGAGTAAACAATAAAAAGTCTATTTTCGATTTTCCGCTAGCAGTTAAGAAATGAGATATAAAGGAAAATGGTTTTTTTTGTTTGTTTTTCTCCCATCATTAAAGTAGAACAATATAATAGCGTAAGAATCAGATTTGTTCGTCATAAAAAATTCTGTTTTAAGACAAATGTTAATAGCAATGAAATGCAGTTCTATAATTAACTGAATTAACAAAATGAATGATTAACTTTTTTACAAATTTAGATATTTGTAGCTTAATTGACGGGCAATATAAAATTTGAAGTTTTTGAAATCGTGTATTCGTTTTTCCACACATTCAAGAAGATTAACCCCTTGAGGGGCACCGGTATATATTATATACCACCTACGATTAAAGAAGTTTTACACCAGAAAAATTTTATTAAATTTTACTTTTCTAACTTTGGTGGAAAAAAGCCGTAAAATTGCTTTTACTTATTTTGAAATAGAATTTTTCAAAGATTCCGGTGGGAATTCAGCATTTCACAAACGTAATTGCTTGCCCCTCAAGGGGTTAAGATATTCACAATGACTTAGAAAAAACAAGGAAAATACGTTCCTAATGAATAAAAAAATGCACAGAAAAACATGTAAAAATAACACTTTCGAAATTGTATTTAGTACTTGAAATATTTTTATTATTATTATTTTATTATTTTAAGTTACCTGTATCATGTGCGTGTATAGATTGCTATTTCATTTCAATATTTTTCAGTTCAAATGATATAAGGCAGGGCTCGCAGCGTTCCTAAAATCTTCGCACTTTCCTACCACTATTTTAAAACGATATTCTTTATTGTATAATTCTATTACAGATGTTAAAGGAATCTACCACGAAGAATTCTTATTTAACCCTAGATCTACCGGGAATTTTATTCAAGTTTTAATAAAACGTTCTACACCAGAATTTTTATTTAAAACTATTTAACTTATTTATTTACCTTATTTTTGTCTGGTTTATATACTTAGTTTATTTTAAAGAAATTTCTGGTTTGAATGAATATTTTGTATGTACCTGTCGGGTCCAATGGACCCGTCTGGTAGACGGAGGGTTAAAATACTGGTACCAAAGGGCGAAAATTTTAGGAACGCTGCGAGTCCTGTATAAGGTTATAGACTTAATGTAGAACAGGTAACCCTTGATTTAATTTATTATTTGTGCAAAAGAGAGAGAGAGATTGGATCAAAATCTTATTTTTATATCAACAATTATCCTCAATAACTTCCCATTCCATATCTCATGTCCCCCCGCTTTTCGCCCCAGACATCTGTTTGTATCTTTGAATAAAATCATATCACTGTATGCAGTACTGTACCCAGGAAAATATAGCCCCTCCGTGCTTCTAGAGACTGAATGAACGTGAAGAGGGAAGGGGTATTGCGGGGTCAGTATTCACCAGTGGACGCAACAAGCGCTCACAATCTTTAGGCAGATGTCAGACGAGCGATTTTGAAAATCAGCATTTTCGACGCTCTCTCTTGAGAGCAGACGAATCTTCTCGTCTGTTCAGACGAGCGCCCACAAATCGGTGCGGTAAAAATTCCGAAAAGCTTCACGTCGAGGATCGGCGATTCCCCCAACTCGCTGGGAGCTGGTGGCGTGCTCATGTCTTTTGTTTCTTCTATGTTGTCCAGACGAACCGAAGTTTTGACGCTGGCTTTTTCGTAAGTTGTTGGTTCTGGTTGCGTATCGAATTTTTTCGCTAGAATTTAAAATGGATTTAATACACGTAGATTAACTAATTTTTTAAATACAAAAGTGTTCAATATAGTTGGACACCTCATGCTTACATTATATAAAGATAAAAATTAAAATATAATAACTCGGTTAAAGGCATCCTTGATTTAAAAAAAAAAAAAAAAAAAAAAAAAAAAAAAAAACAGATTTTTTGCACCGAATTGTACTGATTGTATACTGAGTGCACTTCATAAGTGCATATAAATTTCATTCTGTTCGAAAGGCTGTAACATCATTAAAATACACTTGCAATAATTTTTTTCCCATTGGCCGTAATGTAACGGAAGATTTTGACTGTCTCTGTCATTAATCTATACATCCGATTTACATAAAATTTGAAACGACTCGACAAGATTTTGCAAAAATTATATATTTAAAATTTCAGACCATTCGGAAGGCTGTAACATCATTAAAATGCACTTGCAATAATTTTTTCCCATTGGCCGTAATCTGACGAAAAACTTTTGACTATCACTGTCATTAAACTATACATCCGATTTTCAAAAAAATTGAAAAGACTCGACAAACTTTTGCAACAATCATATATTCAAAATTTCAGGCTGTTGTTTTTGCTCTGTTATATGCAGACAGACGGACTGAACGACGACTATAGGTGCTACGTATTTATATAATTACGAACGCACCTAAAAAATCATTTAAAATTATGCTACTGTTGCAAGTTAACGTTTTATAAGAAAAGTATTTAAATAATAAAGTATTATTATAAGGAAAAATTGAATGTAATATTTATCAAATACTACTAATAATAATACTATTTTGTCCTAGTATGTACTAAATTAAATTCATGGATAATTAATTGCAGGGTAGGGGACGAAGGCGGCATTTTGCGAAAAGTAAATGCTAAAGTTTTCGTTTCGGGAGAACTTGTTTTCTTTACAAATTACAGATTTTAAAACCTAACAATGTTAAAATAATTAATTAATAGCATGTTTTTATGGAATATAATTTTGTGAAAGGGCCTGTTTTATAATAACGATTTTTGAGAAGCCTGTTTTATTAAATGGATTTTTGTGACGGGGCCCTAAATAGACAGCAAATGTTGCATTTCTTAATAATAATGAATTCTTAATAATAATTCTTTGAAATTAAAATCATTACAAGTTATATCTGATTTTGAAAATCCAGTATGGGAAAGGAGACAGCAAAACAGAGCCTCTGTGGTCATATCCGGTACCGGTTCTATTTACTGCGAGCATGTAGTTTTAAAAATACTGTAATTTATTTTTTTATTTTTTTTAGCTCACAGGCTATCAAAGCTTGAGAACTAATGTGGCCGCCGGTTCTGTTACGTACATACGTACATACATACGTACGTATGTACGTAGCACGATAACTCTTGATGGAAACATCCGATTTGCTTCAATTTTTTTTCTAGATTCATTCTGATAAGGCGCTTCCCTGATTAGTTTTGGGGATTCATTGGTAAAGTATGAAGGGAGACAACGGGGGCCTAATTCCAACTTTAATTTAGATAAATGGTTTTTTTATGCAGATTTATCCGATTTGCTTCAAAAAAATTGTCTACGTTCATTCCAATAAAGCTCTCCTCTGATTAGTTTTGCGGGTTCATTGGTTAATTATAAAGTTGGAAAAGTGGGGGGGGGGGGGGTCTAGACTCCCCTTTAATTTAGATAAATGGGTTTTTTATGCAGAATTATTCGATTTGCTTCAAATTTGGTATACCGTTTTATTATGTTAAGGAGCTTCCCTGATTAGAGTTGGAGGTTTATTAGTTGAGTATAAATCGGGAAAAGAGGGCTAGTCCCCCGCCCCCTTTAAATTAGATAAATATGTTTTTCATGCAGAATTATACGATTTGCTCCAAATTTGGTACATCAGTTTATTATGTGAAGGAACTACCTTATTAGGTTGGGAGATTTATTGGTTAAGTATAAAGGGGGTAACGGGGGATAGTTCCCCTTTAATGTAGATAAATGGGTTTTTCATGCAGAATTATTCGATTTGATTCAAATCTGATATACCGGTTCAAATCTGATAAACCTCGTTACAAGGAAATCTATCTTCTTTGCTATTTTTGAAGCAAATATAGATAAGTTTGGTCAAGTGGCCGTTCCGTTTTCTTTCCTTTTTTTTTTTTTTTTTTTTTTTTTTTTTTTTTTTTTTTTTTGTAAAATTTTGTGTACAGCAAAGTTAATTTTTTACCGATTACTTAAAATAGGATGAACCTTGTACCGTCTGTGTATATTTCTTTTTTCTAATTTCTTGAATAACTAATATAAAATTACAAAATCATTTATTTCCTGCAGAAGATCCATTTTGCTTATTGGAAACATAAATGGAAATCATTCTGTTGCGGCGATAAATAATGTCGTCTGCTCTGTGTGGCGGGAACGGTTCATAGATCGCTCGTCTGACTGGGTTAGTGCAGGTGTTTATTTTTCTTGTTGAAACCACAACCGTTCAAAAAGTCATTTGTCTGGCATTTGTCTTATAGTCCAGTCATTTGGTAGAAAATAGGGGAAAGTTTTGGTGTAGTTTTGATATTTGGTGCCTTTATGTTTTTTGGGTCGCTGAACACAAATATGAAGTTTGCCAACAAAATTTATCCCGGGAAACACGTTTTTTTGGCAAAAAACTTGAAAAAAAGCGGGATTTTCTTTGTTTTTTCAAAATAACTTCAAAATTATGCATTTTACGCAAAAGTCCTCAGTACATAAATTAAAGAGGATAAAATTTCCTACATTTTACGTATTAAAAGTTTTTTTCTCTGATCAATGGTTTAGCCGTGGCAACGCCGCAAAAATGGGTGTGAAAATAAAAAAAATCTGAAAAAACGGGAATTACTGCAGTGCACGGTGGGTGATTTACCGATTCTACCTGGCCAAAATTATTTTTGGCGTCAGTATAGTCGCATCGCAATGAAATTGAAAAATATTATTGATATTCACTACTGAATGTGAGGTATTGTAAAATGTTGCGTGTAGCAGTCATAATTCCGCTACAGGAACATTCAAAAGTATTTCATTATATTACGGCCTATGGGGAAAAATCGTTTATGGTGGTTTTTAATAATGTTTCATAATTTCAAACACTTTGAAATTTATATACATATCTATGAAGTGCACTACAAGATGATTTCTTATAGAATATGGTATGGGTAGTATTTATCGATCATTTACAGGGACACTAAAAAGAATTATGTTACATTACGGTCTATGGATAAAAATTGTTTGTGTTGTATTTTGTTCATGTTACACCTTTTCAAAAGTATTCAAATTTATATATATCTCCTAGGGGCTCTATAAGATGCTTACTATTGAATATGATATGTCATTTATCTTTCATATACAGGGGCACACAATATAAATCAGTTATATTTTTCTCTGTATGAACAATAATTGATGGAAGTGCGTTTTCAGTTGTGGAACACTTTTTTAAATTTAAAAAATTGCATACTATTTAGCGTGTATAAATTCTATAAATCATATATAGGGCTGCACAAGACATATACCCGCTTATTGCTAACGAGGAATTTTCAACTGCGCTATGCGTTCACTAACAGTTCTAAATTTTAGCATATTGTGAATTATATGATAAATCTATAGTTCATATGCAGGGATGTGCAAAATTTTCAGCTATTTTTTCGATTTTGGTTGAAATTGTGTTTTCAAACGTGTTATATGTTTTACAAATTATTACTTAGACATCGTTTTTCCACGTTATTAAACTATGAAGTTTTATTATAGTAGCCCGAATGCGTTCATAAATGTTCCATAATCTGACTGACGCATGATTTTACGTTCTTCTTGATAATTTTAATGATACTTTCTTAAAGGTATGGAAGCTAAAGTGATAAAACTATTTTTGTATTATTATAACAAATTCTAAAATTTAAGGTACGGGACAAACATTCGACAGCATTAATGAAAATTGCTGGGTTGCATATTCTGTTGTATATTCATATTTATTTCTGCACAAACCTTACAGGAAACTTAACAGGAACCTTATGTAAATATAGGGAATCATAAGATATCATGATTAATATGTCATGAGAAAATGCCTACATTATGTTTTGCATTGTATCAAATCTGAATTTGGAGAATTTGTCTGGATCAATTTTGTAACCACTCAGAATTTGCAACCAAGTAATATATTTTAAATGATTTTGCCCCCATATATCTACATACAGCTGGCAGATTTTGTCCAAATTTAGTTATAAATTTAAACATTTCGCTTTTGCAAAACTTCATGTGCTCTTCATTATAATTTTTCCTCTATAAACAAAATATTTTCAACGAAATTCACATTTTCGTTACATTTTAAATCTTGTTGCCGTTGCATAATGGTGCAAAAGTTTATTTATGTGACTAACTTGAATTCTGCTGTCTTTGATTAAAAAAAAAAAAAAAAAAAAAAAAATGGTACTTGAACTAAAATGTCAAGAAAAAGTCATGCCAGAAGGTATCAAATATTTTTTATTAAAAAAAAAAAACATTTATTTTATACTGTTGGTAGTAATAAAAACATCCACTAATTCCAAACGTCTATTTTCTATGCTGTAGATGTCGGTGAAAAGCAGGGACCCTCATGTAAAAGAAAGCGGAAATAATATTTTTTTGTTTTTTAAATAAATGTACTTACTAATGTACATGTTTATTTATAATTAAATAATGATTCATAATGAGTCGTCTTATTTATTATCAGCAATTTCATTGTAAAATGTAGTCATTCATATAATCTTTAGTATAGTTTATAGTCAATGATTGTGTAAAATGTTCAGTTTTCATGTTAAATCTACGTACAGCGCAGCGGCGTAATTCCCGTTTTCTCTGAATTTTTTGATTTTCACTCCCATTTTTGTGGCGTTGTCACGGCTAAACCATTGATCAGAGAAAAAAACTTTTAGTACATAAAATGCAGGAAATTTTATCCTCTTTAATTTATGCATTGAGGACTTTTACGTAAAATGTATAATTTTGAAGTTATTTGGAAAAAAACAAAGAAAATCCCGTTTTTTGCCAAAAAAAGTGTTTCCCGGGATAAATTTTGTTGGCAAACTTCAGATTCGTGTTCAGCGACCCACAAAACATAAAGGCACCAAATATCAAAACTACACCAAAACTTTCCCCTATTTGTCTTTTTTGAGCACCTAATGCCTGGACTATTACGCCCAGGATAGCGGAGCGCACTTTCAGAAGTTTCATCTCTCGCGTAGCAGCTTTATTGGTGAATGGATTCAATAAAGTTCAGATCATGGGATGATTATTTCGTTTATAGAGGGTAA
This sequence comes from Maratus speciosus, assembly GCA_963932465.1. Classification (NCBI taxonomy): domain Eukaryota; kingdom Metazoa; phylum Arthropoda; class Arachnida; order Araneae; family Salticidae; genus Maratus; species Maratus speciosus. The sequence goes on from OZ010792.1 coordinate 603,522,851, forward strand.
GTGGAGTTTCTTAGATGAAAATTAATAGATGATTTAGATGTGTTTTGAAACGTCTTGAAGAAAAAAAAATCACTAAATATATGTTTTGACTTTAAAATAAAACAGAAAAATATTGACTCGATTTTAAGAAATTATATAAAAAAGCAATTATTTTGTTATGGTAGTTAACTCATTTCTTCCATAATTGCTCTTTAAAGTTTTGAGATTATATAGTTTTGAAAGAATATTATGGAGTGTGTCGGAGTTTCCTCTTAGTCCGCACAACTTCGAAGAAAATCCTTATTATTTATATGCTGCCACCACCGATATGATTACGTGATATCGGTCACGCACTGAGATGATTGATTAAATGAAAACCAACGCTTTCAATTAACTAAATTAACAGTTTATTTACACACTATTTACACAACAACAAACGCTATTTACACTTACAAACTCGGATATAGATGATCCGGTTGAACATTAAATTGAATACAGTAAAGGCTGGCTGTGTACTGTTAAACTACGTTAACTCACTCTCACTCTACACACGTTAAATTAGCTTTCCGGAGATCAATCTCGATCCCCCAACACATGGGTAGCCTAAGCTCCCCGAGCTTTTCTCAACCTTACGCACTCTCTCAGAGCTCTCCCCAGGAACACACGTCGACTTTGCACGCTACGCTCAAGACTGACTCTCTCAGCAGAAGAGACTGCCTTCCAGCTACCCCTTGCTCCTTCTCCAAGTAACCCGTCCGGGGTTTTCTACCTGGCTCCCATTGTCTCCCCATCTTCCACAGACATCTCAAAAGGTTGGGCACGCCCCTCTCAAACTATCTCTTCCCCCTTCATACCATCTATAGAGGTATGAAGGGAGCCCTTTCTCAGAACCTGACAGAGTGTAAGCATTATTTATAGCGGAATGATTCTTTTAAAATAAAAATTAGCAGCTATACACAATTTTCTGAATATTGTATAAGAACAATTTTTAGAACTGATTTTTCAAGTAGAGCGATGAAATTATATTACGTGAAACATGCATTTAAATATTTTTTCCAGTATTGAGATATTTACATAGATAATCAAAATTTTACAAAAAATTATCAGAAAATATTTAAGTGCATGGGTATAAAGCTGGAAAGGTTAGATGACAATATATAAAACTCCTAGCTTCTCCTAATAAAATTTTCTTTGAATGTTTTGAAAGTATGGATTTTTGTGTTTTCTCTTTTAAATAATTAAAATATTATTTATTAATTTATTTAAAGGAAACTTTTCTCTGTAAACTAATTTTAAACCTGTGTTTTTCGAAGGACATTCGCGTACATAAAACGCGCATTATGCAATTTTCATGAGAAAATCAGTTATGCAAATTCTGTAACTTCAAGTTTAATAGAGTGATTTTTTTTTAACAGAATTGTATAGCTATTTAAGAGTCATAGGCTTTCAATTAATGAATTTTTAATCTCATTTGAATTAGAAACATATTTTTATTCTTCATAATATATGAGTTATATTTACTGATTAATCATTAATATTAAAATTAGAATTATTGCATGATATTGCACAAGATGGCCAATGGTCATAGACCATTTCATTTTTATTATGTTTTGAAAAAATCTAAAAGTAGAATATAAAGATTTTCGGACTAAATAAAAAAAATATATAATATCAATTATCAAGGATGGAAAAGAAAGGGGTTGAAAACTAAATTTTATACAGCTTTTCAAATCGCAATAAAAGTATATCTGATTTTTCGGTTGATAATTCGCATTTTGGTAAGAATTAGTGACTGAGAAAATACATTGCTTAGATAACAGATTAAACAGAGTAAACTAAAAGAAATTACCAATCAAATTTAGCTAAAAAATAAATATTTGTAATGTATTTTAAAATATTTATATCACATTGCTTCCCTTTTTCTGCAATTTGAATGTTATTTGCTTAAAACTGTATGATTATTTTTTCAATTTCTGATATGCTGACTATGCGTATTATTGTTTCCTTAAATACGAAAGTTTAAATGCCATGATCATGAACGTTTGAAAACCCGTTTAAAAATATATAATGTTTCCATAGTATGTTCATAATGTTTTAATTAATATATATATATATATATATATATCACTGTCTGTTTCTCTTTATCAACGCCAACTCGAAGTACATGAAACGATGGGCGATGCAATAGAATAACCGTTATTTGCACAGTTCCGTGAATGTTATGTAAGCTCTAAGATTTTTTAAAATTGAATTTGCTTCCGAGATATTCATTCATTTGTAACTTTTACCGAAGTTTCTGTAATTGTTCTGTAAATTGTTTCTCTTTTTGTATATAGAAAGGTGAAATGATAGGTGTTATTAGATTTTTATTTACATCATTCTTATACTAAAATCAAAAATCTGTTTTTTAAAATATAAATAAACGGTAAAAAGTAACGTGATTAAATGACATTTTCAAGAAAATTCAAAGAAAACAAAATAATATGTTCAATGTTCAGGGATCACTTTATTGTAAAATAGAAAAACATTGCCTATTCACAATTAGCGAACTAGAAATCATTACATCATTTTTTAACACTTTCCAACAAAGTTGAAAGATGTTTATGACTTCGGTTTGTCTGCCCGTCTGTCCGCACTCTAACTCTCGTAAATATACTCGGATTGCCTTGAAATTTTTGGACGTTATTGACGTTTACCATAGCACGAACCCTATTTCAAATTACGTTTGTGGCATGTTTATTTCATCTACAGGGACAGTGAAAATTATTCCGTTACATTGCGGCCAATGGGAAAAAATAATTTCAAATGGATTTTAAGGATGTCACACGCATCCAAACATAACAAAATTTATATACATTTATTAAGCGCACTAAAATATGCATTCTGTAGAATATGCAGTGCAAAAATAGTTATTATTTATTTACAGGGCCACACAAAAGAATTCCGTTACATAATGATATGGGGGAGGGATTGTTTGCGGCGTATTTTAATTATGTTACACTATTTCAAATATAATGAAATTGATATACGTCGTTGAGGTTTACTATAAATTATTGCATGTATAATACGAAGTGCAGAGCATTTACAGGGACACACAAAAGATTTCAGATCATATTGTAACAGAAGTACTGAACATTAGCGGTGATTGCTGGAAATGCATTTTTAATTATGAAATGCACTTGTATATTTCACTGTATTTTTGCATACTATATGATATGTTTAAATGCTATAATTTATAAACAGAGATAAACAAAAGAATTCGTAAGGGTTACTGGGTATGAGCGCAAATTGTTTAAAGGTGGTTTTTTAAATCAGTTATGCATTTTTACGCTAAACTGCATTTAGTTTATTAAGAAATGTTTGTAGAATATAGATAAAATGATATATAGGGTCACGCAAAGAATTTCATACATGGACTATATCCGTCTATGGATGATAATTTCTGGAAAGATGATTTCGGTAGTTTTAAGAGTGTTTTAGTTTAAATTAAATTTTAGCTAAATAGTGGTGTGTAATAAAGGTACTAGGTATGCTACAGTGCTGTACAAAAGTATTTAAGTATGTTTTTATCTACTAGTAAAAATTGCTGAAAGAGAAATTTTAACTTGTTATGCGTTTTCTTGATAAACAAAATTTTCCCATTATATATTATATATATCAACATGCAGATCAAATGAAGGGCTGTTCAAAAGAATTCGAATACATATTTGGCTATGGACGGTAACGGCTGAAGTCAATTTTTTAAATGTTTACTTAGTTATCTTATTTCCCTAAATAACGAAATTTTGTGGAAACTTTCATGGAGTGTTGGAAAGTGTTTCATAATCTATGCCGTGCGCATGATTTTGCTTTCTTGTCATATTTTACATTCATACAAGGAGATTAAGAAAAGACAAATTTATGTTCCTTACATTTCACTAGAGATTTATTTCTCTCTATTTACAAAAACTAAATAAAAAGAATAAACAATGATTTTAACTAATTATTTTTTCAAGAACTTTTCAAAACGCCGCTCCCGGAGTGGTTTATAAGAATGATACAGTTTTAGAATGACATTTTTCATGACATAAATCTGACATATTTTTGCATAAGTGAGTCCAAAAGTCATATCTATATAATTTAGACCAATTATGAAATAATTTTTATGTCACCATCTCCTAAATTACAAAGCAAATATTGAATGAACAAAATGCTTTTGACAAATAAATGAAAAATAAATATCTACGTACAGTGTAAATAAGCTTTATTATTAGAAATTTAGTATTTAATAAAACAAATATTATTATTCTTTAATGTATCCCAAAAGAATTGTGAATGATTTGATGTAGTTTAATTGCATCATACCGGTTTGCCACGACAGGTAGCGTTAAGTACATTGTTTTTTCTTTTTCATAATCTAAACGCCCGCCGCTTAAAAAAAATATTTAGTGGTGGTGGTGGACTGGGACTTACTTGGTCAGCTGTGTTGATTCGTTTTATAATCAAACGTAAATTAAGTCATGGCTAGCGGCCATACTCATTACTTTGAGTATTGCCAATTTAACGAATTTTTGTCATTCGGATTCTTACCTGAATTTCCAAACAGTAACATTCATCTTTCGTAATTACAGATTAAATAAAAGGAATATCATTATTTGAAAATATAGGTAACTATCTCAATAACAATTTTTCGCTAAATTGGCAATACTGCTAGTAACTGAATTAACACGTTCACGCCGGCGCGGTGGGTCACACTCGACTATCTCAGAGCTGCCAAGTCTCCGGCTCTTTGGATACCAATATTTTAATGCAGAAAATGTTGTTTTATTTAATTAGAACAATTGGGCAATTTAAAGGAACAACATTTTCTCTAAAATAACAGTGGTGTGCAAAAAGCTGGAGACTTGGCAACTCTGAGGCAGTCGAGTGTGACCCACCACGCCCGCGTGAACGTGTTAAACAAATCTATTTAATGCTGGAAGTTATATTTTTATAACTAGTTTGTTAAATTTCTTTCGGTAACATTGAAAATATGATTTTGGTTAATTGACGTTTTGTGGCGTTTATTGCCGGTGTCGATTAGCTTTATCGGAGAAAATATGACTGTTTCGATCTGATTTTAAGGTAATTCTCTTCATCAGAACGCATATATCAGGAAACTGTTCTAAACTATACCGTTATGTAGCAGGCCCTTCTTAAATTTTGGCTCATAGATTTACCAAGAAGATAGGTTACTGTCATAACCGCGAAAAGATAATATGACAGCGATCACTGGTGACAGAAGCTTCACATATGCAGGATATTCTTGAAACAGTCTGAATATTCCTGCAATTGTCAATATAGTTTGTCTTTTTACGATCTTTCTTCTTTTAAATGTAATATGTTTACGTGTTCAATAGATGTCTTATAGCTTTTTTTATGTAATTTATGGTGAAAAATATAAATACAAAAAAGGAAAAAAAATGTTTTCTTGTGGATTCATTTAGTATATAAAAACCTTGTCTTTATTGCTTTCCATCAGGTAAATACGTTGTCATCGGAATTTTTGTATAATTTCGATCCAATGACTGGCAGAAAACTCGTATAAGGTAATTTTATATTTTTAAAATAGACGCATTACTCTACTCTATAATATCATGTGTTGTATAGAATTGATAATTATGTATTTTTAACTGAATTCCCTATTTTCTATTAAAAAAACCCAACTTATTATGTAGGGTGTCTCTAACTGTACCAATTTTGAGAAAGACAACATCAATTTAACCCATATTCAAAAAGTAAATAAATGCAAAATTTAATCCAAAGACCTTTATTATATATGTGCATATTATAAATTATGTATATAAAAGATAAAATTGACATTAAAAATGTAATTGTAGGCTATTTTTGATTGTCAAGTTCAGATAAGGTATTCCGCAATCGAAAAGTAATTAGTATTTATCTGTTCAGGATTTGGGTTACCTCAGTTTAAATAGAATTTTCAGGCTCATGTAGAATGTAAACAGACTGTAGTTTTCTGTAGAGGTCTGTACAGGCTTCGACTCAACTTCTTTCAAATACACATTAAACTGATTTCTATTGCTTTTAGATTTTTGTAAAAACATCGATAATTTAATTCAAGACATAATTAAATAAATGCCTGTCACACCACTTAACCCCTTGAGCACGGTGGGATATATTTTATCCCACCTAAGATTAATGAAGATTTGCAATAGAAAAAATTTATTAAATTTTATTTTTCTAACTTTGATGGAAAAAAGTCGTAAATTTGCTTTTCCTTATTTTGCAATAAATATTTTTGCAGATTCCGGTGCGTATTTGGCATTACAGAAACACAATTACTTGCCCCTCAAGGGGTTAAATTAGGGTTCCAAAATTATCGTATCTGACGCTATATCTTAAATATCGTTATCAAGTCACACTGTCTTACGTTACTTTGGGACCTAAATACACTGTAAAAAACAGACAGATATTTCTTAATCTTGGAAAATATAATATATCAAGGAACGAAAATATACAATAACCTCTTCCGTGTGATCTACTGCGAAAAGCGTTCTTTATCTTCAGCATGGATGCCGCTGGCGACTATTTTTTAATTCCATTGGGCACCACGTTAAAAAAAAATAATCTTTTACACATAATTAGACAGCACCTGCAAGGAAAATGTACTACACATTCATCTTGTAAAAATAGTGGTGCGAGTAGAAAATAAAAAATAGGCGCCAGAAGCAGCCCTGCTTCAGAAACCAATTTATTTTTGATTATTAACACTTTGCACTCCGTTGTCGGGCGACATCATCTTTCCTTACAAAATTTGTTTGTGGCACCAGTAACAAAGGAAAATAAAGTTTGCCCCATTTAATCAGAGCACTTTTAAAATTGTGTACTTGAAGGAAACTTCTTTTAAAAAAGTGGTGTCGACCGAATAAAATATTTGTGTAACAACCGGGAGTTGCTGGTAGCTCCTACACTATGACGCAAAAGTTTAGACAATGACGTCATTCAGCTTTAAAATGTAGAATTATGACGTCAGAATTACAAAAACCTGTAAATATATTCAAAAACTGATTTAAAATGCTATGTACAAAAGACAGTCGTTTTATTTGCTATAATACTAATTTTTTTCATAAAAATTCAAATGTGCTTGTCGCAAAAGTTTAGACACTATTCTAAATTTCTTTGAATATTCGCTGGCATATGCAAATTTAGAATAGATGATGTCACAAATTTGGAGTACTTAAGTTCTGCAAACGATTGCGCTTCATAGTCGACATGCCGAGAGCTAAAGAAATTCAAGTGAATGAGGTTTCAAGGATTTGGCAGTTGAAAGGTGAAGGGAAGAGCGTTTCTGAAATTTCTGCTATTATTAATAGGTCAGAAAAATCTATTTATCGAGTTTTATCGAGTGGTTCCGAATATAAAGCAAAATGTCGGTCTGGGAGGCCACGTGTGACAAATGTACGAGAGGATCGCCTGATACAAAGACTAGCGAGTACTCAACAAATGAGCGTACGTGGAGTTCAAAGCTCATTGGGACTCTCTGTATCAAAGGATACGATTCGTAGACGAATTTTGGAAAAAGGAACAATCGTTTATAGCAAAATGCAGAAGAAACCAGCTCTGAAACCACATCATAAGTTACAAAGACTTATGTGGGCTCGAAAGCATATGTCATATGGAGAGAAATGGCAGCCAGTCATATTTAGCGATGAAAAAAAGTGGAATCTGGATGGTCCAGATGGTTGTTTATCGTATTGGCATGACTTGCGGAAGGAACCTCGACGTTTTTTTAGTCGCAGACAAGGAGGGGGCTCGGTGATGGTTTGGGCAGCCTTTTGCTATAATGGACAAGTATCTCTGACCTTCACCAGTGGTCGTCAAACTTCACAGCATTATACACAGACATTAGAAGAAAACCTACTGCATTTGCTGAGCTTCTAGGGGGTCCTCAGTGGGAATTTCAGCAAGACAATGCTTCAATTCACACTGCAAAACATTCAAAATCTTGGTTTAATTCCCATAATATAAGAGTTCTCGACTGGCCAGCATGTAGCCCAGATCTTAACCCTATAGAAAACCTTTGGAGCATCATGTGTCGCAAAGTTTATAGCAACGCTAGACAATACTCTTCTGAAAAGGAACTTAAGACATCTATTGAGAATGCATGGTACGATATCGATCCACAAACTATGCAAGATTTAGTTTCTTCCATGCAATCTCGTGTATATGACGTAATACATAAGCATGGATGCGCAACCAGGTTTTAAAAATTGTTTATTTCGATTTTATTTAATTTGTGTCTAAACTTTTGAGACAGCAGTTTATTTTTGTTACCATTTAATTTATTGCAATATGCACAATTCCACTTTTCTTTGTTTTAAATATAGTTTATATGTACAGCACATTAATTTCAAGCAGTGATTTGAAAATTGAATAAATATTTTTCAAAGTATGTAAGAATTTCTTCATTGTCTAAACTTTTGCGTCATAGTGTACTCAAAATAACGCGCAGTGCAAAGGGTTAAAGAAGCTTTTATAAATACAAGCATTCGCTTCCGAAAATTTTTTTATAGCGTATTAATCCCTTTTCTCAACCCGATGCTGTATGTTCTCAAGTAAACATTTCCAAGTTGATTCAAGTAAACATTTCCAAATCTTTTATAGAGGGGCCTCGGTGGCCGAGCGGTTAGGACACCGCGCTGCCAGCCGCCAAGCATTGAGAGCGGCAGAGGTCTGCGAGTTCGACTCTCTCTGGCTCCATTGTACACTCCTTGTGGAGCTCCCGGATGTAATTTCTCTGTGTTGTAAAATTTCATTGTGCTATCTCGTCCCTGTATATTGACGATGACTTATAAGCGGACCTAGATGTCAAGCACACAAGTCAGATGTATGTGATAAACAAATAAATCTTTTATAGACAAACATGACAAATGAGCAGAATTGACATGAACATGAAAATTAACATGCTTTTGTTACTTTTGAATGCAAAAGTTCAATGACGTAGCTGGAAAAGTTTCATTGAAATGGATAACATCCTAAAAATCGATAAGACAGTTTCAGAAATTTAAACCTTAAATGCGCGATTTTTTATTTTGTTTCGAAAAAAAGTATTATGATTCTCTGAAAGGTTTATTACACAGGGAAAAGAATGAAAAAATCAGAGATACATTTCTCATATAATACGTCAATCTTTTCTTTTCTTGCACATCTGCGATACAAGTGAAAACAATTATCGTGTGGCTGTTTTAGACTAAAATATTGCAAATTAGTAAATATTTTAATAAGTATGTCTCCAAATACCTTATTTTATATAATTATTTATTTTATAAACCTTAGAATTTAACCCTTTAATACCCGTGATCGAATACGTTCTGGAAATTACGTAGTCCAGAGAATGTATTTTAATTTTCTGGTGCAAATTAGGTATATATATATATAAAAAAAATCTATTAAATTCAAAACACTGTTGTTTGCATATATGCAAAGCTGCGCACTTAAGGGTTAATTAATATACTATAAAAATTGCACAGAAACGCCTCTGAAAGACACTGGCAAATAAAGAATTTTTTTTTTTAATGTTTCTTTAAATCTCGAAAATAGAGTGGTTTCAGAAGGTTTATAATGATAAGGAACGCATTTTGGAATTGTGGGTAACGCGAAGAGGATTTTGAATATTTTCGTTCGGGTTTACATTATTTTGTAGATTCATAAACTTTTTTTTTAACCGTGTTATTTCATATTTTTAAATTGTGTAGTTTCTTAAAAATGTTACTTTATCTATAGTATAGTAATATATATATATATATATACAGGGTGTTCCGTTAAAGGGGTCCAATATTAATAGGGGCAATAGAGGAGATCACACGGAGCATAAATCAGTATATAATGCCTGGCCGGATCTCAATAATTTTCAAGTTACAGCAAATAGAATGAAAAATCGGAAATTTGTAAAAAAACCCTCATTGCTAAACTATCGATAATGCTACATAAAAACAAAGCACATATTTAGAAAGAGCAGAAAAAATCCTACGAAATGACATAAGTTGTTTTAGAATATTGAGAATTAATGGCGAGTTACAAGCTCTGAAACAGTGAAAAAATACAAAATCAAATATTTAGCAAAATAGTTAATCGTTAATTCCAAAAATGCAACTCTACTTACATCAAGGAAAATGTTATAAAATTTGGTCCATTCCGAAAGCTTTCGAAGAAGCTGACAATAAACCATATCAGTTTAATTGTATGGGAGAAATCAAGCAGTTCCCTAGTTACAACTCTGTACTGTTGCACGCTCGGAAAGGGCGAAACTCCGCCCATGACGATTGTAAACACCCCGTTTTAATATCTTTCAATTATACATTTCTGATCAACCTCTATCAATACCCTTTCATTATTCAGTCTGGTCAAGTGAATGACATATTGTGCAGCTCTCGCCTTGTCTTAAAGCAAACTCCGCGACTGCTGCGTTTCCTCCATGAACTTTCAGGATGATGAAGAAGAAGTACTTTTTATGCAAATTTTCTATGTGTATAGGAAGAAAAGTGTAATAAAACAGCAGTCATCAGTGGGCGTTATGTTAAAGGGAGGCTGTTGTAAGTGGGATTGTAGTAAGTTGGTGTATAATAATTATGCCGGAATACTCTAACGAAGAATATGCGGACATGCATCTGATGTACGGGCAAGCTCATGGAAATGCATGTCTAGCACAGCGCATGTACCCTGAGCAATTTCCAATGAGACGTTGCCCAAGTTCGAAACTCTTCATAAAAATCGATAGACGATTACGGGAGGCTGGATCGTTTAATACAGCAAGCATTGATGCAGGGAAACCTCGACATGTACGAACACCTGCAATGGAAGAAGATGTACTGAATATTTTTAAGGATAACCCCTCCACGAGTACACGAGCTGCTGCGTCTGAAGTCGGTGTTTCTCACCAAAGTGTGTGGCGTGTTCTGCGTGCAGAAAACATGCACCCCTTTCATGTGCAGCGGGTACAACTGTTATCAGTAACAGATTGTACTCAGCGGACAGAATTCGTACGCTGGTTGCTTAATGTAACAGAAAATAATCCACAATTTCTGGAAAATATTTTATTTACTGATGAAGCAACATTTACGAGAGAGGGCGTGGTAAACACGCACAATATGCACACATGGTCATATACAAATCCGCACACTGTTTTCCCGTCGAACGCACAACAAAAGTTCAGTGTGAACATTTGGGCAGGTGTCCTCGGCGATTATCTCATAGGACCATATTTACTCCCAGATGTACTCAATGGCAGTACGTACTTGGTTTTCCTACGGGATATCTTACCGCAGTTACTGCAAAATGTGCCAGCAACATTGCGCCACAATATGTGGTTTATGCACGATGGCGCACCGGCACATTTTTTCATAGGTGTTCGCAATCACCTCAATTCAACATATCCTGGGAAATGGATTGGACGCAGTGGACCTGTTGCTTGGCCTGCACGCTCTCCAGACCTCAATCCGTTAGACTTTTTTGTTTGGGGACACCTTAAATCGCTGGTGTATGAAACGCCTGTGGATACACCGGAGGATTTACTAGCGCGAATCGTTGTAGCTGCAGGAGACATTCCCAACTCCGTCGGAGTTTTTCGGCGTGTTCGCCAATCTTTTCGACGTCGCTGTCGGCTGTGCGATTCTGTTAATGGGCGCAACTTCGAACACCTATTATAATAATGTCCGTTCGTCTGCCTTCCGACATTGAACTGTGCAGCGCAGGCCAGAAGACTATGCTTCACATATGTCATAAAGTACGTGGAATGTAATTCTTTATTTGTCATTTTTCTTTTATTTTCAACCCTTTTTGGCACAGTATTTTGTAAGTCACAGACTGTGGTGTACTCAAATTGTAAATTACAAAGTTTGTATGAATTAATTTAAAATTTAGTGTCTTTTTTAAATTTATAATTAATAAAATTATTATGCTATTTGTTATTATTATTTCCTATCATAAATTATGATGCACATATACATACAATAATTGTCCATGTAAAACATGTGCTGAAACTTCTTGCATAGTTACAAATCGCAATATTTTTAATTATTTCCGAATTTTCACCACCAGTTTAATTTTAAAGAATTTAACTTAAGCTTTATATCAATAAAAGACCACTTTAAAATGTAGACTATTATTGTAAAGTTATTTTGGTTCATTCAACTCTTGAATAATTAAAAATGTTGCATCTCAGAAGAAGCATGATCGAAAATGTATAGTTGAGAGTAATTAAAAAGGCGGTGTTTCCAATCGTGATGGGCGGAGTTTAACCTTTGCTAGTGTCAAAGAAAGCGGAGTTGTAACTAAGAAACTGATTAATTTCTCTCACACAATTAAACCGATATGGTTCATTGTAAGCTTTTTCGAAAGTTTTCGGAATGGACCAAATTTTACTACATTTTCCTTGTTGTAGCTAGAGTTGTCTTTTTGGAATTAACGATTAACTATTTTGATGTATATTGGATTTCGTACTTTTTTCACTGTTTCAGGGCTTGTAACTCGTCAATAAATATTGCTATTTTAATACAATTGATGTCATTTTGTAGGTTTTTTCTGCTCTTTCTAAATATGTGCTTCGTTTTTATAATTTTTTAGGTTACTGTGGCAAGCACGAAATCAAGATAATAATGTAAACTAAAACAAAAACTAATTACTTACACCAAACATTAGACTATTTGAAATTTATTCAATGGTGTTCAAAAGCAGGACGATCATGAATCAGAACGACGCTCGACCAAGAGGAAAGAATCAAGACGAAAAATTGGTGATCAACATCTGTTGTTTCATCTTATGTGTTTTGCTATCGCCTACGTTTTTCATTAAGCTATAATGCGAAAACTTTTATTGATAAAAAAGTTTTAAATGAGGGGAAATAATACTTTAATTCAGAATGTTATTTAAAAAAAATAAAATAACATAAAGTAATATAGCACTTTAAAATAGGCTCTTTTATGTGTCTCATTCTTCCATTATAGAAAATGTCAGATGGAATTTGCGATTATAAACTCTGAATACATTATTTATACATCTCTTTTATTGCTGTTGTGACTGAAGATAAAATTCTAAAAAATTGAATACATATGGCAAAAAATGTGAAATAATCATAAGAGAAACATTTGAGTTAAAGAAATGGAAAAAGTTTTCAGTTGCTTAAGATGATAGAATAAATATGGAATAAACATAACTCAGAATATTGTGAACAGAGAATAACCTCACAAAATTCATTTCAAGAACGTAAAATAATCATTATGTTTGTTGATATATATGCGTACACTCATTCCAAGTGTTTTGATGTTGTCTTTTTCAAATGTAAAATTATTATTATGGCAAAAACTTTCTTCTCTAAGAGAAATATATAGAATTCTTAACTTAGTGAAAAGTAGCAAGGTGATTTTAATTTGCTTGAAACAATTTAAATTTTTATATTAAGGTATCAAAATTTACTTTTCATAGTTATAGAATTATTTTATTGGTTAAAGTACTTATAATTATGTACTTATAATATTATGTAAAGCATAAAATGTATTTCTGGAAAATAAGTTTTTTTTTAAAATTATTTTTGCAATAATGTCTTTTCAACGCATAATAGGAAGAAAGGTTAAAAAATGTTGATTGTCACATTTCAACTTTGAAATGGTGTAGTTATAAGGGGTCTTGTACCTTTTAAACGCGTCGAAAATTAACGAAAAACTTCAAAGTTTGAATTAGTCTATCTTCAAAACCTTTTTATGTATAAACATGAAACTTTGGATATTGATTAAACAGATTGTACTTTGTAATATACTACCAACAGAAATTTATTAACCCTTTACAGAATTTGTGTATTGTTGAAATCAAAATAGCTCTTTTTTTTATCCGATAAGTCATTGCGCGCATGATATCTTGAGAAAGTATGTATGGATTGTCATGAAATTTGGTAAATATACTAAACAAATATGTGTGTTTAAAATGATCTACTTTTAAGTATTTACAATGGTAATATTTTTAGTTATGACTATTTTTATTCATTAAAAATACAAAATTTTATTTTTTTTTTACGAAAATATTTTTTTATATAGTTAATGAAATAATTTCAGCCTAAGAGTAGATCATTTTAAACACACATATATGATTAGTATCTGTACCGAATTTCATGCGAATCCATACATACTTTCTCAAGATATCATGCGCGCAATGACTTATGGGGTAAAAAAAAGAGCTATTTTGATTTCAACAATACACAAATTCTGTAAAGGGTTAATAAATTTCTAATGGTAGCATATTACAAAGGACAATATGTTTAATCAATATCCAAAATTTTATGTTTATACATAAAAAGGCTTTAAAGATAGACTAATTCAAATTTTGAAGTTTTTCGTTAATTTTCGACGCGTTTAAAAGGTACAAGACCCCTTAAGCAAGTGATTTCAATTTAAAAAAGCTCAAATTTTCCAGTTTTATGCAACAATTGTATGCACATAACATTCAAGTGTCTTTCAAAAACGTAATTTTTTAAATCTAATATTATGTTACATTAAAAGGAAAAAAACTTTGAAAATTTTGCTCGCTTTTAAAGTCAAAGTTTAAAGTCAAGTCAAAAGTTCAATTTTTAGAAAATTGTGAATTTGCAGTTTTTGAAAATAAGTAATCAAAATTCGAATGTATATATGTTTCTACGAGATTTTATGACAGAATATGTAAGATAATCTTTTCTGAGTAAATTTTGAAAATGAAATATTTATGGAACATTTTTGGAGAAATCAATTTACAATTTTTTTTTTTAATGAATAATTTTTTTTTCCGTGTGAAACTTGAATGTAAGATAGCTAAAAAAATTTTTTTTAGAAAATTCTCCTGAATTAATTTGAACAATAGTATTTATCTCTGGAAATGTAAAAATCGACCCAGTAAGACATTTTTTAATTAAATAATTTCCTTTTTTTTAAAAATATCTTCTCTTTCACAATTGAAAGGGTGGTGCACCGTTTTCTTATCTTACATACTGTTTTGAATACAGATACTTTTACTTGTGTGATTATTCAATACTGATATTTGTTTCTGACAAAAATACACTTGTTTTGGACACAAACGTAACAGAGATTTCCGATGGAATAGAATTTGAAGGATCATTTGAAGTCAACGACTCCATGGCATTCCTGCTGTACTTCATGTACATTTCTGTCTCCGTCCTCACTGTCGGTGGAAACATCATGGTGTGTCACATCGTCCTGGCCCACCCAAGAATGAGGACAGTCACAAACTTCTTCATTCTCAATTTAGCAGTGGGAGACATCTTGATGGCCTGCTTGTGCATCCCGTTCGGTTTCGTATCTAATTTGTTGCTTCAGTATTGGCCCTTTGGAGCAGTCATGTGCGTCGTCGTATCCTCCGCTCAAGCTGGATCTGAGTTCATCAGTTCCTATACCCTCGTCGCAATCAGTATAGACAGGTACATCGCTATCCTCTACCCTCTGCGACCGAGGATGACAAGGTTGCAGTCAAAACTTATTATTTTCATGATATGGATTGTGGCATTGATCACTCCTCTACCGACAGCAGTGCTGTCTAGGCTAGAAATTCATCCGTCGTATGTAGACAGCAACGATACTGTGCGGTACGTCTGTATGGAGATGTGGAAAAGCCAGGAACATAGGTACCAGTACAGCATGGCGCTCATGGTGCTTCAGTACTTCTTCCCTCTGACTGTACTTCTCTTCACCTACAGTAGGATAGGAGTGGTTGTGTGGGGAAACAAACCTCCCGGGGAAGCGGAAGATGGAAGGGATCAAAGGTTAGCAGCGTCCAAAAGAAAAGTAAGTGCGAAAACTATTTGATTTATGTGCATTAAAAAATGTACTATGCGATTTTGTTTTAAATTTCGAAATAATTCTAGTTCTTAATCTGTTGAGTTAAACGATAATTATCTTTATATCAGACGTAGACAGAATATATTTTACCAGTATTTACTAGGTGCATGAAGATTACTGACTATTACATTGACTTTAAGTTTAATAATTAGATTAATTCTGTTAACGTTTTTTACCCATATTAGCCTATAGTTGTTTCACAGCATATCTTCGTTTGTTGTTTGCACACCAGTAATTATGAAGTAAAATATTAGCTTTCTTTGATGACAAAAAGTCACCTATAAAATGAGACAAAAATTTCTATTCTAAAAAAGAGATGTAAATCTAAATATTTCCATTTTAAAGGAAAAATAATTCAGTCTTTTATGGGTTAATACGCACATAAATTTTTTATCGCCCTAAAGAAAAGTGAGTGTAAAGACTATGCGATTTATATAGAGATAAAGTTTTTACACATATGACAGTCTATTTTGAAATTTCACAATAATTCTTTTTTTTAAATCGGTTGAGTTAAATTTAATTACCTTTATACATTTAGCCAGAATTCCTTTAACCAGTGTTAATTGGTTACATGAAGATTGCTGACTATCACATTGTCTTTAATTTTTAATAATTACATTTCTTCTGTGAGCGTTATTAGCACGCACATAAACTGTTTTAACATTCTATGTAACTGAAAATATTAAAATAGCATTTTCAGGAGTTGTTTATGTTAAGTTGGGTACATGTATTACTTTGTTATGCGTTTCGTGTTTTGAGTATGATTTATATATTTTTTAAGTTTTGTCTGTGCTTATAATTTCTTAAGAAATATGTATATTTAATTCACGCCAAGTTAGTACTTTGCGTTCACATGTTACACCTTTTAATGTTAACCATGAAGTTTAAAATTAAATAATATTGCAGATGTACAATATTCAATATTACAACTGTCATTAGAATATTTTCCATCATCTCACATCAAATTAAGTTCTTCCCTTGGAGGTCCGCTTATAACTTGCTTTTAGTGGTTATTTGGATAGTCACCCACACTGTAAAAAACGACATTTTTTACTGCGTCTGCAAAAATATAATCTACGAAAATGTAATGTAGCCACGAATAAAGATATGCAACAGCCTCTTCCCAGAGTAGCATTAATTTCAATGTTACTGTTAACTCTGTTAAGGTATCCTGTTTGTCTCTAAAATATGTTTGTCGAACACGAAAATGTTTACATGTGAATGGATAGTATCCTAAAAACCTATATTTCGGTTTGAGAAAACCGATGAATAAACTCCTGTTCTATCTACTGCCAAACATATATGTTGCAGAAATTTATTTTGTCTCTAAATTTCCAACACATTTAAGAATTTTCAGTTGCAAACGTGCTGAAATATTCTTCATATTTATTACCTAAAATGTCTTCTTTACTCCAAGAAAGTAAATAAAATTCAATAGCAAAAATCATGTAACAAATAAATATCTTTCTTTTTAATGTATTTTTGTAAAAATATACTTTATTGAAGCCAGTTACAAAACGGTTTTTATTCCTTATGGAAAAATTCTTTAAAAATGTTTTTGTTTCCAAAAAAGAAACTTTGTCATAATAACTTTATTATAAAAAATTCGCAAGGGAACAATGTATTGATTCCCTGTCTTCTAGTATTTAAATGAAATTTGCGGAAAACGACTCTCCCAAGATGTAAGAAAGGATTTAGAAAATTTCTGACACTAATATAACAGGGTTCCTACACTTTCATCAGACATACCATACGGAAAAACTCGAATTATGTAATCGCGCGATTGCAAAATACGAGTTTTTCTCTAAGTAAATACTGGTGTTTATCTGATTTGAAGTCAGGGAAATTCCCTGACGTGTAGGAACCCTGTATAAGTTTTAATCTTCCAGCCATTGAGCTAGCTTTACTTTTGCTTCTATATTTATTTCTTTAAAATTCCTTTATAGGGCACTAAAGGGAAATGTATTTAATGTTGGATTAATGTCGATGAATATATCTAGAAAACTACAATTCTTGCCTTATGGAGGTCTTCTCATTAATTTAGGGATTTGTCAGGAAAATTCAGTCTAACTTGTTATGTACTCACGATTTTCAAAATAAAATTATCTCACGTTTAAAAAGAACTTAAGAGAAAGACCAACTAAAGTCCTCAGAGACCTTCGGAATTGTTTTTTTCAGAGTTTGTGATTGTTTTGTCTCCTGCTAATTTCTCAAGATATAGTGAGGATTTCTAAAATCATGGGTCTCTACAAAGTTGCCTATTCTTATATATGAATCTGCTATATCCGGAAAATATTTTTCCTTTTTTTACAATACAATTATAAATTAGTTTTAATTATTTTATAAAATTTAAAAATATTAAAGCGAATTTAATCTGAAACCTATTAAATATCCTGCATGTTTACAGCATAAAATATATTTTGCACTATAACATTTAAAAAATTCTCTATCGAAAGGGTACAGTACTGAAAATGTCGTTCGAAAATTATATCGTATAAAAGCACTTTAACTCAACAGAGAGTTATAAAAATGTTGTATGTCTTAAGAACAAATTAATTTAAATACTATATTTCCTTTCCAATAAGTTAGTTTTTGTCTATTGTTAACTTTAAAGAAGAAATAACCATTAATACAATAAACTATTATTTAAAGAAACTCTATTTCCTTAATTGCATCTTCGTAGAATTTAATGAAATTTCATAAAAACAACTTCCATAATAAAGGAGAGGATTTAAAAATTTTCTGAAGCGAATAAAGCCGTTGAGTTTGCCTTAATGATACATCTAAATTTAGATCATTCAAATTCTTTCAGATATATCTAAAAAATTAAAATGTTCAATTACTCTCGTGAAAATAGCGTAGAAAATAACAATTCCAATAAAAGATTTTCTTTTTAATTTCATAATGAAACTATTTAATTTCTTAAAAGAAATCTATACTAATATTATAAAGAAGCAAAGTTTGTTTGTTTGTTTATTTGTCGGCGGTAATCTCCGGAACTACCGAACCGATTTCAAAAGTAATGGTATAAAAATGATGGTGTTAGTCCCTGTTCCAACATAGGCTATATCTTATGTCAATGCCACTAACATAAATGGGGTGGAGAAGCAAAAAACATTCGAAAATTACGATTTTTCTTTTACTGAAGGGCCTAGAAACATGACATTTGGCATGGTAGTTACTTATACGATATAAATGATCTCTAAGATCATTTCCTATAAAATTTGAAATTTAAAAGTGGTGAAAATGCGCGAAAAGCGTTCTAAATTCGATTTCTACGCAATCTTAGGACGTACCCAAACAATTAAAAAAATAATAGTGTTGAAATGATGGTGACAGCCCTTGCTCAAACATAGGCTATATTTTATATCGGTGCCACTACCCCAAAAGGGGTGCAGCAGCAAAAAAAGTTTTAAAAATGCGATTTTTGTGTTACTGAGAGGCCTAGAAACATGAAATTAGGCACAGTATTTTCTGATAAGATATAAATGATGTCTAAGAACATTTCTTAAAAAAATTCATAATCTAAAAGGTGTGAAAATGCTCAAAAAGCGTTCTAAAAACGTTCTAAATGCCGATTTATAAACAATCTTAAGAAGTATCAAATCGATTTCAAAAGCAATGGTTAGAAATTGATGCTGACAGCCCTTGCTCCAACATTAGGCTCTATTTTATATCGGTGCCACTTACCACCTGGAGGTTGACGAGCAAAAAATCTTCTAAATTGCGATTTTTGTGATAGTGCAGGGGCTAGCAACTTAAAATGAGGCATGGTAGTTACTCATAATATATAAATAATCTCTAAGAACATTTCATAAAAAATTCAAAATTTAAAAGTGTTGAAAATTGGAGAAAACCGTTCTACAAGCATTATAAAATGTGATTTCTACGTGAGCTCAAGAAGTACCGAACTAATTTCAAAAGTAATGGTTGGAAATTGATTGTGATAGCTCTTGCTCCAACATATGCTCTATTTCATGTCGGCGCACTACCAGATGGGGGTTCATGAGTCAAAAACTTCCTAAATTGTGTTTTTTAGCAACTTGAAATTTGGCATGGTAATTACTTATAAGATGTATATGTTCTCTATTAACAGTTTTGAAAAATATAAAAACTTAAAAGGGATGAAAATGCCCTAAAAGCTTTCTGAAAACATTCTAAATTGTGATTTCTACGCAATCTCCGGAAAGTTCAAACCGATTTCAAAAGTAATGGTTGCAAATTTATGGTAACAATCCCTGCTCCAACGTAGGCTAAATTTTATGTTGATGTTACTACCACTGGTGGGTTGCAAGAGCAAAGAATGTTTTAAATGGCGTTTTCTGTGATACTGAGGGGTCAAACATTTTGAAATGTGGCATGGTAATTACTTAACACTCGAACGTCCAGAAGTTATACTCAACTTTACTAAAAAATATTTTGCACCAGAATTTTTATTTAAAACTATTTAACTTACTTATTTAACTTAGTTTTCTGCGGTATGTACTTAACTAATTTTATAAAGAAATTTCTGGTTCGAGTAGACATTTAATCACGTGGTCGGTGTCGAATTGACACCAGCTGGACGTTCTAGTGTTAAAAGATGCAAATGGTTTCTAACAATCATCGAAAGAAAATTCCAAATTTAAAAGGTTGAAGTGAGCAAAAAGCGTTCTAAAAACGCTCTTAATTACGATTTTTATGCAGGCTTATGAAATACCAAATCGATGTAAATATTAATGGTTGCAAATTGGTGGTGATAGAACATGTTGAAACATAAGTTTTATTTTATATTGGTGCCACTACCACTAGAGAGTTAAAGGGGCAAAAAACGTTCTAAATTGCGATAACTGTAATGCTAAAGAGTCTAGACACTTTGAATACGGCATGGTAGTTATAAAATATAAATGCCCTCTAAGAACAGTCGAAAACAAATTCGAAATTTAAAAGTGGTGAAGCGAAGGGAAAGAGTGAAAAGTGTTCTATAAGAGTCATTTACGATTTCTATGCAATCTTAAGAAATAATTTACCGGTTCCAAAATTAGTAGTTGCGTATCAAAGGTGAAATGAGCATAAAAGTTTCAAGCAAAATACTTTCTAAATTATTATTTATTTAGAATTAGTTTTTGTTCTTATTAATTTAAGTCTCATTTCTGCCTAATGCAGTGTAGTAATAAAGTTTAGTCAAACTATGGCTTGATAGGTAATTTTTGATTTATTCCTAAAAGTATAATTTCTGATAATAAACATTAGACATACAAATTTCACTTGGCATATTTCAACTATTATGCGAGCAAAGCAGAGGGGTTTGCTAGTAAACTATAAAGCAGCCAATTCATACAATGTGAAATGTTAAAGAAACACTTTTTTCTGTGTAAAAATGACAGTTGTTTGTTAATCGACGAAAATATAATATAACCACATACGGCAATATAGAACACTTCTAAATTACACATGCTTCCAAAAACCGTTCTTTATCCTTAGAAATCTCAGATAGCAGTCTATTTTCGAGGTTCAAAAATCATTTATGAAACATAAGTTTATTTCGCTGCCACTGATTTTCCGTAAAATTCACCAGTCGTTTTTAAAGTTTATGAATCAGTTTTCTCAACCCATAACATGCGTTTTTTCGAATGTTGTGGTTTCTCGCATAAACATTTTTATGTCTAACAAACATGTGCCTAAGACAAACATAATAAATGAGCAGCTTTCACATTAACATTAAAGTGAATATTGTTTACCGGATTTTGGAATTATGAATTCAATTGCGCAGTTGAAAATGTTTGATTTAATATTAAAAGTACCCTAAAAACAAATATTCTGGTTTCTGATAAATGATTAATACTCTCTAAAACCGACTCGGGAACGTTTCCGAAAATCATTGACAGTAAAAGAACGTTCTAAAGAAACGTTTGAAGATTGCGATTTCTGTGATAGTGTTAGGGATAGAAATTTTAAATTTGTTGTAGTGGTTGCTTTAAGATATAAATATTTGTTATGAATTACTTCTAAAAAGTTCGAAATTTAAAAGAGTGAAATGAGCGTAAAACGTTCTAAATTTTTTGAAAACCACAACGCGTTTGGAACTGTTAGGGATGCAAACTTGAAATTTGGCATGACTATTATTTTAGAGACGTAAATGTTTCGCCCGGAACAGTTTTTTAAAATTTCAAAATTTAGCAGGGTATAGGAGCAGATAATGTTTTAAACTTGTGATTTATGTGCTTCAGTTTAAATAAAAGCTTAGATTTTGATAGGGTGGTTACTTTTAAGATGTAAGTCATAAGTAAGAATTGTTTCTAAAAAATTCGAAATTTAAAAAGCAGAAATGAGCGAAAAACATTCTAAATTATTATTTAGTTGGAATTGTTAGGGTTGAAACTGCAATTTAGTACAGTGATTACTTTTAAGATGCATTGACTCGGTACAAACAGTTTATTAAAAAATTGATATTTAAGAGTATGAAAAGAGCAGAAAACGTTCTGCAATTTCTATAGAATTCTTTGGAATAGTAATTTAAAATTTTAGATTCCTGTTATTTTTAAAACGGAAATTCTCGTACAAAACAGTTTTTAGAAAATACGAAATTTAAAAGGATGCTGATGTCGAAAGCGTTCTAAAATTGCAATTATGTGATGCTGCCTGGGATAGAAATATGAAATTTGGAATGGTGAGTGTTTATTTTTAGATGTAAATGCTCGTAAAAAGTGTTTCCGAAAAATTTGAAAATTAAAAGAGTGAAAGCAGCGGGAAAACTTCTTAAGAACATTTTAAACTAATCTTTATCTGAAACTGCTAGGGTCAGAGACAATTATAATAATTTAAAATAATTTTAATTTGACAATAACGAAGGGACGAAAATGCACTGGAGAAATAGTTTTAAAAATTTCGATATTGTAAAGTGTGCAGGGGGAAAAGGCGTTCTAAAATTAAGATTTCTGTGATGTACTAGTTGACATACAAGCTTGAATAACTAGAAGCTTGGAATTTGGAACGCCGACTACTTTTAAGATACGCTTGCTCGCTAAGAACGATTTATAAAAAATTCGCAATTTCAAAGGAAAATCGAAATGAGCAAAAAATCTTCAAAATACGATCTAGATTAAAATTTATTTGGAATTAATTTTACATTTTACATTAATTTATGTCTCCTGTTCGCTTAACACTATTTCTAACAAGATGTGTCAAGAGACACCTGTCAAATTTTAACTTCAGATTATTCTCTAAGCTTAATCATTAATCCACAATTAATTTTTTGACTTTTCGTACAATAGTTGTTAAATTAATTCAGCGATATCATTTTCCTCCAGCTCATATTGGATCTAAAAATGTACATATGGTATACCTATTTCCTTGAGGTGTCCTTTGACACCTTAAGGATTTCATATCAGTGTCTAATTTTAAACCATTTTGCATATAAATTTTAGAGAATCATATCAATTATAATCAGACTAGAAGAATCCCGATTTCTGATCTAACGGAAAATACAGTGAAGAATGTTCTGAAATTGATGAAAGCTCGCAATCAGAAAGTGAAGATCAGTTGATTCTTTCAAAGGTGACCACAAGTTCGATAGCGATTATGAAAATTACTTGTCAAGCACAAATAAAAAGGAAGATAATTTGAATGCAAGTAGAGGACGAAAGAGGATGAAATTGCTGACGGATTCGGAAGATGATATTGAAGAAAGCAATGAACGTCAAAATATTGAAATTGCTATTGATGAAACAGTTTGAGAAAAGATCGAAATAAGTTCCTCTCCAGGAAGACCACCTCATCATGTCATTTTTAAAGATGCTTCTTATAACGGCTTTACCGTTATATATTCATTATTCCTCCTTTCCCCTCAAAAAAATCAACTTTTAACCTTACTGGTTTATTATAAATTGTCATTATCCCCCCCCCCCTTCAAATAAAATATTTAGTTTAAATTTGACATTTTAGAGTTAATTTCATATGTCTTTATTCATTCTCTTTCCCTCCCCCCTCTCACTACTGTAAGTTTTGCTTTTACTTTTTAAAGTTCTTTTCAAATGCAGACATCATTTATCTCGATTCCTTTTTCTGTCTTTCAAATTCACACGATAGAAAAAGATCTTAACCGCAGCTATTTTCCATTGAAATAAAGTAAAAGAATAAAATACAAATGAATGTCTTTTCGCTTTGCAGCCGACGATATCTAATGCATATTTTCCCAGCCTCTGGGCTTGCATTAGTATTCAATTCGCACCCTTCTGTTTGTCGGATAAAAGCCATATGCCCCTTGCTGACTAATTCAGCTGTCGTTAAATCTATAACGAGCATGTAATATCACGTGTTAGGTATTTCGTTAGCCACTTTCCCTTACCGCAGGAATGTTAAGATACGTGTAATCATATAGCACGCCATGGCGTAAGTTTGAGTTCTATGTAATACTTCGGGATGCTTCTGATTCCTTTGTCCACGCCACCAATATTCATCGCCAACACAGTACATATGTTCCTATTCATCTCGCCAATGAGTGAGTGATTGTAATGAATATTTTACCACTACTCCCTCTGATCTTGAACGTGACGGACATCAGCTCTCTGCCCTTCGGGGCCGCCCCGTCGGGCAGTCTTGTGTTTGACTTCTTCCCGTCCCACTGTACTCTCATGGCCCTCCTTTTAAAAGTTTCATAATAAAGAAGTAAGTCCTCGAAATTTTCGTGTTGGAGTTTTTTTTTCATTCATTCATGAATCTGGGAATCCTAATATCCCCTCCACATAAATTGGCGCCGTTGCCCAGATTTTTTTCCTCCAAGAGTAATAAAAAAAAAATACGGGGAGAAGTTTCGTTCCGTATCATCCTTTACCAGCGACGCGAAAGAACTTCAACAGATTTTTCCCACTGGGGTTGCGGATTCCCTCCTTCAACTCAGCGCTCAGCTCCGGCGTCAAACTTCATGGGACTTTCACTTTCCCTTCCCTGCCCTCGCTGCCCTGATGGACTATTGTGCCTTCGTTGCCGGCGATCCCTCAACATCTCTCTGTGATTCTACTGTCTCAGATACGATCTCCTTTGTAGGTGACTACCCCCCATCTTTGCTGACTTTCCCTGATTCAATATTCTGTTGTTTCTCCAAAGTCTGACTCAAGGCTGTTTAAACTTCTATCGTATAATCGTCAATCAAGTCGAGAAACCTTCTCCGATAGCGATGCGCTTCGCTCAAAAAAAGGTGACATCTGAACTGTCAACTGCTACGTCGGTCCTGTGATGTGTGTTCACCTGAAAATAACCACCCCCGCTCCTAAAAAATAAGGTGATTTTCACCTGTTTGTGTGCTTTCTGCTCTTCAGTGGTGTGACCGCTTTGTGAAATATTTTTTTTTTCTGTGCGACAATCTCTCAGAAGGAATCATCTGCTCCACCAGCACTTGTAAAAAGTGTGTTGTGACTGTGTGTGCTCTACACTCTGATTTTAAGTCGTTTTAAAAAGTGTCATCGGAACGTTCACCTGCTCCAGATATTTTCTTAAAAAAAAAATTCTTTTTAAATAAGCCAGAAATCGTCTTTATAGATAAGCTTGTGAAATTTTCTGCGTGAGATTTATTGTATGCCGGTCCCAAGTTGAGTGATAAGGTGCTTCAATTTTTACGAAACATACAGACATCTTCAAAATCTCAAAAAAAAAATCTTCAAATGCCTTCGGTGCGCTGTGTGCGCGATGAATAAAATGTGCATTATTTCAGTTAATTTGTTGGTAGTTCATGAAGACAAGATAAATATATATATATATATATATATATATCAGTGAACTGCAGAGATACGATACATTTGAAAGTGAATTCTTATTCTTCAAAAATAACCACATGATTCTTCAAAAAAGTTAATAGATGTGAGCAATTCTCTATCATACCTTTTTAACAGCACTTATGGAGTACGAAGACAGAACCTTATTTATATTTTCCCTTGTTTTCAATTTTTTTTTCTTTCCGTTTCAATTTGTCACTGAAACCATATTAATTCTATTTTTCCAAAAAAAAAAGTGTTGATTTTTTTTCGGTTCGCTCTGTTTTCGTGCTCAAAGATAAAGCTGTATGCTATCTACAAAATGTGACATAATGGATTTTATTAAGCTTACAGTGAAAGAGAAAATTTTGTCACGTTATTTCAAAAACAAAAAGAATTCATAAAGCCACAAACACTTTGCATGTAAGTATGAACAGGGAATGCTTTTATATTAAATTATTTACTCTAAATTGTTATAGCCTTTTTTTTCTTTCTTTTCAATCTCAGTAAATTATCAGTTTCTATTCATGTTATGGTTCCCTATTCATACTTGTACTTTTACCATTTGTATTTTCATAAGTTTGTTGATGTGTCAGCTTGAACGGAGAAATCACTTCTGAACTAATTTTTTTATAATATTTTTAACAGTGATAGCATATTTGTTCCTTATTATCCTCTTCCAAGCTGCGTTTGTTTGTCTGTTTTTTTAAGTACTTTTTGCAGTTAAAATGATAAAATTATTATACTTTTATTAATATTTCACTTATGATGTTTTTATGGTTAAATCATGACATACTTCTCATATTTTTTTTCTTCAGTGAATTTACATAAACATGCTAGGTTTCCTTTTTCGTAAAAATGATTTTTATGCATTCAAAAATCTAGAGTTTAACCCTTTAGCCCCACTGGCATACGTTGAAAGTACACTTATTCTGCCGATAGGCAACAAAAAAGTTCTCTGCTCCAAGTTTTGCAGTATTTGATATTTTTATATAAATATGTGCATATTTCGCTCACAACGTTTGCACATTTTCACTTGTGTGTGACATTTGCACAATTATTCTCAGAATATGTTGCTCCACTCTAACCTTGTTTGCTTTTTTTCTGTATTCTAAACCAGAATTACAATTTAGTTACCTGTTTTTTTTTAATTTTTTTAAATTTCGGACACTTTAATCCAACTGGATGTAGACAGAAATTTAACTTTCTGAAATCTTGTGATTGATACACTCATATTATTTTTACACTCCCCCCCCCGCCTTCATTTTTTTCCTTTTGTGTATAATTTATTTATGCAACTTTTGAGTTTTTATTTTATGTGCATGCATTTCATTTCTGATAACTGGAGTTTTTGCATACTTACACCTTTTTGAAATACTCGTATTATTTATTTTGCATTATTTGTGTTGCTCTCTCTCTCTCTCAAAAAAAAAAAAAAAAAAAAAAAAAAAAAGAATTCCTCCTTTTTTTTCCATTTTGGCTGTCAAAAAAAAAGTAAACAACAGAAATTAAATAAACACGAGATAATAAAAAAGGATTTTGGAGATAACAGACACTTCACCAGTCTATTTTTAAAATATGGCAGCTAATGATGAAAATTCTATTAGTGATTTTAATCACCCCATTTCTGTATCTCCATGGGTAGATTATTTCGAGGAGATATTATTAAGATATTCGGATTCCATTAATATGGAAGCCACATCTATTCAAAATTCACTTAAGACCGAAAATGCTGCATCTTTGTCTGAAAATATTATAGATTTCCTTCAGATCATTAAATTCAATTTTCATGTGCTTAAACTAAACTTTAATGTTCTAAAGGATGAATATTCCAAATTAAAACAGGATAAAGATAATTTATTTCTTGTAAATCAGAAACTTGTAGAGAAATTGCATGAAATCACAGCCCAACAGAGAAATAAGGCGAAGCGTACTAAATGTAGTAAGACTATGGGTGATCAGGTGGTAGAGGTCAACAACAAACTCCCTCCATCTTCCCTACATAAATCAACTCAAACTGTCCCCTCTTATATGTGTAAACAAGAAAAGTTACCACAACTGGAAAATGATAAAAAAGACACATATCTTAGCTCCGACCTGCACACTCAAGGTATGCACAATGAAAAATTTACAGATATTACCGATTCCTCTCTAAAATCCTTATCCCCTGCTAAACTTAATGTAACTAAACTTATTCGTGTCATTATTTTGTAACCTCCCTGAAAATTTAAGTATTCCTGATACCTTGTTTGGTATTTCAGATTTAATCCATATACCTGAACCTGATTTACACTTTGTTAAAAAGTACAAACTCCTACATATCAAGTCTTTTAATTGGATGTTTGACTTGCACCACAGGATGCTAGGCAATTATTAATGCATAGGGAAATTATCATACAATCAAAACCGTATCCTGTTAAACCATATATAAATGTCAGACCTTGTTTTAACTGTCAAGTATACAATGATCATCTTGCAATTTCGTGTTATAATGACATTAGATGCTCTGTGTGTGCCTTGCCACACATTGACCCTCAGTGTAGAAATCCTCCAAAATGCTTTAATTGCATTAAAAATAACGATAGCAACAACACTAACTTTGACATTTTCCACAATGCCTATGCTCCTTATTGTCTATCATTAAAAAAATTCATCAAGCAAATGCGAGAAAAAGTATACAACTGCAATACATTCCCATAAACATCTCATGCAGCTCCCTTTTTAATAAAAAAAAACAGTGTAACATAAATTTTACATTTTTAGCTTTTATTTAACACATATTACTGTGAAGGTGTTACTATCAACAGCATTCCTTTTAAAGTTTTTCATTTTCTTATACATTTACATACATATGTCAGCTTTCGACAGTATTATTCAGATTTAATTGAAGTTTATTCAGTTACATTAAATTTTCTTTTCTCTCATTTTTATTAGATAAACACAAGTGTACAGTAGGTTGCTTGTTCATTTGATTGTTGAGCGCGCAAATAGTCAAATGAATGGCGAAATGGAACGTTAGTGAAAATTTTTCTGATGCGGGTCATCAGACATGGTAATTTTCACATTTTAGGATGTTTTTTTTTTTTTTTTTTTTTTTTTTGCTG
Organism: Maratus speciosus; assembly: GCA_963932465.1. NCBI lineage: Eukaryota > Metazoa > Arthropoda > Arachnida > Araneae > Salticidae > Maratus > Maratus speciosus. Next base: position 603,551,513 of record OZ010792.1, read on the forward strand.
AAGGTGTACACAGTAATTCAACTCTAAACATTCATCATTACACTAGTTACATTTTTAGATTTATTTTTTTTTAATTTGGATATAATTTCACTTGTTAATCTTAGTTTGGTTTATTCGGTTACATTTTATCACACAAGTAGCATTTCCTGGTTACATTTTATCCTTTTCACTTTCCTGTACTTAAAAGCACAATTTTTTTGGTTTGTTTGTTTTAACTTTAGGCGAAGCATTTTTGTACTTGTGATACAATGCTCTTGGTTCCATATGTACACAATGAGTTTGTGTTCATAGTTCATAAAACTGAGTTCATAGTGTATTGAGTTCATAGTTTACACAACTGAGTTCATAATTCATTGAGTTCATAGAAAAAAAACACTTTACACGAGTTTATAGCATTGCCAATTCTTTGTGTACTTCAGGGACCAATTGCACTATCATTTTTCTTTCATGACAATACTTAGTTCATAGAATTTTTCCTTACACATAGTAGTTCATAGTTTGTTTTCATTCTTGTGATTTGTTTTGCAGATTAGTTCATACCAATTTTTGTTTTGGTAGACACTTTAGTTCATTGGAATATTTTTTTTAGACACATGAGTTCATAGTATGTTTCATTTTTTTACACACATTTGAGTTCATCGTATTACTTTTACACTTTAAGTCAGTGAAATACTTGCTCCCACTTTGTTCATTGAGGTACTTAGACTGCTGTGTTCACAAACATACATCTAAGTCGTTGAAATTTTCCTTTTTCACTGACATACACTGTTTTAGTTCATTGTGAAATACTTTTTCTTTGCTTCGTTCATTGAAATACACATTTTTTCTTTGGTTCATAGAGATACACTTACAATTTAGTTCATTGTTATTACAACTTAGTTCATTGTTATCACAATTGAGTTCATTGATATTTTGAATGGTAAAAAAAAAAAAAACATACATTATACACAATTGAAAATATTTTGTTGCTAGGTTTCAACGTTACACATTATGATATTTTTTTTTGTTCTCATTATACCAGGAACTACTTTTGACCTCACATGATATTCACAAATTAAACATTTATTAAAAAGTTAAGTTTTAACAGATTCTTACTTTTTCCTTTATTATTATATTTCTTTTATGCCATGACATTTCATGTCACCATCACTTTGTTTCACAACAAAGAATGCCCAGATTACAGGATGCTACCCCTTCACATGCATTTTCTTTAAATTTCAAACTTATGATGTTTTTATTGTTTTCATCACATTTGTTTTGGTTTTCTACAGGTACATAATTACACGTTTTCTTTTAAATTTGGAGATTAAATAAAATCTCTGGTTAAGCTTCACTTAGACAATAAACACGTCTAAGATATTATGTCAGTCTTGTAATAACATAATTTCACAATTACAAAAAAAAGTTTTTTTTTTGTTTATAGCATTAGTAACCTAGTGCAGTTACACTAAATGTTTCAAACATTATCTAAGGTTATACAATACACATACAGTTCATATCCTGCTCGATACATTGTAAGGAATACAAAGTTAGAATTTACTTTAAAAAAAAATTGTGGTTGTTATACTTACCCGATCATGTCACCAGTCTCTCCACACCTCGGATTGACCTTTTACCTTTGATATGTGAGATATTTATCTCAGTTTTTTTATTATTTTAATTTATCCCCTCTGAAGTTTTGTTCCCGTTCAAAATTTTTGCCCTAAGGCTCCAAACTTCATTGTGTAGAGAGACAAAACCCTCGAATTGTTGTTTCAATTCAATAAACATAACTTTTTATATGATACATCGACGCTTGCTCCTTTGAAGATCAATGTGATCTTTGGGGAGCAGGGACCTATGTGTCACTTGATGTATGGGTCTCATAACTCCCTCTGCCCCTAGGGCTGATGTTCTAAACTGACGACATCACACTTGTTTCTTAACAAGAATAAGGGCTACACCCATTCATAGGCATGCTATATGCATCCCGCTCTTTTGTAGTCCTGTGCGGTGTGCACGAAAACCAATTTTCTACTTTTTTTATTTTTTTATATTACTTCATTTAGCTTTTATTCACAGACATGCATATGTCATTTACTTTCTTTCATTTTAAAGTAGTATCTGTGTCTTTTGTTGCTTGCATTTATATTATATTAATTTTATTTTGAGAAGATATTATAACAAGTTACTAAAAAAATATTTACTTCTCTTATTTTGGTCATGAAAAATGCTGGTACCAGCCTCTTAATCAAATACTAAAAAGATATTTAAAAAGGATCCTGTTAAATCAAAAAAATTATTATTTGCGCGTTCTTGGTGACTGTAAAGACTAATGAATACCAAGAAATGAATAAAAATAAAAAGGCGCCATTTATCATGACCTGAAAAGTTTTGCTTTATGCAAACAGTTAAAGAATTGCAAGCACACAGTTATATGTTATATATATATATGGAGGCTTATCTTTGTTATTATGTTATATCTGTTTTAAATACTTATACGTATGGGGTGGACAAAGTAATCTTCAAAGATATAAAAAAAACTGTTCTACACAGTTCACAGTTTTTTTTTCTGGTGGTAATGGGTGATATATATAACGGCTTTACCATTATATATTCATTATTCCTCCTTTCCCCTCAAAAAAATCAACTTTTAACCTTACTGGTTTATTATAAATTGTCATTATTCTCCCCCCCCCTTCAAATAAAATATTTAGTTTAAATTTGACATTTTAGAGTTAATTTCATATGTTTTTATTCATTCTCTTCCCCACCCCCCCTCTCACTACTGTAAGTTTCGCTTTTACTTTTTAAAGTTCTTTTCAAATGCAGACATCATTTACCTCGGTTCCTTTTTCTGTCTTTCAAATTCACACGATAGAAAAAGATCTTAACCGCAGCTATTTTCCATTGAAATAAAGTAAAAGAATAAAATACAAATGAATGTCTTTTCGCTTTGCAGCCGACGATATCTTATGCATATTTTCCCAGCCTCTGGACTTGCATTAGTATTGATTTCTCACCCTTCTGTTTATCGGATAAAAGCCATATGCCCCTTGCTGACAAATTCAGCTGTCGTTAAATCTATAACGAGCATGTAATATCGCGTGTTAGCTATTTCGTTAGCCACTTTCCCTTACCGCAGGAATGTTAAGATACGTGTAATCATATAGCACGCCATGGCGTAAGTTTGAGTTCTATGTAATACTTAGGGATGCTTCTGATTCCTTTGTCCACGCCACCAATATTCATCGCCAATACAGTACATATGTTCCTATTCATCTCGCCAATGAGTGAGTGATTGTAATGAATATTTTACCACTACTCCCTCTGATCTTGAACGTGACGGACATCAGCTCTCTGCCCTTCGGGGCCGCCCCGTTGGGCAGTCTTGTGTTTGACTTCTTCCCGTCCCACTGTACTCTCATGGCCCTCCTTTTAAAAGTTTCATAATAAAGAAGTAAGTCCTCGAAATTTTCGTGTTAGAGTTTTTTTTTTCATTCATTCATGAATCTGGGAATCTAATATCTCCTCCACACTTCTGGTCTAACTGGACATGCCAAACGAAACATTATGATGGGAAAAGTAGGCATTGCATTTTATTTACTATCTGACGATAATAATATGGAATACATTATAAAATGTACGGATATGGCTGTACAAAGAGTTCTAGGAAAACAATGGAGTTTACCTCTTGATACATTAGATGCATTTATTAGGTATTTTATATGTACGTGGTACATGTGAACAAAAAAAACGTTGACGCATGTTTTTTATGGAATAAAATATGGGGTCCTTGAAATTTTTTTCGAATGTAATAAGCGGAAATTGCGTCAGAGAAATGCTACGATTTTTGCGTTTTGATAATAAGAACGAGCGGAGCCAAACTTTAGGGAAGGATACATTTGCTTTGGTATCAAGAGTATTGAACACGTTCATTGAAAACTGACAAAATTGTTATAAGCAGCCCCAAATATCGCAGTATCATAGCTGCCAACATCTTACGCTTTTTTGTACCACAAAAATTTTACAGTAAATTTTAACTTTTTAAATCTCCGTAATCTACTGATTAAACAAGGCAAAAATTTCAATAAAAGTCTTGCGATATAAAAAAGCGGAAGAGTTGGCAGCTATGTAGTGGATGAACAGCTTTTCCCAACGAAAGCTAGATGTAGGTTCACACAATACATACCGAATATGCCAGGTATATTTGGCATAAGATTTTTGTTGGCATCTGATGTGAAAAGCAAATATGTTGAGAATGGATTTACGCACTTAACCCTTTCCTGCACGGGCAAATTTTGTTGTAAAATGATGAAATGATTGACTGACACAGGAATTTTAAAACGACTTTTTTAGATATTAAAAACATATTAATTTAAATGTTGATTGTAAAAGCAAAATTTTACTAAAATATTCTTGGTGCCGTTCGTAAGTTTGGAATTAAAATTAGGTATCCCGACCCGGGCACACTGTGCCGGAAAGGGTTAAGGAAAGGTGTAATGAAACAAATATTTCTTTGGATGAGTCCGTCATTTTGAAGCTGGTTGAACCATGTACTAGCACCGGCCGAGCCGTTACCTCCGACATTTTTTCGTAAGTTCTTCCCTGGCAACAAAGCTTTTGCAAAAAAAACTTCTTTAGATAGAACTATCCGTCATAAAAGAGAGATGCTAAAATCTGCAAAAATACAAAATGGAATACTTTACAACATAGTTTTATGAATCGAATAACTGCACTCTAACAGTCTAAAAAAGCAAACCGAAGAAAAGCGTACTTTTGCTAAGTTCAAGGCATAAATCTATAACAGTGCAAAAAACAGCAAACATCTTCCGGAAACCATTAAATTTTATAAAAGCACAAAATTCAGGGTCGATATGCCTGACAAATGGCAAGAAACTACAGTGTGAAATGTAAATGTCGTAGACGGTCTATCCTCGATTTAGCTGGAATAAAAGCATAGGTTCTGTACAAAGAAACGAGAGGTAAAAATATTTCACGTAAAGATTTTTCATTGCAGTCAGGAATAGCGGAATATAAAAAAAGTCTAGAAAGTTCATCAGTCTTAAGTAAAACCACATCTTTTCCAAGTAGACTAAAAAAGTGCCAAATAAACCATTGCTCAGGTAATAGAGCAACGGGAACTTGCTTACAGAGTGAAAAGTACACGTATGGAAAGTGCTTAGTACATAAACCATTGATTTGTAAAAATTGTGGTACTGAATAGGGAAAGTATTTTTTTACAATGCTGTTTTGATAATTTTTATTTTTTTTAAGATTGAATTTTCATACACGATATTGAATTTTTTTAAATTAATAATATTACAATGTTTGATTATATTTCTAATAAAAACAAAAAAATAAAGAAGATAATATTTTTAAAATATTGTTCCTCTTGTGGTAAAACATGTTTGGTTACATTTACGTATATTTATATTTTTCAGATTGATGGATTAACCCTTTCAGGGGCCAGTAATTGTGTTTCTGTAATGATCAATTTTCATCGGAATTTTCGAAATATTTTTTTCCTAATAACGAAAGCAGCTTTTCAACTGTTTTTCGCCAAATTTATAAAAGTAAAATTTTATTAAATGTTTCTCTTGGAAAACTGAATTAAAATTATGTGGGATATAAAATATCCCACCTCCCCTCAAGTGGTTAAGCTAGAATTAACAACCTGATTAAATAAACTCTAATAAATACGCATGAATGTATCAATATATATCTTGCTCAACTTATCTATATTTAAATGATAATTTGAAATCCCAACAGTTTTGGCAATCATTTGTATTCAAATGCAGACGTGTCGAAAGACACCTTTTGATCGAAATAGGTATACACAAAATTGTGGTAGAAATAGTGTTAAAGCCGATAATAAGTTTACTGAAGATGTGCTTTGTTAATTTTTTAATAATCCGTAGCGGTGTAATTACATCTGATGAAAATTGGTTCACAAACACTACTTGGAATATTTCAACATTTGCAAAGCCGCGGGTTTCGCTACTAACGAATAAAATATTTTTTTTTGTTATCCTGTTGTACATCGGCTGCTTGCGATTTGCAGGGTAAACCTGATGCGAAATATCCATCGCTGCACAAGCAGCTGATGTAGATATTTTGAACGTAAAATTATTTTTCAAATCTTTAGTAATCGGGGAAGTTCCGCTGAATGTATCATTTAAATAAATTTTACTTGATTCGACGCATTATGAAATATAGATACAAGGCTACTGGTATAGTAAAAGAAAAATTAACTGACTGATAATAGTAGAAATGCAACATTGAAAAAGTTAAAATGTTTTATATTTTTCACCAGTTGTACAAAATTCCAGCAGAAAATGTATAGATGAGTTAAAACGTCAAATATGTGAGTTCAGAAAATTAAAAAAAAAAATCGGCTTTCTTTAAGATTTTCATTTTCGAGATTTAGCATCATAATTTCACATTTAAATAAATTATCAAATTGCACCATTTTCTTTCAGTGAAGGGTAAAATTTGAAACTCGTCTGAAATCCCATTGAAAAACATCATGACATGGAAGAAGATGTTTTATAGTTTTCGAAAAAATGAACACAATTTAACAGAAAATTATACTGGGTATTTCATCAATATATCTACCTAATTATAAACTAATCAGATGCGTTTTGGGGCTTTCACCGTGAGGCTTATATACAGACAAACAGACACCAAAAACTTTTAGGGTGCCCATAATAAGCTTCAGCTGACGTTTCGGCAACTGGGAATTGAATGGAATTAGGAATAAAAATGATGAGACATACAAGGTAGAGTCTACCAGTTGAGAGTGAAGTAACTGAGGAGGTTGTCAAAAGATGGCAACTGACTTCTTAAATCGGATCTACAGTTTCTGATTAGTGGTGAAGTAAACTTCCACCAGTAAGTTTTAAATAGGAAATTTAGCCTTACTTTAGCAGCTTATTCATGCAAAATGCCCTTCAAAATCATGGTAAAAATTTCTATTTGTTTTCATTGGTAAAGTTGGGCCGGGTCTTATAATCTCTTTCACCGACCCTGACAGGAGCTTTTTAGGTTTCCACAATATGGCGGAAATGAAGGGTCTGGCTACCGCCGAAGTAAACTTCTACCAGTAAAAATAAATATCTTTTTTTGGCCATAATTATGACTGAAACTCAGCATGAATAAGATGTTTAAGTAAGGACAAAATTTCTATTAAAATTTCCTAGTTGCATTTTTTTTCCGGAGGTAAGGATCCACTGCGCAAACGGTTACAGTTAAAGCTTTGCCGTTTTGAGGATATATCAATTCCTCTTTATTCATAGTTTCATGGAGCATTGTATGTCAGCTGAAATTGTAGAGAGTTAAAAATAGAGTTATGAATAAAAAGGAGGAGACATGTAGTGTATTGTCTAGCACTTGCGAGTGAAGTAACTGAGGAGGTTGTCACAAGATGACGACTCTTTTTTAAAATCTGAACAACAATTTCTAATTACTGAATGAGAAAGCTTCCACCAGTAAACTTGAATTGTAAATTTCTTCTTATTTAAGCGCCTTATTGATGCGAAATTTCTTTTACAAATATGGTTAAAAATTTCTGTGTATTTTTACTGGTGTCAGTTTGCCTAGGTATTATAATATTTTCGCTGACACTGATAGGAGGTTGTCTTGGTTGTCACAATATGGCGGAACTATTACCTTCGAAGTAAACTTCCACCAGTAAAAATGAATACCAGTTTTTGCCATTATTTTTTATGCAAATTTTCCATTAATCAGGCGTTTATGAAAGGAAAAAATGGCTACATAAAGTTATTGGTAGGAGTTTTCCGCGGTGGTAATGAACCCCTGCGAAAGCGGTTACAGTTAAAGCTTCACTAATTTAAGGATATTTCATTTCCTCTTTCTTAATAGTTCGACGGAGTTAAGATACTCAGGGGATAAACTCAACTGTTTTAGAAGAATTTGTGAGTTAAAAGCTTTTCATTTTAAGGCAAATGATGTGAAAGACCACTAGCACTATTTTAACAAATTTCAGTAACATAAAAAATGGGTGTGAAAAGGTTAAAAATTAATGTTAGTTGCTTCGAATGTACCCAAACCCTTGTCACTAACGAAAGTTATCCTTCTATATGTAAAAAAAATTTTGATTTGGAAATGGACCAATGAAAATCTGCGTAGATATTCCGGGTAGATCCACATCCAATTTGAATGCTTAAGCATGGCCTTTCATCGTTAATATTAAAAAAACTCTTGCATACAAAAATATGAAAATCGGTGGTATTATAGAAAAATGTTTGATAAACACGCTGATGCAGACAGTTTTCAAATCGAAGAATTATTTTAAGAGATATTTAATGCTAAAGTTGGACAAAATCGTTCCATTAAAAAAGTTTTATTGGAGCAAAAACTACACGTGAGAATTTAATCATTTTTAGATCATTTTATTCGTTATAAGTTCCCGGTGCGCAGATTGTATTTATTTTTCTTATTTGACTCATTTTTTGAGGTTTTATTTCAATTTTAATTTCAAATTTTCAGCATTTCGAGAGATATTTTTTACAAATTTTAGAAAATGTTATTAATTTAAACTGTTGCCAGTTGCATAAACAGCGCAAACAATAATGTTTACTTCAAATTAAAAGTTTATTTTACACGTGACTATTATAAACAAAAATTTAAAAAGCAGGAACTCATTGAAAATTACGTCAAAAAAATTATAATTACATGTGAATTTTAAAAGAGACAGAATATTGTAAAATATTAAGTTCATAAACATGCGTTAGAAGTCTTAAATAGGAGAATTTACGTCACATTTACGTCTCATTACACTTATTATATAAAATGAACAAAAAATAATATTGCAAAACAGTTTAAATTTAAAAATTCCTCGAGACATTTATTTGATATTTTAAGATGATTATAATATTCCATTTCTAACAAAAGTATTTTTACGTTAATATTAAAAAGAAAAAGAAAAGTTTGGTGAAAATTACGTCAGATTATAATTCTCAGATTCAAATTATAATTCAATCTTCCGAAATCTTTTTAAAGCCGATTAAATTATCGTGCTGTTAGAGTCTGCGGTGCCTGAACGGGGGTTGACGAGCGTAGCTCGTAGGGGGCAGAGCCCCCTAGTATTGAAAGAAAAGAAGTATCAAGTTTCGGCAAAAGGTGCAGTTTAATGTGCAACAACACTGGAGGGATGCATGAATGGGAAAAAAAGTTTGTGGAAAATAACTGCGTTTAAACTCTAGCAATAGCCGCATGCACGGGGTCAGAGAAATTTCAAAAACGTATCTCATTAACGGTGTTTCTATAAACTCAATTGGATTAGCCTAACTTTGGAAACATTATAGGCCGCAATGACTTTGTTTGAAAAGAACTTCTAAATCACAATATGAAAGAAAAATATCACTTTTGTATCGTGCGTTTTTCCACTTAGAATTTGTCCCATGAAATGTGCATTATCTCCTAAAGTGGGCAAAATTTAAAAAAAAAAAAAAACTGTTTCTAACCAAATTGTCAGTAAATACTGACTCTAACGTAAACTAACACTAAATTTGAAAAACAGGATATTATGGTTAAAATTTTAACCTAAATGTTTTCTTTCCTTTTTCTCCGATGGTGAGAATGGTGATAACTGTGGTGACAGCATTCACTCTTTGCTGGCTTCCCCTCGATGCGTTGATTGTTGTCGGAGATCAAGACACGCGTGTCTGGCAGTACGAGCACATCGTCTACGCCTGGTTTGCTTGTCACTGGTTGGCTATGAGTCACGCCGCTTACAATCCCATCATCTACTGCTGGATGAGCGACCGTTTCAGAGAAGGATTCCTACGGATCTATCATCGTGTGTCCTGCAGAAAAGGATCCGGTAGCAGTCCGTCTCTGCATCGATGCCACACCTACACTGCCTACACCAGTAATCTCAGCGTCCACAGCAAATACAAACCTAGCCAAACACCTTCCACTAAGCTAACCATGCAGCATGTTCGCAGGTACGGTGGATGTGTGACACATGAAGAATGGTTGAATGATTCACAAGTGTAAAGTTGTGTTTAAATATTGAATCCCGCATTTCATATGATTGTATTTTCTTAAAAGCGCATTGCATTTGAGTTATGCGAACCACGTTTGATTAAGCTATCATTCTGGATAACCTCGTAATTGGGATTATTGTAAAAGGGCCACCAGAGGACCGTGACTTATTTTTTATTATCCATAGGAAGTTATTGTGAGTACAAATAGATAACAGAACCATTTTCTTTTCTATTTTAAAACACGACTTTGATATACACTGTTAAAAAAATTCAGCATACTTTTCAGCCATCCGACCGTTTTTATAGAAAACGGTTAAATAACCGAAATTTAACGTTATTCGGAACATAATATATTCAGATACGCTTAGTAACCTTACCGTTAATGAACCGTAACTTAACCGTTATCTTAGAAAATAGTCGAATGACTGGTCGGTTTGCTGAATAATTTTAACTGTGCTTTTTTTCATTATGTGTGCAAACATCGACACAAAAAGTATTTCGGGAAATGTGTAAAATAAATTGTCTTATAAAGTTTCAATAAAAGAAGAACTTTGAACTGCAACTATTGAAAATGAACAATTGTGAGGCGCTATCTGAGCATAATATACATTATTTGTAAATCAATATGAATAGTTTATGAAATGCAGTGTATTTTTAAATAATTGTAAATGTGACAAAGCAATGATCGATTGAAGTATAATTTTTTCTTGAGGGTATATTTCTATATCTTCAAACAAATTCAGTTGGCTGCTTCCTAATTGCGCACACAGATAGGAAGATATTTCACCTGCAAATTTATTGCTTTGCCTTTTTTGTACAAATGAAAAAGCACATTTTTTTCAATTAATGTTTTGTAATATAACCTTATATGTGTTTGAAAATGTTTCTTTTTAATTTAAAATTACCTGAAATGTCATAAAACGCCATGCAGTTTAGTAACTTTAAAAAATGTATGATTAATACATGTCGGAATTCTTCTTAATATACAAGATAACTGCATTTCTCTAGCGATATACTTGAAATCCAATATCTTTTCCTTACTTCATACAAAATGACGAGAAAGAGATCCTTTTAAACGCACAAATCTATCACATAAAGTAACAACAATTTTCTTAGATTGTTTAGGGGAGATTACCGTTATAATTGAGTCAATATGATAAATGAAGTAAAATAAAAATCTATACTTTCTTATATTTCTAATAAAGCTAAGCATAATTCCATTTCTTATACACTGTACCAAACTGCATTTGGATTTTGCTTTTTATTCAATAATTTTCACGATGATATTTTCTAAAATCTGCAGTTCATTTGTTTTATGTTACGCGTTTTTCAAATCAACATGTGTCATTATATTTGGTTTGTACTTCTTAATGTTTATATTTTATTTATTAATGTTTCTACTTTTAGGGTTTGTTATTTTGACTGGTATAAAAAATTCGTAAAAATATTTGACCTTTTACTTCTAAATCGTACAAAGAAGTGTATTTCAGGGGTAATGTTTTCGAATGACAGTGAAAGATCATAAGGTAATATTTTCAATTTTCAGACAAAAAATTAATATCCAAGTTTCTATTGAAAACAATTTATTTGAAAATGACTGTAAGCTAAGTAAATAGCATCAAAAATAGCGAATTTCTTATTCAGAAATTAAGAATTTATACTAGAAAAAATTTAATATTTTTTTATTTTAATAATAGATATTTTTTCATTATATAAAGTAAAAACAAAAATTCGAAATTTCTGGTATGATTTTTGAATTGCTGAATAACAATTCTACCAGATTTGGAAGCACTGGCTATGTTGGAAGATATCCGATTTAAGTTTCTACTTTCTGAATTTTGTGAGCCATCTTTTTAACATTCACATGCCATAAAAATAACACATACATATGTATGAGTGTAAAAATTTCCCCTTTAAAATCTCCATTTCAGGAAGCAGATGTGTAACAGAGCCACTGAAATACAAAACCATATTGTCTTATTAAATACTTGTAAAGACTAAAATCCATTTTCAACTTTAATGTTTTTCGTGAACAATAAACATGTGTTAATAAGCAGTTTGCGTCTTTTAATAGTCAACCTATTACAGACGAATGCTTTCAAATCGGAACGTTGAATCGTAAGTCACTATTTTATCACAGTTGTGGATGTGATAAGTTGTGACGTCACATCATGTGATTGTGTTTATTAAATTTATATACAGTTCATTCCACTAAAAAAATTACTTTTTAAGTATAAGTTTTCAAGTAATTTTTGAAAGAGTTTTTATTAAAAAATGTTTGAGGCTTCACAATTGCTGATATGTGAAATTTTATTTTATTTTTATTTATTTATTTATTTATAAGCGGGCAAATGCATGAATACCTTTACGTGTTACACCTAATTATCTCTAACATCTTCATTTATTTTGCGAATTTCATAAGTATATTAATCATTCAATAATGTATTTGCTGCTGGAAATTATTTTATTCTTAAATGAAATTTTATTAAAAAATATAAATTTTTGCTACAATAAAAGCTACCCCTTTTTAAAATCTCATTTGTTAGCCGCAGATGTGCACATTGTTCTTGTTCATTAATGTTTGAAGTATTGTAACTGAACTAGGACGGATCGTGAACTTTTAGAAGCTTCGCTTCTATAAACTTTCTTATACAATTGTACTAAAATAATTTCATTATAAAAGCTGAACTCTTATATTAAAAAAAATCATGACAAAATTACATGTCAAAAATCAAGTATAAATTATGACGGGATGTTTTTCTCACTGTAATTACCTAAATTGTATAGCTCTATTTAACGACTAAGCCAATAAAGAAGTTTTTCTTAACAAATTCAATTTAGTTAGGTTTATTCCTAGTTTATCTAGTTAGGTCATTCATAGCTGCGACTAAAAAAAAAAAAAACAATGGTCGTTTAGGGAAGGTTTCACTGAATTTTTTTGTACTTCAGAAGCTAATAGTATAAGCGTTAAAAGGTCACATAATGTGTAGGGTATATACCTTCAGTACAACCTTGCACTGCCGAGGCAGCCAGTTCGACTACTAAACAAGGTAATTGAAAGCATTATTTATTTCACCATTTTCAGGTCTTGAAGTTCTTTAACTTTTATACGTTTGATACAAGGTCAAGTTAAAACGAATCTGATGAAATCGTCTTAAAACCAGTATCAAATTGTAATTCTACAGCTGGGTGTATATAGGGCATCCAGGATAAGCGTTTTAGGCATCAAGAGGGAAAAACAATCTAATGCGCATCTTTATACAAAAATACGTAGTGGCATTCGAGCAGTATGGTCAACTTTTGAGCATACGGGTTAAACAGTCGAAGACTGATTTTTTTTTTGTTTTTGTTTTTAACATGGATTTTTTTTTAACACTGACTCACTGCGAACAATAAAATCTGGTACCTCAAGACAGCGTAGATTCTAATCACACTACACTAGGTGTCTTCAATATTTTTGCTTGAATATACTTTGCCGCCACATATTCTTAAGAATCATGCTTGTTTTATCTGTTTTCAAAATTTCTGTCATTATACAAGAACATATGTTCTGTTCTAAAGTTCAGATAGCCGATGGGGTTATGAATAAAAAGGAGACGAAATATAGTGTATGGTATACCAGTTGCGAGTGAAATAACTGATGAGGTTGTCACATCATGGTACACAGTGGAGTATTTGGCAAAAATATTTTTCAAGTGCTATAAAGTTAAAAACATTGCTCTTGATTTACTTATGCTCTTGAAATCCACTTAATTAATGTTATATTCTCATAAGTGTATGCATTTATTTAAAAAATAAATACATTATACAAAGTTTACTTAAGCTTGCTAGTCACTCGTCTACCGAATTCGTTTCGCTAATGTTAAGTCTTTAGGCGTGTGATGCATTTTTTATATTTAAAACATCTCCTTGGTAAATTAATATTTTAAACTCCTTTTTTAGTTTTTATTGTTCTTAAAACATGTTTATTTCTACAACCTATGCTTAATTTAATAGCTTAAAAGCTGACGAAGTGCTAGTAAGATTTTAACACTTCACATAAAAGTAAGTGTACATTTTATAAATATTTTGACAAGTAAGTTAAAAAAGAGAAATTCTTTAAGAAGAGTACAGGCATCCCCCGACTTTCGCAAGTAATGCGCTTTGCAAACTTTTACGTAATTCGAATTTCTAAAATGATTAGGTAAAATTTCGTAAGAAACTGCAATATTTATTATATGTATATATTATAAATGGTGATTTCAAATTTTTGGTCAATTTGATCTGTTTAAATGGTTTATTTTTACAAAAAAGTTTATATATATAACGATAAGACCGACGACAATTTTTAACGTCGTAGAATCTAGTATAGTATCTTATTTATGAATATATATATATATGTATATATATACTAATAAAAGAACAAATCGCTCTGTCTGTCTGTTTGTGTGTCTGTCTGTGTGCGATGGCTAGCAAAATCTATGGAACGTACGAGGCTCAATTTTTTTTTAAGCTAGCCCAAAGTGTCTCATGATGCACCATAGCTTCAGAATTTTAATATTCTAATTAACAGCTGAGTTATTAATTATCAACCGTCACTCATTTTGATTAAAAATCCATTTCGGAAGAGAAAATCTCTGACGCATGCGCTGATACGCAAATGAAGAACGGAAAAAATATTTCGGCAGTATTTTGTCATTATTTATTAACTAGCATCGTCCAAACAGCTTAGTAAAGTTCAAAACGGAAGACATGTTCTGAAAGATTGTGCTTTTAAGTCCCAAATGCTGCGATCAATTAAAAAATATATCGCAATTAACCCCTTGAAAATAAAGTTAAAAAAGGATCCATAGCTGCCAACCTTTACGCTTTTTTACTACCACTAAAATTTCATAGAGATTTTCGTCTTGTCTAATTGTGAGATTTCGACGTTTAAATACGACAACATTTACTATAAAATTTTAGTGGTATGAAGAAAGCATAAAAGTTGGCAGCTATGATGATCGTTTTTCTGAAAAGCGTTTTTCCCCCTTATTACAACACCTCCCCAGGATGCAATTTTAAAGGTACTGACAAATCAAATATATGATTATAAAGCTGAATCCTTCTTCAAAACGATGGTGTAATTGGTTTTTATAAATTCGAATTTTAACCCTTTCAAATACAGCGCCAAATGCAGGTCACTTTCCGCCTCATAATAATGATTAACATTTCGGTTAAATGTTTATCCTCTAAAATATGCATATTTTTATGAAATTTTAAAAAGGGCTTGGTTTTAGTAATATTTACGATCCATTAAAATTTCAGAGAATTTGGACAACAATAATCATTTATTTTATTATGCAAATGAATCTGACGCGACGCGGAAAAATATAAAGTCAGAAACTGTTTACGCTCCGATATGGAACGTTAATTTACTAAACTTTTCGTAGCAGTTGTGGGGTAGTGGCTTAACCCCTTAGTTTTCTGTACGAACAGACCCAAGATCGAAACTAGGTGGGCAAAGTTGAAATTTGAATTAGTAGATTTTTTCTATTTTAAGGATTTTACTTTTCTTTGAAGGGTATCTAAAGTGAAAGAATGTTCCGACCATTACGTTATAAACAGGCTTTTTTAAAATAGATTTGCTGGATAGTACCTTTTTTAAAAATTTATATAGCATATTTGCTTCCAGTTTTATTATTTCTTTTCCAGTATTACAGTTTCGGATGCATTTGTAATTACGTTTTCATCTAAAGATTTTAAATAAAAATTTAAAATATTAAAAACATAATTAAATTTTATTTGAGTTCACCAATTAATTTTGAATAAAAGAGTTTAAAACGTGAGATAAATAAAAATTCAAACTTTCCAACTGAACATGAGTCTGGCCCTGGTAATTTGCAAAGTCTCTACCCCCTCCCCCGCCCCATTCTGTACCGACCTGCGATACAAATTTCCGGTTTATTTAAGAATGTTATTATGGGCTTCTCAGTGCATAATTTTAAAGTTGAGTCTTAGATTCTTCTTCACAGACCAATACCCTCATATTTTTATTGAGGCCCCATGGCCCTTTTTCAAACCTTTACTCCCTTTTGGTGCCTTTCTTTAAAATATTATTTTAACGAATAATTGATATTATTCCCAATGCTTAATTTTAACTAATTGAAGATCTAAAGCGCTAAGTACTAAGACATTTTAACATGTTTCATGTTAGGGCCCTGTTTTTAATTATTAATTGGCTCCATTTGGGCCCCCATTTACAGCTCCTTTAAAAATGGTCCAATTCAGAAGCTTTTTTTTCTAACAACTTCTTAGGACTTCCAGACACTATATGAGAGACAAAAAAAAAAAAAAAAATTCTCAGGCTTCAGCTACTACAAATTTTGAATATTAATCGCCTTCTTGGGGGTCCTTGGTGCAGTTTCTTTAAAAAATTTCCGAATTGCTTGCAATTTTCTTTAACATAGTTGTAGCGTCTTCCGATTATTTTAAAAGCTTTATGACCAACTACATGCCAGTTATGTCCCTGCCCCCCCCCTCTTGAAGTTGTTGCACCACTCTGGCCCCCAGGGTCCGGTCTTTCTTTATACCTCAGTTACCACTTTTTTCGAACATTAATCTCCTTTTTTAGAATCAACTTACGTTTACTCACCACAGCCGTGCATTAAAAATCGCGTTAATTTAAAGGTAACTTTAGAAAATGGATTTTATCAGTTTAATACATATCGTGTTAATGAAAAGTAATTCATGAAATTTACAAGGGGAGAGGTCATCTTCCACCGCTTGGGGGCGCATTCTTTCCTCCAATTCTAAGGACCTAATTTCAACGGGATTTGGTTCATTCAACTTGGATTACAACTACAACTACTTTCTGTATTATGAAATTTTATCTTAGACTTTAGTTACCAACATTTTCTAACATTCATGATGCATTTTTTTTTTCGATTCTATGCGCTTGATTACTACGAGATTTGGCTTGCTCAACTTGGTTTTCGATTGTCTCCGGCACGTGCGGCGCACTTCTGGTATATGCTGCCTTATGTAGCGTAGACCCAGGTTACAGGTTCGTTCGGAAAGAAGTTTGTTGGGAAAGCACTAGATGATGCGGAAGGCAATGGGTCCTCCGAAATTAGGTTCATTTAAAAGAATTTCAAAAGATATAAAATCATAGAAACTTGAGTTTTGTTTAAGGTTATTATTTACGGACCCCGGGCAGCGCCGGGTGGGTCTGCTAGTATATATATATATATATTATTTACACAGTATTATTTTATGAATAAAGCGTCATGCAGCGGTATTTACTGCGAAATAAGCTATAAAAACATGAAAAAATATATAATCAAACTGAAAGAAAATTTTTTAAATAAAAAAACCTGTTATGGTATGTGGGATTTATAAATTTAACCTTCATGAATTGTTTTAAACAAGTTTCAATCTACATTAAACCAACTGGTGAAGCTAAAATAAAAAAAAAGCACTCATTCCTCTTCATCGAAATTTTAAAATTACCTTTCATTCTGGTATTAATTCGAGTAACAACTGTGATGGTTGAAGCCAAGATTTTTTGTTTCATTTTAATTAGATTTCAGTTTGTTTGTTAAAGATTTGATTGTTATCAGCCCCCCCCCCTCCCCCCCCAAAAAAAAAATCTCTCTCTAATATATACAGCTATATTATGGTGTCGTTTTTATCTGCATATTTTATTCATAAAATAAATATCAAAAGCATACAAATGTATATCAAACGCGCTTCTGTGTTCATAAATGTAATTGTCAAAATTTATTACGAATTTACATAAGTCGCGTAATACGTAAGTCGAGGGATGCCTGTACAAAGACAAAATAAGTTTAAAATATTAATTTCCTAAGGAGATATTTTTAAAATACGAATACATCTCATGCCCACAGACTTAACATTAGCGAGAGGAATTAGGAAGTTGAGTGACTAACGGCTTTAAATGTTTAATGTTTATAAGAGAAAATTAATTGTTGACAGATCTTTTTATTTACTAGTAATGTTTAATTAAATGTATTTAATTTTACTATATATAAAATTTATTGTTTACTCTTAATAATGCATATTACATTTAATTTACATTTAATAAAGATTATTTACATTTCATAGAGTTATATTTAATAACACGTTTAGTAAAGTGGAGTCTCTACAGTATAGAATTGTTGGTTTTGGAGTTCATTTAATACATTAGCAGTTTCAATCTGATTCTTCACAGCTCTGTTCTTTATCTTCTTCATCACTGTCTTGGCTTTTATCAGGACTACCATCAGACCTAGCTGGAAGAAGAAGTTGTAGGGTCTCGCTACTGTATGGCTTGCCCTTTTTCTTTGGTCTTTGCCTAGAGCAATTTATAAAAGGATCACTGCTTAAAAGAAACCAATTCGGGAAATCTCTCTTGAAAACTTCTCTCTTGTACTTTCTTGAGTACTTTGTATGGTACAGTCTAAAGTGTTTGTTTCTTTCCTCGGCAGCTTCTTCTGATAGCTGGGCAAAGGGTACGACTGCTTTCTTAATTACAGTGGCACAAGATTCGAAACCATGTGCGTTGTTGGAGTCATGAGGTGTCAATTGTAAAGGTTCATATACATACAGTCTTGCTGTTTCATCAGCATATGCTATGAACTTTTTTTTTTTGTGAATGCAATGCCCTCTTGTTATGACTTCCAATATTACTTAATATTTAATCAGTTCTGGGACTACTCCATACTTCTTTAATTCCCTCCTTTCTCAACTTATTTTTCCCCTTTGACCCGCCGCAACTAATTACGGAAACATTTTTCAATAAATAAGTATATACAATTTGAAGCCGATCTGATATTTCTATCAAAAGATATCGAGTTGTGTACATATCGTCGGTACCATGTCAAACTATCCAATGTGGAAACAGCGGTCTACCTTTTTTAAATTTAGATTTCTTGATCGGCACCACTTTTTTTTAAATAGTAAATTTAGCCTTGTTTAACCTTATTTAATGATATATTAATTAAGGCAAAAACAAGAGGAATTTTACCATTTCAGAAAAGTGGTGCCAATCAAGAAATCGGAATTTAAAAAAAGTAGCCCGCTTTTTTCACATTAGATAGTTTGACATGGTACCGACGATATTTACGTACATACATACACGCAGAAACTGTATGTGCAAAAGCTCTCAGGTAATATCCTGTAAGCTAAAATCCTGCAATAAAACAGTGAAAATATAGTTTTTATCTCTTAAAATCGGTTGCTGCAAAAATGGTATTTAAATTGTGCCCCGAAAAAAATTATATGTAAAAACAGCAACAATATGCGGAACATTTTTTTTGTGAAATTGGCATTCAAAACTATAACCAATACGATTCTAGTTTAAAAATGGTCCGACAAAACCCGACACATCTTAAAAGGTTTCCATATGTTTAATTTGTGATAAACGCGTAAAAAATGAACTTTTCATCAAAAGAATGCATAAAAACATTAACTGAAAGTCCATGAATTTGGAGTTTAAATATGAAAGTTTATTATTTTATTCAATCATATAAATACTGAATCTATTTCAGGAAAACATTTTTGAAACAATACAGGATTCTGCTATAAAATGTTTTAATGAATTGCAGAATAATAGAAAATAAAAAGTAAATATTAAAATATCACCCAAACATGTGAAACAATTTCTCATCATAAAGACTGCATTAGCATATAAACGGAAATTTGAAGAACTTGGATTTTAAGTATTAAGATTTACTTTCCATTTTCAACTTTCAACCATATTTCCAAAATATATACATTACAATCTCATAAACTCTGAATCTGACTTACGGGAAAATAAATAAATAAAATAAAATATTTAATTATAAAGTTTTATTAAATAATGTTTTTCTTAAATCATCCTTTTCTTAAATCGTCATTTACTTAAATCATTTTTTTCTTAAATCAGAAAGCATCGATGCTTGCGATGTTTGCTTAAATTGGTTTGTGCAAAATCGATTTAATATCAGATTGTCAAATATGAGGTAGATACATCATTGTAGAAAATAAGTGCTGAATCAGTATTTTGTTTTAGCTAATAAGTAAATCGTCTTTCTAATGTTAGCTTTAAATCCATTTAAGAAGATTGGCTAGATCGGATTTTCGCTATTAGATTAAATTTATTTAAGGCCAATGGTTAAATAGGATATCCGTTGGTAGCTTTATATCGACTTAAAACTTCAATCGATTTAAGGCCCAGACCTACAACTCTCTAGGGAAAAAATGTTGTAAGTGACTGTAATAACATACTAAAATTACATTATCGTAGCTCTGCAGAAAACCACATTTAACATATATTTATGTAATCAGCCGTTTTATAAAATATTTTTACAAATTCATATTATAAAATCGTTTCATTAGGATTATGTCAATCTATCTTTTATCATCTTTTTATAAAAATGAGCACATATACATTCGTTATATTCATATATAGTTTCCTTCATTCGAAAAATATTCAGAAATTTCTTTTAAAAAATGGAGTCTTACGAAGCATGGGCAGAGAGTCAAAAAACTACTCAAAACCCAACCAAACGGGAAATACTTAAAGACGATCCGGTCGCAGATAAGACCCAATGCAGTGTACAGGCAGCGATTAAGCGTGATTAACCCTCTGTCTACCAGAAGGGTCCAATGGACCCGACATGTATATTCAAAATATCTATTCAAACCAGAAAATTTCTTCAAAACAAACTAAATGTATAAATCAGACAATAATAAGTTAAATAAACAAATTAAATAGTTTTAAGTAAAAATTCTGGTGTAGAATGTTTTTATAAAACTTGAGTAAAATTTCCGATAGTTCTAGGGTTAAACCAGTAGAAGCGTGAAAAAAAGATAAAGAACCAATGCATGATGTTTTTAATCATTAATCCTTAAGTAGATTGACTATTTAGATTGATTATTTAGAGTGGAAATTGATTTAATAGTTACCAAAGTAGCTACTACATCGAAATAATCATTTATCATTAGTCTATGAACAGGATTAAATAGATTTAATCGTAATCAAAGCATTGGTTATATTAAAATAATCACTGATCGTTAGTCTATGAGTTCGATTGAAACTAAGTTTAATCGGACAATCTTTAGAAATGATTAAAAAAAATAACCGTAGTTTTCAATCGTTAATGTAATTAAAATTTTGCAGAGATTATGTTGATGGAATAATCGTACTTTTGATTATCAAAAAATGACGCTTTTTAAATTTCCATACGGTAACTGTTACTATAAGTTATTTTAAGAAAACTTTTCTCCATCCTCTGACAGGTACAACAGTAAGAATTCTACTCTTCTACGACCAAAACTAACCCTGCTGTGATACGTTGAATATTGTAAGATATCCGGTACTAAAAACTGATACACGACTTTTTAGTGCCCGAAGCTTAGAAATTCCATAACTTTGTGCAATCGGGGTGCAGAAGAAGGGAATTTTCACTGTTGTATTCGCTAGAGCATGATGACATTTAACATGTCTCCAACAGGTAAAAAAATAAAACGTTTTTCAATCTTTTTTTAGGACAACCTGCATTTCTTTTTTTACTTAGAAACGAATTACGATTCAAGCAAATAATCTAGCATATTTTATTCAAAACGTGAAAATGAAGGAAAACATTCGTTATACGAAATGTTTTTGGTAAACCAGGGAGGCGAAAGGGTGTCTACAATTCAAAAATTGTCTATAACTGATTAGCCGTCTCGCTGCGCAACCCGAGATTTCCTCAGGGATGCATTTTTTACCGTCTAATTAACCCTCCTTGATTATTCCCATCAGTTGTTTGTTTATTGTAAATTTTGCCTTGTTTAATCGGAGCATTTTCCCGATTAAATTACACAAAAATTTTGTTTTGAAAAATCGGTGACAAAAGAATAAGAATTCTTAAAAGACGCTCGTCGTGAAGAGGATAAATACGTATTTTTTAAAGCTATTTTGATAAAACAATTACGCAGCGAGAGGGTTAACTGTTAATGCAATAACTAGACATCATACATTATTATAATATTTCTAGAAATCAATTTTATACAGGCCTCGGAGCGGTCTCTTTTTTTGCCACCACTAATTTTTTAAAATAATTTTGTGACACATTACTACAAGCATTTAAAAAAAAAAAGGCTCCATGTTTCTGCGAAATTTGCAAGCGAAATCTGAAACAAAAGTTTGAAGAAGTAAGGAAATAGCAGTGGTAAAACTTTTAATTCATTCTTATTTTTATAGAGGCCGTTCCGTAGTCTGATTTTTTATCACCACAGACCTTTTTAAAGAAAAAAGTATTCACACCGGAAAAAGTATGCTCTAAATTGTAAATATAAAATATTTTAGCGTTCCGCTTGCGTGGGTTTAAAATTGCTTCATGGAAATTCGAGAAACTTTGTCGTTTTAATCGGCGGCAAGAAAAAGAAAGAAACGTAATATGTACCATGACGTCACTAGGGAATATTTACCTACCGCTATTATCTGGTGACGTAGAGATGGACATAATCGAATGATTAAATCTTTTTATGATCTAGAAATATTTTTCTTCCTTTACTTGCCTTTTTGTCACGTCTTATATCAGTAATTTAGAATTATGAACAAAGTGATCCAAACTTTAAATGCTCAACTAGAAAAATAAATTGTAAAATAATTTTAAATCACTGAATGATGTAAAATTATAAATGTAATATGGCATAAAACATCTTTAGAAGCAAGTGCATCAAGTTGTAGTTATAAAAGTAGTATAATTATTCGACATAATGAATTTATTGTACGTTCTGTGTTTCTCTCTTCTTTATTATTAAAAAAAAATACTAAATTACTTCATAATTGTATAAATTACCTTCTGTATTCTTAATATTATTAGATCACATGTATCTAAAAGTAGAAGTCTCTTTGCTTCTCTTTACTTAACTAAATTCAAATATTTTGTCTTTGTCAGTCATTATATTTTTGCTAGCTATCCATGTTAAAACATACCGTATATTTATTAGTTATTTATTGGCTCGTTCATAAAGTCGTTTCCGTTTGGCAAAAATCAATTCTTCCCGTTAATTATTAAAAAAATAGAATACGCAATATGTCTAATAATTAAGTGATACAATTTTCCGGTACGAATTAATTTCCCAAACGGAAACGACTTTCCGAACGACCTAATGCATATTTCGGAACAGCTATATAAAGCTTGTGAAGTTACTTTTGGTTGACACTAACGTGTAAGTGCAGAAAAATGCAATAATATAACTAATTTCAATTACCGATCAGCAAACTCAAGCCGAATCCCCAGAATAAATAAATAAATACAAAATAATAACAAATAATAAAAATAAAGAAAAACTTCTACAGAAAACCTGAATCACCCAATCCTGTGGTCATTTATAAATTAGGTAGGGCGAAGTCAGGAGGAAGAAAAAATAATTGAATAGAATTGCAATAATATAATTTTTATAAGCTAATGAAAAGAACGTACTGCACTGTCAAACATTAAAATTGACAAAAATCCCTTGATGCAATTAAAGAAGTTATAGACAGGAGAAACGGCTGAAAATTTATAAAACATCAAACAGAAAAATACGACAAAGTATCGTCAAGATATAAATGTGCCTATATATCCTAAACTGTTGTAGGCATCGCAATAATAACAGGTCGAATGGCCGTTATCCCCATTGTTGGTTACTCCAAACCTAAAATAAAACGAAGTTATTGGTGACAAAGTTTGGTATGAAGAAATAACTGATAGGAAATGAACAATGACCCAGAGATATATGCCTAAGTCATACGTTTTGAAAAAAATAGCGGCAAATGAAACTACTATTTAACACGAACTGAAGACAATGCTACGTCTATTTTATATTGCTAATTTTTTTGCATGGGATTTTTACATTACGAATGAATGTCTATCACACCGACCATGAAGGAAGTTTAGATATGAAAAACCTTTCGGTGTAGAGTGGAGAAGTGCAGAGCGTTTATCATTCATTTACAGGGTCACACAAAAGAGTCGGTCCTATTATAAACTAAGGGGGAAAATGTATTCGCAATGTATTTAATTAATTCGCAATGTATTTAAATTATATCACAGTGTTTCAATCATAATGATACATATATACATTACTGAGGTTTTTCTATAAGATGCTTGCAGTAGACTATGAAGTTTATCCCATTTATCACTCATTTCCAGGGACACATAAAAAGTTTTCGGATACAATATTGTATCTGAAGTAGTGTCCATTAGGATGATTGCTGAGAGTGCGTTTTCTGTTATGATATACACGTTTAAAGTTTAACAAAATTTCTGCACACTACATGTTATACATAAATTCTATAGACCCTAAACAGAGATACACAAATCAATTCGTAACATTACAGAGAGTGAGTGTGAATTGTTTAAAGTTTTTTTTTTAATTTGAGTTACGCATTTTCAAACTCAACTACAGTTAAGTAAACTCAGAGATGTTAGTGCTATATGAATAAAATGCTATACAGGGCTATGCAAGAAACTGCAAGAAAGACCGCCTATCGATAGTCATTCCTGGAAGTGTGATTTTAGTAGTTTTAAACGTGTTTCAGCCTCAGTTAAATTTCAGCTTGATATGTGGCTTGCATAAAAGCCTTTATATATTATAGAGGTCTGTACAAAAGAATTCGAGTATGTTTCGATCTATTGGTCGAAATTGCTTAAGGTGAATTTTCAATTGCGCTATGCGTCTTCTAACTAAACAAAATTTTAGCATACCATGTAGAATTTAAATAAATCTATCGATCATATATACAGAGCTGCACAAAAGAATTGGAGTACCTTTCCGGCTGTATGCCAGGGTTGTCGGTTTGGCCTCCAGATTTGTTTAAAAATTCGGACTCACACCAGAAAATGCAAAAAGTATTTTAGATTTGTTTTATGTCAGAATTTTCTTGACTATTTAAAGTAAAAATTCTTCTTCAAAAATTTCCGGTCTGAAGCCGAAATTTCGGGATAAAATCGGAGGCCAAACTGGCAACCCTGCTGTCTGTAGCTAAATTTGTTTTCAAATGTGTTATGCCTTTTCAAGAATGACTCAGACATTCAATCAAACTCTTTTTCTATCATATAAAAGGATGCAGTTTTAAAAGATAATCACTTATAATCAACCAAACTAAGCTAAAAATTACTAATAGGGATAAATATTATACTTAAAACGCATAATATATTTATTTAGTTCAACATATTTTTCATCGCACAAACGGCGACATTTTCATGATCTTTGCTGATAGAAATATTTCTGCAATGAAAATGTCGCCGTTTCTGCAATAGGACATATGTTGATCTAAATAGCGCTATTATGACTTTTAAGTATATTTCTCATCACTATTAGCAGTTTTCCAGGTAGCATGAACATTAGTAGCAAGTTTGGTTTTTTTTTATATTATCTTGCCGTGACGAATTTGAATTGAAAAATTCGCAGCAAATCTCGTGCAACGCATACCATCACCCACTTGCATGAGTAAATTGTTGTGAAACTGGTGGCAAGACTGTCTTTAATTCACGAAAGGGACGAAAACAAAAGAATCCGTGTGTTGAGAGAATAGACAATCAGCAGATACGCAGAAATTTTATTCGGTTGACACCGCTTTTTTTAAACACTATACTTATCAAATACCAAAAAAGGCTGGAATTGATAAAGTACCAATACTACCATAACTTGTTTATGATAGTTAAAACTATGCATGCACCTTAACGGTGCGTATGCGTCATCAGACCTGTCTGTGGACCTTTTCCAAGTAGTTAAACTGGCAGTGCAGCCATTAATGTGGCATGGAAAAATTACTACTCTCCAGTAAGTTTGCAGTATTTTTGATTACTTGTTTGCCGTTAATTTTGTAATAAATTTGATACAGCATGAATTTAACTTACACGACAAGTTAGCTCCAAGTTCAAAATGTGGTGATTTCGGCGTTTGCGTTATCTTGCTGCAGTCTTGTTATGAACTTTCAGTCTTGTCATGCTGAGCTTGCTACAACTTTGCCGGTTCTCAAAGCAAGACTTCTGCAAATTTTCTGCAAACTAAAAATGCTATGTGGGTTTTAGCTTAGTTTGCGTGAAGTTTTGTTAAAGTATTCTGGAAGTGTTGGAAAGTATTTCATAATCTATGCTTGAAGTATAATTGTTCGTAAAAAGTGCACGCTGTAAGCCAGAATATACGGTACTTTAATTTCTATTTATGTGAGTTACAACTTCTATATTACAAAAATAGATCACTTAATTCTGTATTTAATTCTTAATTATTAATAATAATTCTTAATTATTTAATTCTGCCCCTTTCTTTCTACCATATTATTTAAAATAAGGGAAAATATTTATGAATAAATAAATTTTACACATACCCGAAAGCTTATTACATATATTTTTTTACAAATTATTTTCAAAAGATAAGAACCAGCAGTTCTCGTGAACGACAACCTCACAATATATCAGCTACTGTGACTTGTAGCCATCATGAGGTGTATTATCTCTTTAACCCTTTCCGGCGCAGACAAATTCTTTTGTAAAATGTTTAACACGTTCTCTGCCAAGCTACGAGTATACTCGTAGCTTTAATATTCGTGGCTTTAATTTATTAATTACTTTGTCACCCTTATTTTAGAATTAAAAAAATTGCCTTAATTATTGGCAGAAATTTCGCTGTATTACTAAAGTGAAATTTACCTTTCTGTATTTGTGGTGGCGAACGACTTTCAGGAAGAAATTAAAAAATTCTTACTCTATAGGCTTGGCAGTGAACGTGTTAAATGATCGATTGAAACCGGAATTTACAAAAGACTTTTATAGAAATTAAAAACTTGTTACTTCATACTTTCATTGTAAAAGCAAAATTTTATTAAAATATTATTAATTTTTAAAATTTTCAAAATTTTATTAAAAGGGGACGAGGGACCTTAAAAATAATTTTTTTATTTTATGTAAATTTCACTTTAAATACTACTCAAAGGTGCATTATATTCATTATGGCATGCATTTATTACAAAAAAGTAAAAATAAAATGCTATTTTTTAGAAAAAAGTGGAATTTTACGCGTCGTCTTAGAAATCTCAAAAATGCCCCTTGCGCGTTCCATATCAATGAAAATCCCCAATATATTTTATAAAAGTTTGGTTTATATATATAAATAAAACTGTGCATCGAATTTTATATATTTCAATATAAAGGTTAAATATTTCTTCTTCTTTTTTTTTTTTTGAAAATTTCACTTTAAATATTACTGAAGGGTACATTATATGCATTATAGCATGCATTTATCACAAAAAAATTATAAAAAATATTTATTTTTGAGAAAAAAATGGCATTTTACGCGTCGTCGTAGAAATCTTCGAAATGCCCCCTGCGCATTCCATATCAATGAAAATCCCCAATATTTTTTATAAAAGTTTGGTTTATATATATAAATAAAACTTTGCAGCGAATTTTATATATTTGAATATAAAGGTATAAAAAAAAAATTCAATTTTTTTTTTTTTTCGAAAAAAATTTAAAATTTTTCAATTTTTTTTTACCTTTATATTTAAATATATAAAATTCGATGCACAGTTTTATTCATATATATATAAACCAAACTTTTATAAAAAATATTGGGGATTTTCATTGATATGGAACGCGGAGGGGCATTTCGGATATTTCTAAGACTCGGGCTTCGGATATTTCTGAGACTCAAAACTCCATTTTTTTCTCAAAAAAAAAAAAATATTTTTTTTGTGATAAATATATGCCATAATGCATATAATGCAACCTTGAATAATATTTAAATTGAAATTTACAAAAAAAAAAAAAATGATTTTTAAAGGTTTTTAAGGTCCCTTGTTCCCTTAATGCCGTTTGTAAGTTTGGAATTAAAATTAGGTATCCCGACCAGAAACCACTGCGTCGGAAAGGTTTAAGAGGTTTTAAAGGTTTAAGGTTCACTAGTCAAGCGGAGAAACTGGAAAGCTAATGCTAAGTCTATGGGCGCTTTATTTTCAAATATCTCACTTGAATTTTAATATTTGTAAATGATTTTTTTTGCATAGGATAGCTGAGGACGATAAAAGCGCCTTCAAATCAAAATCAAAGCGCCCTCAAATTAAAAACAAAGCGTCCTCAAATTAAAAACAAAGCGCCCTCATAGACTTAAAATTAGAGCTTTCCTTTCTCTCCTTGACTGAAGTAGGCTCTACACTAGTCACACGAAGAAACGAGATGTGGGCGTTATTTTCAAATTTATCGGTTGGATTAAAATATTTTTAAATATATATATGTGACATTTTGACGGCAAGTAGTTGGTATTGTCGAAAAAAAATGAGGGTTTCCATTCCTACACAACACAGGTGGCAGCTGACTGGGTTTAAAATAATAAAGAAAAATGAAGAATTAACATAAGGCAGTCGCTTGGAACATTATTCACTTTATTTCCACACTCACGATTGACTCTAGGGAAGATGCTCACTCCTTCCATGGTAAAAAGAATAAAGTCTATTCTGATATCACAATTAGTTTTAAAAACACTCCATCTCTTGACTGCGTTCTATTCTTTAATCCGTTAACATCTAACTTTTATCACCCATTACGATACCGTTGCTTCCTCATTCTACACACATAATAAACAGTATTCATCCACCATTTTACTGCCTCCATCGAGCAGTCACCTTGAATATCCAGTCTGCTACGACTGCAATCCACTACGTTCACCTCTACATGCTAAAAACTGAAAAGCTTCTAAGCTCACAGCCCATCTACTATATATCCTTCTCTCTGGTTCCCGCCATCCGTATTTATACTCTGCTGAAAAGATTGTTCTAGAAAATTCTTATATCCTCGCCCCAGCTATCTAAAGCATAAACAAATGTTAAAATCTGTAGTCGAGATTATGCAAAAATAACCCTTTTTTCCCTCTTCAGACGATAAAAGAAATGAATTTATGTCTGCGAAGTTTTAATCTTTGAAATATTTTAATTACACCTGGATATTTTAAATAAAAGAATAAATTGAAATAAGTAGGTTTTTTCTTTAAGACAGAATAATATTTTAGCAGTTAAATAAAGATTTAAGGGGAATATCCCAGACAACACAAACACATCCTAAGAACATCCGAAAGATGTCATATTCAGGACAAGCTGATATCCTGCGGACCGATGAATTGGTCCTGCCGACCGTTTTAGGACATCCCCTGGGTTTCGAAATGTCCCACCTGTCAACATCCTACGGATGTCATTTCATGACACCTTTTGGACGATTATAGGACACTTGTATATCCTTTGGATGGTCCTAATGACATCCTAAAATCATCCAAATAATGTCATATTCAGGATAAGCTGATATCCCGTGGATGGATGCAGTCGTCTTGCAGACAGTAATAGGACATCCCCTGGCTATCGAAATGTCACACCTGTCAACATCCTGTGGATTACTTTTTTATGATGGCTCGATAACCTCTGGATGCCTACAATTTGCATTTTTGAAATTTATGGCAATTCATCGATGTCTTGTCACTTTTAATTATTATAATCAATTATAACATAATTATTTAATAAATTATATGGCCTGTAAAAAGATTATTCAGTAAACCTTTCTTTAAAAAAAAAATCAATCTTCAATCTTTCAACAATTTATTAAGTAAAAAATGTTTTCAGTGACAATATAGGAATTTCAAAAAAGCAAATTGAAGATAGTAATATATCTTACATATTTTTTATAAGATTCAAGAATATTTAAGAAATTTGGTAAAATTCCTTACTTGCACACAATAATAGTTTTACATACTTTATTCTTAATTTAAACAAATGTTATCCAAAATGGTGCAATTTAAAAATTTTCCATCATAGCTTCATCACTATTTAAGATGTTGTCTTGCAGATATTTTTTAATATCTGGAGTTGAACATTTTTCTAATTTACTATTTTTGCCATAAGAACCATTTTTTCAATGACAATTTTATTCATTTTGCAATTATTTGATTTACTTACTAAAAAAAGCATGGACTACCTGATCCACTATGCACTTTAGGAATACCCAGTATCTGTAACAAATGTTATGCATTTGATTGTCCTGTGATGAAGTGCCACATGAAATTAAAAAGTATAATTTTGTTGCTCCGATGATTGTTTTACATTTTTTTTATAGAAAAAAGCTACTGCATAAGACATCTTAATCTTTTTGAAGTCAAATAAATAAAGTACAAAAAGTATGCCATTTTATATTTAGTGACCAAAGCACATTTTACTGTTGTGATAATTTGGTTGTAAAATACAACTTTAAATTTAATGTTTTACTTACCTTTAAATACATTACCTTACTTTAACAAAATATGATAGTGCCATGGATACATTTAACTTTATACAATTGGTAATAGCTCAGTAAATGCCTTTTATAAACATGAAGAATTAACACAAACTGCAGAAAAGTTAAGATACTCTTTTCATACTTTGTTCTTATTTTAATGAATAAGAACTTCTATATTTTAATTGCATTTTAAATGATTGCACATATTACACTAAATGCTGAATATAAAACAATAAACTTAAATTATTTGACAAAGAAAAGTTTAATCTTTACGTAAAAATTATCAAAAGTGAATACCTGAAAATGTTATTCAAAATAAAAAGTCAAAGTTTACTCCTAATTTAATTTAAGACCAGTAAAGGAAAAAAAATAAAAGACAAAAAGAAATACTTATAAAATATATTCTGCAGTGTTAAGAATGATAGTACGAAAAAATGATAATCGCTGTTGAATTATTTTGTTTATTAATTATTAAAATAATTCCTATATTAAAAAGCTTAAAGTTACGAATTACACAATAAAACAGTCACATTAAAAGCAAAACAAGTATTTATTTACAATTTTCACAGCAAAATACAAAAAATATTTATTTAAAACTTTCACAGTAAAATACAAAACAAATATTTTTTACAACCTTCCACATTACAAAATATAGTTTCAAAACTTTTTTTTTAACAACAATCCAACTTTCCAGTTTCTCCTGCCTGCACTTGTCACAAAATAATTTTTACGTTGCACACATCTATAATGAAGAAAAGACAAAATATACATTTCTACTAAACTTTATTGGTGCATCACATTCATTCAAAAGGAATAAATCAATATATATATATACACAAGATATACAATAATTTCTTATTGTTTGTTTCTTCAAAAGATCTTTTTGTAAAATTTACAGTTATTTTTAGGAATTTTATTATTTTAAGCCCTAGGAAATGCTTGAAAAAACTATTAAAAAGTACAAAGCAGCATAATTGCACATCTTATTTTATGTCAAACATCAACATGAAGCACCTGTCTCATTTTGTATCAAAAGAGAGTTAATATTTATAACTGATGAGAATACCATTTTTAATAATTAAGAATTATGGTAATTACAAGCAAAAGGACCATGCAAAGAGAAAACTGTGCCCAGGGTAAAGTTTAGTTTGCCTGTCCCCCCCCCCCACACACACACAGACCTTCCCGATTAAGGAATGTAAAAACCAAAGTTCCCTGAACCAGAGCCAAGCGGATGCATACGGTCCTCCTTTCTAGGGGATCACGTAGCAACCTGTCCCAAAAGGCATCAACTGACGCCCAATCACCACGACATCAACCTGCCATTCGAAACAGCTAAGCGAGGAAGACAGAAGGCCACAACACAACATAGTCTCTGTTGCAGCCTGATAATTTATTACACATGGAATATTTTGACGAGTCCGAGAGTCAAAGAAACATCCGCACAAGGGTGGCTATGTCCCAAAATATATAAGACGCTGCCAAGTAGGCTAAAGCCAGTGGGCCTCCCACTGGTGAACAACAGATACCAACAAGTACTCCATGTTCAGAAACTTCTCACCATGAATTGCTAACATTATACCTCGAGGGTACCCCTCAAGTACTATAAGTGTCAAGCACAAGAGCTACCTCACTTAGAACTCTGCACATCAAACAGGGCAGAACCATCACTCCATAAAGCCGAAAGCTACATGCATCCTAGACTGTCACTAGGCATTATGCCTCGAGGGGAATGTAACAAAACACCTTCCAGGTAGGTACCGAACGAAAGTTCAAGATATCCTTTTTAGAGGCGTACAAGAGTAGAACGGGCGGCCCAATCGCTCCTCTAGACCACAAGCCGAGATCAAAGCCATGAAAGATCGCAGCTCTCGACCCCAGCCAGACACAAGGAGAAGCCACATAAGGCATGTCACACACTGCAAGAAAAGAGAAGGTAACTGCTAATCCAACCAGCAGTGCAGTACACACAGTTCAGAAAATTAAACAAAACAGACCTAAAACAATTTCTAAAATGGAAGAAGCCCTTAGTCAGAAATTTGTTTTGGCATGTTGGGTAAGGGATGGTGCAATAACTTTGAAACTAAAAATGGGGAACGAATGAAACTAAAAATAACTACTTTCATTGGGAAAAAAATTCTCGATGTGTGTATATAATATATATAACCATTATATAATTATTCATCACTTTTCTCCGTTTATTAAAAATAAAATTAATAAATTGAGCATCAATACATTACACTGACATTATACAAAATAAAGCAGGATCATCTATTTTTAATTTAATGAATCATTAATGAATTGTGTCTACTATAATGTACCAATATACTGATCACCAACATATAATGAATTAAAATCTTTACGAAATTTTACGGATTGCTTAGGGCACTTCAGTTTTTATTATGCAAACAATTGTTTTAATGCTAAAAAGAGAAAGGGAAGATTTTGTCAACTGAGAGACAAGAAGCGTGCAAATTTTTTGGATGAGCAGCAAGATGGGTGCTAATTTTTTGAAAGAGGGGCCAGAGAGGTGCTATTATATAAACCAAAAGACAGGTGGGGTGTTATTCTGTTGTTTTTTTCATAAACATAAAAAACTATAACAAATATCTTAAATAATACTAAATGAGTTTCATACTTTTCTGTTACACAAACCAGGGATATGTTTAGGAAAATTTTAGGTCCTTTAAAGGACCCTTCACAAAATTATTTATCTTAAAACAGGACCCTTCACAAAATTATTTGTCTCTTAAATAGAGATTTCATAGAATGTTTTCGCTTTCAAATTGAACTTTTCCACAAATTTAGTCATTTAAAAATAAAATCAGGCCTGTAAGTAAGCAGTTGAACTCACTAAAGAGCTTATTACTTAGCTTTTTATACAAGAAGGATAGAACATGAAGACATCGATAATTTAAAATTCACAAAATTATGAGTAGAATTTTCACAAAAATAAGAAAAACTTCAGTTTCACAAAAACAGGACCCTGTCAGAAAAGTCTGGACAGATCCCTACAAACACCTTGCCAAAATGTGAGCTGATATAACAATCCTATCCATGCAACAGATTTTTATTGCAAACCATGCCATTTTCTTGGGTTATAATTTACAAACAAAAAAAGTTTGCCAGAAAGAAAAACTTTAGCATAAGGACTTAAATAAGCTATTATTATTAAATTATTGGTTCAAATTTATGTAACTAGATTTCATTTTTCATTAAAAAATGTTATTTTTCACAAAAAAAAAAATTAAATTTCACGAAAGCAACTTTTACTTTTCATAAAATAGGCCTCATAAAAAAAAAAAAAAAAAAAAAAAAAAAAAAAAAAAAAACTGCATTGACCCCTGGAGATACCGACTATGAACATTTCACAGTCTAATTAGATACAATTTTGTTGGTGCTGAATATCATACCCAGTCTATTAAGAGAATATAGATCGTCGCAAAATGCTATAACAAAAGCAATATATGTCATTGTTTACAATTTTATCGCATTGATATCGTGTGACGTCTTTATATATATATATATATATATATATATAAATCAAATGTTTGCTACAAACAATGCTAAGAGACACTTATAACTTCATGGCTGATTGTATAATATTCATTTGTTCTTTTATTGTAAGTATATATTTGTGTTGATATAGTAAAATAGTGCGAAAGTTTGAAACAGTATATTTTTTAAATGATCACTTTTATACCAACAGTTTTTTTTTTTCCTATTTGGCACCAACTATCATGCTTGGTACAATGGTGTTGATATAATAGAAACGCACCTAGAGTTTAAATATTAAAAATCAAAATATGTTTCAGAATGTTTACATTCGAAATAAAGCTCATAGCCATAACCAGGGGTGTAAAAATCTAAGCACCAGCGGGCAGTCTCTCATCAATAAATTTTATTCATTATTTGTCGTCTAATTTTTTTTGTAAGAATGCTAATAAAATTTAAACGAAGAAAACTAATAAAATTTATAGGTGAGAGACGCGTTGGGCACCTACACTTTTACACCCCTGGTCATAACATAAAAAAATTTCCAACATAAAATAAAGATTTATTCCAGCTGAAAAAGAATACAAGTTGAATTAAATGTATTTGGCAGGTAAAATGTATAATAGAAAATTTCAATAGTCACACGACTGAAAAAAAAAAATCTTTGACATAAGCATTTTAATAGTCATTGCTTTTTGGCTGGTATGATATTGTAATTTTCTATACATAAGTTAATTTGAGATATCCATAATTAATACTGCAGTACTCAAATTCATGTGAAAAATACCAGGAAAAAAAACATTTCATAATGTTTAAATTATAAAATACAATCGGCCCCACTTAATCGGGTAATGGATAATTGCATACCCCGCTTATATGCATAGAATGCTGTGGAACAGAAACGTTCCCCATAAGGCTAATTTTAAATGTACTCGTTTTATCGCATAACAATCCCCGGTTAATTGCATCGCCAATCTACTAGTAGTAATCCGGATTTTATGAATTCATGTTATAGTGGTGAATGGAAAAAAAAGGAAGAACTTTTTTTTTTTTGTAACAACGGTTTGTTATATTTACTATTAAAGAGCAGAAATAGTCGTGTAAGATGACTTATCTTAATTCTGGCAACTTATGAGAGTGTTGAATTTGGACAATTGTGTTTTTCTTTTAAAGTTTGTCGTACGTATAGTGACTCGATGCTGGGGGGTATTTTTTGAAAAATTCTGGAATCGGGGGAAAGTAGACCAATAAAAGATCAATATTTAGCGCTGGAAGTGGAGA
Source organism: Maratus speciosus (assembly GCA_963932465.1). NCBI lineage: Eukaryota > Metazoa > Arthropoda > Arachnida > Araneae > Salticidae > Maratus > Maratus speciosus. Next base: position 603,586,512 of record OZ010792.1, read on the forward strand.
AACGCAATGTCAAGATATGAAAAAAAAAAAAAAATCTAAAGGATTTTTTGTGTGGGCAAAAGAAAAAAAGAGAAATAAATTGACAAATAATTGAAAAATAAAAAAGAATTTATGCAGAAACTTTTATTTTCAAAGGTATGATTTAAAAACAAAAATTTTCTATTTAACTTTCATTTTAATTTTCACATAAATTATAATGAAAAATTAAACCATGTACCGTAAATAGTGTTATAATACCTTACACTTTATTACATATACTTTTATATATAGAGTAATAATAAATTATTTATTAAAGTTATTAATACAGTAGTTTTTAATTTATTAGGTAAATAATTATTCTCCATTAATATTTATCATATCTGTGGCATATAATCAAATGATAGCGTTTGCTGATAACATTAATTAATGTCCTCGCTTAAATGCATACAATTCAGTGGAACCAACTGTATGCAATTAAGCGGGACGGACTACATTTTAAAATTAAGTCTATTCTCTAAACTTAGGTTGAATTTCTGACAACAGAAACATTTTTAAAATTATCGGAAAAAAAACAGTTTTCATAACAAAGCAAACTTTCTTTTTTTAAATATCAAAATATCCCAAACTGACACAATTCATAATTATGTTTGAAACCAAAACTATTACTATTCAAAGAAAAATATTATACTGTATTAAATAATAATAAAATATAATAATTTAAATATTATAATAAATACAAGCTCACATGATCTTATATTTTTTAGAAGAAACAACAACAACAACAAAAAAAATCAGTTAAACTTACCACTGTTGGGGAGAATTTTTGATGATTTTTTTTGACAGCATGCAGCTTGATTTGTATATAGATTTTTCACTAATTATTTCCAAGGTATCTAAAATAAAAGAATAACTTTAATAATAATTATGGTGTCAAAGTACAATTTAAAAAACAAAGTTTTATACAGAGATGGTTTTTGAGACTACTGTATACATTTAAAATTGTGTAAAATATTATAGCTAAAACTACAGGTACTTATCATGGTTTTTTGGTACACCATAATATCCCGTTTATCCACTTTTCTCGGTAACGCCCTCTCCCTCCACCTTTTGTTAAAAAAAAAGATACTTCTTAGTTATCCCATCGACCAAATTACTGTCGCCAAATTGTAAGATTAAATGCCAATAATGGTTGCCATTCATTAATTAATTGTAAAAGATTAAATGTCAATAATGGCCAATAAAACCATTAATTTGACATTTTATTTGTTTATTTATTAATGTTTTACTAATTTATTTGTTCTTTCGTTATTTAAAATAAAAATTATGTCAATGTATATAATTTGGCGAAATTGGTCGACGGAATAACTAAGAAGTACCAAAAAAAAAAAAAAAAAAATCCCAAGAAAGCATCACCTACTTCCAAAAAAGTTCCACCCTGCATGTCAATGTCAGAATCAATACCAAATATTTTATTTTTTCGCCACATCAGAAAGGGGCGTGAATTCTAAACATGACATTCCCAACACAGGGATTATTCTGTTCCGAATTTTCTGAAAAATTAAGCATTCGGTTGAGAAAATAAAAAAATCAGGCATCAGTGCATAGTCCAACAATTCGGACATAATAAAATGTGAATTTCGACAAACAGTCACAGAAAAAATAAATTTCATCAATCGTTCACAGAAAAAAATGCCAATTTTGTCTTAGGACTGCAAAAAAAAACATGAATTACACCAAATGATAGCAGAGACTGCACATTTTGTCTAAAGATCGCAAAAAAAGCCAAATTCGTCAAACGACCGCAGAAAAAACATGAATTTCATCAAAAGATCTTGGAAAAATGCAAATTTCGTCAAAAGATTGCAGAAAAAAGAAATTCAGTCAAAGAATCCAGTGAAAAACACACATTTCATCAAAGGATCGCGAAAATAGATACATTTCAACAAAGGATGAAATAAAAACCCTGCACATTTCATCAAAGGGTTATGAAAAAAAAAGAATTTCGTCAAAGTATTACGGAAGAAACGTGATTTTGGTCAGAGCAATGTGAAAAAAACTCCAGCAAGGTTCACCAAATGTCACCAAAATCCCCCACAAATGTCGTGAAAAAATCTTGTGCAAGCACCCCCCAGATTATTTTACAATTTTTCGTCATGTCTTTCTTAGGGGGAGGGGAAATAACAGGATTTTACGGTACAGTTTTAAATAAAGATATTTTAAAAAGTTATAAATGCAATTCTAGTGTGGACCCTAGGCCAATTTTGCAGGGCGCAACGCCTGGCAGCTCTTTTTAACTTGTTTATGTGGCGTCAGAACAGACTTTTTTACACAGTGTATGCATCTGGCAGCCCTTTTAATTATTTTATACACCCTATGTCCCTTGCTGACATTTATGATGCACCCTTTCTACTCATTTCTTTTCTTAGCTGTGAGGGGAAGGGGGGGGGGGATAACTCATGAAATATGTCCATTATTTACAGGAAATATTATATAAATTTCAGCATTTGTTTGTGGGGAAGTGTTGCAAAATTTGTCAATCGGTCATGTAGGAGGGGGAAAAAAAGAAATTTGACAGATTAATTTAGTTAGAGAAAAAACAATTGCAAAATTCTTCAGTCTGTCATGAGAAAATAATATAATCGCTTATTTTGCCATTCAATCACATGAAAAATAAACTTTGCAAGTTTTGCCAGTAAATCATGAGGAAAAATCTGGAGTTCATCAATTGCTTCATCGATCTACCATGAGGAAATTGTGAAATTCAAGTACCAATTATATGAAAAAAAAAAAGCCCCAAAAGTTTTGCAAATCACTAGGAAAGGGCAAAAAAAGGCAAATTTCACTAATTGGTAGAGATAAAATATCATAAAATTCATCAATCGGTTGGATAAAAAAATTGCCTTTCGGTTTTCAAAAGAAACTGAAATTCGCAAGTCGATCGCTGGAAAAAAAAAAATTGTTCAGGAAGTTGCTTTGAAATACAGCAAAATTTGTTAATCAATCACAGGAAAAAACATGAAATTCAACATTCAATCGTGAGAGAAAATCATGAAAATTTTCACCCAGTTGCAGAAAAAAATGCAAAATTCATCAACTGATTGCACGGAATAAATCCTGAAACTCATCAATCAATAAGGAGAAAATTAGCAAAATTCACTCAACTGCGGGAAAATATAGCAAAAATCCACTGATAAAAAGGAGTCTAAACAAACAAATTCAAAAATATTTTTTGCGACACAAGTGGCATTTTTTTTAAAAATTCCAATCCGAGAACCCCCCCCCTTTTTTTTTTCTCTAGAGTCAACATGAAGTTCATCTAAAATTTCATAATTACATTAAAGAAAAATATTTAATTTTTTTAATTTAATTGAAATGTAACAACACAAAGTGTTGAGCAACAATGGAGTGCTTTATTTTTTTACTGACCTGTACATAAAAACACAGGATTGAATATTTTTATGTATCGAACAAAATAAAGAAAAAATATATTGTTTACAACATGTAATGAATAGAAAATTGATAATCCAAATGATCTTAAATTTTTAAAGTGACCTGCTACATCATTGTAAACATTTTCAAATTGATTTATTATCTGAATCTTTTAAACAGCCTTGCTACATCAAAAATACTAAAACAAAATTGAACAGATGCTGCAGCCACACCAAGGTTGGTGCTTTTTTTTTTTTTTTTGAGCCCATTTTGGCAAGAAATCCCTGGTCTGAAATACTTGTTGGGTATACTGTGCAAAAACTACATGTTAGTTTTATTATATTTTGAATCAGTTTATTTTATAATGAAAACACACACACATGCACTTTAATATAAAACGCACACATTTTTTTATATATATATAAAACACACATTTACGTTATTGCAAAAAAAAAAAAAAAAAAAAAAAAAAAAAAAAAAAAAAAACACATTTTTTTTTATTATAAGGCACACACATTTACTCTATAATAAATAAAACATTACACATTTTTTTTAAATACAAATTGTTTTATAAAACAGACACAAAGTTTAATTTAATAAAAAACACACTATCTGTTTTGCCGTGTTGTCATACCAGACAAAACATTATGATTTTTGCACCAAAAAGAAATATTGGTGTATCTACGAGATAACTACCAAAACATATTTTCTACAAAGAAAACCATATAAAATAGTGTTCACATCTCTTTTAAAAAACAGCCAGGCAGAATTATAGAAATCAGCATTTTTCTTGAATTTTCAGGAGAGGGAGAGGAATATCCCCGCTGGTCCACCCTCTGAATTCATCATTGACATGCATTATCAAGACAAGCTGAAATCATATACATTTTAAAAGCAACGTTAAAAACGCCAGAATAAACAAAAATTTTTTGCAAATTTGTTTATTCTGGCGTTTTTAACGTTGCTTTTAAAATGTATATCATTCTGCGGCATGTAGCATCTTAATAATTAAGCTGAAATCATGCTATGTTTTGAGAGAAATGAACATATAAATCAAATAAGCTTTCCATGGATTACTAGATGTAATATAATAATGCATTTATAGTAAAATCGGCAATGCTAATTCAATTCAGTTACCCTTGAGTATTCGCCTGGAGATGGGCAAGATTTTTTTTGCCGATTTTAAATTTCTTCATTTGTAATTTTTTTATGTTAATATCCGAATCTTTTTTGCCTGTAAATTTGAAATATATACTTTTAAAAATGAATATTTCCTTTATTCTATTGTTTTAAAATTTATGTATATTTGCTGTCTGCTATTTACAAATTCCCCCTCCCTATTTTTCTTTTTACAAATGAGGTTTAGAATGCCAATTTCTGTTTAAAATTTTTCCATTTGGATTGTTTTGTTGTTGTTATTTTTAATCTTTGAATTTTCGAAAATTAAGCTTAAAGTGGTTATAAATGAAAAAAAATATAGATAGCGGACTCAGGGCGAATACTCAAGTTATTCCTTTAATTCTATAGCACTTGCCTGCAAATTTTATGTGCATATAAAAATGACTTTGTTAATGCACCAAGAAATTCACACTATTCAGAAGTATTATTAATTTTTTTTCAAGAAGTAATATTAATTTTCAGAAGTATTTTTTTTATTTCAAGAAGTAATGGTAATTTTCAGAAGTATTATTTATTTTTTCTAGAAGTAATATTAATTTTCTGAAATATTTTTTTTTCAAGAAAAGCCTTAAATGTATTTAATGTTTTGATATGCAAAAACACCTGCATAGAAATTAAAAAAAGAATATCGTAATAAGAAGTTCAAGTTACCTGCCCTGTTTAGAACCTAAATAAACATTGATAAATATTAAATTAATGTGAACAAATAGCGAAAAAGGGGTGTCGAAAAACGCGGCTATTTTTCAAATTTATTTTTAAGTGGTTAAAGAATGAATTTAAAATGTCAGCTTAAATTGATGTGTCTATAAAAAATCTTATACGCTTACTGTTTATTTTGGAATTAAGAATACAATTCATTTAATTCTGTATGTTTTAACTTTAACATATATTGTAGTTTTATTTCAACCGACAAGAATTGCTGACATCTTTTTCCTTCTATTCCACGTTTTAATCGTGCGATGACTAGGCCTAATTTCTTTTTTAAATTTCATCTTAATAAAGTAAAAGTTTTTCTAACATAATATAAATATATAGACAGAATAGTTATAAAGAAATGCATCACAAAATGAAAGAAAATTCTTACCTTACATCCACATTCACTTTCTTCATATTTGAATTTGCCATGACCAGCGACAGATCTCATCTAAACATCGACGGAGGAATCAAAATAAACGCCATTTCTGGTAAGTAGGTTGGCTGGTTTCATGCTTGCATTCTCGAGATCCGTCTTGGAATATCCTCCGGTCGTTTTGAGGACGGTTGCAGCTGGACGGTTTCAATTGGTCCGTTCTTTAGTATTCTGCGGACATTCACAGGATAGTTTTATAGGATATGACGACTACAGGATTTTTAGGATCATTGTAGAGCGTCCGAAGGACGACTGTGGTTGTCTGGGATGATATACCGGGATTTAATAGCTGAATTTAATAGGAATTTAAATAATAAAAGTTTTATTAAAGAAATATAAATAATTGAGCCATTTTTAGATTTACGCAATTTGGAATAAATATGAACTAAGATCTTAGAGATTAATAGACTAGGGTTTTAATTTAATAAGCCGGTATAATATACGGAATATACTGAAAAAGGAAAATTTACATAAAATACTTTAAACTTGACGCAAAAATTTTAAATTTTGTAATATTATCCCCCCTCCCCAAAGACTTTGTATGAAATTTGTGGTTAATTAACTACAATTTCAGACAACAGATTTGTAATAAATTTGGAAGTTGATTTTTGAATATTGAAAATTTTAGAGACGTCAGCGAAGAGATGGAAAAGTAAAATTTAGCAACGCAAGAGAGAAAAAAAAATACTAAGAGCATTTAAATTTAGCTGAGAGCATTTCCCCTGTAAAAGAATACAAATAATGGTTACAACATCACTTACCATTTGTAAGTGCATAGGAAAATATAAACACAATAATAAATAAAGAATAAGTATAAATACAATAAGAAATAAATAATAAGAAATAATAAAACTATAGTAATAAATAACAACAAATTCTTTTATCTTATGGAAATTTAGTGTATTTCCATTTCTCTTATCACAAACATATTTCCAATCAAGTAATGTTTAACACTTTATTTACTTCAAGTAGAATTTTAAGTCCCATTGGCTTAATCAGTTCGTAGGTCATAAAAGTCCTTTAGCAAAAATAGTGATACAGTCCTTAAGTAAAAAGTTCAGCTGCAATAAATATTTTTTACTAAATTTGTTTGACTACTCTGCCTGTTAAACTCTTTACATTAGGTTTAAATACTATTTGTCATCACAATAGTAGTTTTATTTTAATAAACAAATTCCTAGTAGTTATTCAACTACCTTTTAACGTTTGTTTATCAACTACTTTTTTGAGCTCCTTTTCCCATTCTAATTGGGACTCACCATCTTTTACAACTTCTCACTTGTTTTAGTAAATATCATAACTTTTCACTTATATGTTCTCTTTTTCTTTAATAAATAATGAAACTTTCAATAAATAATATAATACTTTCAATTCATAATCATAATAATAAAATTCTCAACAGTATACTTGAATAATAGCAATAATAATACTTAATAACAATATTATATTCTAAGAAAATATCACAGATTGTTTACTTATTGACACGGAAAATAATGGTTGAGGATAAAAATAATACATAGCAATTAATAATTTTCTTATTTTTTACTTATATAAGAAAGTATTTTTGCCAGTCGAAACATAAAAAAAAATAATAATAATAATTCCAAAGTCCAAATAAATTTAACTCTAAACATTTAGAAAGTGGACTCTCAACCAGTATTTCTTTACAATAATTTATCTCTCTGATACTCTTATGAATAGACGTGCATTTGATAATCTTAGAATGGTAAAATAAAGAAAATAAATAGGAATAAAAGATAATTTGTTTATGTACTAAATTTTCTATTGCTACACAATCACTACAAAATCTCATCACAATCATCAATTTTCTATGTTTATACAATTATAATAATATTATCAATTCTTACTATTTTTGTAAACAATTGGTAAAGACAATGAAATAAAATAAATATAGTTTATTGTGATATAAACTGGATATAGAATTAAAAATATTTAACTTTATTTTTCAACATCAATCTGAAAACTCCCAAAATCAAATACACATCCTATGCCTGCATAGAGTGTCTACCTAATCCCAAAAACTTCCAAACACAAGTAATATACCCGTGGCGCCCCAAAGGTCATACCTGGCAATGTTGAAAACTAATGTAATAAAGACATTTAAAGAATTAAAATTTAATCTATGGTTTTTACTTTAGTTTGAGTTTGTGATGGCAATTATTTGTCAAATATTAGGAATAGTAGGAAGTGAATTACTAGGAAGAGTATCAGAGCATGTTGCATCATTTCTAAATAAACACTCTTGTTCCCAATGATATGCATTATTTACACCTTTATTTGTACATATTCTACATGGTCTAGAAGGATATGGTTTCTGAAAGTAATTATTTTGAAAATTTCTAGACCCCTGATTTTGATACTGTCTTTGTGGAATCCAATTCCTAGGTGCATTATTGGGCCTATTTGGCTGAAAATTAGGTCTACTTGGTTGAGTCCAAGGCCTAGGTGGTTGAAATTGTTGAAAATTTTGTCTAACTGGTTGTTGATTTACTGTTTGGCTTTAAATTTGAGGAGTGGAAACTTCAACAAATTGCTTAACAAGCCGGTACCATTCAGTGGTACTATTTGAAGGGTTTACATTAATATTATTTCTATACTCTGGTTTTAATCCATCTGTCAACCCTTGTATTAGAAGAGTCTCACAAAGATGGAGTTTCCTCCCAATTCCTACTTTTTTGTGAAAATAATTTTCTAAATTATCTAATTTATCTAATTTTAGAGTTGAGAAATCAGAAAAATTTGGAACATTTAGTTCAATGAATTTTTCTATCAAGATTTTTGAAATCTGTTCATAACTAGTACAATTAACACAGTCATTGATATAGACTTAAACCTTCTCACCCTTTAAATACTGTGGAATAGATTTAAATATCCACTCTAGATCTTTATTTTCCCTAGTACTCATATCATCATAATAATTTAGCCAAGTCTGGATTTCCATTCCTGTACTAGGACCAAACTCAACTAATATAGGTTCAGCCATTATATCAATATTCATTAAAATAAAAGAAGCACTTCTATTCTCTTTAATACAACCTGACCTTAACAACATTTAAACCAATAGAGTTCTATTTTTCATAATAGATTAAGTACTCTTTCAGACTTTAATAATAAATAAATAAATAATTCTCATTACTTCATAATAAACTTTACAACAAATAAATAAATACTCTTCATGAAATAATAAATAAACCTCATAAATAAATAATTATCATACTTAATAATAAATAAATCTCAATAAATAACAAAAAATAACAAAAATAATTACATAAGAAGTGTGAAAATATTTTGAAAAGAACTCACTCCAGTCATCTTGTCTCACAATCACCAGCACTATACATTGCTATTCACATTAGCGATGTAGATTTATAACTTTCCGGCACGGATCTTTAGTAAATCTCATAAGCTATCGTGTACCAGTACCACTACACATTTGTAATTTTGGAGACACACACGCTTTTATTGCCGTCACTTCTATATCCTGTCGGACTTTTCGTTTCTCTGTGACATTTTGACGGCAAGTAGTTGGTATTGTCGAAAAAAAATGAGGGTTTCCATTCCTACACAACACAGGTGGCAGCCGACTGGGTTTAAAATAATAAAGAAAAATGAAGAATTAACATAAGGCAGTCGCTTGGAACATTATTCACTTTATTTCCACACTCACGATTGATTCTAGGGAAGATGCTCACTCCTTCCATGGTAAAAAGAATAAAGTCTATTCTGATATCACAATTAGTTTTAAAAACACTCCATCTCTTGACTGCGTTCTATTCTTTAATCCGTTAACATCTAACTTCTATCACCCATTACGATACCGTTGCTTCCTCATTCTACACACATAATAAACAGTATTCATCCACCATTTTAGTGCCTCCATCGAGCAGTCACCTTGAATATCCAGTCTGCTACGGCTGCAATCCACTACGTTCACCTCTACATGCTAAAAACTGAAAAGCTTCTAAGCTCACAGCCCATCTACTATATATCCTTCTCTCTGGTTCCCGCCATCCATATTTATACTCTGCTGAAAAGATTGTTCTAGAAAATTCTTATATCCTCGCCCCAGCTATCTAAAGCATAAACAAATGTTAAAATCTGTAGTCGAGATTATGCAAAAATAACCCTTTTTTCCCTCTTCAGACGATAAAAGAAATGAATTTATGTCTGCGAAGTTTTAATCTTTGAAATATTTTAATTACACCTGGATATTTTAAATAAAAGAATAAATTGAAATAAGTAGGTTTTTTCTTTAAGACAGAATAATATTTTAGCAGTTAAATAAAGATTTAAGGGGAATATGATATACCGGGATTTAATAGCGGAATTTAATAGGAATTTAAATAATAAAAGTTTTATTAAAGAAATATAAATAATTGAGCCATTTTTAGATTTACGCAATTTGGAATAAATATGAATTAAGATCTTAGAGATTAATAGACTAGGGTTTTAATTTAATAAGCCGGTATAATATACGGAATATACTGAAAAATGAAAATTTACATAAAATACTTTAAACTTGACGCAAAAATTTTAAATTTTGTAATATTAAGTGAAATTTACCTTTCTGTATTTGTGGTGGCGAACGACTTTCAGGAAGAAATTAAAAAATTCTTACTCTATAGGCTTGGCAGTGAACGTGTTAAATGATCGATTGAAACCGGAATTTACAAAAGACTTTTATAGAAATTAAAAACTTGTTACTTCATACTTTCATTGTAAAAGCAAAATTTTATTAAAATATTCTTAAGGGGACGAGGGATCTTAAAAATAATTTTTTTATTTTATGTAAATTTCACTTTAAATACTACTCAAAGGTGCATTATATTCATTATGGCATGCATTTATTACAAAAAAGTAAAAATAAAATGCTATTTTTTAGAAAAAAGTGGAATTTTACGCGTCGTCTTAGAAATCTCAAAAATGCCCCTTGCGCGTTCCATATCAATGAAAATCCCCAATATATTTTATAAAAGTTTGGTTTATATATATAAATAAAACTGTGCATCGAATTTTATATATTTCAATATAAAGGTTGAATATTTCTTCTTCTTTTTTTTTTTGAAAATTTCACTTTAAATATTACTGAAGGGTACATTATATGCATTATAGCATGCATTTATCACAAAAAAATTATAAAAAATATTTATTTTTGAGAAAAAAATGGCATTTTACGCGTCGTCGTAGAAATCTTCGAAATGCCCCCTGCGCATTCCATATCAATGAAAATCCCCAATATTTTTTATAAAAGTTTGGTTTATATATATAAATAAAACTTTGCAGCGAATTTTATATATTTAAATATAAAGGTATAAAAAAATTCAAATTTTTTTTTATTTTTTCGAAAAAAATTTAAAATTTTTCAAATTTTTTTTACCTTTATATTTAAATATATAAAATTCGATGCACAGTTTTATTCATATATATATAAACCAAACTTTTATAAAAAATATTGGGGATTTTCATTGATATGGAACGCGGAGGGGCATTTCGGATATTTCTAAGACTCGGGCTTCGGATATTTCTGAGACTCGAAACTCCATTTTTTTCTCAAAAAAAAAAATTTTTTTTGTGATAAATATATGCCATAATGCATATAATGCAACCTTGAATAATATTTAAATTGAAATTTACAAAAAAAAAAAAAAAAAAAAAAAAAAAAAAAAAAATTGATTTTTAAAGGTTTTTAAGGTCCCTTGTTCCCTTAATGCCGTTTGTAAGTTTGGAAATAAAATTAGGTATCCCGACCAGAAACCACTGCGTCGGAAAGGTTTAAGAGGTTTTGAAGGTTTAAGGTTCACTAGTCAAGCGGAGAAACTGGAAAGCTAAAGCTAAGTCTATGGGCGCGTTATTTTCAAATATCTCACTTGAATTTTAATATTTGTAAATGATTTTTTTGCATAGGATAGCTGAGGACGATAAAAGCGCCTTCAAATCAAAATCAAAGCGCCCTCAAATTAAAAACAAAGCGCCCTCATAGACTTAAAATTAGAGCTTTCCTTTCTCTCCTTGACTGAAGTAGGCTCTACACTAGTCACACGAAGAAACGAGATGTGGGCGTTATTTTCAAATTTATCGGTTGGATTAAAATATTTTTAAATATATATATATATACATTTTTTTCGCATAGGATTGCTGAGGACGATCTAGAACCGGGTTATTTTGTACTTTTTCGATTTTGGTTTCTGATTTTAAAAAAATTTACGTTCACTTTCGGAACCGGATCTGAAATTGAAACTATCCTAATATAAAAAAAAACTATAAACAAAATCGAAAAAGTAAAACCCAACCCAGTTGTAGATCGTCCTCAACTATCCTATGCAAAACAAAATCATTTAAAAATATTAAAATGCAAGTGCGATATTTGAAAATAACGTTCCCATAGACTTAACATTAGTTTTTTTTTTTTTTTTTTTTTTTTTTTTTTTTTTTTCCTCGGGACTGAAATAGCCCCTTAACAGTTTCATTTTTTTGACACAATAAACTCAAAATATGAAAAATACCACTTTGTCCATACTAAAATATCTGCTTTGTATTATCGAAAGGCTTCTGACAGTTTGTCGAGGAGCCGATATCTGCTATTAAATAACACAAAAGTTATAGTTAAAAATTAGTGGTGCTCAAAAGCTTTTAGTAACGACGTAAGCAAACTCTTTGCGTGACTGATGTTCCTCAAAAACTGTTAAGGGGTTTATAAAGGGCAGCAAATATTAAAATCCCTTCCTTTCAACAACCATGTTGTGAACGACTATTGGCTGCTGTAAATAATTTAAAATTGAACTTTGAATAATGTTAAAAAAAGATTTAACATCTGAACTATTATTGTCGAGTGATTTGAAAACTTAAATTAACTGCATATTAAAACTCGCTTCTTATAACATATATTTTAAACGCACTTTGCCGCTGAACTAAAATAGGCAAAGAAAATACATATTTTATATCAAAGGTTTAAATGTATCGTCACAATCACTATAATTATATTCTAAATTGATATATTTTATAATTATGTGTATATTAGCTGTCTGTCAACATTTATTACTCCATAATACAGTGAAGTACGTTTAACACGAATCTGAGGGGACCGAAAAAAGTTTTTGCGTTAAAAGAATCGTACAAAAAGAAAAAGAAAGAACTCAGAAATATTTTCGACGTCGTCCAATTTGACTTCGATTTCCTATTAAATTACTAGTAAGTTGCAACCATTAAGATAAGTAAAAAAATATTGTTTTTTGGGGGAAAAAATCAGATATATTATTTTATGTGTCTTTTTCAGCATTCAGAGATCTAGCTTCTTTGAACCAAATAAGCAAAGCTATCTCTAAATCTTCGTGCTTAGCAGTTCTCATACGTTATCTGTCTGGCTTACACATACTGCGCTCAAACATTAAGGCAGAAGCATCCCTGTTTTTTATTATTGTTGATAATATAAAATTAGCTGTGCCAAACTTATTGCAGATTTCTGTTTTCGTCCTTCTGTTTCATCAAGTGCATTAAACAGCTTTATCTTCATTTGAAGCGAAATGACAGTTTGTTTTCGCACCAATTTCTCAGCCATCGTGCTCATAAAACATAAGCTACTTTACAAAAAATACGAAATTATCTGATTTTCACCAAAAATTTAGTGGTTTTAGCACAAAATTCACCAATTTCAACTTAAACTAACTAGCTTGAAAGCAATTTTTTTCGTGTTAAACGATTTTTGTTTCGTGTTAAAAGAACAAAAATGTATTAAATTGTACGTACACTGCCCGGACCACTATATAATTTCGTGTTAACCGATTTTTCGTGTTAAACGTATTTCACTGTACTTTAATCTTAGCATACACTTGTCAAGATTATCAATATAAGTAACAATATTAATCCCATGCCCCATTTTTAATTCCAGGCACAATTTACAAATAATCGTTGGTTGTTACTGGTTTCAGTTAAAGATAAAATGCTGTTTATGATAGTTATGATAGTTCACTTTCCTTTTATATCGTAGTACAGCTTCAAAAATACGGCATCATCGGGGCTAAAACTATGCCGGATTTTTGAAGCAATATAAAAAATGTACTATATTCTTAATAGTGCCTTTAGCCATAATTTAATTCATTGTTAAGTTATAATTATGTAAGAAAAAGACAAAATTAAATTTAAAAAAAAAACTTACTTTGATTCATATTTTCTATGTTACAGAAAAAATTCTAATAAAGTGTGAAATTATTTCTTCTCTTGTAATTTCGGAAACATTTATATTAACTTTATTTACTTCAATATTTTTGGTCGTTCTTTAACAAGTTTTTTCTTTGTATTTTATACAAATGAAGAATGTCTATTTCGGAAATACAGTCTTGTTTCTCTAAAACATATATTAATTCTCCAGTCGAATTTATACATTTTTCTAGTGACACTTTCTCTTCTGCCAGTTGTTCATCCTCGTCTTCTGAGCTGCTACTAGTATTAGTTCTTAGCACACCGACAGTGATCTCATTGTCTGTTAAAATGTTCGTTTTTGATGCATTTTTGTCAATACTTAGCAAATTATTCATACCCCTTTTTTCGACACTTTATGCATTTTCAGATTTTACGTGTTCAATCAGCTCATAATTTGCGGCTTTTTCACGAGAAATGTAAAATCCTGAAAATTCTTCTTCATCATTGATGCCGCCGTTGCCGAAAATTCGTCCCGTCTATATATTATGCTATGTATTCGCCAAAATTGACACCAAAGTTTTTCCCTTTTCTAAGCAACAGTTCAGCTCCCAGAAAATTGGTTCAGAAAACAATAGCCTCAGACAAATGGAATAAAAAAGTCAAATATTCTTTTTTTTGCATTTTTACTTTCGATCATGAATTTTTTAATTCATAAAGAATTGCTATTTTTCTTCTTCCATAACTTGAAATTGTGAAAGGAAAAGGAAGGGAAAAGATGGTTTTGATGCCGGATTTTTAAAGTTGCCGGATTTCTGAATGCCGGATTTTTGAAGTCATACTGTATTTAAAAAGGAAAAATCTTTATGAATTAAAAATAAAATACGTACCGAAAAAAATATAAAACTAAATTATAAAGTTAAAACATATTTGGATGCTTAACCAGGTTTAATTCTTTTCATAACAATCACGATGTCGAAGTTTCTGTTTTATATAACTTAGAAACAATGCATAAAGAGAGATGAGTTTCTACCTTGTAGAATTTTTCCATATCGTTTACTGCTGTTTATACATGATTTTTCATTTTAAATCTTTCCAATGATATCACTCACATTTATTTATAAAAAATAACTCTGAAATACTGTACCAGAACAATTTTTCAGTACTCAAAAGAATTTCGTTTAATTTGATGTAAAAGAACTTTTTTCTTATAGACTTTTTTCTTACTTTATACTTTTTTCTTATTGTTTTTTTTTAAATGTGCGTGATAGATGGAATTCATTTTGAAATACCAGAATTTCTATTCTAGAAGACCTATTTCAAAATAGATATTTCAACTGTCGAAAACATATAAAAAATTATTTATTCCGTCTAATATTTATACTAAATTTTTTATGTTATAAGTGTTTTCCAATGAATTAATATTGTTTTACTTTTATTTTAACGAACTATACACAGAGATGGCGACCTTACGGCTCCCCCTAAGTCAAATATTCATAATTTGGATCAGAAAAATGATTAAGTGAAACTTTTCTTCGTTCTATGTGGTTCTTTTATAGTAGGAGAGCTGTTGAACATCTTTGAGTAGGTATTTGAGGCACCCTGAAAATTTGAGCAGCACTTCTTTTGTAATGCCTGAATACAAAATCGAATGTCTGGCTGAAGGATCGTGGCCCAAAACATGTGCCTGTCAAGTGCCATTTTTTGACACTACCCAAAAAAAGTATTTGAGGCACGCTGAGATTGAAACAGAATAATATTTATACTTAGAAAAAAATATTTTGAAAATGGCAGACACTTTAGTCGGCCCAAAAACTGTGCCAGACACGTGTCAAGTGCCATTTTTTTGACTACCCAAAAAAGGTATTTGAGGCACGCTGAGATTGAGGCACAATAATATTTATGCTTAGAAAAAAATATTTTGAAAATGACAGACACTTTAGTCGGCACAGAAACTGTGCCAGGCACGTGTCAAGTGCCATTTTTTGTCTGGCACAGGTTTTGGGCCACGATCCTTCAGCCAGACATTCGATTTTGTATTCAGGCATTACAAAAGAATTGTTGCACAAATTTTCAGGGTGCCTCAAATACCTTACATAAAATGTTTAACAGCTCTTCGACTATTATCAAAAAAACCTTTCTGCATTTAGTTGAATTAAAAAAGGAAGAAAAAAGTTAGCTGCTACGTAAATTTTATATAATAAGATATTTTTCGTAAATTTCATACCTTTAAATATGGTAAATTCTGTCTCAGTCATTATGAATCGGGACCGTCAGATTTCCCGTCTTAGATAATATTCCACCATATACATAGTTTATTGTATTCAAAGTTGTGTGGTTAGGAGGTACTTCAAAATCTTTTCGCGTTAGATAGATTTGCTGTCTTACACAAAATCAGTGTTAGACAGAGTTATTGCAATTTTTAAATGCCTTGCTTAAATAAAAATATGTCCCTCAAAAACTGTGGTTGCATGTCTGATATAGAATTGTAATACCGTAATTTCCGGCATATAATCCGCGGAACAAACAATTCTGTTTGGACATAGAAATTTTATTTAATAATTGAAGGCAAATATTTACCGCGATCTAAAATGTTTATTTTTAAAATTTTTATTTTAAAAAGGAGAAATTTTATTATTAAAAGATTCTGCGTCGAAAAATGATTGTTTGGTTCGCGGATTATATATCTGACCTATGTCACACTGTAACTCTCGTATTTATGAACCGATTTGGATGTACCTTGGCGTGTACATAGTACATACAAATAACTCAACCGAATTCGTTGGCCAGCTTCATCCGCCATCTTGTTTCAAAATGGCGGCCATTTAAAACATTTTTTTAAAATTTTAATTTAAAATGAGATACTAAAAAATTGGAAAATGAAAAAGATTTTTTTCGTATGTGTTTGACCTTAATACAAAGATTCCGGAACAGGTCTTGTTTCGTCTATATCTAAAAAAATGACTGAGTTATAACATTTTGAATTTCTATTGTGGCTGACATTTTAAAACGACCTGATATTTGTCACGCGATAACAGGCGTATTTATGAACCGATTTGAATGTAACTTGGTGTGTACATAGTACATACCAATGTCTCGACCGAGTTCGTTGGCCAGCTTCATTCGCCATCTTGTTTCAAAAGGGTTGCGATTTTTTTTTAAAAATGTAATTTAAAATTTAAAATGAGGTATTAAAAAATTGGAAAATGAAAATGATTTTTTTTTATGTGTTTGGCCTTGATACAAAGATTCTGGAGCAGTTTTTGTTTCTGAAAATTTGTTTTTTTGTTTATATCTTAAAAAGTGGTTGAATTTCTATCACTTTGAATTTCTATCATGGCTAACACTTTGAAACGATCTTGTATTTGCCACGCGATACCACACGTATTCGCCTATTTCGATGGAAGAAGGCATGTGGATAATATACATCAATATCTCGACCAAGTTCGCTGGCCAGCTTCATCAGCCATCTTGTTTCAAAATGGCGGCCATTAAATAAAAAAAATATATATTTAAAGTGAGATGCAAATAAATTAGAAATTGAAAAAGGTTTCTTTCTTAAGTATTTGACCTTGATATAAGGATTCAGGAGCATTTTTTGTTTGTCTTTATCTTAAAAAATGGCTCAGATATAGCAGTTTCAATTTCTAACGTGGGTGACATTTTGAAAAATCGGATTTTTTGCTTGCGACAGCACTCGTATATATCAACCGATTCCGATGTGAGTGAGCATGTGCACAGCAATTACTAAGGTCTCGACCAAGTTCACTGGTTAGCGTCATCCACCATGTTGTCTTAAAATGGCAGGCACTTTAAGAAATCGCCGAATTTGGCAGCCAAATATAAGTTACTTTAAATAAAAGCAGCTTGGATACAGCTGACCAATTTCGCGAAATTCTCATTCATAATGATTTAGTATTGATAAAAATTAGTATTGAATCTCCTACATTCGGTTTCCACTTAATTGAGATTCGTGTGTTTGAATAATATAAGTTGGCTTTTTTAAAATAAGGAATATGAAAGCTACCTCTTCCTCCCGGCACTGGCCGGAAGGACTTTTTTTTAAATCAGTTCTGTAGTTCCAGAGATTACCCCTTACAAATAAACAAACGTGCAAACTTTACTTCTTTATAATATTATTATAGATAGGATAAAATTTACTGTATTGGGCTAAAAGTTTAAAACCAGATTGCTTTTAGTAATGTGGAAAAATCGACAACGACTAATGGACCTACGAACTGACACAATAATGACAACTGTTGTATGTCGATTTTTTTCAGTATTTTATTAGTAGAAATTTTATAAAGGTATTCTTTGTTCTATGTGATCTATAAAAATATGCATAGAATATTTTTAGAAATCACTGGTATTAAAACTCAAGAAACCGTATAGAGACTTAAAAACAACCGCCTACAACAACCATTCTATTTGTGTCAGCGTGTATGTCTAGGATTCAGGAGGCGGTGTACTCGCGCATAAAAGCAAAACGAAGGGCAAATTAATGATAAATGTTAAGACGCGCAGTGCTATTAGGACTGCAGCCGCAAAAGGCACAAATTGTACACGAAATTGTTAAAAATAAAAGGTAATAATCATTTTCGGCCAACTGATGCTTCTGCTTCGTGTAGTTGTAATTTTGCTTGACTTGTTATTTCCCTTTATTTACCAATTGAGTGGCAGTACATTTCTTTCATGCAAAAAACTAAAAAACTTAATAAAAACCCAGGATACGCACTGTTCTACCAAATTGTTTGATTAAATTAATAGCAAAAAAATATTTCAAATTCGGATATTAAATAAGGCGATTACCATTAAAATATTAAATTTAAAAAATCTAACTTGAAAGAGTGATGCCATACTCCACGGAGATTCAAGGAGTGTTCGCACCTTGGATAATTCACTTGCGTGATTGAATTATTTTCCCTTAAGGGGGCGTCATCATCTGTGGATTGATACGCAAGACAGCTAACATTGATATACCTTTCGGTCGGTAATTACTGAATCGATTTCAAAATTTTTTAGCGTTCCGTACTTAAAAAGTAAAAACGGAACCATTATAAGACCACTCCTGTGTCTGTCTGTCACAGCCATTTTACTCGTAAACAATGGAACGTGGAAAGTTCAAATTGGGGAAGTAATAAAGACTATTGGCCGACATATTTATAAAATATTAAACATTTACAAATATTTTTTTGGAAAAATGTAAAGGGCCTAATTAAATAACTTGAAAAAAAACAATTATTTTCTTTGTATGTCATGTGGGGTATCGTGGGAAAGTCTTCGTAACTTTGAACTGTAAAAAAAAAAAAAACATTTCTTTTAATTTTAGGTATTATATTTCCAGATATCTTCGAAAATGTAGCGCAAAAATAAGCCACCCCCCATCTATTTCCGAATCTACTGAAACTAAAATTATGAAAAAATTAGAGGAAGTAGACGTTATTTTAAACCTTGCAGGAAAATGATAGCGATTACCATAGATCAGATAGTTTTTCAGAAAGTGCATTTTTCCGTTACACAAAAATTTCAATTTGCGGACATTCAGCAAAAGTGTTCAGGAGCACTGGGTGTACCTATCGTAACAGAAGTATAAAAACCTTGTTGATAATGATTTTGGGAAAAAATCGTCGGTAATTAGCCGATATATTAACCCTTAAAGACACGGACGGTTTGGACACACATAATGGCAGGGTGGCGTACCCTATGAACAACCGGCTTTTAAAGCCTAGATAACAACTTTTAATTATACGTTTGTGTAATACAAAGTCCAGTAGCAGTATAAAAGCAATTGCTAAAAACAGACTAATTTAATTAGAATTATTTACATAAATACTATGGGATTCGTGACTAGTACGGATTGACTAGTGACGTCTAGTGACTAGTGACTAGTACGCCTCCCGTATCTTAAAAAGCTAATTAAAAATCTATCTGTAAAACGCAACACGGACCAAGGTGGCATTGCTACTTTACAACCTCCTTCCGAAGCACACTTAGCAAAGTGCCAAGTTTAAACTTTGAACATAGGTTTTGTTTTAGCTACACTATAAAAAGAAACTCTTATTACGACGCAGAATTAAGTTTAATGAAATGCCAAATGAAGTTTCAATATGCACTACTTTTATTATGAAGTGCCGAATTAAGTTAATCTATATTAATAAAAGAACAAATCGCTCTGTGTGTATGTGTGTGTGCGATGGCTAGCGAAAACTACCGAATGTAGAAGTATGAAAATTCAGGGGTGATTAGTCCAAGACAGGTTCTGATACACCTGAGGCTCGGATTTTTAATTTTTTAAGTGCCGGGGCCCCTGGGGCCCTTTAAGTTTTAAGCACTAAAACGTTTATAACATGCCTCATTTCTATCCGATCTTCTTCGTTTTTGGGGTGAATTCTTCTTTCAGTTTCTGCCCCATTTCTACATTTTAGTTAAGACCCTGGCACCCTTACAAGGGACCCTGGCACCCTTGCAAGGTGCAAGGGGGTGCCCTTGTACAAAGCACCTTGAAGTTCTAGTACACTAAATTGTTAATAACATGCCTCTTTTCTTTCCGATCTTCTTCGTTTTTGGGGTCAATTCTCCTTTCAGTTTCTGGTCCATTTCTACATTTAAGTTAAGAACCTGGAATCCTTGCAAGGGGCACAGTACAGGCCCCTTGAAGTTTTAATGCACTAAATAGTTAATAACATACCTGTCTTCCATCGGATCTTCTTCGTTTTTGGGGTGAATTCTCCTTTCAGTTTCTGCCCCATTTCTACATTTCAGTTAAGACCCTGTCACCCTTCCAAGGAGCCCGGTACAGGGCCCCTTGAAGTTTTAGTACACTAAATTGTTAATAAATTGCTTCCTTTTTATCCGATCTTCATTTTTGGGATACTTTCTCCATTCAGTTATTCTCCCATTTCTACATACCAGTTAAGACCATGGCCCGTCTAGTGTCCCGTAGGCCCTGGTCCAGGGACCCTTGAATGTTTTGTGTGCTATACGTTTTTCACACCCTAATTTTCTCACCTTCGCAGTGCGTAATTTTAAAGTTGAGTCTTGAACTCTTCTCCCAAGACCAACACTCACATATTTTTGTTGGTGCCCTAAAGCCCTTTTTAAGCATTTCCCCTATTTTTTGCGCATTTCTTTCAAATTATATTCTAATGATTAATTTATACCCTATGCTTAATTTTGACTAACTGAAGATCTAAAGTGCTAGAACTTACACCTTTTTACAAGTTTTCATGTTAGGGTCCTGCTCTTTACTATCAGTCGGCCCTCTTCGGGCCCTTTGTTATAGGTTTCTTTAAAAGTGTCCGATTCACCAGCTTTTTTTAAACAGCTTCTTAAGTTCTCCTGCTACTACATGAATGACAAAAAAAAAAAAATTCTAAAAATTCAGCTACCACCAATTTTGAATATTAATCTCCTCGTTGGGATTTTTATTACAGCTCCTTTAAAAACTATCAGATTCTATTATATTTTTCTTTAACATAGTTTCAGCGTCCTCCAGCAAATTTAAAACTACTAAAAAATTTTCTTATGCCCAACTACATTTCAGTTAAGATCCTGGCACCCAGTACCCGGTCTTGCTTTATACCTCAGCTACCATTTTTTTCGAACATTAATCTATTTTCTCAGCATCAACTTACGTTTATTCACTACACCCGTAAATTCAAAATCGCGTTAATTTAAAGGTACATTTAAATAATGGATTTCATCAATTTATTAAATATCGTGTTAACGTTAAAAGTAATTTTTGAAATTTACAACGGGAAAGGTCATCTTCCAACCCTTGGGGGCGCATTCTTTCCTCCAATTCTAAGGACCTAATTTCAGCGGGATTTGGTCATTCAACTTTCACTACGATTCAGCTTCTTTCTGTATTATGATCTTAGTCTTCACTTACCAACATTTTCTAACATTAATGATGCATTCTATTTTTTTTTATTCTATGGGCTTGATTACTACGAGGTTTGGCTCACTCAATTGGGTTTTCGATTATCTCCGGCACGTGCGGCGCACTTCCGGTATATGCTGCCTTATGTAGCGTGGACCCAGGTTGCAGGTTCGTTCGGAAAGAAGTTTGTTGGGAACGCACTAGACGATGCGGAGGGCAATGGGTGCCTCCGAAATTAGGTTAATTTAAAAGAATTTGAAAAGATATAAAATAATACAAACTTCAGTTTTGTTTAAGGTTATTGTTTACGGACCCCGTCAACGCCGGTCGGGTCTGCTAGTATTTCAATATATAAATTTTGAAATAGAAAAACGAACTTTTCATTATCATAATATAATTTAATTTTTTAATGCGGAGTAAAGAAATTTTTCTGTAATAGACAACATTTCAATATTTGGATATGTTATGTTTTCTTTATTAGAGAATTTAGAATTTTATTAGACTAAATGTGGGTTTTTATCGAAGCTTATGCTTTTGGCAGGATTATTTCAGAGTAGTAATCTTAACCTTATTTAATAACCCAATCCTACAATTAAATAAGATGAATAATACTACTTATTAGAATCAAATAGCTGTCAGGTATTCCTTCTTTTACCACTATTTACGAATTTACTTCATTTACTTTTATTTACAGATATTTATCTTTGATTTTTTAATCATAAAATTCTGCACTTTTACGAGCTCTATTAATTACCTACTAAATGTACAGTATTAAAAAAATTTGTACTAATAATTCTGAAAATAATTGTTGAAAATAATGTAGCGTAGCACACCTATGCAAAGGATGCAATGACGTTTCTACAGGATTGACATTTATCCGCTTAAAGGTCGCATTAAATTACTGTTTCAAAATTCAAATTGCTTAATGGCACCACTTTTTTGAAAAAGAAATATTCACCTTCTTTAATGACAGGTAAAATGATACTATAATAAAGCCAATGAAACTATTTTATAAAAATGCTGGGAATCAAGCAATCTTACGCTCGTATTCACGAATAACTTCGACCCGGAGTTATGCTGAAAACCCAGGTCGAAAACTCAAACGGTATTCACCGTCTACCTCACTGAACCGGTTCGAGGTTGATATCTAACGCCTGGTTCAGTAACCCAATTCTGGTCTAGAGGAAGTTCGAGTCAGAATTTTTCAACCGAGCATGCGTATTTAACGAAAAACAAGCGGTGAGAGGGAGAGGAAGAGGACCGACATTTTGCAATGGCGGCGGGCTCGCTGAAAGTAGCAAAGAAATAAAATTGTCAGGAGTTGGAGAGGAGCGCGTTTTTACAAAGTGGAATCTAAAAATAGAATGCATAGAAAATAAGGGATGGCGAAGCGATCCAGAATGGAAACGCGTAACAATTATGTGTGTGGCTGGCTAGAAAAGAGGGATTGCTTCGCGATACCGAATGGAATCGCGAAGCGATTACGCGGGAGGGGGGGGGGGGGCGGTACCCTCCTATTATATAATGAAAATGTTGATCCAAGTAATTATGCGCATAGTAGGATTTTTTAAAGTGATCATAAAAATGTTCGTTGTCTTCGTAAGGAGATGTTTTCTATATTTAACGCAAGCTGTTATAAATAGAAAGCAGCAAATATTTTTTTCAATTTCTCATTAAATTTGTAATAATAAACACTCACGAATTGATGCTTTCACATTTTCACAATAAAATTTGTTTATTTATCATTTATTCAATAGATTTTACACGGTATCTAAAACGCATTTTTTTTAAATTTAGTTAACTTTAAACATAAATTAATAGATTATTTTAGGCATATAAGCTTTTCATATTGAACTTATATTTCTGGCATGGAGAAATTTTTGTTTTCTGATAATGCATATAAATTGATGTTGGAATTGGTAAAGGGGATAGGTACGGAATAAAATATCTTATAAGAATTTTAATAAAAGAAAAACATTTGAATTCTACAAAATTATAGCAAAATGTTAGACTAGCTAACGCATAATGTATAAATTATTTGCAAATATTTTTTTTTCAATTAGATGCTATTTTGACATTATTATAAATGATAGAGGGAAAGGTGTAAATATGGGCACCCTCTATTGTTTTTGACTTAAAGTAACGTTCATTTTAAAATTTTTTAGATTTTTGACTTTCATCAACAGCTATAACAAGTTTACTAAATGATGGGATGCAAAGCAATGATTAATATCAATTATTTCAACTCAAAAATGAAGATTTATAAAAAGCTTTGAAAAGAACATCAGGAATAATGGGGTGCAAATATGGGCCCTCTCCAAAAAAGGTCACAAAAACTAGTTTAAAATGTTTTCAAACAGGAAAAAACAATACAAAATGGTAGAGAATTTATTTATTAAAGAAAAAAATTATTTTCAGAAATCGAAAACATAATTGGCTCTTTCAGCCCAGCCCAGCTAAGTGTGCCTACATTTGGCACATAACATATTTAACCCACACTTCTCAGCGAGTGTCTTCACAAAACTTTCCATCACAAAAGATGCAAATTGCACCGCTCGAGACTGGTTTAGTCTATATATGTAGACTGGTTATGTTATAAACTATCTTTAGTTTAATTTAAGAAATATTGGAGATATTTTGATCAATATAAAAAAGATAAAATGCGCCACACATGAATAAAAGATTAATATACCATGCTAATTCATTATCTTTCGATTCTTTATACAATCATTTGAGACTGAATTTTTTAACCATACTAAATTTAATTGGAATAACTAAAAATATTTATTTAGGGCTAGTCCACTGGTTTTTGTAGTGTAAGTCACATAGCTGATAACTGCTATGCTTGTTGTGCACCGTTATTTTCGAAAAGTTTGTTTGGCCTTATTCAATTAATGAGATATCTCTAATAAAATAAGTGACATTTTCCCGTTCTAAATACTGGTAGTCAAAAATCGTAGCATGTGTCTTACACTACACATACTCGTGGAAATAGCCTTTAGACTTAAGATATTATTATGCATAGATTGGTCAAGGTCGTAACACTTCTAATTTTAATCATGGTTCTACCAGAATTTTTGAAAAGATTGTTCAAAATTTTCAAAAGTTCAAAAGCAAAATTTCAAAAATTTCGAAGTTCAAGATTTTCAAAACAAACTCTGTGAATGAGACTGCAAAAATTTCATTTTTATATTCTAGAGTAAAATTTTATGAAAATTCTTGTGTGAATTCAGAATTACAGGTACCCCAACTTGTGCTTAATACGTTCACGCCGGCGCGGTGGGTCACACTCGACTGTCTCAGAGCTGGCAAGTCTCCGTCTTTTTGGATACCAGTATTTTAATACAGAAAATGTTGTTTTATTTAATTAGAACAATTGGGAGATTTAAAGGAACAACATTTTCTCTAAAATAACAGTGGTGTGCAAAAAGCCGGAGACTTGACGACTAGGATGCAATCGATTGTGACCCACCACGCCGGCGTGAACGTGTTAAAGGAGTTAAGATGATATCTAAAGATTATTCTGTTATTTTTCTGCCTGTAGTTGGGTTTATTGAGTGTCAAAGACAATGAATCTAAAATTCTCTCTGACAGATTGATTTAATGATGAATTTTTCAACGAATTTGCTTATCTAAAGTCACATGACTCAATGACAATTAATTTCAGTTAGATAGTAATTGTATTTTCCATGATAGTCTCAAAATTATTTTTGTAGATTTATCGTACTGTCATCTCTAAAATTGAATTACGTTACAGAAGAGTGAGAGCAATGATTATTTCAAATAATCGGATATCGTTAAACAGTAGTGTAACTGAAGTGATCAAATTACTATTGAATTTGATTAGTTTATATCTGTGCGTCAAATTCTGTTGAAACGTTATTTTAACAGTTTTAAAAGTTCTAATCACTGAAACGAGTTGCAGTAGTGTCATTTCGAGTTTGATTCACATATATTCCGACTAATATATCCGACTATCCAATCTCGAGGATTAAATCTCATTTGGGATATATTCCCAATAATTAGATAGATAGAAAAAGATGGAATCTTCTAGCAGAAACAAGCGCAAAAACATCAACCAATCAAATACTTTATAAAATTGCGGGTATCGAACCAATCATCCTAGATGCAGCAAAATAAGAGAAATAAGAATCAGCCTTGGAGGCCTCACTAATCCTTGAAACAGACATTCCTGCTAAACTTTCTATCAGGGTTCACTGAAATATCGTTTATAAAAATCATCTTCTCAACAACTTCATTTAGATTTATCGTTTACCTACATATTAAAGCTTTTTGCCTCAAGATGAAATTAATATTACAATTACAAATAGCTCTACGGGGGGGGGGGGGGAGGTATACTTCATTATTTTCTTCTCCTTCCCATTGACTGATATAAATCACACGAGTAGATTTTTTTTTTCAAATGGGTGAAAAAGTGTCCAGACCAGGAGTCGAAATTAGGATCTTTCATTTAATCTGACGCATATAATGAAGCGCTTAAGATTTTTATTTTGCCACAATTTCTTTCAAAAAACTATTGTCAGCTTATTTAAAGCAGACAATTGTTACAAATTCTGCGATAAAGTAACTCAAAGTACATTACGATATAACCAAGTTGGAGTCGCTTTTGGCGGCTAATTTTGGGCGCCAATTTTGGTGAGATATCGTCAAGTTGGCGACAAAAGGGCGGCCGAACAGGGTCCTCACTATAGTAACCCCCCTTATAGGTATGCAGATGCATTAAATGCTATTCAATAACCAATGAGATGCGTTTAATTCGAGCGTTGCCATTAAACAATTAACAAATAATCGAGATTTCTGTGCCACATACTATAGCGTAATATATATATTTATTTATAGATTAGTTTTAAAAAGATTATCTCAAAATATGAAATAAATGTTTCGCGCAAATATCTTTTTCAATTTAAACTGTTTGGCAATTTTAAATATGACGTAATTTCCTCCATTTACGTCTTTTAACGCATATTAATGAATTTACTATATTAGAAGTTTCTTTCTCTTTTAAAATTCATGTGCAAATAAAGTTTTTATTAAGTAATTATCAATATTTTCCTGATTTTAATACGTAATCATTTAATTCTCACTTGAAAGTTTTTTTCTGTTTAGTCACGTGTGAATAAATTTTTTATTTGAAAGAAACATTATTCTTTGCGCTGTTTTTAAATTTGGCAACCATTTAAAATAATACCCACTTGTAAAAGTTATAAAAAATATGTCTCGAAATGCTGAAAATTTGAATTTAAAATAGAAAAAAGCCCTCGAAAAATGAGCCAAATTAAAAAACTAAATACAGTCTGCACACCGGGAACTTCTTTAATGGAACGAATTTGACCCAATTTAACATTAAATATCTCTTAAAATTATAATTCGATCTGAAAATTGTCTGCATCAGCGTGTTTATCAGACATTTCTCTACAATATCACAGATTTTCATGTTTTGGTATGCAATATTTTTCTTATTATTAACGAAGAAAGACCTCCGGTCACAAAAAATTTAAAACCGGCGGCGACGGTGGCAGCGTTAGTTATTTATTTTTAGAATAGAGAGACATTTTTACTCGCATTTTAACAACATGAGCAAGAGAAATTTACTAAAAAATGTACTTTTAAAAATTAGTGGCGCGAGTAGAATATAAAAATAAAATCCCGTATATAACGCTTGGGCGGCTTTTGTATACATGCCGACACTCGACCGAAAAAAAATTAAGCCGATTTTTTCATTTCTAAGGGGGGGGGGGGGATTTTACTTTGTTTTTCTGAAAAGCCTGAGAAATCTTGATTTTAAAATTGCACACATTTCTTTTCCCAGCTTATTTGTATATTTTGGCTGAAATATATAAATTTTATTATAATAAATGAAATTTAAGTCTCACTTTTCGGTACATTGTATATACTGAATTTATGCCTCTAAACAACGTATTTCTCTATTTGTTGATTTTGTTTACAGTGAAATTGAATAAGAAGAATAAAACTGCGTAGACTCTTATAAATCGAAAACAAATGCAAGTGACAAGAAAAGACAAAGAGTGCGTTATCTTTTTTAGAAAAAATATTAAATATTAATATTTGTAATCTTAATTGATAATGATCAAGCTCTTGTGTTTTCACATAGTTGTTAAGATTTATAGAATGCTTTACATTAAAAATCCGTTTGAGTTGAATCGGCTTTAATCATCATAAACTTTTCTTGTAAACCATTAAATGGATAAAATTCTATACTCACAAATGTATCTACGAATATATTTTTGATGCTTCACATAAGATATATAAAACTGCTACTGTTCATTGCAGTACAAATTATTAAAAGCTTATTATTTAACGAATGCTCTATCGCTTACCCGCATTTCTCTTTTTTTACAGTATAGCCTATTGAGAATTATTCATTATAAAGTAATTTTTCGGGACCTTAATAAATTTGAACTTTATAACTCCTGAAAATAACTAAACTTCCATCGATTAAGAAACTACAAAAGATTGGCATTATTCTTAGTGCTTTAATATCAGATACGGGCATTATGAAAAATTGAAATAGAAGGACAAAATAAAATAATATTCTTCCTGTTAAATAATTTCTTTTCATCTAGGCATGATAACAGGCTTAATCCATCATTATGTTAATGTAAATATCATCATGCATCAGGAAAGGAAAAACGTTTTGATGAACGTTAAAAGAAAATAATTCATCAACCAAATTACTTGATATAATCGGAGGGAAAAACGTGTTTACTTCACTATTAAATAAACTGAGAATTCAAATTTGTATCACAGGCTTACACGTACCTAAAAAAAAATTGTGAGAGATTTGGAAAATGACAACATACAATAAAATGACTTTACTAATTCTAAATAATTTTACTCTCTTATTTTTACACTCTTATTTAACTCTATATTATTCTACTTTCCTTTTTCATTTGTTATTTGTTTTTTAAGCACTCAACAGAAATATGAGCAATTCTTTGATTGTATTTCCTTCAAGAGCAATTGAAATGAATAATTAGTACATTTAAAATTTAGAAACATTGGTGTTTTAAACTACTAGCTGACCCACCCGGCGTTGCCGAGCCCGTGATAATATTCTTAAATGAACCTTAAATTTGTATGATTTTATATCATTAACTCGATTTTGTCTTATATACGAACCCGCTCAGTTGGATCCGTAAATATCAGTGTAGAAAAACGGGGGAGAAGCCGCTAATTGTTGAAATTTGTCATTTTATTTTTTTTTTTTCATAATTTCTGGAAATTTGTATGAGGTAGTAATGAACAAATTAAAACTTTAAAACGCTTTCTAGTGGTGAAAGAATAAGTTAAGTGGGAAGGGAGTGGGTGCTCAGTAATGTACATGCCAAAAGCTTTAAAGCGATATGTCAAATGAAAAAAATTCCATTTCCGCTCACCACTGGAGAAATGCTCCCTAATTGTCTGAGGTCAAAATTGACCCCATCAATCGGTGGCCCGTGAGGAGTTTCACCTACGTCAAGCCTTTAAATGAGATAGAATCTCGCTGTAGCTTAATTAGGAGCTGAGTAAGTAAATTGTTAATCCCGGGGGTTTAGCCAAATTGGGATGAAGGGGAGAAAGGTTCATAATATAAAATACTGGTCCGAGGGCTTTCCGATGATATATCACATGACGATTTCTGAAAAAGTTTGAAAATTGCCCCGTCCGTGGGTCTACTCTGGCGGGTCTATGTCATTTAGCAGACAACCAAATAGCCGACAAGACATTTAGCAGACAGCAATTAGACGACAGGACGTTTAGCCGACAAGTACATTTAGTCGACACGTACATTTAGTCGACAGGACAATTAGCTGACAGCGACAGTTAGCCGACAAGACAGATAGCCGACAGAGACAATTAGTCGACAGGACAATTAGCCGATAGGACAGTTAGTCGACATGGACAATTAGCCGACAGGACGTTTAGCAGACAGGATGATTAGCCGACAAGACAATTAGCCGACAGGACATTTAGCCGACAGGACAATTAGCCGACAGGACATTTAGCCGATGAGACAATTAGCCGACAGGACAATTAGCCGACAGGACATTTAGCCGACAGGACAATTAGCCGACAAGACAAATAGCCGATAGGACAATTAGTCGACAGAACATTTAGCCGACAAGACAATTAGCCGGCAGGACGATTAGCCGACAGGTCGATTAGCCGACAGGATATTTAGCCGACAGGACGATTAGCCCAGTTAGGTTTCGGATAGGTTACAGTTAGAATACAGTTAGGTTATAATTAGTTTACGGTTACGTTAAACTTAGGTTACGGTTAGGTTACAGTTAGATTACGGTTACGTCACAGTTAGATTAAATTTAGGTAACAATTAGGTTACATTTAAGTTACAAATAGGTTAAGGTTAGGTTACGGATAGGTTACAGTTAGATTAGGGTTAAGTTACGGATAGGTTACAGTTAGGTTACAGTTAGATTACGTTTATGCTACGATTAGGTTACAGATAGGATACAGTTACGTTACAGTTTGGTTACAATTAAGATTACGGATAGGTTATAGTTAGATTACGGTTATGTTACGGATAGGTTACAGTACGTTACGGATAGGTCCCAATTAGGTTACGGTTAGGATACCGCCAGGCTACAGTTAGGTTACGGTTAGGTTACAGTTAGATTACGGTTACGTCACAGTTAGATTAAATTTAGGTAACAATTAGGTTACATTTAAGTTACAAATAGGTTAAGGTTAGGTTACGGATAGGTTACAGTTAGATTAGGGTTAAGTTACGGATAGGTAACAGTTAAGTTACAGTTAAGTTACGTTTATGCTACGATTAGGTTACAGATAGGATACAGTTACGTTACAGTTTGGTTACAATTAAGATTACGGATAGGTTACAGTTAGATTACGGTTAGGTTACGGATAGGTTCCAATTAGGTTACGGTTAGGTTACCGCCAGGCTACAGTTAGGTTACATTTAAGTTACAGTTAGGTTATAGTTACATCACAGTTAGGAAACGGTTAGGTTATAATTAGTTTACGGTTAGCGTACCGTCATGATACGTTTATTTTACAGATAGATTACGGTTAGGTTACAGTTACAGTTAGGTTAGGGTTAGGTTATAAGTGGGTTACGGTTACGTTACGATTAGGTTATAATTAGGTTACGGTTATATTCCATTTCCGTTACAGATAGGTTACGGCTAGGTTACGGTTATGTTCCATTTCTGTTGCAGATAGTTTACGGTTGGAATATGGATCTGTTACAGGTAGGTTACAGTCACGTTACATTTAGCTTAAAATTAGTTTACGTTACGGTTAAGTTACCAATAGTTTATAGCTACGTTACAGTTAGGTTACGGTTATGTTATAATTAGATTAAGGTTAGGTTTCAATTAGGTTACAGTTAGGTTACGGTTAGGTGATAATTTGTTTATAGTTAGGTTGAAGGTATGTTACTGTTAGATTTTCGTTAGGTTACGGTTAGGTAACATATTACAGCTAGGGTACAGTTAGGTAATCTTTATGGTAGAGTTAGATTAAGGTTACGTTACAATTAGATTACTGCGCTCAGGGCTTAAATTCTAACAAAAAAAGTTCCGGAGCCCTAATATTCGGCGCTACCGGTAATCTGCATATTTATATTTCGTACATTAATTGCAAAATTTAAAGCATTTTTTTTTCTTTAGCAAAATAAAAATTTTAAATATATCTATCAGCATATACTTAGCTGTCAACTATTCCACTTTTTAGTTATCACTTCTTCTGAATAGTAAAAATCCGTGCCTACTTTTTATGTTAATTAATTGCAGAATTCTGCGATTAAATAGGGTAACGATTATGATTAGGAAATGGTGTTAAGACAAAAGAGGGAGAGTTCGCAGCTATGCATAAGAAAAAATGAATGAAATTTACAGAAATGAATATTTATATGCTGAAGAATGGAACAATGTTGTACAATTTCCTGTAAAAAGTACATATCTTAAACTATAATCATTTCCTTCCGCATAACAATCTTTTGCGGCGAGTCCCTGAAAATCAGATAAAATTAAAAAATTGACAACGTTATCGGAAAGAATCTATGCTTTTATAGAAAAAGGGGAAACACTGCTCGATTGCTTTCTATCAGAATAACAATACATGGTAATTATATCTACTTACAAAGGAAAGTGACTTCGTATAGGTGCACCATCGTATAGGTACCTTAGCGTGGGTACCGTTCATGATACAAAATAAATAGAAAAATCACTAACGTGATTTTTATACTCGTACGCAATAGAAGACAAAAAACCTCGAACAGACAAAACGTCAAGCTGATGCTTGTTGGATAAAACAGAAAAATATTCTTTTCAGGTTAGATATCGAAATAATAAAAAGAAAACCCAGCCAATAAAAAATTCTCCTACTGTCACAAAATAAAATCGAACTGAAAGCAAATTTATTGTTCACTCTCTTGAGTGGCGTCGTATCAACACGTCGCCGATATAAATTTGAAATAGAAAAACACGATTTCTGTTTCCCCTGCATTCTGATCAAAATAGCATTAAAATGATTTGAAGTGGAATATAATACGTAATTTTAAAAGAGGATTTTTTTTTTCAATACATGAATAAATAAAATTTTAAATGTAATACAGATTGAGCTTGAGTCAGTCTAAGCCTAAAAACTGATATAAAAATTGAGTACGTTTTATCTCCATCCCCTACGTGTGTGACACATTACGTCACATATAAGTGTTTTGGTAAAAAGAATGCAAAAGCTTGGAGATGGGAAGGAAAGGAAAAGGTAATTTAAGCTTCGGTTTTTCGGAAGCGCTATTGCACTGGGCTCCGGCGCCCTGTATTTATGAGCTCCGGTGAATTCCGAACAATATTTATATATTTACTAAAAACAGAGAAGTACCGGAGCCGGGCTCTGGTGGGCTCCGGCGCAAATTAAGCCCTGGTTACAACCGAATTTTATACAGTGTAATTTTATATCACACTAGCTGACCCACCCGGCGTTGTCCAGGCCCATCATAATAACCTTAAATAAAACTCAAGTTTGTATGATTTTATATCCTTTGAAAATCTTTTAAATGAACCTAGTTTCGGAAGTCCCATTACCTTCCACAGCCTCTCGTGTGTTCCCAACATATATTTTTTCCGAAAAAACCTGTGATTTGGGTCCCCGCTACCTAAAGCGGTATGTACCGCAAGTGCTCCGCACGTGCTGCAGATAATCGAAAACCAAGTCGAGTGAGCCAAACTTCGTTGCAATCAAGCCCATAGAACCCGAAAAATGAATGCATCATTAATGTTCGAAAATGTTGGTAGCTGAAATCTAAGATAAACTTTCATAATACAGAAAGTAGCTGAATTGTAATCTAACTTAAATGAACCTATTCCCGTTGAAATCGGGCCCCTAGAACCCGAGGAAAGAATACACCCCTAAGCGGTGGAAGGTTGCACCCCCCACCCCCCTCTGTAAATTTCACGGACTACTTTTAAAATTAACGCAATATTATTTAATAAACGGATGAAATCCCGGGCGGCAAACAACGTAGCTACGCTACTGCACCTAACGAAAATTTTCATATGAATTCGACATTCGTTTTATTCGATGTTAGCACAAATTAGAGGCCCCGGTGTAATTATGAACGCGCTAGAGGACGAAGCCAGCTAGTTTAATAAAATGTTATTATTATCATGCTTATATGTTAAAGCCTCGATAACTCGACATCCTCATAAATAAGTGTATTTAGTTAATATTATTATTTATACATTTGCTCTAAAAACTGGATAACTTGAAGATTCATTAATCTGTTTTATTATATATCGAATACAAGTTATACGGTTAAACCTTGATGAATCCTCAAGCTTATAAATATATGTTTTTATTTAAACAATTATCATTGGTCATTGTGGTTAAAACCTTGATAACTCTATATCCTCATAAAGCAGTGCTTCTATGCAATAGAATATAATTAATTTTCTTTACATCCGCAATAAAATCAAAATAACAAGTTATCCCCAAACGATCTCTCTAAACGCAAAAACCTAGTTACTTCGCCATCTCTTTAAATTTATATTTCAATCAGTTTGATATAAATTCTGTATGATTTCCAAAAAACCTCGTAAAGTCGACATCTTTAATCATCTGTGATTTTATTAAATCGAATGTCATTAATGAATCATATATATCAAATCTTGATAACGGCATTCTCACAAATTCGTCTTTTTGCGCATCGAATTTATTTAATTTATATATTAAAAGATCAGTGATTCACCATCCTTATTAATCTTTGTTTTTGTTGAAAGAAGTAATATTTATTTGTTACTGATATGGGGGCACTATAATATCGATAGCTCATCAATTTCATAAATCAGTGCTTTTACTCAATCATCATGAATATTTTATACATATGCATTAAAACCTCAATAACTCGTCAGTTACTAAGAGTGTGTTTGTATTTAACTGTAGAATAAGTTTTCAGCGAGATCGGATTTAACGACAACACAGTTTTTAGCGAGGAAAATTTAATAAAACGTATACCAATAAAAGAAAGTTTCGCTCTGTCTGTGTGTGTGTGAGTGTGTGAGTGTTTGTGTGTCTGCGTTTAATGACTAGCAAAATCTACCGCACGTAGAAGTCTGAATATTTAGGTGAGAACAGTTCAAGACATGTCCTGATGCACCTGACAATAAGATTTTTCTTTTTTTAAGGGTCAGGGCCCCTGTGCCTCTTTAAGTTTTTATGCTCTAAATTGTTAATAACTTACCCCCTTTATATCCGATCTTCTTCGTTCTTGGGGCCAATTCTCTATTTAGTTATTCCCTGATTTCTACATTCCAGTTAAGACCCTGGCAGCCTGGGACACGGTATAGCACCCCTTGAAGTTTTTTCGCCCTAAATTGTTAATAAATTGCTTCCTTTTAATCCGATCTTCATTTTTGGTATCTTTTTTTCATTTAGTTATTCTCCCATTTCTACACCCTAATTAAGACCCTTGCTCCATCCCCCCCCCTAGGGTCCCGTAGGTCCTTTGAATTTTTTGTGCGCCATGCATTTTTCACCCTCTAATTTTCTCACCTTCTCAGTGCATAATTTTAAAACTGAGTATTGGACATTTCTCCCAGGACCAACACCCTCATATTTTATTTGGGCCCTAGGACAATAATTTAAGCATTTACCCAATTTTTGGCGCATTTCTTTAAATTATTATTCTAAGGAATAATTCATAACTCTATGGCTAATTTTGAATAATTGAAGATCTAAGACCTTTTAACATATTTTCATGTTAGGGCCCTGCTCTTAACTATCAGTTGGCCTCTTTTGGGCCCTTTATTGTAGCTCCCTTACAAATGACCCGATTCATTAGCTTTTTTTTTCTAACAACTTCTTAAGTCTTCTAGCAACTCCATTAACGACAAAAAAATTTCTCACTTCAGCTACCACCAATTTTGAATATTAATCTTCTTCTTGGGGCCTTTTTTGCAGCTTCTTTAAAAACGATCTTATTCTATTACAATTTACTACTTCATAGTTCTTGCGTCCTACAGCTACTTTAAAACTATTAAAAATTTTTCCTTATCCTTTACCCAACTACATTCCAGTTAATATCCTCTCCCCTGGGCCCGGTCCTTCTTTATACCCAAGCTACCACCTTTTTCGAATATTAATCTCCTTTTTCGGCAACAGCTTACGTTTACTCACTACATCCGTAAATTAAAAATAAAAATCGCGTTACGTTAACTCTTAAATGCGCGATTTTTTATTTTGCTTCGAAAAAATTATATATGATTCTCTGAAAGTTTTATTACACAGGAAAAATAATGAAAAAAAAATCAGAGATACATTTTTCATATAATACGGCAATCTTTTCTTCTGTTGCGCATCTGCAATACAAATAATAACTACTGTTGCGTGTCTGTTTTACGCTAAAATATTGCAAACCAGTAAATATTTTAATACCTATGTCTCCAAATACCTTATTTTATATAATTATTTATTTTATAAAACTTAACTTTTAACCCTTTAATTCCCATGATAGAATACGTTCTAGAAATTACGTACTCCAGAGAATCTGACTTTACACAAGAAAGTATCAATGGTTAATTTTGCTTTATTTAAATACGGAATGTATGTTATTAATTAAAACAAATATTGCTATTTTTATCTCCTGGTGTGAATTAGGTATATACGAATGAAAAAAATCTATTAAATTAAAAAAAAACTGTTCTTTTCATAATAAAAGACTGTTCTTTGTCCCTACGCACTAAAGGGTTAAAGGTAACTTTAGAAATGGGATTTCACCCGTTTATTAAATAATATCGTGTTAATTTTAAACGTAGACCGTGAAATTTAAAGAGGAGGAGGGAGGCAACTTTCCACCGCGTAAGGAAAAATTGTTTCCTCGGGTTAAAAGGGCCCAATTTCAACGGGAATTGGTTTATTTAACTTAGATTACAATTCAGCTACTTTCTGTGATTATGAAAGTTTATCTTAGACTTCAGTTAACGACATTTTCGAACATTAATGATGCATTCGCTTTTCCGGTTCTATGGGCTTGATTACTACGAAGTTTGACTCACTAGACTTGGTTTTCGATTGTCTATGATACGTGCGGAGCACTTCCGGCACATGCTGTGTTAGGTAGCGGGGACCCAGATTACAGGTTCGTTGGGAAAGACGTTTGTTGGAAATATACGAGACGCTGTGGAATGCAATGGAAAAACCGAAACTAGGTTCATTTAAAAGATTTTCAAAGGATATAAAATCATACAAACTTGAGTTTTATTTAAGGTTATTATGATGAGCCAGGGCAACGCCGGGTGGGTCAGCTAGTGTGATATAAAATTGCATTGTATAAAATTTGGTTGTAACGTAGGAAACTAAAAAAAAGCAAGCAAAAAATTCATACTGCACAGTTTGTTTTTTATTTTGAATTCGATATAGATTTCGTTATTCATATGTCTAACTGTTTTATACGTTTAATATAATATGTTGAAACATCACAAAGAGATTATTATTTGTTAAAAAATCTTGTTTATATGACTTACCTTTTTCTACATAAACAAATTGCAGTAGTAATCCTTATCTCAGTTCATAAAATATATATATTTTTTAAATGTATGCCCATATCCGTTTATTTTTCAAAAAAATCATGAAAATTCAACAAACTGTTGTATCGGAACATTATTTGTAATATAAAATTGATCAAATAATGATATTTTTGTGCAAAATGAAAAAAAAAAAATAGTTAAAATTCTCACCGATAAGCGAAGTTTTAGGAGCCTCATTATAAAAATGTATGACAAATAGGCAGATTATGGATTCTTAAAATAGTCTCACACTAAAAAATTTAATTTGTTTAGTATCTGAATGAAAATAGCTGTACATTTTGTGCTTGTAAGAAATAAAAATGGTTCTATACGAATGCGTTAGAAAATAGCCAATTTGGATTTGAGAAAATCATTTAAAAAAAAAAAGAAAAGAAAGAGAAAAAAATCACTCCCGGTTCGGCCTGCAGGCACAGGTAGATTTCGAAGTTAAGTACTAATTTCACCAAAAAGGCTAAATCAAGATTAGAGATAAACACAGTTTGACAATTTTTTCTGGTCGCTTTTGACGAGTTTTTAATTTCATTTTTCTGAACTGGTTTTATCAGAATCATGTTAAGGCTGTGTTCTCAACTACACTGCTCAACAAGGTTGATATTTTCTGACACAATGACGTACAGATTTTTTAGCTTAATTGTATAAAATTGGCAGACCTACTACAAGAGATTTTTCTCCCTTTGTTCAGTGTTTTTTTTCCTTTTGTTGGGAAATTTGGTTCAAACTGTGACAGTATTTTCTGAAACATCTATTGTGTTTACAAAAAAAACGGAAAATATCTTTCAATTACATAGTTTCCGTATAACAACACCTTCCAATTTCATGCGTTTCCGAACAAAAAGGAATTAAAACTTATGTCATAAAGTTGCCCCTATGGAAGGGGCGGGCGTAGCTCCCCTATCCCCCCTTTATTCTTAACTAATGAACCTCCAAATCTAATCTGGGAAGCTCCTTAACATAATAAACCCGTATACCAAATTTGGAGCAAATCAAATTATTTTGAATGAAAAAAACATTTACCTAAATTAAGGTGGGTAGCCCTCTTTCCCCCCTTTATACTTAACTAATGAACTTCCAAATCTAATCAGGGAAGCTCCTTAACATAATAAATCGGTATATCAGATTTAGAGCAAATCGAATAATTCTTCATGAAAAACTCATTTATCTAAATTAAGGGGAGGGACTAGACCTTTTTTCCCCCTTTATCTTTAACCAATGAACCCCCAAAACTAATCAGGGAAGCACCTTTCCAGAATGAACCTAGAAAAAAAATTGAAGCAAATCGGATGTTTCTATCAAGAGTTACCTCGTTACGTGAATACGTACGTACATACTTATATGCATACAGAACGGCGGGCACATCAGCTCTCTGACTTCGATAGCCTGTGAGCTAAAAAGTTGAATTATGATGGTGACGAGTTATTGAGGTTGACATTGTTGATATATCACCGACCCATATCAATGTGTCTTCTAAATACTTTCGGCAAAATGTATGTTTCGGATAAATATCATGTTGGCTATTTGACCTGTCTGTTAGTTGTCCTGTCGGCTAATTGTCATGTCTGCTAATTGTCCTGTCGGCTATTTGACCTGTCTGCTAATTGTCCTGTCGGGTAATTGTCAGGTCGGCTATTTGACCTGTCGGCTAAATGTCCTGTCGGTTATTTGACCTGTCGGCTATTTGAACTGTCGGTTAATTGTCATGTCAGCTATTTGACCTGTCGGCTAATTGTTAAGTCGGCTAATTATCATGTCGGCTACTTGTCATGTCAGCTAAATGCCTTGTCGGCTAAACGTCCTGTCGGCTAAATGTCCTGTCGGGTAAATGTACGTTTCGGCTAAACGTCCTGTCGGCTAATTGGTGTCTGCTAAATGTCTTGTCGGCTATTTGGTTTTCGGCTAAATGACATAGACCCCCCCGTAACCTAACTGTAACTTATCCATAATCTAACCGTAACCTATCTGTAACGGAAATGGAACATAGCCGTAACTTAACCATAACCTAATTGTAACCTAACCGTAACGTAACCGTAAACTACTTATAACCTAACCATAACCTAACTGTAGCATAACTGTAACCTAACAGTAATATATCTGTAAAATAAACGTAACATGACGGTACGCTAACCGTAACCCAATTATTAACTACCGTATCCTAACTGTGATGTAACTATAACCTAACTGTAACATAAATGTAGCCTAACCGTAACCTAACTGTAGCCTGGCGGTAACCTAACCGTAATCTAATTGTAATCTATCCGTAACCTACGGTAACCTATCCATAACCTAACCGTAATCTAACTGTAACCTATCCGTAATCCTATTTGTAACCAAACTGTAACGTAACTGTATCCTATCCGTAAC
Organism: Maratus speciosus; assembly: GCA_963932465.1. Lineage (NCBI taxonomy): Eukaryota > Metazoa > Arthropoda > Arachnida > Araneae > Salticidae > Maratus > Maratus speciosus. The sequence goes on from OZ010792.1 coordinate 603,625,711, forward strand.
CTAAGCGTAGAAGAAACGTAATCTAACTGTAACCTATCCGTAACTTAACCGTAATCTAACTGTAACCTATCCGTAACTTAACCGTAATCTAACTGTAACCTAACCGTAACGTAACCGTAACCTACTTATAACCTAACCAAAACCTAACTGTAACATAACTGTAACCTAACAGTAATCTATCTGTAAAATAAACGTAACATGACGGTACGGTAACCTAATTATAACCTAACCGTATCCTAACTGTGATGTAAGTATAACCTAACTGTAACCTAACCGTAACCTACTTATAGCCTAACCATAACCTAACTGTAGCATAACTGTAACCTAACAGTAATCTATCTGTAAAATAAAAGTAACATGACGGTACGCTAACCGTAACCTAATTATTAACTAACCGTATCCTAAATGTGATGTAACTATAACCTAACTGTAACCTAAATGTAACCTAACCGTAACCTAACTGTAGCCTGGCGGTAACCTAACCATAATCTAATTGTAATCTATCCGTAACCTACGGTAACCTATCCGGAACCTAACCGTAATCTAACTGTAACCTATCCGTAATCCTATTTGTAACCAAACTGTAACGTAACTGTATCCTATCCGTAACCTAAGCGTAGAAGAAACGTAATCTAACTGTAACCTATCCGTAACTTAACCGTAATCTAACTGTAACCTATCCGTAACTTAACCGTAATCTAACTGTAACCTAACCGTAACGTAACCGTAACCTACTTATAACCTAACCAAAACCTAACTGTAACATAACTGTAACCTAACAGTAATCTATCTGTAAAATAAACGTAACATGACGGTACGGTAACCTAATTATAACCTAACCGTATCCTAACTGTGATGTAACTATAACCTAACTGTAACCTAACCGTAACCTAACTGTAGCCTGGCAGTAACCTAACCGTAACCTAATTGTAATCTGTCCGTAACCTACTGTAACCTATCCGGAACCTAACCGTAATCTAACTGTAACCTATCCGTAATCCTATTTGTAACCAAACTGTAACGTAAATGTATCCTATCCGTAACCTAATCGTAGCAGAAACGTAATCTAACTGTAACCTATCCGTAACTTAACCGTAATCTAACTGTAACCTATCCGTAACTTAACCGTAATCTAACTGTAACCTATCCGTAACATAACCTTAACATATCTGTAACTTAAACGTAACCTAAATGTTACCTAAATGTAACATAACTGTGACGTAACAGTAATCTAACTGTAACCTAACCGTAACGTAACTGTAACCTAAGTTTAACGTAACCGTAAACTAATTATAATCTATCCGTAACCTAAAAGTATCTAAACCGTAACCTAACTAGGCTAATCGTCCTCTCAACTAAATATCCTGTCGTCTAAGTTTCTTGTCGGCTAATTGTCCTGTCGGCTAATTGTCCTGTCGGCTAAATGTCCTGTCGGCTAAATGTCATGTCGGCTAATTGTCTTGTCGCTTAATTGTCTTGTCGGCTAATTGTCATGTCGGCTAATTGTCATGTCGGCTAATTGTCTTGTCGGCTAATTGTCTTGTCGACTTATTGTACTGTCGGCTAATTGTCACGTTCGGCCAATTGCCTGTCGTCCAATTGTCTGTCTGCTAAATGTCCGTTTCGGCTAATTGTCCTGTATGCTATATGTACGTTTCGGCTACTTGTCCTATCGGCTAAATATACTTGTCGGCTACATGTCCTGTCTGCTAAATGTACGTGTCGACTAAATGTACTTGTCGGCTAAACGTCCTGTCGTCTAAGTGCTGTCTGCTAAATGTCTTGTCGGCTATTTGGTTTTCGGCTAATCGTCTGCGACCATACTCTGGCACCCTCGAAATTTACTCACCCCCTCTTTGAAAATTTTATCTTTAAAAAATAATATTTACCGCATGTCTTCATCAGAAAACTACGTATAAAAGATATTGTATGAAATGCCAAGGTTTTAAGAAAAAAATTCACCTTCCCCCCGTCCCCCGTCCCTACCCAGAAATTTAACTCAACCGATGTCTTTAAAATTTTTAAGTATCATCAAAAATCTCAAATGATAAATCCAAATGATCCGATTTTTAGAAAAATTCTAAAAATCGGAAGTAAAGTAAGAGTTGATGGACAAATGCCTTTGTACTAAACTGTACGGTAATTATAATTTGTATAACTAAATTCTATGCATGTTCTAAACATTCATAAATTTTGTATTCTCACAGGGAATAGAACTGTGTTAATCATTTTTGTATAACTTTAGCACATCAAGAGTTGAGTAACAATGAGACTACAAAATTCTATTTTTAGATATTAACTGCTTACTAATTTTTTTGCGTCAATCTTCATTACATTGACAGAAACATAATTAAAATCTAGCGTATTTAAATCAGAAACATTTGATAATATATATTAAATAGTATTTCATTTTTTTTATAAATTAAAATAAAAACACGTAAAAAATGTTTTTACGTGTTTTATTATATTTTGGAAAAGGACAGAAATGTCTATCACAAAAATAATTTTCTTACAATTTCATAAATTCGATGCTATTCCATGGGCAACATTTTGCCATCTTAACAAATAATATTATTTCTAAAAAGAACTATTTTATTTAAATAATTAACTGTAATAAAATAAACACGAATAGAAATTAATTGTCTGAGCGAAGCGAAGGCTAATACTCAGCGAAATATTACTGTCCGGACACATTACAACTACGATGGATATTAACGCCATGCCCTGTTAAAAAAAAAGCCTAATAAAAACCTTTCGTCAAGTATAACTCAAAAAATATTTGTCGGATTTCGTTTCTGATTGCACCAGAAGGTACCTATGAAGGCCACCTACTGAATGCACCTACTATGAAAAATAAGTTCCGAGCCGTTTAAAAATTATATTAAAAAACTGATAAAAAAGCACAATTTATCTGCATACGTCACAGAAACTTGTTGTGCGTCACTTTCACCGGTGGATGTTTTCGTAGATAATTGATTTGAACACATGCAGCAAATAAAAAAAATACGCACGCAGTATTATAGAATAGATCAGTTTCACCCATGTGATCAGAAACCTTGCAACAACCTGTGGCAACCAGTTTTGGTGGGCAAACAAATAATAATACAGTACTCGGTACCACGGTGACCGTTTTTAGCCTGTTGTATGGCATACAATTGTTGATGATTAAAACAAAAGACATGAGTGTTTATTACTGCGGGAGGTTATCTTTCTCTGGATGTCTGTCTGACTGTCTATCATACAGCCTGCAATTTTTTTGTAAAGGATGATATTATTATGCAGTAAAACCTCCATAACGGACACACCCGATTAGTGGACATCTCTATTTAGCGGGCATTTTTTCCGATTACCAACCCTTAAATAACTGTACATTTTTTACTCTCAGTAGCGGACACCTCCAAATAGAGCACAAATCCGCCCTCCCGAGTGTTCACTATTCAGATGTTTTACTGGTAAAACCTCCATAGCGGACACACACGATTAGCAGATACCTCTATTTAGCGGACATTTTTTCGATTACCAACATTTAAATAACTGTACACGTTTTAATCTCAGTAGCGGACACCTCCAAATAGAGGACAAATTCTGCATTCTCGAGGTGTCCGCTATTCAGAGGTTTTACTGTATATATTATTGATAGTTATTTTACAGGGCCGCACAAAAGAATAAGAATATATGAAACGAATATAAACTAAATTCGGGATTGGTAGATCGCTGATGGTAATGTAATTTTAGAATGTTGTTACAGTCATCCGCAGCATGTTATTAGAGTTTCGTTCATCTAACGAAACCCTACCTGTCTCACTCCTTTGTCTGTCCGTCTATGACAGAGCCCGTTCTCAGAAACTATATATATCGGAGACTTGAAAATTTGCATACTTATAGCTGAACACCTCACATCAAACGACAAATAATAAAATTTTGAAAAAGGTTTAATATTTAACCCTCTGGACTCTAACTTATGTATTTTAAGCAACTTTTCTAACTCATCCCCTAACTAAGTTGGAGACTTGAAAGTTTTCATACTTATAGCTGAACACTTGTGATAACACGATAAATCATAAAATTTTGAAAAAGTCATATTTAACCCTCCAGTCTCTAACTTCTGTATTTTAAGCAATTTTTCTAACTCAGCCGATAATTAAGTTGGAGACATGAAATTTTGCATACTTATAGCTGAACACCTCGCATTAAACGACAAATAATAAAATTTTGAAAAAGTCTAATATTTAACCCTCTGTGCTCTGACTTCCGTATTTTTAGCAATTTTTCTAACTCAGCCCCTAATTAAGTTGGAAACATGAAATTTTGCATACTTATAACTGAACACCTCACATCAAACGACAAATATTAAAATTTTGGAAAAGGTCTAATATTTAAACCTCTGGGCTCTAACTTGTGTATCTTAAACAATTTTTCTAACTCAGCCCCTAATTAAGTTGGAGACATGAAATTTTGCATACTTATAGCTGAACACCTCACATCAAACGACAAATAATAAAATTTTGAAAAAGGTTTAATATTTAACCCTCTGGACTCTAACTTATGTATTTTAAGCAACTTTTCTAACTCATCCCCTAACTAAGTTGGAGACTTGAAAGTTTTCATACTTATAGCTGAACACTTGTGATAACACGATAAATCATAAAATTTTGAAAAAGTCATATTTAACCCTCCAGTCTCTAACTTCTGTATTTTAAGCAATTTTTCTAACTCAGCCCCTAATTAAGTTGGGGACATGAAATTTTGCATACTTATAGCTGAACACCTCGCATCAAACGACAAATAATAAAATTTTGAAAAAGTCTAATATTTAACCCTCTGTGCTCTAACTTCTGTATTTTAAGCAATTTTTCTAACTCAGCCCCTAATTAAGTTGGAAACATGAAATTTTGCATACTTATAACTGAACACCTCACGTCAAACGACAAATAATAAAATTTTGGAAAAGGTCTAATATTTAACCCTTTGGGCTCTAACTTGTGTATCTTAAACAATTTTTCTAACTCAGCCCCTAATTAAGTTGGAGACATGAAATTTTGCATACTTATAGCTGAACACCTCACATCAAACGACAAATAATAAAATTTTGAAAAAGGTTTAATATTTAACCCTCTGGACTCTAACTTATGTATCTTAAACAATTTTTCTAACTCAGCCCCTAATTAAGTTGGAGACATGAAATTTTGCATACTTATAGCTGAACACCTCACATCAAACGACAAATAATAAAATTTTGAAAAAGGTTTAATATTTAACCCTCTGGACTCTAACTTATGTATATTAAGCAACTTTTCTAACTCATCCCCTAACTAAGTTGGAGACTTGAAAGTTTTCATACTTATAGCTGAACACTTGTGATAACACGATAAATCATAAAATTTTGAAAAAGTCATATTTAACCCTCCAGTCTCTAACTTCTGTATTTTAAGCAATTTTTCTAACTCAGCCCCTAATTAAGTTGGAGACATGAAATTTTGCATACTTATAGCTGAACACCTCACATCAAACGACAAATAATAAAATTTTGAAAAAGGTTTAATATTTAATCCTCTGGACTCTAACTTATGTATTTTAAGCAACTTTTCTAACTCATCCCCTAACAAAGTTGGAGACTTGAAAGTTTTCATACTTATAGCTGAACACTTGTGATAACACGATAAATCATAAAATTTTGAAAAAGTCATATTTAACCCTCCAGTCTCTAACTTCTGTATTTTAAGCAATTTTTCTAACTCAGCCGATAATTAAGTTGGAGACATGAAATTTTGCATACTTATAGCTGAACACCTCGCATCAAACGACAAATAATAAAATTTTGAAAAAGTCTAATATTTAACCCTCTGTGCTCTGACTTCCGTATTTTTAGCAATTTTTCTAACTCAGCCCCTAATTAAGTTGGAAACATGAAATTTTGCATACTTATAACTGAACACCTCACATCAAACTACAAATATTAAAATTTTGGAAAAGGTCTAATATTTAACCCTCTGGGCTCTAACTTGTGTATCTTAAACAATTTTTCTAACTCAGCCCCTAATTAAGTTGGAGACATGAAATTTTGCATACTTATAGCTGAACACCTCACATCAAACGACAAATAATAAAATTTTGAAAAAGGTTTAATATTTGACCCTCTGGACTCTAACTTATGTATTTTAAGCAACTTTTCTAACTCATCCCCTAACTAACTTGGAGACTTGAAAGTTTTCATACTTATAGCTGAACACTTGTGATAACACGATAAATCATAAAATTTTGAAAAAGTCATATTTAACCCTCCAGTCTCTAACTTCTGTATTTTAAGCAATTTTTCTAACTCAGCCCCTAATTAAGTTGGAGACATGAAATTTTGCATACTTATAGCTGAACACCTCGCATCAAACGACAAATAATAAAATTTTGAAAAAGTCTAATATTTAACCCTCTGTGCTCTATCTTCTGTATTTAAAGCAATTTTTCTAACTCAGCCCATAATTAAGTTGGAAACATGAAATTTTGCATACTTATAACTGAACACCTCACGTCAAACGACAAATAATAAAATTTTGAAAAAGGTCTAATATTTAACCCTCTGGGCTCTAACTTGTGTATCTTAAAAAATTTTTCTAACTCAGCCCCTAATTAAGTTGGAGACATGAAATTTTGCATACTTATAGCTGAACACCTCACATCAAACGACAAATAATAAAATTTTGATAAAGGTTTAATATTTAACCCTCTGGACTCTAACTTATGTATTTTAAGCAACTTTTCTAACTCATCCCCTAACTAAGTTGGAGACTTCAAAGTATTCATACTTATAGCTGAACACTTGTGATAACACGATAAATCATAAAATTTTGAAAAAGTCATATTTAACCCTCCAGTCTCTAACTTCTGTATTTTAAGCAATTTTTCTAACTCTGCGCCTAATTAAGTTGGAGACATGAAATTTTGCATACTTATAGCTGAACACCTCGCATCAAACGACAAATAATAAAATTTTGAAAAAGTCTAATATTTAACCCTCTGTGCTCTGACTTCTGTATTTTAAGCAATTTTTCTAACTCAACCCCTAATTAAGTTGGAAACATGAAATTTTGCATACTTATAACTGAACACCTCACATCAAACGACAAATAATAAAATTTTGGAAAAGGTCTAATATTTAACCCGCTGGGCTCTAACTTGTGTATCTTAAACAATTTTTCTAACTCAGCCCCTAATTAAGTTGGAGACATGAAATTTTGCATACTTATAGCTGAACACCTCACATCAAACGACAAATAATAAAATTTTGAAAAAGGTTTAATATTTAACCCTCTGGACTCTAACTTATGTATTTTAAGCAACTTTTCTAACTCATCCCCTAACTAAGTTGGAGACTTGAAAGTTTTCATACTTATAGCTGAACACTTGTGATAACACGATAAATCATAAAATTTTGAAAAAGTCATATTTAACCCTCCAGTCTCTAACTTCTGTATTTTAAGCAATTTTTCTAACTCAGCCCCTAATTAAGTTGGAGACATGAAATTTTGCATACTTATAGCTGAACACCTCGCATCAAACGACAAATAATAAAATTTTGAAAAAGTCTAATATTTAACCCTCTGTGCTCTAACTTCTGTATTTTAAGCAATTTTTCTAACTCAGCCCCTAATTAAGTTGGAAACATGAAATTTTGCATACTTATAACTGAACACCTCACGTCAAACGACAAATAATAAAATTTTGGAAAAGGTCTAATATTTAACCCGTTGGGCTCTAACTTGTGTATCTTAAACAATTTTTCTAACTCAGCCCCTAATTAAGTTGGAAACATGAAATTTTGCATACTTATAACTGAACACCTCACATCAAACGACAAATAATAAAATTTTGGAAAAGGTCTAATATTTAACCCTCTTGGCTCTAACTTGTGTATCTTAAACAGTTTTTCTAACTCAGCCCCTAATTAAGTTGGAGACATGAAATTTTGCATACTTATAGCTGAACACCTCACATCAAACGACAAATAATAAAATTTTGAAAAAGGTTTAATATTTAACCCTCTGGACTCTAACTTGTGTATTTTAAGCAACTTTTCTAACTCATCCCCTAACTAAGTTGGAGACTTGAAAGTTTTCATACTTATAGCTGAACACTTGTGATAACACGATAAATCATAAAATTTTGAAAAAGTCATATTTAACCCTCCAGTCTCTAACTTCTGTATTTCAAGCAATTTTTCTAACTCAGCCCCTAATTAAGTTGGAGACATGAAATTTTGCATACTTATAGCTGAACACCTCGCATCAAACGACAAATAATAAAATTTTTAAAAAGTCTAATATTTAACCCTCTGGGCTCTAACTTGTGTATTTTAAGCAATTTTTCTAACACAGCCCCTAATTTAGTTGGAGACATGAAATTTTGCATACTTATAGTTGAACACCTCACATCAAACGACAAATAATAAAATTTTGAAAAAGGTGTAATATTTAACCCTCTGGGCTCTAACTTGTGTATCTTAAACAATTTTTCTAACTCAGCCCCTAATTATGTTGGAGACATTAAATTTTGCATACTTATTGCTGAACACCTCACACCAAACGACAAATAATAAAATTTTGAAAAAATCTAATGTTTAACCTCTAATATTTTGTCTCGCGCAATTTTTAAATTTAAACTGTTTTACAATACAATTTTTTGTTCATTTTGCATAATAAGTGTAATGTGACGTAATTTATTCTATTTCAGACTTCTAACGCATGTTAATGAATTTATTTTACAATAACCTTTCTCTTTTAAAATTCACATGTAAATATAGTTTTTATGGCGTAATTTTCAATAAGCGCCTGCTTTTTATACTTAATTTTTTAATTCTAATTTGAAGGTTTTTTCCTGTTTATAATAGTAACGTGTAAATAATTTTTTTATTTGAAGCAAACACTATTGTTTGCGCAGTTTATACAGTTGTCAACAGTTTAAATTAATACCATTTTCTAAAATATGTAAAAAATATCAGTCGAAATGCTGAATATTTGAATTTAAAATAGAAATAAAACCTCAAAAAATGAGTCAAATTAAAAAACAATTAATGAAATATGCACACCGGGATCTTCTATTGAATAAAATGATCTAAAAATGATTAAATTACCAAGATTAGTTTTTGCTTCTATAAAACTTTTTTAATGGAACGATTTTGTCCAACTTTAGCATTAAATATCCCTTAAAATAATTCTTCGATTTGAAAACTGTATGCATCAGCGTGTTGATCGAACATTTCGCTATAATACCACCAATTTTCATATTTTTGTATGCAATAGTTTTCTTAATATTAACAAAGAAATACTTCCGGTTACAAAAAATTCAAAACCGGCGGCGGCAGTGACAGCGTTAGTTACTTTTTTTAGAATAGAGAGATACATACAAATGAAAACTTCTCTATCTGTCTGTTTCTAATTCTATAAAGATCCACAATTTGGAAGCAAAAATTGTGAAAAGATAGGTACATGTGTATTAAAACATGGTCGAGGCAACTAAAGTAATTCGGAATCGAAATAATTTATAGTTAATTTTTAATTAATAAAAAACCACCAATTTAACAGCAATTTCTTATCAAATTTAAACATTTTTCGTTATAGCAGTTGTCAACAATTAAAAAACACAATAAAATTATTACTACAACAATTAATTTTCTACTGCAAGATTTCCACGTGAAAAATGAAAATGAAATAAATAGTTTGCCGAATTTAAAAAAAAAAAAAAAGGTGAATATTACGTCATAACTTTTCTATTGCAAGAAATTCATGTGAAAAATAAAAATGAAATAAATAATTTGACGAATTTAAATGAAAGTGAATATAACTTCATAACTTTTCTATTTCAAGATTTCCACATGAAAGAGCAAAATATTACGTCATATTGGAAATATAAAGGACGTGGTGGATAGAGTATAACGTCATATGAGTGTGAAAAATGTATTGAAGCATGATAAAAACCCGATTAGGGAAATATTGGCGTATTTTAACATTATTGCCCCAATTATAAATTGAAATAAGTTCATTTATAGCTGTAGTCTTTTGCGTCTGTTATATACATTTATACATTTTTATGTAGTGTTTTCATATGATTCATTCATACAACATATCGACTGCTTTTTTAATGTTTGTTTTGAGTTGTATGTTAAATTTTGAAATTGATTTTTCAGAACAAACATCCTTCAAATTCTGGGCAACGCCGGGCAGTTTAGTTTGTAACAGATAAATGGCTTTTATATCTGTACATCTAATGCTAATTATAGAAAGCGTTATAATAAAAAGTGTATAATATTATTAATGCTTATACGTTTATGAAGTGTTATCTCTGAAACTACGTAGCCAACTTTAAAATAATGTTGGTGGCCATCTCTGCTCCGCAAAAAAGACTATTTTATGTATACAAGAGCCTACATCGCTGCAAGAGCAAAAAAGTTCTAAAATTGCGATTTCTGCGATATTGATTGGGTTAGAAACTTTAAATTTGGTGCGGTAGTTACTTTTAAGATGTGAATACTCATAATGAACGTTCTCTAAAAGGTTCAATTTGACGGATAAACGTAAACATTTCTAGAAAGGTTCTAAACTATGATTTATTTGGAATACTGAAATTTTTGGGATACTATTGGGGTTAGAAACTAGAACTTTGGCGTAGTAGTAATTAATAAGATGTAAATGCTCGTTGTAGAACGAATTCTAAAAAATCGAAAGACGAAACAAAGCGGAAAAAGATCTAAAGATTATCTAAGCAACGAAGTACATGGAATTGTTAGGAATATAAACATGAAAATTGACATGGCTGTATTTATCATGACGTAAGTTCTCGCAATAGAACAATTTCTAAAAATGTCGCTATATAAAACAGTGCAGAAACAAAAAACTTTCGAAAATTTTCTATTTATGTGTTACTGCTGATCCCAAAATCTTGAAATTATGCTTCGGGTTAGTTTTAACCCTCTGTCTACCAGAAGGGTCCAATGGACCCGACATGTACATTCAAAATATTTATTCAAACCAGAAATTTCTTCAAAACAAACTAAATGTATAAATCAGACAATAATAAGTTAAATAAACAAATTAAATAGTTTTAAGTAAAAATTCTGGTGTAGAATGTTTTTATAAAACTTGAGTAAAATTTCCGGTAGTTCTAGGGTTAAAATATACAATTGTCTCTATGAATGGTTTCAAAAAAATTTAAAATTTAAAAAGATGAAATTAGCGGAAAGCGATCTCAATTACCATTAAGTTGGAATTATTAGGTACAGCAACTTTAAATATTTCATAATGCTGCATTTCCTCCGCAAAACATGCAATTTAAATGCAACAAAACTGATAGATACCCACCTAGCATTAAATAAATTGTGTAAATATTGAATAAAGACCTGTATGAAACAGTGAGCAGGTTGCCCGAAAATAGTTGTTAAAGTGTTCCTTCTCTAGGCTTTTCTCTCTCTCGCCAAGGCCACTAACAGAGGGAAGTGCCGTTTTAAATGTGATATGAATCTTTTATCCGATTCATTTATCTAGACATTTTATCATAAGGTCATATTCTCAATTATCATTAGTAGATTTTTTATATATTAACTTATTCTGGTGAAATTTCATAATCGGGCTCATATTGGCGTATGTTAGCTTGCATGATTTGCTGAATAAATATGTATGGATTTGTAAATTACTTCAAATGACACTTTGACAGCTCAAAAGTTATACAGACGATATATTCCTTGTGTCATACTTTATGTTGTAATCATTGCCGATTTCTTTTATGTAATACATGCTAAATACAGCTCAACTTGTGCAGAATATGTTTGAAAGTAAAACAATACAGTAGTGGCCAGCATACACTCATCATTTAAATCCGATCGAGCATATCTAAAACACACTCTAACGAAGCATTGCATGCCACTGTTGATGTATTCGGCACTTTGATACTATATCAGATTTTAAGGAGAGAATTCCTTAAATGTTATCGACAATCTCATTGCATCCGTGGAAAACAGATATTGTACAATATTAACTATTCCGGGGGAGCACACACCATATAAAGTATAGTTCATTCTTTTTAAGCATCATATATTTGTCATTTAAAGTTACTCAAATTGGTGCGGAGCGTCTGATTATGCTCTTGACATCATTTTATAAAGTTAAAATTCCGATATAAGTAATGTAGTGTTTCATTTTCTATTTTACTTTTAATATATTGCGTACATTCAATTTTATATCCATGCATGACTGTCTTGAATGGTTTGATTTCCCATTTTTTTAAACAGTGTATACGAATTTATATATACGATTTTGTAATTCTACGATTCGTTTATTTTCATCATTTCAATTTATCGCAGTATATGGACAATTAAAGATAACATCTCATTTTCTTTGCTTCCACATGTTATTATTAAATCTATGTTCTCAGCAATATCGCTCAGACTAATCCCTCTGAGGGAAGTCCTAGTATAAAATAATTCATTATAAAAAAAGTATTATAGTTAGGACAATTTTAAACCCCCAAAAATGTTTTCAGATATGTAAAGACTCCGAATTTATATTTCCCAACAGCACAAGATTTATATAATTTTTTATATTGCAACAAATATCAGGCATAAGAAAAGTGGAAGAAGAGAACCATGAACATTTAGAAATAAAAAAAAACCTGTTTATTGTTCATATAAAAAATAAAAATGCAGTGGAAAACAATTTTCAATGTTTTATCTCAATAATATATCCCTAGTTACAGTAAAACATACTAGTACTAGTATTATTCAAACAAGAATAAAAAATGCCGAATGTATGAAATGTCAAATTTGAGTATCTCCAGCCCGAAAAACGAATTTAAATGAATTGTAAGTATTTTACACATATTTGTGAAAATATTTACATGCTATATCTAATGTTCACTTTCGGCATTTATATAAAATATACGTGCAAATATGGGAAAATTTTGACAGTAGCGCCTTTAATTAGTAATTTAGTAATTAGTAAACTTTCATTAGTAAACATCAGTATAACTTTGAGCCGGCTCAAAGTTACCCTGAAAATGCGGTAAAATGTTAGTGCCTTCTTATTTTACGTTTTATTAACTATTAATAAATAAATAATCACAAAATATTATCACATTTACAACATTTAGATAATAATATGTCTGATAAATGAGTATATTGTTACTTACTATGAAAATTTAATTAGATTACAACAACTTCAAAACAGCATTCAAAATTATCTTGAAAACAGTACTCCACAAAAATAGTTAGATGATGCATTTAATTGCGTATAATGTTGCTAATTTATTTTCTAAAATAAAGAGTAGACATCCCAGTTTAGAATTTTGCCAACAGAACATAGTTCTGGAGCTCATTTAGTCTTTTGGAGTGAAAAATATTGAAAATTAGGAGGTGGTGCAAAGTTACACCCCATGGTTCAAAGTTACTCTGAATGACTGCAACATTTACGGTTCATTGACAGGGATACGCAAGACAACTGCGCTATATTATGTTCTATGTGAAAAAATCGTTTGATGTCTATTTTAAAAATGTTAGACTATTTCAGACATACTGAAAGTGATATAGATCACTGAGGCGTACTACAACATGCTTAGTGCAAAATAGAATACGCATAGCATAAATTTAGAGGAACGCGCAAAGAAATTGCGTTGTAGGACAGACTATGGGAAAAAATCGCGAAAAAATTGCTTGCGGTGTACTTTAATAACCTTGTATTATTTTAACCCTTTCCGGGGCAAAGTACATATTTTCTTAAAATGCTGAAATGATTGAATAACACCAGAATTCACAAAAAAATTTTGTAAATAAGTAAAAGCTTTTCTTCACGTATTTATAGAAATGAAAATTTTCGTTCCAAAATTCTGGTGTCAATGTGGCATTTAGGAATTAAAATTTAAGTGGTCCAAAAATGAACCAACGACCGTTAGAGGGTTAAACCTATTGAAATAGATCTATATAACTGATATGTATCACATGATTGCTATAGAATAAGGTGTGACTAGTATTCATTGTTTTTTACAGGGACACACAAAAAGTGCGTTTTCAGTTACGGTCTAATTTTTTTTTTTTGTCATATTACTGGGTATATAAATTCTATAGATTCTATTCTGGGCTGCATGAAAGATATTGAGTACATTTCCGTTTATTGCTGGCAAGGGGTTGTGCAAATATAACGTTATCAAATTTTTGGTAATTATAGGTGCCGCATGAAGCGTTCAGAATCCTTGTTTTTCCTCATCAGTAAAATTTTACTGTAAAAATTGCCTTATTTAATCAGCGCATATTTCAAGCGCACAGACACAAATTTCTGTTTTTAAAAAACGGTGATAAAAGATTAAAAACTTCGTAAAAGGCTCCCGTCGCGAAGGGGTTAACTAAAATTTTCTATTATAATGCACATGAAAATAAGCAAGTTCGTATTTTCTAATAAATTCGTTTAAAAATTATAAATTGCGGTGTCAGTCCATTATTTCATCAGTTTATAAACAGAATTACTCCGCGCCGGTAAAGGTTAATTGAATAAAGTAATAAGAATATTCCTTCACTGTCATTTAACAAGAGGTTGAAATATTTTTTAGTTCAAAAACAATAAACTTTGAGTTTAAAGAGTCAGTTAATATAATAGTTAATGTTTTAAGAATTGACCATGGAAATGAATACATTGTGTAATTATAACGAAATTTTGCTCCTATAACGTTCTAAACTACAACGATTAGGAATAAAGACACAAAATTATCGGGACTACAAATTTTAATTTGACATGCAATACGAGATGCTCTGATAGAAATTCTAGAAAAAAAAATCTAATGGTCCTAACGGAAGGAAATCATTTCATTGTTATGTTTGTTTTCACTACGATTTCTCAGAAACTGGCAGCCTAAAAACTTTAATTTTGATATAGCACTAACTTCTAAGATGATAGAACTGTGTTGTATATAGTGGCGGCTCGAGACTAGTTTTTTAGAGGAAATTAAATGCATGGCTGCCAACTTTTCAAAACGAAAACTTTGCATTATTGATTACCGGAAGCTTCAGCCTTTAAAAATTACCAAATTTTTAAAATAAATAATGATTAAAAAGAATAAATTTGCCAGCCTTGCATTTAGTGCTCCAAATAAAGTCCACCACTGGTTGTATATAATGAACAATGTTTAATTATTATTATTATTATTATTATTATTATTATTAGTTAAATTAAAAATTGAAAATACGGCTATTTCCATGAGTACTTGTAGTGTAAGACACATGCTTCGATTTTTAGCTACCAGTATTTTAGAACGGAAAAATGTGATTTATTTTATGAGAGATATCTTATTAATTGAATAAGGCCAAGCAAACTTTTCGAAAATAACGGTGGCTAACAAGCATAACAGTTTTCAGCTATGTGACGTACACTACAAATACCCATACAACTGGTATATATCTTGTATATGTTAAACGATGTTTTATTATTATTGTTATTTTTATTTAAATAAAATACAAATGATGATTGGCACCACTTTTTAGAAATGGTAAAATGTGCCTTATTTAATGACATAAAAATTAAGGAGAAAACAAAGTGAATTTTACCGTTTCAAAAAAGTGGTGCCAGTCATGAAATCTGAATTTTAAAAAAAGTAGCCCATTGGCAACACTGTTCTCGAGTAGACTGCATTGTATAAATTTTTTGGAAGGTGTGGCTGCATTTGGGATAAATTGGAAGTTTTCAATTAATTCATCCTCACGTTTAACTAATTCGGCACAAAATTGAAGATTCCTACAAATACGTGTGCCAGGTGTCCCTCCTAAATCGGTGATCCAAATATTCTGGACACCACTCACTTCTTACGGTTTTTTACGCCATCGTTAACCGCAGACAATTCTGCTACTAGATAAGGAGAAAGAAATTGCTTTAAAATACTGGGAAATATATCTTTCGTCTCTCCTACATTACGAAGTAAAAACAAAGATATTAATAATTACATCTAATTTTCTCATAGTTAAAGCATATAACATTAGTCCATCTATTCTTCGAATGAACAAAAACTATGGCAATAGATTTAAGTAAGTTTAAAAGGACCAGAAATGCTTTCAATGACGAAAAAGTGTTTATCTTTTTTGTTGTTATTATCATTTTTATAAAGTTTGAATCTCCAAGAATGTCGTACAGGCGGTCCGATAGTAGGGCTGCGACAGGCGACTGTGTTTTAAATGTACGTTGCACCACTTTTATTAATAAAAAAAAAATCACATACACGTTGATAACATCTACAAGAGAAATGTAATACAAAATTTACTCTATTAAAATAGTGGTGCGAATAGAATATAAAAATAGTCCCTTTTGGCAGACCAAGTAAAATCAAAGATATTAAACATTTTTTTGATTTTTTGCACAGCTAAACCAAAGAATATTGCCCCAGTTGTTCTTCTAATAAATAAAAACGACAAGAGATTTAACTAGATTTAAAGGGACCAAAAATGCTTTAACTGATGAAAAAATGTATTTTTTGTGTGTGTTATTATTACTTTTATAAAGTTTGAATCTTTAAAAATGTCGTACAGGTGGTCCGATAGGAGACTTCCTAAAATTACGGTAGTACGAGTGAACGGCGCTCACTGTGACGAAGTGGTTTTTCTTTGCATAGACATTGAGAATGCTGATTTTAGTGTTTATTACGTCGATTAAGAATTCCCAATGGTGGCAAGTTATGTTAAATTTTATAATATAATTTGTAATTCAAAAATATCAAATTTTAGATATTCCAAAACAAAAATCTATCGTTTCGAGGGCTGCCACATGCGACTATTTTTTAATTCTACCTGGCACCTCATTTTAAAAACAATCACACACATTTTGACAACATCTGCAAGAGAAATGTACTACAAATTTATTTTCTTAAAATAGTGGTGCGAATAGAATATAAAAATAGCCGCCTGTGGCACCTGGGCGTTTCTTATAACAATGTTGGTGCAGAAGCATATTTTACACTTAAAATCTGGACGCTTGAAATCACTTGAAATTTTTTACACTTGACAATTATATTAAATGTAATATTAGATGCATCTAAAAATCCATACGCAGACTCGTGCAATATACATTTGAAAATCTTTAAAAAAGGGTAAAATATCTAAAAAAGTAGTAGGTACTTTAAAAAATTCAATTTTTTAATTTAAAAAAATTAATATGCAGTTAAAAAAAAAAAAAAATATACATATATATATATTTTCAAAATGTACTTTTTTTAAACATTGAAATGCAGTGAGCCATTTGCCATTTGAGCCCTATTTTTAAAAATAAACAAAATTGTTGAAAAGTGAACTGTCCCCTTAAGTATTTGAAAGATTACTTAAAATACTAAAAGTGATTTTTTATGCTATCCGTTTTTAGAAATCCTTTTGACAAGTTAATAAATTCATAAACATAAACAAAATAACAGTTTGGAGAAGTGCATTTACTCATCTTGGTATGGACATTCATTAAATTTAATGTAAAATATTTTATTTATTTTTTAAAAACTAAGCCTTCCTATGAGATTAACATATACAACCGGTTTTACCACACCGATGGGATAGAAATCGATGATTTGACATTCTATGGAAACTGTTTGTTAATAAAAATGCGATAAATAAATCATAAATTTGTAATCATATAACAAGAACAAGTGCAAGGTACTTACGGAAGGTTTTACAGCGGTAAATCTGAAAAGGCATTGGAAATATTCAGTGAAGAATTCATTGAAATAATTAAGTTTAGTAATTTTCCAGACTTTCTGTATTTTGGTAGAGTATCGCTTCGGAGCTTTTGGATTTTTTTTTTTTACTTAATTAAATTTAAAACGCCGTCTTCATTATCAATTTTATTATATTAGGTATAATATCAATATTAACCCTTTAACACTTAAATGCATGGTGTAACTAGGGAGTTACATGATCTTTTTTGCCATCGGGCCCTTTCTATTGGTCTTTCAGTGAACTTTTATATTTTAGTCACGTGTGATAATATTCATTTAAGGTCGTGTTTTTGTCCTGATCTGTTATCACTGTGAGGTTATAACATCTTTCGTAGACACTGCTTGCAATGTGCATTTTATTTATCAAGCGGCATTTTCTCTCCATGTTTATAAGGTAGTAATTATTAATTATGCAAACTATTAAAAGCATTATAAAGATTACTATATCGTTGACTAGTTGTTATTGTGCAGTGTAAGCACTTGGAGGTAAGTATATGAATTACAATTATCCTTTTTTGATCTATTTTTCTTGTGAAATTTTCTTTTCGTCCAACAGAAACATAAATAATTTTTTCACTATTTTTCTAGTGGAAGGATAATTAACAAAAATAAACTCAAATATGATTTTTCCGAACGAAATAGAAAATCATGCATTAACACCTTGAGGGGCCAGTAATTGTGTTTCTGTAATGTCAAATTCGTACCGGAATCTGCAAAAAGATTTATTGCAGAATAAACGAAAACAATTTTACGACCTTTTTTCCCACTAAAGTTTGAATAGTAAAATGTAATAAAGTTTTTCTGGAGCAGATCTCCATTAATCATAGGTGGGATAAAGTATATCTTACCGCCCCACAAGGAGTTAAGGAGTTAAAAAATGTTCGTTTCGGTGAGTCACTTTCGCGAATTCCTTTTTTTTTTTTTTTTTTTTTGCAATGTTTAACAGCCTTAGCCCGGAAGTTTTAAACGAAGTACAACGAAGCAAATTACACGACGAGCGTACATTCAGCTTTAAAAAGTACCTTGAAAAAACAACCCCTTAGAAAAACATCACTTTTGACGAATTTACTTTCTTGATGCGCATTTGAACAGTAGGCACATTTTGAATAAAAAATACACTCAGATTCGCTCTGAATTATTAATACAATATACAAAACTTTTTTCTAATGATCGCGTATAAATTTATTTCAGAAATTATAAGATTTAGTGTACAAAACATTAGTTTAATAAAAAAATACTTATAACGTAAAATTATTTTTGCACTATTGCTGTTAAGTTTTAATATCTTAAATCTAACATTTTAATTGTTATTCGGGTTAAATAATCATTTAAGAAGTAAAATAAATCAATACTATTTCAATTTTAAAGGAAAACAAAAGTTAGAAAAAACCCACTGTTTTTTTTTTTTTTTTTTTTTTTTTTTTTGTAATTATATGTCAATATTTTAGCACGAAAATTTTACACAGGTTTAGGTAACATTATATTTATCTCATAAAATCTTAAAATAATTTGGACCTTAAGAACTATATTGTTTTGCGTATTAAATGGTCCGATGTGAAAAAAAAATAGAGTAAACATTTCTTAGAAGTCCTTAGGTTCGTTTGTAAAGATTTTCATTTAAATATATAAATTTATGCAACGCTAATTTTTGGTATGTTTTAGGTTATCACGAGCCAGGGCTACTGCTGGCCTATCGTTTTACAATTTAAAATCAGAACAGACCAGAGCGTACAAAGAACGGCCAGTGTTCTACAAATCTGTATTTCTTTCATAGATTTTCATTTAAAAAATATAAAGAATTTTATAAAGATTTTATTTTAAATATATAAAATCACTCAAAATTGATTGAAGGTATATGCCATGCTAGACGTGCGTGTGCTGTCTTTTGGGTAAATTACTCGCATTTATCTAAGCTTCCAACAGGAATAGCTTAGATACATGATCTCCAATTCCGAGTACGCAATGCAATACATAAAAAATGCGAGTTTTTTTTACAAATATAATTTATTACTATACTTTTGCGGTAGGAATGGGTTATTTTTTTAAAATAAACTCATGAAAGACAGTTTCTGGCTGTCTCAGGTTTTCTATAATTCTTATTTTTGAGTAACAGTAACAGTTATTGTCTAAACTATTTTTGAATAAATGGTGTTGGGCGGAGATATCGATGATAGTTTGGTTAGAAGAGTGTTGGCTCGCGGTCAGTAACATGTCTCGTGCGCGTACCGTTCGTACATTTGCAACCACTATTTTTACGAAAAATAATCTTTCATTCAATTTATCGGAGTGTTTGTAGTAATTGTCTGTGATTAAATAAGGGACTGTAGTATTGTGTAAGCATTAGTGGAAAAATAAAAATCGTGCGCAAATACGGTATTTGCTACTGGATTGAATCTGAGATCCAAGTTTCTACTCCTGGTATGTACACTTTTTCACTCAGTTGAAAAAAAAATTCTACTTGTGTGATATGTCTCAATTAGTTTGGCGAAGATGAAAATACTGAAATATAATCTGAAACTATTTATAATTCTAATTTTAAACCGGCTTTAGCTAAAAAAAGACTGTAGATAAACGAAAAATCTCAACGCAGTTGGTGAGAAAATTATTTTTAATGATATTTCAGTGAGCCCTGATAGCAATGATAGCAAAACTTTTGTTTATACGATTAGCGAGACATCAAAGGTATATGCTTTTTTTTTCTTTTCTTTTTTTTACTACATCTGGACCGATGGGGATTCAAGCTACAAAGAAGTCGCTTAACATTAGAACCGCCGGAAATTTTACTGAAGTGTTATAAAAATATTTCTTACCGGAAATTTTAATTGAATCTACTTAACTTATTTATTTAGCTTATTTCTCCGTGGTGCATTTTAAACTTATTTTAGAAAGAAATTTCTGGTGATAATCGAAATATGTTTATTTGCTAGCGGTCAAAATGACCGCTACGGCGGTTCTAGTGTTAATTGCACAGTAACCAAGCCTCCGGCTTTTTGTACACCACCATTATCTTAGAGAAAATCTGGTTCTTTTAAATCACCTAAATCGCCCAAATAAATAAAACAATATTTTCTGTATTAAAATACTGGTATCCAAAAACCGGAGACTTGGCAATTCTGCTAATTGTTTTTTTTTTTTTTTTTTTTTTTTTTTTTTTTTTTTTTTCAGTTGTTTGTGCTAGAAAAATTCTCTCTTCCCCTTTCTATCGAATTATTGGGATTATACCAACCACTGAGATTGACTAAAAAGAATATAAGTGTATCTAATATAAAAGGAGACTAGTGCAGCTCGTTTTAGTGATTAGACGTTTTAAAATTTTAAGATAATGTTTCAGTTGGATATAATGCACAAGTAATCAAATTTAATAGTAATTGTTCGCTGAAATCTGTTTATTTGCAATAGTCATTGGTCACGCTTTTATGTAATGTTATGCAATTCAGTCTCAAAGATGACAAAACGAGAAAACCATAAAATTAAATTTCAGACTATCATAAAGGCTGTCATTTTTTTATTCTGTTCGCGCTACTATTTTAAAAATACATATAATGTAATATATTTCTCTTGCAAAGATTGTCAATGTGTGTGTAAAAGACTTTTGTCGAAATAAAATGTAAAAATAGCCATTTGCAACAACCCTGTATCATAGAAAATACCTATACTACCCTATTGCAATTAATTTCGACTTGAGACACGTGATTGTAGATAAGCAAGATCGTTGAGAAATTAATCATTCACTCAAGCTGTCACCCAAAATTTGAGCTTCGTCGTCGTTGTCACTTGATACAAATCTATTCCGACGGAAGAGCAACAGAATAATCTTTAGATAATCTCTTAACTCCTTTAGGTATAAGTACCGTAATTTCCGGTGTATTGCCCGCAGATCAAACAATTCACTTTGGACTCATAAATTTTATTCAGTATTTGAAGACCAATATTTACCGATATCTAAAAAGTTACATTTTATTTTTAAAACTTTCTGAGTCGAAACACGATTGTTTGATCCGCCGGCTATACACCCGAAATTATTGTAATTGTATCTGTACACACAAGAATTTTCATAAAATGTTGCGTGATTTTATAAAAAAGAAATTTTACAGTTTCTTTTACAAAAATTCTGGTTCGAGTCATGGTCAAAATCAGAAGTGAAATCTTGAACTATCCATGAATAAAAATATCTTAACAGTCTAAAAGAACATTTTTAGTTATTTTAACACATTGTATATGGGTCATTTTTCGAAAAAGAGCGCGAAATTTACGTTTACGAATGCCACTGTAAAATAAAACCTGCTCACAACCAATTAGAATCCGCCATTTTTGGATTACACCTTCTATTTTCGTCCTTATAAAATTTCCGGTACCAATAATAATATCTACCTTCAACCCCCCCCCCCCCAAAAAAAAAAAAAAAAAAACGTATTTTTACATTTTTCGCATGCAATGTGTTAATTAAACGATTTCTGTGGTTAAAGATCTCAGTTTCCAACGTTTGTATGAAGAATTGAAATACGCTGGATTTTAAGTATTTTTCTATTAATCGGCGGCACATTTTGTCTTTGAGATTGAGCAAAATATTCTCATTCAATTTTAAATAAATTTACAGATAGTTTATAACTTTTCATAATAAATTATATTAACAGTAAATTCCCTGTAGTAATCTTTAATACGTAAGAAGGTGATTATATTAAAATTTTAACATAATTTTTTACATTTACATTCTTTGGCGAAAAAATTACTTTTTCAAGCAATATACGTTCTTAACTTTGCCTAAGAGCAATTTCGAAGCTGCTATTTTAATATTATGATAAACTCACAATTATATAAAGAAGAAAAAACTAATACGTCAATCGATTGTTATTTTACCTATCATTTGTAATACTGTAGAAATTGCGTATGGTTAAAAAAATATTAACTTTCATTATATTATGCATAAGCTAGCCTAACATTTGTGCTGTTCTACAAGTAGAATTTAAACGTTCTTTTTTTATAATTTTTTATGAGATTTTTTTTTTCGATATATAACGCGAACTCTTTATCAAATCCTGTTCCAATTTATATGCATTATGTCAAAATATTTCTTCATGGCAGAAAAATATGCTTAGTATGAAAAGCTTATATGTTTAAAATATAAATTTTTTATAAGTTTCAAATTAACTAAGTAAACAAAATAAACCGCGTAAATTCTATTGAATAATAATAAACAGAAAAGGCAATCGTCAAAGTATGGAAACATCAACGCAGGTATTCGTGAGTATCTTTTTATTGCAAATTTACTGGTACATTGTAAAATATTCCCTACCTCCTATTTATGAAAGCTTAGAGAAAATAGAGAAAAAAGTTTCTTTGACAGTACAAGGAATATTTTGACTTTCCAATATCCTACTATACGAACAATGAATTTTGTCAATATTTTCATCCTATAAAGCACACACTTACATATAAAGAGGTAATTTTTAACATTCTTCTATATAGAATAGAGTAGTGTAATCAATTTTCTTTTTCACGTTAGGTTTTCAACGGGTGTACCCGTTTTAAAGTTCCGGAAGCCAAAAGACATGTTTTTACAAAATGTCTGTCATTTTGATACGTTCAAATACATTTTTATTTTCGAAAATTCTTGTTTGAATTCAATATTACTCTTTTAAATATTCACGTGAATATACTTTTGTTAGAAATGAAATATTATTTGCGCTTTCCTAACAAAAATAGTTGAAAAGATTCTCTCAAAATATCAAATGAATGTCTAGCGCAATTTCTAAATTTAAACTGTTTTGCAATATTTTGTGTTCATTTTATGTAATAACTGTAATGTGACGTAAATATGACGTAATTTCTCCTATTTAAGACTTCTAACGCATGTTAATGAATTAATTATTTTACAATTTCCCTTCTCTCTTAAAATTCACGTGTATACTTTTTATGACGTAATTTTTAATAAGTTCCTGCTTTTTGTACATAATTATTTAATTCTAATTCCAAATGATTTTTTCTGTTTATAATAGTCACGTGTAAATAAATTTTTAATTTGAAGCAAACATTATTGTTTGCGCTGTTTATACATTTGACAACAGTATAAATTAATACCATTTTCTAAAATAATGTAAAAAATATCCCTGGAAATGCTGAAAATTTGAATTTAAAATAGAAATAAAACCTCAAAAAATGTGTCAAATTAAAAAACTAAAAGCTGTCTGCACACCGGGAAATTCTGACGCATAAAATGATCTAAAAATGATTAAATTCCTATGTACAGTTTTTGCTCCTATAAAACTTTTTAATGGAATGATTTTGTCCAACTTTGGCATTAAATATCTCTTAAAATAATACTTCGATTTGAAAACTGTCTGCATCAGCGTGTTTATCAAACATTTCTGTATAATACTACCGATTTTCATATTTTTGTATGCATTATTTGTATGCATTATTTTTCTTAATATTAACGAAGAAAGACCTCCGGTCACAAAAAATTCAAAACCGACGGCACCGGCGGCGGCGGCGGTGACAGCGGTAGTTACTTTTTTTTAGAATTTTTAAAATACTAAATTCATTATTATGCTATAAAAGTTGTAAATGGGCGAAATGACATCATATTTAAAAAGACCAAATAATTCACAGTTGGCAAAATAGTTTAAATTTAAAAATATATTTGCGCGAGACATTTATTTCATTTCTTGATATAATCTTAACTATTATCGTGAATTCTAAGACAGCACAAATAATATTTATTTTCTAACAAATGGTCCAATTTCCCAAATGGTCCGCCAACTGTATACCAATATATTTTTAGAAAAATTTTCTTTTTAGATTTTTCTTACAAACCGCCCCGAAATCACCTCTAAAAGTTAATTCTAGCATAAACCTACCATAAAGTTTTCTGTTAAAATTTATTGGTATTCAATTGGCGGACCATTTGGGAGCCCTGCTAACAACAAAAGTATTTTCATGTGAATATTAAAAAGAGAAAGAAAACTTTGGTGAACATTACATCAGATTTAATCTATTTCAGGAACTCATTCTGATTCAGACAACGATCTTCCGTCAGTTAAAGCTTCTATTTCCTGTCAAGAAACATTTGTTGAAATCAATAGATTGATAGAAAGTTCGATAGCTGTTAGAGACGATACAAAAATAAATAATTTGTTTAAAGAGATCACAGAATGTTTAGAAAAAAAATTGTTAATGTGAAAGTGATAAAATCAAATCAAACTACAATTAATTCCTCATATAAAGCTGTATAGAGATGAAAAATAATAAACGAATTCAAAAAGGATTTTTTTTGTAGTATATATTTCATGAAACTTTTCTTTACCCATCACCTCTATTCAGGGACACTCTCTCTGAAAGACCGATTTTTATGGTCTAATGGGTGGTCTCCTTAGAGAGGTTGCACTGTATATATAATGCAATATTTATAATATTCAACTATATTTATAATATTCAACTATAAATATCGAAATGCTGCCCCGATCCTAAAGTGGTCTCGATTTCTCTGGTCAGGATCCCCCCGATTCGGCGAAGAATTAAGCAAATATATTAAATTATGAAATAAAATTAACATACTGCAATGCTTAGCATACATTTATGGGAGACCAAATTGGCCGCCAGAGGCGACTAGTTATAAATACTCATCCACGCAATATTTTGAATATTATATTCGGAATGTTAAATAAGAGTAGTTTTTAATAATCTTTAATGTTTTAAATATAGACAAAATAAATTTGTAACAAAACAGTGTTAATTTGTTAGCTATGCGTCACGACTTTCTTGCCAAATCCAACGTTTGTATTTTTTTACTACCTTTTGAAACCTAGCACATAGTATATTTTAGCAATCTGTTGTTTTTAAGAATTAGTTTCTATTATTTTTTAATTATTTATTTAATTTTGTTTTTCGGAAGTAAACTTTTTTTTATAATTTAGTTTAATTAGAGCTTAAGTTTTTTACATAAGTATTATTTTGAAACAAATTGTTTTAAGAAAAACTCCGAACATTTCATAAGATAATAGAACAAAATTTAAGAATTTACATCTTTCTATAGATATTTTGCAATCGTTTTACATCAGAATTAGCCTGTCTCTTTTCTTTTTCTAACTTTTTTTAGTGATATATATTTTTAAAGTGTAGGATTTTGAAATTTATCAGTTTATTCTTTTTTAAAGACAATTCATTTTACTTTGTTTTTCGATCGTAAACTTCTTATAATTTAGTTTAGGGACAATCTTATATAGGAAAAAATATTTCTGCAACCAAATTAGATGAAGAGTTTGGGATCCCTTCAGCCATATAGGACGACGCGGCTCAATCAACCACTTACGTACATGCCACGGAACCTACGAACACCGCTCATTTTTCGCAATGGAGGAAATTCGAAATTTTTAGGATAGTTTTCCAGAAGAGTTAACGTCGACCCAGATAGGATGTTTAACATTTTTTAGATTGTATAGGGGAGACTAGGGAGGGTTGACCATACGAGAGGCTTGATCCGCACCCATCAGTTTTTATATTTAGAAGAATTTCAGAGTTTTATGAATAGGTGTCAACCAAAGCTACCGGAATGCTCAAACAACAATCCCTGTTTCATACACATAATCGAAATAGGTGTGGAAAAAATCAATTGTGAGGCGTTTTCAACCTAAAAATTGTGTTTTTAAAAAATATTTTGTAAGCTTTTTTCAGATAAAATATATCACAGAAATTTAAGTAATGCAGAAATATCGACCTCTCATTCTAGGCATGAAGATTATACAGTAAGTTAGGTTTAACATAACAATGTGCTATTCTGTAGAAAAAGGCTATCTGGGGAGGCTTGTCCCAGTCAATGTGAGGGACGGTTGACCAGATGTTCAAGGCTCCCTTAACACATTCACGACGGAAAAGGAGAATTCTCGTTTTCATTCAAAATATATCATTGACTAAGGGTGTGGCTTGTACCTTACAGAAAATGCATTTATATCATGTTGTCCGTATATTTTTTTATTGTAAGACATTTTATATTAAATTCGTTCATTGAAAGATACTTACCGCTGTATAAATTTGGGAAACCTATCTAGAACACCAGTTTACTAAAGACTTTCAGAACAGGGAGAAGCTTCTACGGTTTTAAAATTTAGATTTCATAAAAATTGCCCCTCAGCAATGTGTTAATTAAGAGGTTTCGGAAATCTTTTTATTACACATTATGCATAATGAAAGATTAATGGTTATTTATAAAAATGAATGTAAATTTATGCTGCAAAGGTACAGTAAAATGGGGTGATGGAAAATAAAACGTTTAAAACGGATTAAAGAAATATGTAAAAAATTGCTATTTGTGCTGTACGAAAAAAAAAAAATATGAAATATACATGCGAAAGTTGATAGGAACTTTTTTCCATTTAAATACTACTTACAATAGGTAAATAGAAACAGTGCAAAAGACTAGAAAGTACGAAATCAGCAGTCTTGTCCGTTTCAGGGGCAGTGGTATGTTCATGAAACCACTTTATTTTAATTCCCAAACTCCACAATGGCACAAGAATTTTGCTAAAATCTTTTCAATTTAATATGTATGTGAAATATAGCCTTTTTTTCATATTTCCAAATAAATTTGTTCGTATATTTCGGTCCCAGTTATTTATTGCAACACTTTAGTACAGAAAGTACTTTGCCTCTGAAAGTGTTAAAAGATGTAAACGATAAGTTAAGTACTCATGTGGTTGCAAAAGAACATAGCATCGATCGAAAAACTTTAGGAAGGTACGTAGACAAATTTAAACATAATGAAAAGAGTGAGATGAAGCCGAACTATGTGACAACTAGAGTTGTCAGGTCGAATGTCGCAAAAAGTAGGGCAAGGAAACAAACAAACAAAAAAAAGCGGGATAGTGGCTTTTAAATCCGGACATTATAATGCACGAAACCCTATGGAAACGGAAGCTGTCTCTTGTGAAATACTGTCTTAAATGTTAAAATTTCATTTCCCTGTTGTATACCTTCTCAGACAAAATCTTGTTTAAAACAAAATTTTTTCACCTCTGACATGCGATTACGCCTAAACGGGTTTTTGAAGCATCATATTTTCAAAAATATTTTTTTTTATATAAAAATTAAAGCATGCAGCATAAAGTTACTGTGCTTTTTTTAAACTGATTTTATTTCTCTTCATAAATATTTCAATATGAAAGAAAGTGGGTCAAGCCTCCCATATAGTGGGTCAACCCTCCCATATAGTGGGTCAACCCTCCCATATGTGGGGAGCCTTGACCCATTATTTTCCCATGATTAAAATCAATCATTTTTCATATTTCTTATATATTACACTTATGTAGCAATTTTATTTTGATAACTGATTGTATAACGAATAAAATGATTATAAAACTTTATTCTACTTTCAATATTTAAAAAATAAAAAATCATTTTGTAAAAAGTGAGTCAACGCTCCCTAGTCTCCCCTAACTTATAGGACAGTATAAAAATTTAAATTCTGTAATTCTTCACTAAAATGTTTTTTCGCTACAAACTTTTTTTTATCTTAACCCTGCACCTAATTTTGACCATTTTTGTAATTGGACGTATGCATCTAGAACCAACGTTTGCGAAAATGAAGGTCGGTCAGGTTATACGTGGACACACTGTATAAGTATAAAGTTTATAAGCATTTAAATATATATAAGTATATAAGTATAAAAGTACATAAATATAAGTGTATAAATATATAAGTTATATAAGTATACTATAAGTATAATATATTAGTATAATATACTAATATAATAGTACTAATATAAGTATAATATAGTTACTAATATAACTTGTTGAACACTTAGCAGAAACGAAGTCGCAAAGTTGACGACATTTCGACAAATTTGGCAATAAGTGGCGACATTTGCAGGAAAATTGACTTTCAAGATTACCAATGCCGAACTACATGCTTGACGCCAACTCAAAGAATTCCGTCACATTAGGCGATATTTGCGAAATTACTGGCTTTCACAATCTGCAGGAATTTTCTAGAAATTCCCAGGAGGAGACGAGATACATGATTTTATCAATCAGATTTCATAGACCGTTTGCGAAACCAATCAGGGTACATAGAACTTTCTGATCACATGCTTTGCTTCAAATGAAAGAATGTCGTCGAATTTAGTGACAGTTGGAAAAAAAAATTGTCTTTCAGAATCTGAACGAATTTTCTAGAAATTCCCAATAGGGCTGATATACAGGATTCCACCGATCAGAGGCCTTAGAACGTTCTGGAGAACAGAATTCAACCAATCATGGCACATAGAACTTTCTAGTAATTAATCCCACACCTATATAGCATAATATATAATATAGACAATAAAATGTATAAAAAATACTGCTACTTTCACATTGAATGGGTATAGTTATTTTTTATTTCGAAAAATCTTCTATCATTTGCAATATTTTAAAGATTTATATTTTGCGTTCACGGTTACTTTCATCAAATCTTTACATTCCCCAACAATTGTATCAACTTTGCTTTTAAGAAATAAACTTAATACTTACTACTTTACCATTAAGAAACACTTACAAACAAGTCTACAGCAAAAATCCATAGAGAAAATGTTATTTCGAGTTCTACAGAGAGACTCGGAACCCATAACAATATCCCAATTGGCACCGGCCCATGGGCAACCGTCCAGTTTGCCGGATGGTTGCGCCAATCCTGGTAGAAATTATTAATTAATTATTCAGTTCAATTATTTCATCTTGATAGAAATTTACTAAAAATTTTGTGGGACACCTTAGGTCTTCTCATGGCACATTAGTGTGCCGCAGTACGCTGTTTGAGAACCACTGAGCTAAAGAGAAATGATTCAGCTAAAGTTATCCATCTTGTTTTGAGCCTATTTTTTATTAAACCCATTTCATCTCAATATTTTGAAATTATTGAAACAAAATTTAGGAAATTTGCTGGATAAGAGATAATGAAACACATTAACATCTGTTTTCTCTAAAAAATATACATATTTTATCTAACGCATGCATGTAAGAACAGCGTTGAATTGAGGAATCGCCGGAGAGTATAGATTAGAGATTTTATGCTTTTTAATGGTCAAATGAGCAATTTCCCCACCAAACCTCTAAAATATACCACGCCCTTCCCGGTGAAAAACGTCTCAATATCTCTGCGTAAGAATGCTAGTTTCTTTTATAGTATTTTCTTTCCATAACATAGATAAATTATAGACGTTTAATGATAATTTTAATATATTCAAAATGTTTCTAAAAAATATTCGTCAGAAAATGAATGTTCAATGTAATAACATGCAAATAACTAAAAATGCTAAAAACTAAGTAAAAACAAAGCAATCCATTCAAGATAATAACATGCTGCTCGAAGATTTTCATAGAAATTAGAATTAAGAAAATATAGAAAAAAAAAATAAACTCTAGAAAATTTTAAAACATCCTATATATTTTTTGAAACAATTTATCGAGTGTCATTATTTAAGATAAACAAATATACGCAGTTAAAATTACAAATAGGGTTACTGAGCTTTATATTTTCCTCGTTGTTCATAATTTCATATTTCTTTCGACATCATTAATACATCCATTGTGTATATAATTTGACATTTTACCCAATTCCTGCTACAAGCAATTCATTATGAAAGCAGACACAAAAAGATTTCATTCTTTGAATTTCAATCAACTGCGTTATCATTTTTCACGATTTATAAAGATAAGATAATTAGACGTAGAAGTGAAAATAAACTTCTATCAATCATAATAAAATTTCAGACAAAATTATAATAACTCGTTTTTGATGATAAAATTTAAAATTGATGGAAATTTCATTATGGCTATCTTTATGTTAGTAACGCTGAAAATAACTCGCTGGGAAAGCATCTTAAGGTAAAACAGTACTTCATACAAAGAGAAAATTATTTCAGACATTTTTATGATGCGTTTATTTTTCTTTAAAAAGATTTGTAAATAAAAAAAATTGTAATTAATTTTTAACATAATTCCCGTTTTCATTGCGTTATATTATGAACCGTTAGATTTTGGCACAGAAAATAGCATTACGAAAGAAAATGAAAGCATTGTGTTTCCGAAATATTCACTTATTTTTATTATTCTACAGAATCATAAAAAATGTGTGCCTTTAATCTGAATATTCAGAAAATATTTATTTATTTAACTGATTAAGGACCAGTATGTTTTATCGGAATTTTAATCATTTCACACCACTTTTTGTTAAACACTTACTTTTACTTTAAGAATGACAGGTGCTGAACATGTGCTGAACAGGTGAGCAGTATTAAGGGGTTTCCTAGCTGATAACAGCTTAACACCCAGTCTAGGAAATTGAAAAATCTTATGTTTTAATGAGCCATTGGGATAAAGTTAAACTGTAGCAATGCTACTAGAAGAGTAAGTAAGTTAACTAAAAGAAAATAATAAAGTTTAAGAAAGAAAGGAATAAAAATTGAAAAATTAAGTTTAAACTTAAGAAATTAGAAAGTTAAGGTTAAATCTTAATAAAATACAAGAATCTTAAAAATATATAGAGTCTAACTGTAGTTGAAGAACTACTATAAGGAATTTAGAATGTTAAAGTTAGCACTGTTCAGAGAAACTCTCACCAAGCATAGGCAAGAAAAGCTAGGGTGGCAAAGACCACATTATCCTCCAAAAAAAAGGGGACTAATCAGGGCCATACATTTTATTTTTATAAATTTTACAATTTTTATGGTCTCTATAGCATTTATAGAGAGTTTTTTTTTCTTTTTTTTTTTTTTTTTTGTTATAAAAAGTTATAAGAAGAGAAAAATAGAAAAATATTGACATAGGCAAAAAATAACGTGGTGCACCCAGATGTTACTGAGTGTCCATAATCATAGAAAACCGGGGCCGTTTCCGGTGGTGGGGTTCAAATGCGTCATATTCCGGTAGCTCCGCTACGATTTTATTAGGGAGGTCGGAAACTTTTTCATAAAATTTTTTGGCTAGATCGTTTGTACGCTTACACAAGGTAGTAGTTTTTAAGTCTCTTCGGACCGGTGAGTTGCGAAGATAACGGGATGCGTTACGGACAGTACGCAGGTTGGTATTGTGCAAGCGACTAAGGCTGTCCATAGTAGTCTTACAAGTGAAGCCCCAGAGCGGACTGGCATAGGTAATGATGGGAAGGATGCATGAATGATAAAGAATTAATTTATTGTGTACTGACAGAGTTTTGCTGTTAAGGAGAGGCTTTATAGAGTTAAAGGCACCAGCGACTTTACCTCTGATGGAGAAAATGTGCTTTTTCCAAGTTAAGTGGAGGTCCAGAATGACCCCAAGATACTTTGCCTGGTTTGAAGAAGGGATAACAGTGTTATTAATAATGATTCTACTAGGAAATGTTAGTTTGCAAGAGAAGTATACTGCAGTAGTTTTAGTTTCATTTATTACGACGCGCCAAAGCGTACACCAGTTCATGAAGTCATGAATATGTGTCTGTAGGTACCTGTATAGAGTATACGGGTGGTGTGCTGAAGCATAAATACAGGTGTCATCCGCATAACGAGCGAGGTATGTGCGCAAGGAGCGTGGGATATCATTAAAGAAAATGTTAAATAAAAATGGGCCCAACACGCTCCCCTGAAGGATGCCCGCTAGGATAAGAAGAATAATAGAAAGAATGTTATTTATGCGGACTTGAAAAGAGCGGTCGCAAAGGTACGAATATATTAAGTGTTTAAGTCTGGGATGAAAACCGAACTGAATTAGTTTGTATATGAGGCCCACATGCCAGACCTTGTCAAATGCCTTTGCGACATCAAGAAAAATGGCAGCTGCGGGAATTTTCGCATTGAGTTTCTCGCTGAGAAACTCAACAACCCTAAGAAGCTGGTGTTGTGTCGAGTGTTTTGGGCGAAAGCCAAACTGCTCGGGCATGAGAATGTTGTGTTGTTGAATGAAATCCTGCAACTGGGTACGGATGACGCGTTCCACTACTTTACTGATTGAAGGTAGCAAGGAGATAGGTCTGTAATTAGTGGGGTCAGAAATGTTAGTTTCAGGTTTTGGAATAGGAGAAATTATAGAAAGTTTCCAAGGTTTAGGGAAGTAGTTATATTTTAAGATAGCGTTAATGAGGTCAGTAATATAGATTATGCAATTAGGAGGAAGGTTTCTAAGAGCAGAATTAGTAATTTTATCGTATCCTGGGGTTTTACGGTTTTTGAGTTTTTTGATAATGTTGTGAATAACTATAGGTTGAATATTTGAGGGAGGGGTAGCCAAAAAGTTACGAACTGTCTCGTTGACATGATAAAGGTGAGTTTGGTTTGCAAGGGTAGGATTAGGAGAAAATTGGGTGGCATAAGAATTAGCAAGCATGTTAGCTTTTTCTTGGTCAGTGTAAGCAGTTACATTGTTAGTTGTGAGAGGGGGTATAGGAGTGTAATGTTTATTCAATTTGCGTTTAAGAATCCAAAGAGAGTTGTCTTCACAAGATAAAGTTTTGAGAAAATTATTCCAATTTTTCTGTTTTTCTTTGTAGAGACTGTTTTTAATTTTATTGTTTAACCTATTGAGAAGGCGTTTAATGGAGGGGTCACTTGAATTTTGAAATTGTCGCCGGAGCCGATTACGCTGTTTAATAAGATTGTAAAGATAGCGGGGTGGGACGAAGGCAAAATTATTTTTTAAAGTATTAAAGGTGGAAAAATTTTGAGCGTTCGTGATGTGAGAGCTGAGATGTTCAACAGCTGCATCAATGTCATTGGTATTATTAATTTCTGGGAAGGTGATGTCCTGAGAATTAAGATAATTAGTGAATTTTTCCAGTCAATAGCCACGGAAGGAGGGGAGAAGGAGGATTAATTATATCAATTTTAAAGCAAACAGGTAAGTGATCAGAAGAGAGATCGTTAATAACTGTAGAGTGGATAGGGTAGGGAAGATTTTTGGAAAGAGCAAAATCTATGTTAGAGTCTCGGGCACCAGGCATTGTGGTAATGTGTGTTGTTCTGGATGGTGCATGAAGATTTAATTTTAAGTTTTGGACTAAATTGTGAAGAGAGGCACCTCGCCGAGAATTGCCTTGGCAATTCCAGCGTCTGCTTTTGGCGTTGTAATCGCCCACGAAAAAGCAGTGGTGATGTTGAGAAAAAGCTGTGTAAGACTATTAACAGGTAAGTCACCAGTGGGTTGAGCATAAACAGAGGCTAATTTAATATTGATATGAGGAAGTTGTAGATTTATACTAGTGTACTCAAGGTCATTAAAGGTGCGGTTGTGCGATTGGTAGTGTGGAAGATGGTTTTTGATGTATATTGCGGTGCCTCCTGTGTGCGTACCATCTGCACGAGGTGTATGGAATAGCCTGTACCCAGGGATGTTAATATTGAAAGTGGGGCTGAAAGTCTCTTGCAAGAAAATTACATCAATTTGGGGATGTTCATGAATAAAGAGTTTAAGTTCGTTAAGCTTATTCTGCAAGGAGTTACAGTTCCAGGGAAGAAAAATTAGTGAGGAAAAGGTAGAAGAGGAATTACTCATCATTAAATGTGTTAAATCCCGTGGCTAAGGTTTCTATAGCACTCATAAGAATGAGTATTTTTTCTATTGGGTCTTGTATATTTTTAGTTTGGTTAGCAATATATTTATAAAACACTGGATGAATTTATTAAATTTCAGGAGCTCTTTCATCTCCTTGAAGGTCTTGAATATTTCTCTGAGGTCATTAGCATAATTAGAGCTAGTGGGTTGTTCTGGTGTTGCTTTTTTAGTGTCATTTGGCTTATTTTGTGTAATGTTTTCAGAATTTGGGTCTTGGGTGGGGGAAGGGATCGGAGCCGGGGCTTCATTAGTATCTTTAGGTATTTCTTCAGGTTTTTTGGCCTCTGGCTTATGGACATAGATATATGTTGATAAAAGTTCTGCCATTGCATTCGGAATGGTTTTTAGGATTATTTTACGGACGGTTTTGGAGTCCTGCTGTTTTTTGTGAAACTGGGGGGGTTTAGGGCAACCGCGGTAAGTAGCCACGTGATCGCCATGACAAGTTGAACATTTGGGGATGATCTTGCCAATTTTATTGCACTGGGGAGTTAGATGTTTTTCAGAACATTTGGCGCATTTTGGCGGCAGGTGACAAATTTCGCTGGAATGGCCAAATTTCTGGCAACGATAGCATTTTTTGACGATGTTAGTGCCTTTAAAGCGCTCAATATTTACTCTAATGTAGCAAATTTCATGGATTTGGTAAATTTCCTCGAATTTATCGCGTGGAAGAACATTGACGACGTAGAGGGGCATTGGCCGACCTCTATTGGCCACGAAATTATGCTCTTTCAGAGCTTCAATTATGACCTGGGGGTCGGTATATCGGGGAATTTTCCTAATGACAACTTTCCTGGGGCGCTGTTCCGCGGGGCTCAGGGTAGTATAAGGAATTGCTTTGGAATCAAGATAGTATTGGGTTTTACGGAAGTCTGCGTCAGTTTTACAATGTATTTTAAGTAGTTCTCCATCAAGTTTTATCATGGGATTGCTGCCATTAAGTTATTTAATTTCACTTGCAAGTTCAGAACTCAATATAGAAGGGGTGAATTTTTAGTTTTTTGGGGCCTACATCAGTAGTAGAGCTACCGGCTGACTCACCCTGAGGGGGCTCAGGTAAATCCATATTATTTTCATGAAGATTTTTTTCTGAAATGTGGGAATATTTATTCTTTAAGGGAATAGTAGATTTAAGTTCATTTCTTCTACGCTTTAGGGTATTAACAGGGGTGAAGCCGTCATCTGTGTTCACCACAAATACCTTAAGTTTTGTTAAGATATCAATTAGATCATAGTCATGTTTATAGATAAAAGTTTTAAACTCTCTTAACTGACTTAATTTATGGGGGTCAAATGGCTCATTGAACAGAAACATAAGATTATTAAGAAGATTACTCACACAAGTCTTGTGTTTAGGATCTGTCAGGTAGTCATCTCTGCTTAAAAGTCCCGTTATGGAGGCGTCACAATCTTGCAAGAATTACTTCACTATCAATCTTTGTACTTCATCCGTTACTCCGGGAAATTCCATCCACGCAGCAGCCAAATCCGATTTTTCTTCGCCATTCAGGATGCGAAGTGCATTTTCAGAAAATTTAAGTGGGTCCTCAGTACCCATTAATGGCGTTGGTGAACCCTCTATCGTTCACTACTTTCATGCATCAAGTTCATAAAAAAGTCACTTATTCGTACGAACCAGCCACTATTAAATGTCACTATCAGCACCACAGCTCATTAGAAAATACTCGCAAAAGATCCCGCATGTTCTTAAAACATTGAACTGCGTCTACGATCTCTTGAAAATAAAACAATCAGCAGTGAGAAAACACGGCCGTTCTCTCCAAAAGCTAGAGTGAATATCTGTGTGTGTGTGTTTTAGGAATGACTGAAGTGCGTTAATAAAATAAGGTAAATTTTACTTTTCTATTTTACTGGTATTACATAAATTTTAAAAATCACAAATATAATCTTGCGAAAATGTAACGTCAATCTTTAATGGATTAATTAATTCTACTATAATTTTGTATTAATCCTACAAATTTCTTTGTAGTATAATGTTAATGTAAATTTGAAGATAGCTAAATCCAGGGTGTCCCTAATTTATTTTTACAACTTTGATCCTCCATAAAACTTTAACGAAATTAGATAACAGAAATCTGTTTATTGTATAATGAACAGCGGGTTCCAAAGTTTTATGCTAGAAGAGCTCCCCATAAGCTGAAACACCTTTGGTTGCATGAACAACGACAGAACGGTATTCAACTTCCTGCCATATTCTTTGCAGCATGTCCACAGGAATTGAATTATAATAACTTTTTTTCATGAGAAAATTTAAAATTGATGGAAATTTCATCTTGATTCTCTACTACCTTTATGTTAGTTACTCTGAAATTAATTCGTTGGGAAAGCATCTTAAGATGAAACAGTATTTCATTAAATAGTAAATTATTTCAGATATTTTTATCGAGTGTTTATTTTTCTTTGAGAAGATTTGTGAAATAAAAAAATAATTAACTGATTTTTAACTGAACTCCAGTTTCCATTGCATTATACAGGGAGTCCTTAAAAATATGTCTAGTTATAAATTTTAATAGTATCCACTGCAAGCGTTGCAGAGTGTTGATTCAAGGTCACCCATAAAGAGTCATTCAGACAGTTTTAGAGCGCATGCGCGAGTACTGCTCTGTTATTGACTCGCTTGCGGTATCACCTACGCAGAATGGCGACTACTGGATTGAAGATTTAACCCTTTATCTACTGACGGTACTTATAAGTACCATTAAAGTAACTTGTTATAAAATTCATTAAATACATCGATGAGTTGTAATACAGTTTAGAATGTGTTATAGATACATTACTTTATCTTTTTCCAAAAGCATGATGGGTTACACAAAACAAAAATATTTTTAAAAGGCTAATTTGCCTTTGCATCTTTTCAGATTTCTTGGCGTTGGGGGTAATTTTTCAATTCGGAAATATTTCTGTATGTCTACTATAACAATATTATCTTTGTATATAATGCTAATACCCTATAAATTCAAATTTAATGAATCCTTCAATACTTCTAAAATGTATTAAATGCTTATGTAAATCTTCTAATGTAGTTTAAACAATTCACGAAAACTGCTTTAGAAGATAAAATTTTCATGAATTCATAATTCAGTAGATAAAGGGTTAAATCGGACAACGGTTTTTGAATGGTACTCGCGTTTCAAGGCGGGTCGTCATTCACTTGAAGGTGATAAGCGTTCAGGGTGACAAGCACCAGCAAAACGGATGAAAATAGGGAACAAATTGGAAAACCCATACGAGAAGGTCGTCCTTTTTAACTATCCAAGACAGTTGGAATCGGTTATGGAATTTGCCAAGAAATTCGGCAATATTTTTGTTTAAAATGGTCACTTTCTTTCGATTGAACACTACATTCGACTGCGCTTTAAACTACTTTGTGTAAAATTCTGAATGACGTAAAATTTTGAAACTTTTTAAGGGATAAGACTGAACTGTGCAAGTCATTCTTAAAGCGTATTAAGTACGCAATCTAAAAGCGTGTCTATAAATGTACGAAAACAGTTTAATGTAAAACTGACTCTTAGAAAAAGCTCTTTTAATATTTTTCAGCCAACGCTTTTCGTTTAAATGTGTCCCAATGTATACTAAGTTTTCACAAAGACAGAGGAATATTTCAAAATCGTATGAACTTCATCAGTCAGAACACTTGAAGTGGTGTTTGAAACGCGCTTTAAGAAATTACACAGTCGCTTTTGTAATCGCTTTGGAAATTGCCAAGGCGGAGATTTTGAACATGTATAGCTGGAAAGTTTCTTCCAAGACTCCTGACAAACGATCCCTACACTGTTAAAAATTTGCAGCATTCTGACAGGTCATTTGCCCGTTTTTTCCGAAAACGGTTACACAACCGTAATTTTAACACTATTCTGACCATATTATTGGCCATTTTATGGTCAGAATATAGTTAAATTATGGTTATGAAACCGTTTTTTCAAAAAACGGTCGAATGACCTGCCAGAATGCTGCAAAATTTTTAATAGTGTAAAGATAACACAGTTTTTAGCTCATAACAACAGGGTTGTTAATACTAACACTCATGTTACACAATTAAACGTTGAGGTTTGTGACGTTACTTTGAATGTGTAGGAAAGTGTTTCATAATCTATACTGGATGCATGATTTTTTGTCCTTGTTTCTCAGTGCAAAAGCTTTTTAGGTGCGTTCGTAATTATATAAATACGTAGCACCTAGTGTGGTCGTCTATTCTGTCTGTCTGTCCGCAGGTAACAGTGCAAAAACTATCCAACCGAATGGTTTGAAATTAAATCTGTAGAATAGTAGCAGATTTGTGTCGAGTCCTTTGAAATTTTATGAAAATCGAATCCAAACTTCAAAGATATTAACAAAAGTTTTCTTCATTCTATTCAACCAAATCTTAAGTCATTCATTCAATTGACATCCCATGATAGGTCGTGATTTTAGGTTGCCATAGGGATGACGTCCTATTTAAGATGGAGCCTTATTATTTCTGAATTTAACCCTTAAATGCCTAAATATTTTTCAAAAATCATTGTAATAATGTTTTTCGGCTTTCATTTTTTAAATAAATCATGGGAAAAATACTTTAAAAAATCATATTTTGTTTTAAGTATGGTTTACGGCTAAAAAACAGTTTATTACTAATCGGTAATACTGGTGTTTAATTGAAAAAATAACTTTCCTTGATAAAATTCTATACTATTAAACGCACAAGAATTTTAGGAACTATAATAAGAAATAAATTTTACTTGCTCACGGCAGAACAAAATAGGGTATTTCTCAAGCTTCCAAACAAAACAAAAAGAACAAATAGCATCCATTGAAAAAATAAACATATCTTTATTCTTAAACAGCACAAGTGTTGCCATCTACAGGTTGAAAATCGATTTAATAATATTTTCAGAATGTATTTTATGGGCAACATTCGGCATTACAGCTTCAATATTATTCTAACAGTATTTTAGAGCCTAAATTGGGTATGTTGCCGAAAAGCAACACCCGGCATTTCAGGGTTAATAGATATAGAATCGTAATAAAGTTTGCATTCATGCATTTTTGCATAACAGTGCCACAGCTATGGCACCCAGATCTGACTATTTATAAAACGAGTTGTAGTACGAACGCACCTCGTTTCCCACGTTTGTCGTACAATTTCCCACGTGTTTATCTTTTGAAATGTGAAAATATAAGGTGCAAATTAAGTTAAATTTAAATAAGGTTCGATGAGTGTTGAAGGTAGAAGAAGAAAGAAAAATCCCGTGTTAAGCATAGATTATGAAACATTTTCCAATACATTCAGTATACCATAAAGGAACTTCCCCGTTTAATAAGATGAAATAGGATATCTAAAAAAACAATTTGGAAAATGCATAACACATTTGAAAAATCAATTTCAGCAATTACCATAAAAATAATCAGAAAAAGTATTTGGATTATTTTGTGAACACCTGTATCTGCAATTTGTATATAGAGTACATAGTATGCTAAATTTTTGATCAGTTACGAAAGGCAACACAGTTGAAAATTTCCTTTCGGGAATTTCTGTCAAAGAACGGAAATGCATTGGAATTATTTTGAGCAGGATCCCTGCATAGGATCATTAGAATTTATGCACGTGCAGTAATATACAACAAATTACTTAATTAAATTAATTTTAAAATAATTTTAAATAAATAAATTATTACTATAAAAATTAATATATAAAAATCAAGAAATTCATATATAAAACTAAAATATAAAAAATAAATTATTAATGTAATAATAAATAAATTTAATATTAAATTTAAAGACGCATGTTCCGACTGAAAACTCTGGTCCAGAAATGATCGCTCATAGATAGTACTGTAAATGAATTATTTTGTGTCTCCCTGTAAATAAACAATAAAATGCTATACATATCCCATTCTATATTCTATAGTACACTTCTTGTAGTGAACCTCAGTTTTGTACATCCATTTCATAATGTGTTTCAAATACAGTAGCACCATGAAACTAGTCGGATATGGCAATCCCAAAACTTTCCTCTATCTCGTAGATGTTAATAATTCCTAAAAAATTAAGCAGAACAGCGCCACTGGATTTACAAGAAAATCTAATCAGCAACAGCTTATGTCAACTTGTAAGTGAATCTGAAGTTTCGTTATAATCTGTAGAAGTTTTTGAGTAGAACTATGGGGAAAATCGTAAAAAAATCTACATAGCAGTGCCACCTGTTGGACGATATATACCAAAACCTAATCAGCAACAACTAAAGTCAACTTGGTGACTGAATCTGAAGATTTCTTAAATTCCGTGCATTACTTCTTGAGATAAAACTATTGCCGGAAGCAGGAAAAATGCAGCATAGAAGTGCCGCCTGTTGGACGATTTACACCAAAACGTAGTTAGCGCCAACTCATATCAAGAACTAACTGAATCTGAAGTTTGATGAAAATCCACGTATTAGTTCTTGAAATACAGACATTGAGGAAATCGTAAACAATGCAGCGTAGCAGCGCCACCTGTTGGGCGATTTACACCAAAACGTAGTTAGCGCAAACTCATATCGAGAACTAACTGAATCTGAATTTTGATGAAAATCCACGTATTAGTTCTTGAGATACAGACATTGAGGAAATCGTAAACAATGCAGCATAGCGGCGCCACCTGTTAGACGATTTGCACCAAGAACTAATCAGCACCCAATTATGTCAGGGACTAACTGAAAATAATTTTTTATTAAATTCCGTGCATTAGTTCTTGAGATAGAGCGCCCACATAATTTGTGTCATACACAGACAGACACACAGACAGACGGACAAACAGACAGACTCACAGACAGACATTTTGTAAAACATGTTTTTGTGGATCCCTAAAACGTGTAAATCCGTTGAAAACCAGAATTCGAAAATTTTCACGAATCCAATAATTGTTTCTTGTAAAGATAGAAGAAAGTAAAGACATTCCAAACGATTTTTCCCCATACAGTACAATGTAAGGGAATTATTTAGGGAAACCCCTAAACGAATTACAAATTATATACACTTCATTTTCAATACCAAACAGCAAACCTTAATAACATATATCAATTGCAGGGCTATCCGAGTACATTTACGCCAGTTAAAACCCGGAAAGACAAACCGAATTCATAAACACTTTTCCACTACGTTGGAAATGGTTAAAATATAAATAAATGCTACTGTAACTCAAATAGAAAATACAAAACGTTTTTTTCACTAAACAGATGACATTTAGTATGTTTTAAACATAATCCTAAATTCATTATAATTAACAGGGCAGATTTTGAATCAGGTGTAATACTTAAAGATCTTTAAAAAAAGTTATGTTATACGCGACTCAAAACTGTTGCTCAAAATTATTTTTCGTTTATATCGTTTATAACTGTAAATTAATGGTCTTGATTAATAGGGCTGATTTTTTTTATGATTTTGTTCATATGACGAAATCCTATCTCACTCCTCTGTCTGTCTGTCACAGAGTTCGTTCTTGGAAAATGTATAGGCTAGGGACTTGATATTCTGCATACTTGCAGCTGAATAACTACCACAACACGGCATATCAAAAAGTTTTGGAAAGTCTTATATCATTTTAATTAAAGAAGCTAATTCTCGTTAGTGACTAGTGCGACAAACTCTGAAAGGAATATTAAACAAAACCCTTTGCGCGATCTGCGATTACACTCAGCCACTTGTTTTCTGAAGCAGTACTCCTACTAACTCTGAACAAGTCTGTCAAGAATCCGTCAATTTATTTTTGGTAAATCGCAGTAGCGGCTCGTGACTTGATTTATTTTTAGTACATGCTTTAATCCAACTTTTGCACTTTGTTTAGTTATTATTACAATTGTTAAGAAAACAACCTTTTCCCTATTTAGTTGTAGGATTCCAAGAATTAAATAAAGCGATATTAAGGAGTCTCAGGACTCTTAAATGTTTAAAATGTTCGAAATTTTATTTTTTTAGATGTTAAACTCCTAACTTTTCTGAGCATTTTGATATAATTGTTTTCTTGAAATTTCCATTAGAACAGAAGTTATGGCTTTTAGAATTATACCAGCACAATAGTTGAAGTGGCGTTTCCGAAACTTTGAAGTCATTTTTCTCCAAATGACGCTTTTGGGCATAACGCGCACGATATCTCAGAAAACCTCTGAATGTATTTGCATGAAATTTTTAAAACATATGTTTCATATTAGTCTGTATAAACTGAACCTAAAATTTCCTTTTTATTATTCAAAAAAATTTTTTTTTAGTTGATTATATTATTGAATTTTTCTAAATTTTGCATAAGCTAAATACAACTCTGTGTTAAAAAAGTAAAAATGCTTTAAATACAAATTTTTTTATGTTCAGGGTAATTATTACAATCTGAAGTATATGTAGGCATTAAAATTTTCATTCTAGTTGCAAAATTTATTTTGTAATCCTGCGCGTAATCTGTTATGGCGATTTTCTGCTCGTCAAATGTCTGACAGTTTGGAGCCTCCTGTAAATACTAATTCTGCATCTTGCAATTTTTTAAATATTTGAAATGAAAAAACATACGTATATTTTTCATTCCCATTTAAAATTGTGTCTTAAAATAAAATACATTTTAAGATACTAAATGTTGGAAATGGTCCCTTTTTTCATATTTTTCAATTTTAGGATTCCTGAGACCCCTGAAAAATAGGGGTAGC
This sequence comes from Maratus speciosus, assembly GCA_963932465.1. Classification (NCBI taxonomy): domain Eukaryota; kingdom Metazoa; phylum Arthropoda; class Arachnida; order Araneae; family Salticidae; genus Maratus; species Maratus speciosus. The sequence goes on from OZ010792.1 coordinate 603,668,645, forward strand.
AATAAAAGAATAAAAGTAGGTATTCAGCGTATAAAAAAGCCAGTCACGATCTGCCATTTGTAAAATGCTTCTTAATAACTGGGATGGACTTCAATAATCATATGGGATAGTTATAATATTCAGCTACGTAAGAATACTCAGTTTATTTATTTATTGAACTACAAACATACGACTTGTGTGTTTGACATGAGAGCCCGCTTATAAGTCGGAGACAAGATAGCACAAGGAAATATTACAACACAAGAGAAATACACCCTGGGAGTTCCCCACAAAGAGTGTGTGCAATGGAGCCAGCGGGAATCGAACCCACAATCTCTTACGCTCGCAAGCGATTAGCAGAGTGGTGCTTTGACCATTCAGCAACAGACACAGTGGCGTACCCAGGATTTTATTTCGGGGGGGGCTGACTTAAATTCTCATAATGTTCTAAATCTTACGAAACACGTTGCATTGTGTTATAAACAGAAATCATTTTTGTCAATAAGGCCGTAGCCAGGGGGGGGGGGGGGTGCAAGGGTGACTTTGTTCGAATTTTCCGAAAATTTGAAAAATTCGGTCATCAGTCCGAAAATTTGAACTTAAAAAATTATCGCGATTTTTGACAAATGGTCGCCGAAAAAAATCAATTTCGTCAATCGTTCGCAAAAAAAAAAAATCTCCAATTTCTTTAAAGGATCAAGGAAAAAACCGGAATTATGTCATACGGCCGCAGATAAAATGCGAAGTTTGTCAAAGCATCGCGAAAAAAAAGTCAAATTTCGTCAAATGATAGCGGAGAAAACGTGAATTTCGTCAAATTATTCTAGAGGAAACGCTAATTTCGTCAAAATGAGCACAGAAAAAACCCGAATTTCGTCAGAAGGCCGCAGAAAAAACGCGAATTTCAACAAAAGGTCGCGGAAAAAACGCGAATTTCGAAAAAAAGATCGCTAAAAACACGCATTCCGTCAAAGGGCTGCGAAAAAGAAGCTAATTTCGTAAAGGATCGCAAGAAACGCGAATTTCGTCAAAGGGACACGGGAAAACGTGGAATTTCGTCAAAAGGCCACAGAAAAACGCAAATTTCATCAAAAAGACGAGATAAAGCGCAAATTTCGACAAAAAGCCGCGAAAAAACGCAAATTTCGAGGAAGGATTGCGCAAAAACGCGAATTTTGTCACATGACCACAGAAAAAACGCGAATTTCGTCAAAGGACCACAGAAAACTGCAAATTTCGACAAAGCATCGCTAAAAAAACACGCATTCCGTCAAAGGGAGGCTGAAAAAACACGAATTTCGTCAAAGGGACACAGAAAAACGTGAATTTCGTCAAAAGGCCGCAGAAAAACGCACATTTCATCAAAAAAGACGAAAAAAACGCAAATTTCGTTAAAGAGCCGCGGAAAAAACGCAAATTTCGACGAAGGATTGGATTAAAAAACACGAATTTCGGCAAATGACCACGGAAAAAAACGCGAATTTCGACAAAGGATCGCTAGAAAAAACGCATTTCGTCAAAGGGAAGCTGAAACAACGCGAATTTCGTTAAAGGATCGCAAAAAAAAAGAAAAGCAGGGTCACAAAGAAGGGCCACAGAAAAATGTGAATTTCGTCAAAAGGCTGCGGAAAAACCACTAATTTTGTCAAAACACCGCGGAAAAAAGCAAATTTCGACAAAAGATCTGGAAAAAACGCGAATTTCTTCAAAAGGCCGCAGAAAAAAAGAGAATTTCATCAAAAGGTTGCGGAAAAACGTGAATTTCGACGAAGGATTGCGTAAAAAAACGTGAATTTCGGCAGATGACCTCAGAAAAAACGCAAATTTCCTCAAAGGGCCGCAGAAAAAACGCAAATTTCCTCAAAGGGCTGCAGAAAAAACGCAAATTTTGGCAAAGGATTGCTAAAAAAAATATGCATTCCGTCAAAGGGAAGCGGAAAAAACGCGAATTTCGTTAAAGGATCGCAAAAGAAAAAGCATGGTCACAAAGAAGGGCCACAGAGAAACGTGAATTTCGGCAAGAGACTGCGGAAAGAATCGAATTTCGTCAAACAGCAGCGAAAAACAAAAAAACACGACCATTTCCATAGAAAAAACGCGAATTTCGTCAAAGAGCCGCGAAATTCATCAAAAAGACGAGAAAAAAGCGAATTTCGTCAAAAAAGCCGCGAAAAAATGCAAATTTCGACAAAGGGTTTCGTAGAAAACGCGAATTTCGGCAAAAGTTCACGAAAAAAAACTCGAATTTCATCAAAAACTCGCGGAAAAAACGCAAATTTTGACAAAGGATCACGAAAAAAAACGCGAATTTCGACAAAGGGTCGCGGAAAAAGGATAATTTTGTCATAAGTTCGGGGAAAATGCAAATTTCGTCAAAGCGTCGTGATAAAAACCTGTATTTCATCAAAGAATCGCGTTAAAAACACATACAAATATCTGTATTTATTATTATATGTATAGTTTTTAAACTGAAATAATATGCTGAACTTTTTAGAAATCTGGTTAACCCGAACCCACTCAGCCTGAAATTGACCTGAATATAAACAGAGTTATCACAAACTACAACAAAAATAATTAGCAGCAGGAAGGGATTACCTCTCCTTTCCCCCTCTCACTGTAAAAAAAATTCCGCAACGTTCCTGGGAAAAAATGGGCAGCTGAGTTGCCCATTATTTCCAAGAAACATTTCTTGAAAATGACTGGAACTTTACTGTATACGTTAAAAACTTTCTACAGAAATGCCAGTAAGTTTCCTGCGAAATACCAGGAATACTTCTGTTCACAGCAAAACATTACTGACATTTCACAGCATGCGGGATCCGCAGACGATTTTTAAATTTCCAGTTGACAATTTTCGCTTTATTATCATTATTTGTTAGAATGAAAAAATATTTTGAAATTGACATCAAAATTATTATTTATAATTTACACGAAAAAATAAATTTTCAGTTAAAATTCAATAAAGTAAATATATATATGATATATTGTTTCTGAACTTTGCTTAAAATATAAAAATATATAAATGTAAATAATAATTAGAAAACAAATCTAGACATAAAATATTTTGGATTTTCGTCAGTAATTATGTTAGTTTACAAGTTAGATAAAATACATATAAATTTTCATAAAAAAAAAAAAAAACCTAAACGTAATTGTATAATTTTTCCGAAAAAAAAAAAAATCAAATTTGCAGCAATTCAAAGTGTCAAATATGTATCAAATTTAAATCAAATTGTAATAAAGTGTTAAAATATAAAATTAATTAAAAAAGAAAAAAAAAAGTCAAGAGGTAGCATCGAACAAGGGTCGTACGGGTGGCGTGCGAGCTTTCTGCGTCCACACCACGAAAGACACGTTGAGAGCTGCAAACTAATGGGTATTTGAAACGTATGCTAAACCTCGGCCTCTAATTTCTCAAAATCTAAGGACCATTTGAAGAAATCCTTTCACAAGAATAATTAGAGATAAGAACTCTAAAACATACTTTAAATTAATCAAAATCGGTGAGAATCATGTTTGATGGTCCCTTGGTTAATGGAGATCCAAATAATAGGTGTATTTTTTTTACACGGTCTGCTCGTTAAACTTTCCACAGACAAGTACGAGAGATAATCTCTTAGCGATGTCACAGAGGTATTGTATTTTCATCTTAATTGTCTTGACAATAGAGACGTAAAGGATTATGTCGTCTATTGATTCATTTGCATTCCATATTGATTTTTTTACATTTATTTAAGGAATTCGTTTTCGACACTCGCACGCGAGCAACGGATTATAGCAAAAAAATAATAAATGGCGGCCGCAGCGTTTTGCTGTTTCCAACTTTTATTCAGGAACGTTTCAAATAAGAAAACCAGAATTTCACAGGAAAGAGCTAAATTATTCTGAAAACCTGAGAAAAGGCGAAACGTTCCTGGATTTTACATGGAAGGTTACCATTTTTTTTTGCAGTGCTGCTGTAACCTTTCAGAAAATTTGCTGAGAATTTCAATTTTTTTTTTTTTTAACTCAGACTCAAATCTGGGGGAAGGGGGGGAGGGCACGGGTCCGATCCTGAGACCGTCCCACGTCGAAATCTGTTGAAAAGTGTTAGTTTTTTTTATATACTTTCATTTAAAAGAAAGTCATTATAACTTAAAATCTATAAAATTGTTCTTCCAATCCCCGAAACTAAATTCTGGCTACGGTTCTTGTTTAACAATAAATTAATATTGTAACAAACACAAAATATTTTTTGTATACACAAAATATTTTCATACACATATATAAAATAAAGACTTTGTTTATTATTTGTGCATTGCACAAGTAATACGAAGGACTTTAAACCGTTCCAGATGAAAAATACTGCCTGCAAAGTTAAGACAGAATAGGAAGATAAGTGGGGGGAGGGGACATTACCGAACTCCAAAGATGTCTTTGCAGTCAAACAAGAAATCACTGTGTATCTTACAGATACGAGGAAGTAATCGAGTGTTAAAAACAAAAGTTAATGAATATCATTCACAGTCAGCTCTTCCGCACATATATAGTGTGCCTGACTTCCGACTTAGCCAAAATTCTGAAGGGATTAGCTAAGGTGTCATTATGCACTAATATGGGACTAACAAGAAAGACAAGTGCGATGCATGACAAATATATATATACAGTCGGACCTCTATTTAACGAACCACTATTTTGCGAATTTCTCTATTTTGTGAACTTTTCCTTGGAACCAAGAACATTTTGCGAATTTCTTCGTAAAATAATCTCCAAATAGCGAAGTGCATTCTCTATTTAACGAACTTTTTCTTGTGATCCAAATTTTTTTCTTCTCCCCATTTCTCAAAATATTTCTGGACATTTCAAACTTATTCTTTCTTTAAACACATTTTATGATGTTCAATGGCCTTGAACTGGTTTTACCAGGCACCTTCTTTGTCAGCAGTGAGAATTTGGTAAGTACGGAGGACGAAGACGATAATCCCTTAGTGTAACTTAAAAAAATGTGGATTCAATGAGAAATTAACCATGATGTGCTGATTGATGATTGTATTTCACTTAATTCTTAAATTGAGGTCTCGGAAACACTATCCGAATTGGATATTTTCGACAGTATGAAAAATAAAAACAATACAGCAATGAATTGCGATGAAGACGAATATGATGATGATGGAAATGATCATTATGCAAGAATTAACAAAACTTCGTATAATGAAATGCTAAAATCATTTTAAACAACCGACGCGGATTATAGTTAGAAGAAAATACGTATGAAGGTGGTTTTGGTGCATTGTAAAGATGCGACACGTATTATGAGATAAAGCACATTTATGAGATAATTATGAGATATGATGGCACAATTATGAGATAAAACAAAATTAACAGAGTTTTTCAGAAATCAAATTTAAGGACGCATATGTTAATGTATAATTAAAATTATTTTTTATAATAATAATAAATGCGATAATGTCATTAAAATTCGTTAAACAGAAAATACAGTGTATTCCCGGATAATGTTTTGTTTTCCTTGCCGATTTCAAAGATTTAAACACATAGAAAAAATAAATTGATGATGGATATTGGTGGGTAAAATAACTAAAACAAATCGATATAATTTATTTTAAAAAATGTGATTAATTACTTTTAGTAAAAATATTTAGTGTTTATGAATTTAAAATCTGTTTTATGTAGTTTAAAGTATTTTAAAAGGTGAATCTCTATTTAACAAATTTTCCATATAACGAACTTTTTTCCGGGATTTAGCGACTTCGTTAAATAGAGGTTCGACTGTAATTGAATTGATCTAAAAAGTAAGAAGTAAACTTTTTTTACCATTTAATCTGACCGTTTTGGCAGGTAAAAGAAGTTTAGTCCCTTCAACCCTCCGCACCCCCATATTTCGGTGTGGCATGGAGATGCGACTGAAAAATGAAAGTTAATAAGCTACTTTTACAGTCAACTCTTCCGCACCGGATTTCCGATTTAGACGAAATCGACTTGAGATTTGCTGTGGTGTTACTGTGCATTAACATACCCCCGCATTGACAATCTTGGCGGCCGCCGACTATGGGAAAAATTAAAAAAATCCTCAAATTAAAATACTTTTAGATTTGTCGAATTTATTTGTACGTCTCTTGAACTGAGTATATATGTTTTCATTTATCGAGTAAAACAGTGATTTCAGTCATTTGAAAATGGATTTTGTGGTCTCAAGTAAATTTGGTCGCAGGACTGAGGAGGATATTGGATTAACAGGAAAAATAAATTCGTGGCATGCCAGAAAATAAAACAAATTTATCTAAAAAAGAAGGAATATCAGCCCTTTTTTCACTTCACTGCGATCTCTTCAGAGGTGGAATGGAGCTGTAACGTCATAACCCCCGTCCCCATTGAATCCTTTGGTGTATGCTGGGGCATCACTGTGCACTAATATATGGGACTAACCAGAATAGCTGCGTCGCAGAAAAAAATTAAAAATTAATCTCAAAAGAAAGAAAAAAAACTGGAATTTTTTTTTTCATTTCATATTTGATTATTTCGGAAGAGTAAGTAACCCCATCAGCCCCTTCCCCTCATTGGGTATACTGTGGTGTAACTGTGCGTTGATATGAGACTAGCCAGAACGTGTAGTTCGTTGTATTGCAGAAAACAAGTGCATTACAAATTCATCTCGAACAAAAAGAAAAACATCAGCCCTTTTTTCATTTCATTTTCGACTATTTTGGGAAGGGGCTGTAACCCATCACCCCCTTTCTACTTCTTTGGGTATAATGTGGTGTCACTGTGCACTAATATGGAACTAAAGAGAAGAGAGTGGCTAGTCTGTTGAATGATAGAAGAAAAAAATACAAATTTATCTCAAACAGAAAGAAAAAAAGCAATATTTTTTTATTTCATTTTCGACTATTTCGGGAGGAGGGTGCTGTAATTCCATCAGCCCCCTCCTCATCTTTGGGTATGCTGTGGTGTCAATGTGGACTAATATGGTGTTAAGGGTGTATTTCGATCCAAACTGCTTATTTTCTGATTCATTTTAAAATTCATTTTTGCTCTCAAACGCATCAAACTGGGAAATTCTCTTATTTAGAAACTATATGATGTGCCGTGCTTCTTATTTTTTTGATAAATGCAGAAAATACTGTAAAAAACGCTGTCAAAATTGGCCTTTTGAACCGAATTTTCCGAAGCGGGCGACCTGGGAATGAAAAAAATGGTCATACTGAGAAAATAATTGTTTAAAAATCAAATTCTAATTAATTGAGCTGCAAATGAAATCACACGGCATGTTAAACATGTCTCCAGAAATCACCCGAGCAAGTTTCATGTTTTTACTTTTAAAAATGAGTCTGAAAATGTCTCAGAAAATTTCGAGCTGTTGAGGGTGGAAAAATATTTTTTCGAATACACCCTTAACGAGAATGGCTATTTCGCTGTGTGGTAGAAGAAAAATTACAAATTTATCTCAAACAAGAAGAAAAAACAGCCTTTTTTTTTCATTTCATTTTCAACTATTTAGGAAGGGGACACCCCATTAGCCCCTTTCACCTCTTTGGGTATAATGTGGTATCACTGTGCACTAGTATGGAACTAAAGAGAAGAGAGCGGCTAGTCTGTTGAATGATAGAGGAAAGATACAAATTTATCTCAAACAAAAAAGAAAATATCAGAACTTTTTCATTTCATGTTCGAATTTTTGGGAGAGGGCTGTAACTCCATTAACCCCCTTCTATCTTTTCGGGTATAATGTGATGTCACTGTACACTAATATGGAACTACAGTGAAGGGAGCGGCTAGTCTGTTAAATGATAGGGGGGGGGGATGCAAATTTATCTCAAATAGACAGCAAAAAATCAGCTCTACTTTTTCATTTCATTTTCGACTATTTCCAGAGGAGGAGGTTGTAATTCCATCAGCCCCCTCCCCATCTTAGGGTATGCTGTGATGTCAATGTGGACTAATATGGTGTTAACGAGAATGGCTATTTTACTGTATGACAGAAGAAAAAACTACTGATTTATCTTTAAAAAGTAAAGAAAAAACACTTTTTCATTTATTTTTTCGCGATTTCTGGTTGGGGGGGGGGGGAGCTATAACCCCGTCAGCCCCCCTTTCTCTTCTTTGTTGTCAATGTAGACTAATATGGGACTAATGAGAATGGCTTGTCCGCTGTATAATGGAAAAAAATTAAAAAAATTTCTATAAAAGAAAGACGAAAAATCAGCACCTTTCTATATCACTTTCGAAAATTTCGGGGGGGGGGGGCTGTAGCCCCATCAGCCCCACCCCTTGGGTACGCCACTGAACAGACACCCAGAATACTCAGTTATAGGTAACGATACTCAATTATACGTAACAATATTCAATTGTTTCAGTTCAATTTATTTAGGTAACAGTACTCAATTGTTATTAATTAGAATTGTAATAATGACTCTCTGTTGTAACAAAAATGTCTTTAGTTTTTGCAACAGTACCAGATTTTTTAACAATGCATCATTCAATGTACATCCTTTACCTAAGTAAAGTGTTCCCTGTGAGCTTATAAAATTTGTGAATGAATGTTATAAAAAGCTATTATTATTTATATTGATTATATTAATTTACATTTCAATCCTATCTATTTTGTCTCTGCGAGATAAGGTAAACAATCTCGTAAATTTTACAAAATGAATAACTTGACTGATATTTTAAATTATGTGAGTGAAAAAAACTACACAAACATTATGCCACTTAGCACCGGGGTTTATGGTGACATTTTTGGTGCCGTCTCTCCCCAAAATGAGGACGTCGCTCTGAAAATCATTCCATATAAAAATTCTTGGAAAAATGAAGAACTTGTGTGGCCCACTTTACAGCATTAAAACATTTTGCCGGTCATCGACTTCATTGACGTGGAAGACCTCAAGTGTCGACCTCAAGACCTCATATTTGTAACCCCAAGGCATCCCTCTACTATGTATGAAGTTGCTGGAAATTCTGATTCTAAGAAGAATAAAAACGCTCTTCTTACATTAAAGAAATGGTATACTGAAATATTGTCAGCTTTGGATTACCTCCATACAGAAGGGTACTGTCATTTAAATTTAAAAGAAGATAATGTTTTGATTTCCGAACAGGATTCTGCTATCTTGCGCGATTTTTCAGGACTGAACGTTATCGTAAAACCTCTAAAGAGACTGGTCGCTCCTCTGGAATACCATCCGCCCGAATCCTTTAACTACTGCATAAAGTCAAAAGTCGAAGTTTCTCGATTTGATATATGGAGTTATGGGCTATTAGTGTTAAATGGACTAACAAACTATGACGCCATGGGCAAAATGTTACAATGAAAGGGGTTTTTTCAAGAAAAAGGCGAATTTGAAAGAACTGAAGTCGTGTTTGAAAGAAGCACTGGAAGAAGTGCAGTTTAACAATGCATTCGACAAAGCCTTTTGTGATATATGGATATCAGAGAACGATAAAATTAAAGCTCTCGACTTTGTCAGATCATTATTGAATTTTGATCATAAAGAGCCACAAACTGCAGCGCAGGCGCTACGACATCCTTTCTTGAAAAAAGTGACAGATGACAACGACCGTAATTCAGAAGATCTTGATGATTTCGAAGATAGCTCGGACGAAAGAGGTTTGTCTGAAGATCAAGACGTATTCGAAAATACACCAAAAGGAAACTGTGCAGTTGCAGAATCCGATGTACTCCTGAAGTGTTCTGGTCAAATCACTCCAGACACTAGCGCCAGTCGTGAAAACCAAGAGCTAAGTGAAGAAGTGGAATCTAAAGTTTCTGAGAATAGTCATATTGTTACTGATGTTAAAAAATAAGATGCTGATGTTACCCTTATTATTGCTTTAAATAACATCTCTCCGAGAACAGGGGATGGCGAAAGAGAAATTTTACCAATTGATACTGTGGCATCTGGCAGTGATTTTGATTCCAAAGAAAATTTATCAAAGTGTAGGGTTGGTTGTATTTATGTCGGCCAATTATCAGCACGTGGGATATAGGCCCTAAGGGGGGAGTGCCTTCCGTGGAGGTCTTTCTAAGGGAACCTAACCCGTATTAACGCTTGGAGAACCAAGGTTCGAAGAAAACCACGAAAACTCCGAACGATTAGGCCGACGGGCGCGATTGGAATCGAACCCAGCACCTCCCGTCTACCAGCTTCGAGAGCAGAACCTCTCGGCCACTGGTGGGGCCAAAGTGTAGGGATTCTACTGGGAATGAAAATGTATTTTTTAAAAAGAAGCTCTCTATTAAAGATACCAAAAAAGTGGTTTGGAAAGAAAATCAATCGAGTTTTTGGGAAAAAAGAACAGCAATACCAAAGGTTTCATAATGATAGCGAATGAATGAGTATACCTTGGCCATAGATCTCCGCTATTTTGAAGATATCTTCAACGAAACAATTCTTTCCAAAAAGTAGGAAATTAAGTGTAAAAGAAAAGGTTGAACAATATTATGTGTAAAGAATAAGGAAAAGAAGGGGTCTATGAAAAATGCTTCAAACTGAAGTTGATTCAGGCTTTCAAATAAAAAAAAACAATGATAGAACCTTCAGAAATTGTGAATTATACATCACTGAAAAGTACTTGTTTTGTAATTGAGTTAGCGCTTACATAAAATTCTTTTCTGATATTATATCGCATTCATTCATTCATTGCATTTGTGTATTTCATTCTAGATTATATTGTTACTGTATCGAATTGATATTGTGGATTTGCTCCTACTTATTAGCAAGAAAGTTTTGCGCTTTTAACTTTATCTCAATATATTGAAAAAAAATCGTTTTATTAAGTCTTTGATGGCAAGCAATTGCGTTTGTGTAATGCTGGGTTCCCACCGGAAATTTATATAAGTTTTATTTCAAAATAAGGTAAATATATTTTTCTAATCTTTTTTATCAAAATTATAAGAATAAAATTCTATTAAAATTTTCTGGTGTTAACATAGGACTTTTCTGGTGTTAAAATCTTAATTTAACTTAGTTGGGGTATATTTATATTCTACCGCCCCTCAAGGGTTTAGATTTTAATGTAATTAGAATCTAACCCCTTTTCTCTTCTAGTAACTGGATTACACATTGACTCTAAATATTTCGGTTCCGGGTGGGTTTGGTTCTTAAAACCCGAATTCGGGTATGCGGGTATTTTAAAATAAAAATCTGCCACATTATTTCAGATGAAAAACTGTATAGTTGAATGTGGTTGACTATATATGATACAGAAAAACTTACGAAAACGGATTCTGTCTATAGCAGAATCCTTTATTAAGCGGAAAATTTTCATAGTCTTGCGGAAATAAATACCATACAATTTTACCTGTTAAAACGGAATTTTTACGCTATTTATTTTATTTCACAAGATTAAAAATTGACATTAGTGATATGTTTGTGGATTGTTTTCGATGATTTTATTAAAATACAAACAGGTCCTCGCGGCGTTTTCCGTGTTGGCGATGGGAGTCTTCAAGGTAGAATAAAAAAAAATTCTTTTTAAGAAGACCATCACAATAATGAAGCTCTGTGCATTAGCGCCCATAAATCATTAAAAAAGATGATCAGAAAAAATGATGTTACTTTCACGCAGTCATAATAAAAAAAAAAATTCAGCTTTATAAATTGGAATGCACACTACATTTGGCGCGTGTAATAGAAAAAATATACGATTTTCCTAGTAATAACTGCAAATAAAATGTAATAAATGCCGAAGCATTTACTGAAATTCTATTTCGTATGGTTTGAGGAGAAGAATCCCCTTCTGAAGTGGAGGTGTCAATACGCATACCTACCTTTCTGAAAAACATAATTTTTAAATTGAAACTTGTATTTTCCTTCAGAAAACAAATTAAATATACAATGATTAAGGGGTCTCAGGGCTCTTAAAAATGGAAAAAATGAAAAAAAGAGACCATTTTCAATATTTAATATCATAAAACGTATATATGATTCTAAAACACAATTTTTATGGAGATGAAAGATATAAGTACTCTTTCTCTTTTTATGTATTTAAAAAATTGCAAGATTCAGAATTAGCATTTGCAGGGGGCTCCATACTGTCAGATATTTGACGAGCAGAAAATTGGTATAACAGCTTACGCGCATGATTAGGAAATAAATATTGCAACGAGAATGAACATTTTGGTTCCTACTTATACTTCAGATTGTAATAATTAACTTGAACTTAAATAAATTTGTATTTAAAACATTTTTATATTTTTAATACAAAGTTGTATTTGTCTAATACAGAATTTTGAAAATTTCAGCAACATAATCACCTAAAATAAAATAAAAAACGGACAATAAAACGGAAATTTTAGGTTCAGTTTATACAGATTAGCATGAAGCGTATGTTTTGAAAATTTTATGAAAAAATACTCAGGCCTTTTTTGAGATATCCTGTGCGTTATTCCCAAAAACGTTATTTGGAGAAAAATAACTTCAAAGTTTTGTAAACGCCGCTTTAGCAATTGAGTGGGCATAATTCTAAAAGCCATACCTTCTGATCTAATGAGAATTAAAAAAAAATTATATTAAAATGTTCATAAAAGATAGGAGTTTTACACCTAAAAAAATTAAAGATTCAAAAATTTTAAAGCTTTAACAGACCTCCAAAATGGAAGGTGTGTAATTTGATGTAGCTCTATCAAATTCGTAAGGATACTAATTTGAATAATCATCCTATGTTTTATCCATCGAAAGTAACCTCATAAGAGATTATTATATCTGGTTTTCTGCATGAATACGTTCGTCTTTATATTTCAGAAAACACCCTCTTTATTTGAATGAGTTGAGAGTACAGGCAGTATTTTCTCTTAAGTATGCTAAATTTGGTGAACGTAGTGCATTATTTTTCTGCTGTACATTTAAAAAATATATCAACTGTACATTTAAAATTATTTAAGAACTATCCCCAATATTTGTTCCGTAAAAATGCTCAAGTTGCCGCAAATTTATTTTTCTTAATAATGTGGCCACATAATGTGATTTACAAGGTAATATATCACCAGTGTTGAAATTAGGGACTATCCTAGGATGGGGAGATCCGGGGGCGCATCAAAATAGCCTTCCTCCCGGAAGACTTCGCATTTTCTTATTATTAACAGCTTATCTGTGGAACATATTTGAGAAAAACGTGCCATAAATGGAATTTTTTTCTTTTTAATTTTGTTCATTATTATCATCAAAATATCACCAAAAGGGATAAAAACATAGAGGATAGGGAGCAGGAAAACGCCATGGTACACATACGAGTCAACCGTTAAAATCGGGTTTTCATGTGTTTTCCGCCAAGAAAGGATTTGATAGACCGATTGCGTTTTAATATGCGAGTCAAGTTTTAACGCATTCTGGATTTTCAGCTGTGAACTAGGGGAGGTAATTGCCTGTGCTGCCGTCTCCCGGCCTATATCTTTTGGAATCCACTACCACTTTAATAATAACTAGCGGGCTTCGCCCACTTCGCTGGTCGGTTTCTCTAAAAGTACCTTGAATCAAATGAAATGTATCTAGCAAAGATGAAATGTGTTTACCTATTTTTTTAGTACGTTTGTTATCTTGAATTTCACGCTTCTACGAAAAATGGCTGTTGAGATATGCCAAATGTTCTAGAATTTTCGACCCCCCCCCCTTTTTTTAAACCCCTTTGGGTGGGGTATTTGTAAAATCGCTGAAACATGTTTATAATTATTTTTTAATTATTTATTTTCTAGACTTTCACGCTTCTACCTAAAACGGCTGCTGAGATATGGCTAAATGTTCTAAAAGTTTCAACACCCCCTTTTAACCACCTTAAGGGTGAATTTCAAAAAACGCAGAAACATATGTTTAATTATTTTTTTAGTAGATTTAATTTCTGGAATTTCACGCGCCTACCTCAAATGGCTCGTGAGATATGGCAAATATTCTAACATTTTTGACCCCCCCCCCCCTTTTAACCCCTTTTTGGGACGGGGATTTCTAAAATCGCTCGAATATCTGCTTAATTATTTTTTAGTAGATTTCTTTTCTGGAATTTGACGCTTCTGGCTAAAACAGCTGCTGAGATATGGCCAAGTGTTCAAAAAGTTCCGACACCACCCCCTTTAACCCCTTAAGCGGGGAATTTCTAAAATCGCTAAAACACTTGTTTAATTTTTTTTTTATTATTAGATTTATTTTCTGGAATTTCACGATTCCTATCTAAAACGGCTGCTGAGATATGGCCACATGCTCTAAACGTGTCGATTCTCCCCCCTCCTCAATTTAACCCCTTTGGGGGGGGGTGGGGTTGAAAAATGTCCTTAGTGCTCTTTTCCCTCCTATTTTTATGTTTCCAGATTCAATAGTTTGGGCTGGGCCTTTTATATATGGATGTAAAAATTAAAAACTATCTCAGAGGATTTTTCCCCATAGGCCGTAATGTAATGTAATTCTTTTGACTGTTCCTGTAATACAATTTTAAGTGTATTTCACGTTTTAATGTTGCGTTGTTCTTTATAGTTATAGTCGCTATAGTATTAGCTATAGTATTTCTTTCCCACCCGCGTCTCGAGTGGGTAAGAAAATAATGAAACGTTTAATGCATTACCTAACAAATAGCTGTGTGTGGTGTACGAGTGACGCTAGAACAGTGATTCCCAACATTTTACTAGCCATGTCTCACCTAAGGATCTCTGAAATCATGATGCCGCCCCCTGTCTTTTGTAACACATAATTCATACTATTATTTATAAAGTGGATTTTTTTTTTCATGTGCAAGAAGCCTAAAAGAACATTAACCATGAGGAGTTATTTCACAATTTGACAGATTACGAAACAGGTAAAATTTGTAACAAATATCTTTTTAACATAACTTTATAAATTTAACGAAGATCAACGTCACATATCTTTGCCTTTATATCTAGAAAAGTTTTTTTGTTTATTTTCCAAATTAAATCGATGTGAAACGAATGTGTTATATAGTTATGATTTTTATCTTCACAAAATTTCTTGACTTTTTCTTCTCTAATATTTATCATTAAATTTTGCATTTGATTTTAGTACTTCATTAAGAATAAATGGTGAATTTTGTACATTAACATGTGTCAAAAAATAACACAACATACAAAAAAGTATGGATTCTCATCTTCATCAATTAATTAGCCATTTTTCCTTTACCACCCTATTATACGGATTTGTTGGCAGTAAATTCCCTTTCCTATCGACAGTTGTTTGCCGTGTATAAGCTGACTTAAAATTTTAAAATGTATATATTTAAACTGAATACGAAACACGCAGCAAAGGAATTTATTATTCCTCCTTGCAACTTATTAACTCTAAATATTTCAAGAACCAGTCCTTTTCACAGTACCAAACGAAACTATTTCTCTTCGAAACAGAAATAATTTCATAAAATAAGTACAGTAGAACCCCGCTAATCCGACCTAATTGGGACCGGTGCCTGTTCGGATTACCCGAAATTCCGATAAAAATAGACGAGAAAAAGATGTGTTCTAAAAAACTAACTCATACCTACTCAGTAGCATTGTAAACATCCTCTAATTAAGCCTCCTAAGGTCTGGCATGCTGGATATTCCGGCACGATTTTTGGAAAAAATATCATTCCTTGTTTAATCACTCGTTATGTATATAATAATCCAATGGAACTTCAGAATGAGGAATTACGTAACAGCTCATTACAAACGGTTTAAAATAACGAATGCACAAATAGCTCAGTCACCACGTCAACGAGGTTGGGAGAAAAAAAAACATTTCTGTAGATAATTTGCGAAAAAAAAATGTTGAAAGGGAAAATAAATTTTTATCAACTGAAATAAATGCTTTATGCCTTTTAGAAAAATTTTTTTTAGTGATTTGCAAACAAACTGATAATCGAGATTTTTTTTTTAAAGATGGCTTCTACGAGTAGGTCTACTGTGCACGTTTTCATTTAACATTCGTGTGCATATGTTGTATGCACTTTTACATTATTTAGCGTTTTTTTATTCTACTCAAGCTGTTTTAAAAAACATGCTCTACAGTCTTTTTTTTTTACATTCTAACGTCTACACGTTTTTCCCGACATTCATCCTATAATCCGGAAATTTTCGTAGTAAAAAGTACTTTTTTTGATTTTAGTACAATATTTCAATCTTTTCAGATAATCTGTATAATTCTCCAAAATAAAATCGGCTCGGATTAACCAGAATTTCGGATTAGCGGGATTCTACTGTAATTGGAAAATCGAATATAAAAAGAAAAAGTTAAAATTAGTTTAGTTTTAACTTAGAAAATCCGGTATAATGATTTTCATAAAATTGAGTAAAATTCCCCGAATATTTAGCGTTAAAATATGTATTATCTCCGTTAGACAATTGAAATATATTTTACATCAAGGCAATCAATTTTTTATGTTGAATTCGCGAGTTCCATGAACAACACTTCTTCATGTTACATATCAGAGTGAATAGCAGAACATCATTCAATTTTGTTTAAACATCCTGTAGAAAATTATTCTGTTCACTCTAGCATTTTGAAATTATGTATGGCAATATTATGAAATTTGAATAGGAAACTATGTTTTCATTTTATTCTTTGTCTACAACATTACTTTTTCAAAAAATAAAAATAACCTGCCTCGGTATGTGTTAATACGAAATCATATACATAGCCTTGTGTGGCGTATAATCCGAGGGTTGAACAAGTCTGCTTGGACCTAGAAATTTTAATTTGTAATTAAAGCGAAATATTTACCACGATCTAATAAGTTAAATTTTATTTAACTGTCTAATAACTTAAATTTTATTTAACTAAATTTTATTTCTGTGTAGAAAAATTATTGTTTGATCTGCGGATTATACGCCGGAAATTACGGTACCCTTATGTGGCGTACGATTTGTACACCCCGTGCAGGAGTGATCTTCAATCAGTTATTGTAAGGGGATGTACCTATATAACGTTATGAACTTTTGGCAATTTAGGACCCCTTCCCTCCCATACCATATCATTCGTCATCATTTCTCGAAACCCCCTCGCCCACAGTGATATCGTTATCAATGTCTAAAAATACTTTTGAGTTTCGGAGTTTTTTTTTTCTTTTGTTTGGAGTGATATACAAGTATGGTTACATTTATTTTTCGCATACTTTATAGATTCAAAATGAAGAGAAGTCAATAAAATATCATTTTATATATGAAATAACTTTGTATCAAATAAATAACACGTAAAAGAAATAGTCACTATTTAAAAGAATTTAATAATAGCTTTTTGTTACATAATGAATTCAACGGTAAAATTGTCTTCTTGTCCTTGCCCCCGCACGGGGAGGGGGGGGGGGGATAGCATAACTTCTTATCAACCAAACAGGTGGACAAAATCCTTTCGCTTTTATTTACTAGTAAATACAATTTATCATTTCAAACATACTTGGCGCATGGTTTCTCGAACAGCGGATTATATATGCATACGCATTTGACAGAAGAATATGACTGCCAAACGTTGGGTATTACATATTTCGGAATTAAATAATTTTATAATCATTTAACCCTTTCAGGGTGCAAGGTACTTCAATTCGCAAAGTGGTGAAAAGAGTGGTTGACACCAGAAATTTACAAGCAAGTTCATTTCAAAATCATCAAAGGCTTTTCTTCAAGTGCTTAATAAAGGGAAATTTTTCATTCCAATATGCTGGTACCAATGTAGCATTTAGGGAATAATATTAGGTGGTCCAAAAATGAACGACCGCACTTGAAGGGGTTAAAGAATTTAATAATAACTTTGTATTCTTATAAAAATAGATATCAGACTAAAAAACGTTAACATAAAATTTTGATATAAAGACCGAGTTACAATTAAAGAAAGAAAATTTTAGTTGGTCCAAAAAGGATAAAAATTTCAAAAGACAAATCACCTCTCCCCATAGCGATATCTTATGATATCATGTGCAGACCCCTCTCCCCCTAAAATGATAACGTTATATATGCAGAGCCTCTAAAGCATGTTTACTTTTTTGCTAATATCAATCTGTCCAAACAGACCAGATTATAACTTGAACAGCTAAAAATTAAAGGATTTGAAGCAATATCAGATTTTTTTTTTTAATATAAATAACGATTCTCCTTCTTTTTTTCTGATAGAAATAACTTTAAAAGTTATTTTTGTAAAATCAACAACAACAAAAAAAAAGTACTCTGATGTGCTAATAGCCAATCCCAAAACTTTCTCTATCTCACGGATGTTAATAGTACGTCGAAATTTGCTATCACAGTGCAAAAATTAATTGACAATTTATGACCATCATACGGATTTTAAAGTTACAGGTTCGTTGAAATGTGTGCATTTAAAGACATAAGCATCGCGTTTTTCAAACAAATCAATGAATTTTTGCACCCACCCTCTTAGATGTCTGCAACAAAATTTCCCAACCCAAAAAACATAAAATCGACAACTGTTGGGCAGTATACACTCAAGCCTAATAAGAATAAATTTGTGTGAAAGTGTGACAGAACATGAACTTTTATTAAATTTAGTACTTTAGTTTTTGAGATATAGCTATCAAAAAATTGTGAAAATGCAGTATAGCGGCGCGATCTATTATATGATTTAGATGAAAACTTAATCAGCATCAACTTATGTCAAGGTCTAACAAAATCTGAACTTTGATGATAATTGAATGCATTAGTGCTTTAGATACGACTATCGTTAAAATCTTATAAATTTTGAAAATGCAGAATAGCAGCGCCACCTGTTGTGCAATTTACGCGAAAACCTAATCAGCAACAACTTATGTCAACGTCTAACTGAATCTGGAGTATAATGAAAATCCTTGCATTAGTTCATGAGACAAAGCAATTGCGGAAATGTTGGAAAATGCAGCACACCAGCGCCACCTATTGCGCGATTTACACCAAACTTTAATCAGCAACAACTTATGTCCACGTCTAACTGAATCTGAAGTATAATTAAATTAGCTCTTAAGATGGAGCTATTGCGGAAATCATGGGAATCCAGCACAGTAGCACCACTCGTTGAAAGATTTCAACAAGACCTTGTCAGCAACAACTTACGTTAACGTCCAACTGAAACGGAAGTTTTATGAAAATCCGTGCCTTTATTCTTGACGTAGAGAGAGCTATTGAGGAACTCGTAATAAATGCAGCATAGAAGCGCTAGCTTTTGGGCGATCTATACCAAAAACTAATCAGCGCAATTTATATCAAGCTCCAATTGTTTATAAAGTTTTATTGAATTACGTGCAATATTTTTCTATATAAATCGCCAACAAGTTTTTTTTTCACATACAAACAAACAAAAATACAGACATATATTTTCTAAAATTTGTTAAATAGTTCTCAGGACCTTTTAAAACGTATAAATCCGTCGAAAACAGGAAATTTTTGCAAAAAATCTGTTTTGTTCTCTCGAACAGTGAACGAAGCCTGTTTCACATACTTTTCCAAATATGTCATCTGTTTACAGACTTGGTTGACTGCGGAAGTGGCTAAAGCAGATTTTATGCATCTTCAAAATGGACTATCTCTGTTTTATTTTTTTTTTCAAAATAGACATGGTCTACTATGGTTGTGAGCCTCTCATATGATCACCATGGTTAGGCATATTTTCCAAATCTTATTTGCTTGTATACATACATCCGTTATATATATCCGTATTCACTTGATAAAATACAAATATGCACGATTACTTACTTATATATATGTATTACAACATTCAGACAAATTGCCTAAAGATGGGTTCGTTCTCATTTTGCAGTGCCCCAATCCGATACCGAAAATAAGCTGTGAAAAATTATTAAAAATATTGTAACATTTTTTTACAATTATTTTTTTCTGTTAAAAAATTTATCCTGCATGTAAAGACCTATTAATTCTAAATACTCCACCACGAATATATGTCCTGATTTTCAAGCCCCATTCTATCTGTTGAAAATTGCAATTTTTATTATTGACATCCTACCACTAGCATAAATCTGCAACAGCCACAATTCTCATTCTTTTAAAAAGTCTTTGTATAACTATGGCAGAAAGATACGAGTTCTCTACAAGTAATCCATAATACTACTCATAAATCAATCACTATAATCACTTGTTTTGCCTATTCATTCAGACTTTAGAATACCTTCAAACATACGAAAAGATAGGGGAGATGTATTGAAGTTTGAAAAATATTTTAACTTCCATCTGTCCTGAGGCATCATGAGTTAATGCTGTTTCGTATCTTCGTCGCTACCTGGTGTTGTTAAAGTAGATAATGACGAATATGAGATCATCTTTTAAAAGATTGCTATCTGAGGTTAATTAGATAAAACTAACGTTTTTCTCATATGTTCCCTTTCCCCTTTAATATCCATCCTGGTTGATAAATAATTCAAAATTCCCTTTTGTTGACCAGTAGAATTTTGAATTGCGAATGCTTAACAGTAATCCCTGTTAATCTCATGTAGTTTGACATAACAAGTAAATGTAATCAATTTATCTTAAAAGCGTATTGAAGTGAACAGCGATTTCCTTTTAAAATAAAGACAATGAGAAATACTTAAATATTTTAAATGTAATACAAAATCTCTGGAAGTAGATACCTATTTCATTTCATATTTTATTTTTAAATACTATAGAAATTTACGTTAAGTTTTCTTCATCAATATTTGCACACTTTCAAAAATGTGGTTCAACATTTCACACAATGTTCATTCAACTGCGCAGGAAAATCTGCTATCACAAGATGAAACTCTTCAAAAAATTGGGTGCTTCCGTTGGACCGTGAATTAGTAATATATTTTACGATGAACTGCTAATATTCTCAACCGGAACAAACAAGCACATAGCATCGTTCTCTTAAGCCGACCTTTTACGAGTGCATGAACTATTTGTTATAATTCGTTGTTGTCTAATGCCAAATGATGATGAAAAGTTAACCCGTTCAGGACCAGCATCTTTCACACGAATTTTATTCGTTTGGCACCACTTTATGTTAATTATTTTAATTAACTTTGTAAATCACAATAATGTCGTAAATAAATAAAATCAATTTTACATTTCTTTTTTACTGGTATCAAACTCAAGCGTTCTAAGCACTTTTTAAGGGTGCATATATGCACCTATGTTTCCGAACGGGTTACGCAATTAACCCTCCGTCTACCAGACGGGTCCATTGGACCCGACAGGTACATACAAAATATTCATTCAAACCAGAAATTTCTTTAAAATAAACTAAGTATATGAACCAGACAAAAATAAGGTAAATAAATAAGTTAAATAGTTTTAAATAAAAATTCTGGTGTAGAACGTTTTATTAAAACTTGAATAAAATTCCCGGTAGATCTAGGGTTAAAAAAATTTCCTCCGATTCAAAAGTTTTGAAAAATTGTGTGAACCACGTTTTGGTGCCTCTAGACCTTTGCGCCAACAACATTCATTGAAAGATAGAAGATTGTAGATGGCATTTAAGAGTGTCCATGATTACGAATTTTTTAATAATTTACACTCATTCACAGTTTTAATAATTGCTTTACTGTTCTTTTTATGGTGAAAAAAAAATAAAGAAGACCTTAAAGGAACTTCCATACATATTTATTACAGATTTGATGTAGTTTTACTATTTGAATCCTTTGATTTTTAGCAAAATCGTACCAGCTTTTTTTTATTTTATGACATTTACTATTTTTTAAATGTAAATTATCAGATTTACTATTATTTAAATTTAAAAAATATATTTTTTAAATTTTATTTATAAATAATTTCATTTGAAATGTTGCAATTTACGTTTATTAGAAAAGAAATTAGCTAATTAAATTTTAAAATTCGCGGTAATGCAATTTCTCTCTTTGTCCTTCCCCCTTCCTTGTGGCCATCGATGGTTGCAAGTTATTTAATTTCAACTAAAATGTGTTCGAAACGTTCGCATTTTTACAAACAAATATTGGAAGTTATAAAATATACGATTTATTTACAAAACATTTATATGAAAGGTTGTTACGTAATTTGTTATATTTGAAATTATCTTTTTATCAATACACAACGCAGAGTTCAAATTCCATTCGCATGGCAAAAATTTCGTTTGCAAAGCCTATGCATTCGTTGGTCAATATTATCTTGTATAACATGAGTTGTCGTTCTACAAATCGTTATTTACGTCCACAAACAGTTTAAAAAAGGGTTTCTTTATTAATATATTTGCCAGAAACCGTTTTGATGGAGATTCATATAAAAAGTTAAAAAGGATATTAATTACATTTAGGAAATTATCATCTTTGTTTTTCCAGTAACAAAACTCCAACTGCACATTTATTTATTTTTTCTATAAATAGATACGTACCAGTATATTTTAAAAGGACATTTATAAAATAAAATTTAAATTTTTGTGGTTTGCGATCCCGCCCGGCCTGGTTGTTGGTGAAACTTATCATGATACTGCTGCTCTACGTTGCAGCTTGATGAATACGCAGAAAATACACGCAGTAGATCACTTATAGGTGCAGTGATCTCCAAGTCCTTTTTCATCTGATTCTACGAACAAAGCGATATAAGTAAGCGTCCTATCTTAAATGGGAGAGGTAACCGCAAGATTAAAGGCGATGCCACATCAATCAAGGTCGCACGCCACTTGCCGGACGGGGTTAAACTATCGGAAGATGCCTAACTGCTTTTTTGCTTCACACCACTAAAATTGCAAAGTTTTTTTCACCTTGATGAATAGCTGAAATGTCTCTCTCAAGGCGAAGAAAACTTCGTGGTGTCAAGTGCATCTGGACGCCCCTATCGCTACGTCATTATTTTGCAATAAATGTGGTAAACAAAATTCAGTTCCATGAGTGACTAAAGATTTAGAAAATATGCGTAGATGGTAGATTGCATGTCATATATGACGTCACACTAAAAGCCCGCGTATGTGGATTATCACCCCGCCCACAAGATGGCGCAACTGTGTTAATTTACGCCCAATTCCAGTATTAAGTTTGTACGCTTACTTATATCGTTTTGTCTAGGAATGCATTCCCACTCCCTTCCCCTACTGTTCAGATTCCAGGAACATTTTCCTCTACCTTAATCCATATTGGACTGCTGTCCTATAAATAGGACAGCTAATTAAAAAATTTTTTAAATAAAATTGATAAGGATTTTCTAGATGCATTTTGTTATGATGTTTTTAAAATACATAAAAGCATAACACATAAACAAAAAAAAAACAAGTAACCAATTAAAATCTTATTGAAAAAAATCTATTTAAAAATTTCTTTATAAATCTGACTCTTAGAAGATCTTATAATCTGGAGTTTTACCATTATTATTATATTTTTATTGGAGAAATCATAGAGTATATTTGTGCACAACAACAGTATTTTTAAAGTAAAATAAAATAT
The DNA here is from genome assembly GCA_963932465.1 of Maratus speciosus. Taxonomy (NCBI): domain Eukaryota; kingdom Metazoa; phylum Arthropoda; class Arachnida; order Araneae; family Salticidae; genus Maratus; species Maratus speciosus. Next base: position 603,691,931 of record OZ010792.1, read on the forward strand.
TTGCTCATAAAATTAGTTTATGTATGCATTTTATATATCCTTACTATGTGTTCTACTAATATGTCCTTTTTATAGGCCAACTAGTTACTTAAAAAATTAAAAACGTTTTTCAAAATTTTGCTAGTATCTACTTAATTACACCATATTAATGATATAATCTAAGTTTTAAAAATTTTCAAAAATATTTAATCGGTGTGGTCCAATATGGGTTAAACATAGGAGTGTACGCGTGTGTATGTGTGGGGGGGAGTGTCCTTGTGATTGACGTCAGTGAATGTTGTAGCCATTAGTACCAGTAGAGGTACGTACCGTTACTGATATGCACCGTTACTGTACTTACCGATATTGGTACTGATGGCTAAAACTTTCACTGACGTCAATTCCAAGCACCCCCTCCCACACACACACACACACATACGCGTACACTCCTATGTTTAAGGTAGAAGAAAGTATTCATGGAATCTAAACAATAGGGGAAGGGCGTGGGAATGCATTCCTAGAAACAGAACAAAAAGGCTAAAATTCTTGAAAATTTTTGCGACGCGTACAAATGAATAATTCGTTTTCCTACATCCTAGCCAGGGCCGCGAAAAAAAATGCGCGTAACGGAAAACCGTAAACAAAAGAGAGCATGCGTAACTTAGACATCACTCCACCTATAAGGGCTCTACTGCATGCATTTTCTGCTATACAACAGTGCAGCAGTATCATGATATGGTTAAGCATTTCTTAATCAACATTATCTTGTATAATAAGAGTTGTGGTCCTACAAATTGTTATTTACATCCATAAACATTTTAAAAATGGTTTCCTTATTAATATCTTTCCCAGAAACTGTTTTGACGGAGATTCATATAAAAAATTAAAAGGGAAATTAATTACATTTAAGAAATTGTCATCTTTGATTTCACAGTAACAAAACTCCAATTGCACATTTAAAATTTTTCTATAAATAGATACGTACCAGTATTTTTAAAAGAACGTCTTTTAAATAAAATTTCAATTTTGTGGTTCATGAAACTGGAACGCCTGGCCGTTGATAAAACTTTTCTTGATATTGCTGCTGTGCGATGCGGCTTCATGTATAAGGAGAAAATATAAGCGCAGTAGAAGGCTTATATGTGCAGTGATCTCTAAGTGTCAAGTGTCGAAAGTACCGAAATACCCATAGTCGCTGGTTTATTAACTACACTTATTGATTTAATTTACCTTATATACAAAGAATATTATTTACAGCTTATATACATTATTCGAAGAATTATATACATTATTTCATGAATATTGGATCCAGCGAACACACCATAGGTCCGCAGATATCGTCGAAAACCAAACAACTGAACTATTCTTAAAGGTTGCCAAACGGCCAAACCTAAATTACAGAAGAATGCGCCATGGAGGCGCACGCGACAGCCAAGATTAAGAGAAGCCGTAACTCTAAGTTATGCGCATTTTTTCGCAGTCCCAGTCAGGGATGTAGGCGAATTATAACACTTAATCATTTGTAAGTGTCGCAAATTTTTTAAAGAATTTTACCATTTTTATTCTGCTTCAAGGAATGCATTCCCACGCCATTCCCCTATTGTTCAGATTCCATGAACACTTTCCTCTACCTTAAACATAGGGGTGTACGTGTGTGTGGGGGGGAAGGGTCCTTGTGATTGACATCAGTGAAAGTCGCAGCCATCAGTACCAGTAACGGTACGTACCACGTGGCATTGATCGCTAACAAAAGAAACATCTTTGGAGTTTTGGTTAAATTGTTAAGTTTTAAAATGGCAAAACAACTGAAATTGTCTCTTTCGTTTAAAATGGATGTGATTTAAAAAATGGAAGAAAACCGTTGCATTTCGAAAAAAGCTTTAGAAGAGCAATTTAATGTCCCAGAATAGACATTAACCCATTAACTGCCAAAACTATTACGATAGAAATTTTCAGATTTCTTGCTGAAAGCAGTTTCCCACCACAAATTCAGTAAAGTAAATTTCGCTTTACTAAAATAGCAAAATTCCTGCCAATAAATAAGATATTTTTTTAATTCTAAAATAGTGGTACCAATGTAATTAATTCATTTTATGAGCAATTATTTTAACTGTTGCGTGAACGCAACGTCAGCGGTTAATGGGTTAAGAGGGATTTTTAAAAATCGGGATGCGATAATAGTTTATCATCAAGAATGTGGAATTCATTCGAAGAAAAGGCACCGAATTCAAGGCGGAAAGTTCGAAGAATTTGAGAAAGTTTTGTTTCTATAGCTCAAGGAAACTCGTGCTTCAAATATCAACTCTAAATTGCGATTACTGTAATACTGAAGAGTCTAGAAATCTGAAATATTTCATAGTAGTTACTTATAAAATATAAATAGCTTCTAGAATAGTCGGAAACAAATTCGAAATTTAAAAGGGGTGAAGCGAAGGGAGGGAGTGAAAAGCGTCCTAAGAAAGACATAAATTACGATTTCTATGCAATCCCAAAAAATTATGAACCAATTACAAAAGTAATGGTTGCGAATCAATGGTAACAGTTTTTGATCCTAAACAGGTTATATTTCATGCCGGTGCCACTACCACATCGGGTTAGCAGGAACAGCAATCGTTCTAAAAAAAACCTTTAAAGACTTTCTAAATTATGGAATGTGTATTATGGTTTTCTATGGAATGTTAGGAAATACCAAGCCGATTTCAATATTAATGTTGGCAAATTAATGGTGACAGTCCCTGTTTCAACATGGGCATTTTATGTTGGTGCCACTACCACCAGAGAGGTGGTAGACCGTTAAACAATAAATTTTTAATAATTATCATAATTTAATTACAAAATAAAATGTGTGAAAATTTCAACGAAATCCTTAAAAATTTGAATATTTGTTGCGGTTTTACCCCTCCAGAGCACAAATTTAGAGGTTCCGACAAAACAAAATTTTACTCTTAAAGCTGAAACATTCTTCTAATCGATGATATAACTAGTTTTAAAATATACGAAATTTAACCCTTTCAAATACACATGCAAACACAGGTCACTACGCGCCTAACAGGGACAATATTTTCTATGCTAAAAGAAAGTAAATGTCCGCATTTTAACGCAATCTTATTAAAGCATCTCAATATATCAGAATTACATCCCCTAAAAATTTTCGAATGTTCGGAAGGTTAGAAATGTTTTTTACAAAATATGTGAAATTTCGACGAAGTCAGCAAAAACCGGAGATTTTCGCCGCGGTTTCGCTCGCTTACGATGCGTATAGATTCAAAAAATCAAATTACGCAGAAAATAAAATACGAAATAGCATATACTTTCAATTCAATATTTTTTCATTTAAAAATATAAATTCAGATAAAATGAAGACTTAAGATATAAAAACATACAAATTTGAGGTTAATTTAGGGGTCAAAACGCGCCTGTACAATGCCGGACAAGTCATCTAATATTCATAAATAAAATAATTAATCAATATTTTTCAATTCTTCGGGACTGAAGGATCTTACACCAATTTTATTTCGAGGGCATCACTTTTAAAAGAGAAGTTACCTTTACTTAAATAATCACGAAAATGCTCTAATTAATTAAAGCAAATATTACTTTTCTTTCTTACTGGTAATAAAAAAAAATTGTGTGCACCTTTCGAAGGTGCACATATGCACTCATGGTCCCGAATGTGTTAATTATTTGTTGCAAGAACTCTCTCATAAAGCTCAGATGCTATGAACGCATTTACTCTTGTTACAACAGTGTTGAGACTCTATAATGAGTTGAGACCATGTATTGTACTTTTGCACGTGTTAATGAAGTATGCTGAAGTAAATGTATGTAAAAAAAAAAAAAAAAAAAAAAAAAAAAAAAAAAAACTGAGGGCGAATGCAGAAATATAAATGTAAATTTTGATTTCTAAGATTTAACTAAAATAATTCGTACTCCCTCTTAGATTCCTGCACCGATTGGGACATGTTCGACCCGAACATGAAAATTACGTTTGAAGTAAGTACACACCCAGAACGTTTCGCGAAGTCGTTGCAGTTCGTACGAAACAAGGTTGAAAAAACTGGTGATAATGTCTTTAAAATATCTTCATTATTGTTAAGTTATAAACAGAAATCTCAGTTCAGCTTCCAGTGAGACATTTTGAGGGAATGAAAGGAGTGTGACGCTAGGTTCCTTTACAACAATTGTTCTAAATATTATGCAGTATCACCCCTTAACCCTTTCGGGGGCAAAGTACTTCTATTCGTAAAATGCAGCGATGATTGAGTGACACAAAAATTTACAAACCAATTTATTTCAAATAAGTTGAACCTTTTGTTTACGTACTTAATAAAAACAAAATTTTCAAGAATTATTTTTAAAAATGTACAAAAGTTAGTAATACGGTTTCGGTCAATCATTGTAGACTTGAGGGCAGTAACATATAAAGTGATATTCATTAATATAAAGACTGTTTTCGTGTATGGGCATTAACCCTCTTGCTGCTCAACCCGAGATTTCTTAGGACAGCGTAAAATCAGCAAAATTTGCGCAACCCGAGATTCCTCGGGGATGCATTTTTTTTCGTCTAATTAGCCCTTTATAATTATTCCCACCAGTTATTTTTGTATTGTAAATTTTGCCTTATTTAATTGGAGCATTTTCTCGATTAAATTAGGCAAAAAGTTTATTTTTAAAAAGTGGTCACAGAAGAATAAAAATTCTTAAAAGATGTTCGTCGCGAAGGGGTTAAATACGCAATTTTTCAAGCCATTTTAATAAAGCCATTACGCAACCAGAGGGTTAAGCGGCTCATTGGCTTGGCGACTGACCGTGCTATGCTTTAATCCTTTCCGGCACAGAGAAATTTTGTAGTAAAATGATGAAATCATCGACTTACACCGGAATTTACATACGACTTTTTGAGAAATTAAAAACTTGTTACTTAATACTTTCAATGTTAATATACAAAATTTTATTACAATATCCTTGGTGCCGTTTGTAAGTTTGGAATTAAAATTAGCTATCCCGACCCGGTAATACTGAGTCGGAAAGGGTTAAAACAACATATTTTTGTTATCTGACATGCTGTCACCATAGACTGCAAGGTACAAGATCAATTGGAACATCCAACTAACTGAAGAAATGTAGTACTCAAATATATACTATCTTCAATATTTATGCTATACTTTTTCCGGTGTGAGATAAAATATATATTTTTAAATTTGTTAGTGACACAAAGTCGATTGATGTAAAAATCATAAATAATATATAGTGCCAGCATTAATCAGGGTTTCTAAGGGGTTCAGGGAATTCCCTGACTTAACACCAGTATTTACTTAAAGAAAAACTCGGTTTTTGGAATTGCGCGATTATGTTACATAAAATTAGTTTTTCTAAATACAAATACTGGAATTTTAGAGGAAAGTTTAGCAACCCTGATTAATACTAGGCCGTTCGGAAAGTCGTGTACGTTTGGGAAAATCAATTCATACCTGAAAATTCTTCCCGGTAATTATTAGACATTAGATATCGGAATCATTGCCTAGTAATTAAATGATATAATTTTTTGGTATGAATTGATTTTCCCAAACGGACACGACTTTCCGAGCGACACAATAGTTGATAAATTAACGTTTTTTTTTGTTTTCTAGATGTCCACTAGTCTGCCTTTCTCGCTGTTATGTAAACTATGTAGCAACCAATGATTTTCTCATTTGGTTGTCTGTCTTGTGAAATGTGTTATCGTTGGTACCATGTTAAACTATCAATATGAAAACAGTGTTGCCAGTGGGTACTGTAGAGAATTTTTAAAGAAATAAATCCTTCTTGATTTTTTTTTCGTATTTATTAGAACAGTCACAAAAACACAGATCTTGACATTTACAAACACTTCACACACAATGTAATATACAGTTGCAAAAGTTCTGGTTTCAGAATCCAATTTCACTTGTTAAAAATAACATTCTAATTATTATAGTTTCACCACATAAAAACTTTATATTACATTCTAAAATGTACATCCCCTGCCTATACTGGGTGCAGATAAGATTAAACAGAATCAAAAATTATAATGCAACAGGACCACCATGCTCCATGCAGCACTCTCAGAAACCAAAAGCCATCTAACTAATCATGTCATGATTATGACTTGACAACACGGCACAGAATGCATAGTGCTGCCATCTGTTAACAAACACAAGAAATAAATCATAAATTTTAATCCTAATCAAATTAATTGCACTGAACATACTCACACCCATCAAGAAGTCATTCTTGATTCAAAGGAAGTCAGCAAAGTTTTACAATAGGTCTTTTAAAGACACCCCTAGATGTTTTAACAGTCACTACACGCACTATACCATCCTTACCTGGATGAATCTCAATAATTTTGGCCAATGGCCAAACAGAAAGAAGAACATTATCCTCTTTCAAAATTACTACATCATTTACTTTAAAATTTTCAGTATCCCAGCCATAAAATGTGTGCAATTTTTTTTTTGCAATAAAGTATAGATTGTACACAATTTGTGCATTAAAAGTGAATATTTTTCAATACTTCGAAAAGATGCACTTTTTGTACAAGCTATCTGTATTTTTTTATGTATACAAAAAAGTGTATATTCTATGTTGTCAAAAACTGTGCAGATTTGTTGCATAAAATAAATGAATATTCCGTGTTCGCAAAAAGTGTGCATTCTTTATGAAAAAAAAAAAATCCATAGATTCCAATTTTGCAAAAATTATGTATTTTTTATGGGCGTGAAAATTAGTATATTCCAAATTTGAGTATTTTTTTTGAGTATTATTCCATCGTAATCTCATAAAACTTTTTAATTTGTTATTTTTTAAATTGAAAATATTTATTTTTAAATTATAACTTACATTTATTACTGACACTGACATGGATTTTACGATTTGGCAGTTACTTGATGACGAGGAAGGTGTAATAAAATCATTTCAGAACTTGGGAATTATACCCATAAAAATGTTTTGTTAAAAAACGTTGAACGTCTTCATTCAAAAAATGAAATGTTTACTGCAATGACAGATATGCTTATTACGTACGCCACGCTACAATGATAACCTGAAAGACTTTTACAATTCGAGACCTGCAGATTAAATTAACTTTATTTTATTGTTTTATTGTAAAATATTTATTTTCCCTTTTATTTTAAGTATTGATTTGTATTGATTTAAAAAAATAGTTGGTGAAAGTCTGTAATTTTCAAATGTTATATATTTTAAATGCTCATTTTTGTATCAACAAAATTATTTTTTTTTCAAACGTTTCATTTCATTTTGCGTTAATTATTATGGTTGGCGACAACGGTGTTGCTATACCGGAAAAATACGAAAACAGTTACTGATTTTATTTAAAATACAAAGAAAAAGGGTTTAATAAGAAATAAATATTATAAAACGGAAATATTTAATTTAAGTATGAAAGCAATGTTTGTACTGTTTAAAAAAGTGTTCATATTCAAAGCTTTAAATAGAAAAATACTTTGCAATTTGCCATTTGCTCCTATGGATAAAAAGAAGAAATAGATACTTTTTATGTTAGCCGTGCATAAATCTCGCCAATAGCACCAATACTTACAATTTTACTCATCATCATCTACTATCTTTACAAAACACAAATTCTTATTTCATTCTGGTTGACTATAACTCAGGTTCTACTGAACATAATTTTGTAGAACGTACACTGTTAGTTAAGTAATTTATTTTAGAAGTGTTTTAATGTAAAAAAAATAGTTCTACTTTGAATTTGTGATAAGTACGGGACTTTTAAAATTAGGTGAACCCGATTATGAAAGATTACCTTTAATGTAAAATTCTACTAAATGGATTTTGATGCTATGCCGGAAAGTTCTCTGTGGTGTAGTAAATTACTATAAGACAGAGTTACCAAGTCTCCGGCTTTTTGCAAACCACTATTATCTTAGAGAAAATGTTGTTCTTTTAAATCACTCAAATGTTCCAATTAAATAAAAGAACACTTTCTGTATTTAAATACTGGTATCCAAAAAGCCGGAGACTTGGCAGCACTGATAAGAGGATGTACGCTATATGCAATGTGTATATACTAAGAATATATATTCTATAAAGGTGTGCAGGGTTTCTTAAAAAATCCAGTGAGTATATAAAGTAGACCTACCCCTACATCCCTGAGAGTTCTATAATCTGCTTAACGCGATTATGGAAGATATATTTAAATTTAACTACCTATAATATGTATGAAATGCAAATCGAAATTTCGTTTGGGCCGCTTACAACCTGAGTTCTGCTGAATAGATTTTTGATGGAACTTACATTGTTAGATAATTTTTCAGAAAACAAAATAGTGATGTACAGCACCAATGGAGTACTTCTAAGTGTCCTGTTGCGTGTGAGTCTCGTCCTGCACTCGTCCGGTCGAGATCTCCTGTTCCTGGCTGTTCCCATTGGCCCGTATCTGAGGGTCCATGTGATAATGATGACAGCGAGGACGACATTCTGCCTAGCCCGAAGCGAACCAAATAGCTTGGAGATGTTCGCCCAGTGTTTGCACGTAAATATATGCACGTAAATATATGCAGTTATTATACAAAGCCTGCTTTTTTCTAGAAAAAAAAATGTAAAGATATTCCAAGTATATAGTGCTTTGATATTGTAATATTTATATACATCTCTGTGACATTTATTTTAAATAAATGCGTGCAGCAGCACTTTTAAAACTTAAAATTTGTTGTTTCTTATTTAATTAACAAAAATTTTAATTTCAGATGCTTTTTAGTTAAAAACTTGTGTTTTTAATGCGTAGATGGACTTTGGACATCCCCCATCTTCGATTTTATATCCCCCACGGACGACCAACGTGTTAGATGGCCGCCATCTTGGATTGCATAATTCCTGGACGTCCGCCATTTTGAAAGGCCGCCATCTTGGACGTCTAGAGAATCTGACAAGCGGCTTGGACCCCTTCTTCCAACTATGATTAGTATTACCTTAGTTGGAAGACGTCCAACGTCCAAGTGACCTTTGCACCGTCCAGATTCTGACGTCACGCCTGCGTATCCCGTCCAATTTTCAGCCTGCTGATCACGTGACCACTGACTGGACTTCAGTTTTTTTTTCAGATTTATTCGTGACGTAGGCTTCTGCTATTACGTAATCGCGATAAAGGGAGGGAGGGCAGTGGGTCAGTCTTGGTCTGTGATTAAATTGATCTGTCACTTGTAATTCGCTGAACGTGCGTGTTTCGAGTGTTTGTGGAATGTAGTTCTGCTTAGTCAGGCGCAATCGAACCTGTGCTGATAGTATGTTTGATTCGCTTGCATAAAAACTGCTGAGCGCCTGCGTAATGTTAGACTGAGTGTGTTGATAACACCCTGTATATAATGCTACATCCAAAGAAGTTAAATTCAATCGAGTTTTCTGACTTAATAACAAAAATTTTTCAGGAAATGAAATCGATGTTGAGCTAATCAAATTGAGAGTATAGACTATCAGAAAGCTAGTCAGGCACCTAGAAGCTATCGAAGAGGTGACTCGTCGTATGCTTTTTCCAGAAAATACCAGAATGTTTACAATGCTAAGTATAAAAATTTTGTCATTCCAAAAGCAGTTTTCGATATAGCCTGCTATTCAAGCGAATTCTATTCAATGTTGATCAAACACGATCATTACGTTCTACAATGCTTATTTAAATAATTATGGGGGAAAATTCAAAATCAGAAGAACACGATTATGAAAGATTGGCTTTTTTAAAGGTTCTGCTGGGTGGATTCTGGTAAGACAAACTGTTAATTAGATAATTTTTTAGGAATGTTTTGGTACATTTGCCAGTTTAAAAGATTCTGCTAAGTGGATTTTGCTGGAACTTACCCAGTTAGTTAATTTTTCAGGGAATATTTTAGTATAAAACACATATCGTTCTAGGTTGCTTGGTTATAGGATTTTGGATGAACGTTCTAGAATGAAGTGAGCCCAATTATGAAAGATTAGCCTTTTTCATAGGTTCTATTGGACGGAATCGGATGAGAATTGCATTGATAAATTTTCAGAGGAAGGGTATAAGTATATTACATATTGTTCTATCGTACTTTACCAAATCCTACAGTAAAGGATCAACTAAAGAAGTTGTTCCTTAGCAGCTGAAATTTTATCTGTCTCAATAGAAAATAGAATAGTATAATGACGTCCATATCGTTCGTAGCAATTCGGATGGGTATGCCAGGTTAATGTCCATATTGCTTTCAAACGAATGATTAAATTCACAGATATATTTCGTTTGATTCATGGTTTGTTTACAAAAACAGACCAGCGAAGCGGGCGAAGGCTGCTAGTATGAAAATAAATTGGAACTTTTTTATAAATAGGTTCTTCTATGTAGAAATGTCCAAAAAAATTGTTTTCTATAAGCAAACTATAGTATTCCAGTTCTTTTTTTTTTTTTTTTTTTTTAGAAAATAGAGATAGAATGAGTGTTTGTTTTTGTATTTTTTTTTATTTCAGGAAGTTATTCATTAGTAACAATAACACGGTTCTCACAGGTACACTTTTTGAATACCAGTATTTTCTAAGAAATTGTTTTTTTAATTTTTTTCCTTGCAACTTTTATAGAAATCCACCTCGAAGACTATTTCTATTATACATGTTGTAGAAAATTTTCTTGAAAGTATTTTTTTTCAAAGAAAATTTTCTTTGAATTTAATATTATATTTAAAAAGTGCACCATTTAGGATATTTGAGCTAAATAATTAAAACAGCATTACCGCAATATCCGACGTCTCAGTCGTGGCTAAAATAAGTCTGTTTCGAACGAGAAATTAAATTAAATAAGTATCTAGCAATAACAATAAATTAAATCAAATAAGAATCAAGCAATAACAATAAATTAAATCAAATAAGTATCAAGCAATAACAATAAATTAAATCAAATAAGTATCAAGCAGAAATCAGTTTCATTTTATTAATCCTGATCGAACCAATTCCGTCCTTTTCGGAGCAACTAATTTTTATTGCCTAAATGTGTCGTTTCCGATTGGACATCAGTATTTTGGCATAGAAAAATCCGCTTCATCTAATCTCAAAATTTCAGCAATTAAGTAATGCAAAAAACAGTGTCAGCAAATGTAGGCCCAAATTAATAATGAAATTGGAGAAACACATTTGGGCGATGAAAATTTATTGTCGGAATAGGGTGACAATCGTTCTTTAACAGTGAAATAAAATTTTTGTTCGAAGCAGATTTACTTGAACCGAAAATATGGCACAAGATTTATTACTCTAAAGCAAATGAATTTTATCGATAAAGTAAAAGATGAAAACGGGTCATACTAAAAGATGCCAGTTATATGAACACATTTGTACACTATTATATTTTTAACTGTTTTGCTTTTTCACATAGAAAAATGAGAGACCTTTTTCCACACACCTGCTAAAAGTTTTTCGATAATGGGTTAAATAAATTTTATAGTGTCGCATTTGATTTAAAAAGTGAAACCAGCAAAATTATTTATCACATTTTGAGTGTAAAAACTATGCCCTCGCTTGAGCATGACTTTCAATCTGCTGCTGAAGCATCGAGAAATGAAGCCGGATTTGTGACTTCGAAACGTATTACGTATAGCAAATTTGCATGAACACTACATTTTTCCGTACGCAAATTTCGTTTCTGAACAGGTCCCTTAACGTACCAACATGAATGTTAACAACATAGTTGTCATGTTGAACAAGAGCAAATGGGAAAATATTGTTTCTGATCTCTCGTACACAATAAGGGTTACCTTAATCGTCTCATTCAGTTGCATCGAAAAAAAATAATGTTTTTTCTCTAATAAGTGTTACCTAAAAATAACGAACTTTATACAAACAGCAGTAACTTATCTAAAGAAAACAAAACGAAATTAGCCGTCAAACTTTATTTACAAGAATCAGTACTTAGATGCGCCTTATAGGACAATATATTCTCAACCTTTTTTTTATGGCGCTTTCTACCAAAATATCTCTAAATTTATGATGTCACTCCTTTCTCAAATACATAATTCTTATTTATAAAGTGAACTGTTATTCACATGCAAAGATGACCTAAAAAGTTACTATTAATGAGTAGTCACTTCACTTCTCATTATTTCAGTTGTGGTTCATTGTTTATTTTGTGACAAATATGTTTTGTACATACTTCTATAAATGCAATGAAGCCACCTTTGTCTTAATATCAAGAAAAGTTTTGTTATTTCTAGCGAACTTACTTTAGAGTGAAACAAAAGTGCTATAGGGTCTGCATTTTTATCTTCACAGAAATTTCTTGAACACACTCGTAAATTTGACTAAATTTGATACTCATTATTGATGAATTTTAGAATTGATTTTAATATCGCACTGAGAGAAGTTGAAAATTTTTGGACAGTAAGATCATATTAATAAGACAGTTCACAAGAAGAATTTTTGGATTCTAATCGTTCATCTTTATTTATCAGCTTAATGCACTTCTCTGTAACAGAGTTGCCAAGTCTCCAGCTTTTTGCACACCACAATCATTTTAGAGAAAATCTGGTTCTCTTAAATCACTGAAATGTTCAAACTAAATAAAACAACCTTTTCTTTATTAATAATTGGAAATTTTTCCAGAGAGAAACATTCGACTTGCATACAATATTTCAAATGAAAATCAAATTTCAAATTAATTTGAAAATTGATATTCATTTGAAACATTTTCTTTATTAAAACACTGGTATCTAAAAAGCCGAAGAATTGGCAGTTCTGCTGTAATGTATTTTTTCTTCCCCATTATCATCAGCCATTATGTAGAATCTTATCTTAAATTATAAAGTATATACAGTGGAACCCCGTTAATTCGTTTCTCCGGATAATCCGGATCGGTCTGGTCGATTTTTTTTCAAGTTTGAGACGCGATCGGCAAATTTCCATAACCTTCATTTATTTCATCCACGTATTCTGAATAAAAAAGTATTTTCTGAAATCTTTAGAAGAATACCTTAAGCATTCTTATTTAAACTCTTTGATGTTATCCTTCAAAGAAACAAGAATGTATCACTTTAAGTTTGGCAATTTTATGGTTCCGGGTGTTACAAAACATATCATGCAACTTACAAATCAAAGCTGTTCTCCTAATTGATAATGAACCGCCACACCCCGAAGAAAGTCAACTGACAAAAGAAAACATAACGGTAAAGTTTTTACCACCTAATGTGATAGTGCTGGTACAGCCAATGGATCAAGGGGTTCTTCAGAACATTAAGAAAGTTTGAATAAGAGAAATGCTGAATGAACTTTTAGAAGATGATGGAGAACATGGAGTGGTAGAGATTCTCAAATCAATCAATATCAAGAAAGTAATCTGTGCGGCCCGCAAAAGGTATACAAAACTGGCACAGCAGAAGATTACAAACTTTATAATTACAAAGTAAACATTTTTTACTGTCTGTAAATATTCAATATGTTTAATATAAAGGTGATTTTCTGTAAGTATGTTTTATTTTATTTCATTTTTTCTCATTCTCCGGATAATCCGGATTTTCGATATTCCGGATTGTGCCTGGTCCCAATTAATCCGAATTATCGGAGTTTTACTGTATGCCTTAATGTATATTTATACCTTTATATGAGGCTTGTACCGCAGTCATAGTAATTAACATATACACGACCGGAAACGAGAATTCTCGTTTTCATTCAAAAAATAGCATTGGCAAAGGGCGTGGCATCTACCTTACAGACGATGCATTTATATCACGTTGTCCATATTTATTTAGATTGTAATACATTTTATATTAAATTCGTACATCGAAATATATTTATCGATACATAAACTTGGGAAATCAATCTAGAACACCAATTTACAAAAGGGAAGCGTGTACTGTTTTAAAATTCAGATTTGATAAAAATTGCCCGTCGGAAATGTTTTAAGACATTTCGTTCAGTGGCACTGATTTGTGAATTTCTGAATTGTAATTAGTACCTTGTATTGATATTTCAGTACTTTTCTAGTATAGGGGCCCTGGCAGTTTTTTTTTAACTTGGTTCCATTTGTGCTTCAGAAAGTAAGATTTGTTGCCAAATAATGTAAAGATCTATGAAAACAAATCTAATGAACTTTTATGATTGATTTTATGTGCAGGGGAGGTGGAGGATGAAGGGGACATTTTTACAAAAATGTTTATTATTAGTATATTTTTTTATTTATTATCAATATTATATATCACACTTCATACATTAGGTATTTGACTACATCTATGCACCATATTTAGTCTGGATTATTGTTATACAGTAAAATATTATAAAATTTAAAAAACGTTACTCTCTGTCCCAATCATCCCTATAGCAGGGATGAATGGGTCACTAATAGGGATGGATGGAACACCAATATTTTTCTCCCTGTATTCAATGTTACCTAGTTAAAATGTATAATTATAAACTTATATATATTTATATTTGTAATACATGATCTTATAATATGGCTATTATATCTCAGCATTCTTAATCACTACTTTTACTGCAGTTTTTACTTGTAATGCAAACTTCGATTGCGTATCTGTTCCCCTTTCCCACTTACGAGACATTTTAGATATGAAATGAAAGTGAAAAATGTCTTTGAAATACGGCATAGCCAATGTTTTTCATTCACAACTTATTAATAAATATTAATTCAATGTATCTTAGATATCATGCACAAATGCAGGGTTCGTACTTGTCCTGAAATTTCGCGACCGGAAAATTCTTCGGTACAAGTAATTTCTTATGGAATAATCTCTTCTTAAATAAGGCAAAATGTCGCGCGTTTAATCTAGATTTATTTTTTATAAACAAATAGTGATATTTGTCTTGAAAAATCCCTTAAGCGTACGAACCCTGTAACTGAAATTATGTTAGGGGAGGTGCGAGGGGGAATTTATTATTAGCACAAGTTTCAAATTCAATATAATTTACCCCATCTGATCAATAAACATATACTACCTTTAACAATTTTATCTATTTTGATAATGTTTCAATAGCAATTTTTTTATAAACTATTTAACCTTTATTACAATACAATAATTAAGACCCATTAATTTTTAATAATAAACAACCTATATAGTACGAGTACAGTTTATTACTAATAATTAACGTAAATCATAAATTTATAAACCTATATAATATTCTTTAGTTAATAAATAAATTTTTTAACATCTCTAGGGATGAAAAAGACTGCCCCATTCATCCCCATTTAAATTGTCCCAATCATCCCTATGATACATAGATTCAATTGTCCACTATTTTGCTCACAAATTATTTTGTCACATTGGTTAATATGCATTCATTTTAATTATGCTATTGAATCTTCAAATAAATAACTACAACATACCTTACTTGTTTACATTGTATAAAATATTTGACAACATCAAATTAAAAAAAAAAAGTTGCTTTTAAGCAGAGTTTCAAAAAATGCAACTTAGCAAAAAAATGAAAAGAGCCATGTGGTTTTGCTTTTGGTTATAAAGCACACTATGGTAGGGCCATATATGAGAATAGAAATCAACTAAAAAAAAACGTTCATTGCATGAAATATTCAGAATGTCCCATCCATCCCTTGTCCCATTCATTCCCCAGCTCCCCTATATATATAAAAACATTTTATTTATATATACTGTTGGTTTTTTTGTTGTTTTATATACAATTTACTTCTGTTTGCACATAAAAGTAGAAAAATGGATTATTTATGTTAAACAAATTGTATAAATATTGAAAAAATTGCTTGTGTATGTCAAATTATATTGCTATAGATACTTAAAAAATTACTAATTAAGGCACATTTGGAATAAACTTTATTGCTTTACTTCATTAAAAAAACGAGGCTTCAATTAATTAGAAAAAATAAATTTAATCCAAATTCATCTTAATTTAGATTGTATTTTGATGATTTTCTGCTCAATTTCAAATTTTCCATTTGGAATTTCGAATTTTCTAGATACCGTTCTTATCAAGCATTTTCATCTTTTCATCTTAAACCTTTCATCATCACCATACCAAATTACAGGCTTCTTGTTATCCAAGCTTCTATATCAACTATATCGCAGAAATCACAATTTCGAAATGTTTTTGACGCTGCACGCATTTAAATTTCTAAATTAAAAAAAACTATTCTGTGGGTGCATTTACGTCTCTAATGTATACTCATGTCACTTTTCAAATTTCTATCCCTAACAATTTCAGTTAAATCATAGGTTACGACATTTTTAGAAAGTCTACCATTTATTTAAACCCTTTAAATTTCGATTATTTTCGAAAACGGTTTACATCTTAAAAGTAACCACCATGCCATGTTTCAAGTTTCTTGCCTCAGTAACAAAATCAATTGCAATTTTAAGACTTTTTTGCTCCTGCACCCTTTTAGAATTCGAATTTTCCAAAAACTGTTCTGTGAGAGAGAGCATTTACGTCTTAAAAGTAACAGCCATGTCAAATTTTAAGTTACTAACAATTTTAAATTAATAATACATTTGAATGCTTTCTACTCTTTCCAAATATTTAAATTTAGAATTTTTAATAAACTATTTATACCGAGAATCAGCATCTTAAAAGTAACTAGCATACTAAATTTCAAGTTTTTAATCCTGATAATTCAAAATGAATCCTAATTTTGAAAATTTTGAAATATTTTTCTCTCATTTCATCCTTTTAATTTTCGAATTTTTTTAAAACCCATTCTTAGCGAGCATTTAGATCTAAAAGTAACTACTATACAAAATTCCAAGTTTCCATATTAAGTATATCGTATAAAATTGCATGAAATCATAAATAATGCAATTTCAGAAGCTGCACCTTTTATCTAGATTTCGTAAGAAATTCCTCCTTAATACATGTAAAATAATCTGTCCCCTTTCTGTACTACAGTTGGCATGGACAATTTTTTTTTTTATCTGTTCAAACTGTATGTATGCAATATCATTGTCATCTACTTTCAAAATAGATGATGTATCATCACAGGTTTTCAAAAACATAACTTGCACTCCACCATCTTCGTCTAAATCATCTTGTGCGGCTACGTGGCAATACTTCATTTCTCTCTTTCTTTCAGTACAGTTTTCTTTCAACAAATTCTACTTGTTTGTATGTTCCATTAATTATTTTATCTGGTGTCATTTCTGTAATTTCATTTTCTTCAGGAGTGGATTCAAGAACTTGAAAATTTGTTTTCTTAGGAGACATTCTTAGATCTGGAAAATACCACAAATAAATAATACTTACACTACAAAAATAAATATAAATAGTAATAATAATGATAATAAGTAAATTTAGCACTATGAATAAATAACTATATACTACTATAAGTTAAATTTATTTAAATTATTAAGTCATTTTTTTGCAATGGTCGAACAAGTGATCATCCTTTTTCCAATTTTACGATGCCCTCCAAAATGTCATCTGTTACATCCGATTTTGGTTGTTAATATCGGTCAACAGCCGGTCAGGTCTCACGTTGTCGGTTGGCAAATGTTATCTTTGTCTTCATCAGTGTCACTGGTAATTTCTTGGTATATTGTTACTAGAACCGCCGTAGCGGTCATTTTGACAGCTACCAAATAAAAATATTTTGATTATCACCAGAAATTTCTTTCTAAAATAAGTTTAAAATGTACCTCGGAGAAATAAGTTAAATAAATATGTTAAGTAGTTTCAATTAAGATTTCCGGCGGTTCTAGTGTTAATAAAAGATGCAGTGCCAAAATTGCTTTAGAAAAGGTAATGAATAATCGAGTGTCTTTCAGTTCTCCCCGGGTAATAGAGAAAAATGTATATGCATTATTTAATGGACATTAAGCGATTTCTTAACATTAAAGTCAAATAAAAAAAGGTGGCGAAAATGAAATTGTCCTTCTTAACCGTTTTTATTCAATACATTAACAAAGGTCTATCGTACGTTCATAAAGAATTTGTGAAAAATTATGCAATTTTAAAATATATTTTTTTGAACTTTTACCGGAAAATATAAGCTGATGATAAATTAAATAAATACTGCACACATTTTACAACTGATACGGTTTAATGAATGTTTGCGTTCATGTAATCAAGCTCTCGTCAGAGATGGCTTGAAAAATAATTAAATAAACATACTGGTGCGATTGTGTGTCCTGTGAAAGTGTTCAACTGTTAAAAATCATCGCATCTATATTTGCAACACAACTAAACTGTAATTGTACGGAGTACGGCTCTTCTTTGTCCCTTTTTTCCTTTACTGTTGCCATACCTTAAAAGAAATCAGAGCAGAAATTATAACGCTTATAATAAATTTATTAGTCCGCGCTTTCTATCAAACGTAAAAGAAACCAGTGAATTTTCCATAATTGAGTTTTGTGCCCACGCTAAATTAACGTTGTAACGAAAATTGTTTTGTAAATATCGTGAATTGCAGTCATAGAATCAGGTGTGTGTTTTTTCAAGATAAACACTGAATGTTTATAAAAAAGGGCATGAAAAAAAATTATTTGTATGCATGTTTTCTTCTTTGTCATGAGAAACGTAATGACTCACCAAGCCAATATTTAATTTTCTAACAATTTCTGTCACTGCGAGTTTTATAAACCTTTTCATGCTTTCATGCATGCATGGATCTTGTACCTTTTATACGCGTCAAAAATTAACGAAAACATCAAAGTTTGAATTAATCTATCTTCAAAACCTTTTTATGTATAAACATGTAATTTTGGATATTGATTAAACAGATTGTGCTTTGTAATATGCTACCATTAGAAATTTATTAGCCTTTTACAGAATTTGTGGATTGTTGAAGCCAAAATAGCTATTTTCTTTACTCCAGAAGTCATTGCGCGCATGATATCTTGAGAAAGTATATATGGATTGTCATGGAATTTCGTAAATATACGAAACAAATGTATGTGTTTAAAATGAACTACTTTTAAGTATTTACAATGGTAATATATTTAGTTATGACTATTTTTTCATTAAATATATATATATAGTAAATGAAATAATTTTGGCCTAAGAGTAGTGAATTTTTTTTTTCTTGAGTGGTTTAAGTATAAAAAAATCTTTAAAATTATTTTTATTCCAAAATTTTGCTTTTTAAAACTTTTAAGAATAGAATTAATTTTCTCTTATTAAAATATGCGCATGGTAATGTTTCAGATAAATAAAAAACGTTTTGTTACCATCTCTGTTTCAAGAAAAAAAAATAAAGAAAACGAGTAATTGTCTCATTCAGATAGTTTCATTAAAATAAAAATGATAAATAAATAATGAAATCGACCGATAGGGATAATACATTATTTTATAATTTTCTGCATGAATTACCTCAAGAAAAAAGGAAACTTAAAAAAATACTGCATCGTGTTAAATAATTGAATTTAACCGAAACACAAAGGTCGGCCATAAATTGAGATCAATTACATTTCATGGTGGATTTGGTTTGGTAAATACGGTTTTGTATTGAGTTTTCTTTCTTATATAAAAATATTTAAGAAGGAAAAACTAATAGACTATTGTTTTAGATGAAAAAACTGCATATTTGAAAGTGAACGACAATATGCATCTATGAATTTGTTGTTCTATATAAGAGATGAACTTGATACTTGAGATATAATCGTAGAAAATTGCATATCATAGTTGTAATTAATAGTGACATTCATTTTCTTTCACTTCTGGTTTTGGATCCGGTTCGTGTTTTTGGTTCCAAGAGCGTAAAATTGGGATCGAGTTGGTAATGTCCGAAAATTAATTTGTCGGGTTTTACGTTCATACTGGGTTTCTGTTTGATATAATCTGTTTCTAGCTCGTTTTTCATGTCAATATTTCACAAAGTTCAATCTGCACAATTTAAGAATAACTAGCTGTTATCTGAGAATAGTCACTGATCTAAGAAATAAAATCCACGTAGAAATATTATTATTACTATCTAGAAAAACAAAATATTCTTTGAACTTTATAGGACATTTATATAGTGTTGCCAGATTGGGACTTTTTTCTCCCCGGATTGTTGATTTTCACCGTTTTTTTTTAAATAAAAATATTCGGCCTATTTAAAAATAGATTAAGAATTCTGGAAAAAAAGGTGAATTCTGCTATCTAAAAAAGGGGTGACAGTCAAATAATCAAAATTAAAAAAGTACTTAAAAAAGTACACTGCATTTGTATTTGCTATTTCCCTTTAAAAATAATATTTTGTAAAATATTAGTTGAATAATAAAGAATAATGGACAAAGGCAGATAAGGTTTATATTTTTTGCTTAGTGATTATAAAAAATGAAATGCTCACATGCAAATATATCAGTATAGAGTATATATATAGTTGAGCAAGTCTGTATAAGTTTTAAGTCTAAATAACAAGAGTAAGTTTTAAGAATGGCTTCTTAATGTGAACCTCTTTGTCTCTTTTTGTTTTCGACCTTCTTTGTAACTTCCATTACATATTTCAGTTAAAAGGACTCAGTGAACCAAAATAAGGTATACATTATTGGGTACTTTTCCAGCGTACGGCCCTTCGCGGAATAGAAAAAAATGATTTTGTCGATAGAAGGAAATTTGAAAATTTATTTTCTGGCAATCATTTCACTGTTTTATATACACAAGCTAGTATTTTTTTCAATATTTATGCAGTTTATTTATTAGAAAGAATTCATTTATCTATTTTTATAGAAAACATAAGTAATTTGTATATAAAAAAGATATATACGTAAGTACATGTCTCTATATATATATATGTTACATTATTAGATCTAATTACGCGATTTCCTTATATTATTCTAAATTACTACTCTTTATTCACTAAATCCTTATTCTTAAATAACCTGTATCGTTAATTCTGTCAAATTCCCTTTAATTTAATATCTCACTTGTCTAATTTACTCTAATATTACGCTTTTAGTATTCTAAAATTAAATGTTCCATTTCTGATCTTTTTTCTTTTAGAATGTTCTTTTAGCAACATTTTTTTTCCTTCCGAGACTTTACTTTCCGGCGCATATTCCAGGGTTTTCCTTTTTACCTTCAAATTCATCTACTCGCTCTGTCAGCACTCTTTCCATGGCATCCTTAATTATTAATTGGTTGAGAGCGCGACCTACGTCATATTTGTTGATATATTTATCACTACACTAGACGCACAAAAAGCCGATGCTCGCAGTGTTTCCTAAGATTTTGGTCGTATTTCTATTTGTCATACCTTCTCGTGATCGCCGTCCGATGTATTCTATTATCTATTAATTTACTTACCCGTAAATTTCTACTATGAAGCAATGGCTAAATATCTCGGTGGAAACTGTACCACCGAAAGATTTTAAAATAAAGTTCTGAGTTGACTTTATGTATTGTCTCAATTATTCTGGAGAGACTACACTGGATAAATATGTTCCATGGCCTTTACTCGTTGACTGCAACAGAATTGGAATAACCACATTGTTTACTACAGAAACGTTCTTTTTTAGCTTATCCTAATGCACGATATCCAAATTGATTATTCAATTACAATCTATCGAAGTTAACTCCATTTTTGAATCATCATATAACGTCAATATCGTAAACTTTAACACAACATGATTTACAGTTTTCGTTATACTAGTCGACAGGATCGACTTTACCAGTTCTGTCAACTTGCGCTACTGTATTACTGCTAGACGTGATCCACTACTAGTATTATGACAGCCACTTACCTCATTTCAACTAGTAAAACCTTCCAATGTTAGAATAATCTATCATATATATATATACGAGGGGGAGTCGGAAAATAAGTTTCCCCTGGCGACTGTGGGCAGAGGTGTTGTGTATGAAAGACGAAAAATGCAATGAGACATTAAAGATAAAATATAACTTTGTTTGTCCAAATAAGTACCGAATACATTGAGACATTTGCCATACCGCTTTATAAGCTTCAAAAAGCCTCCAGAAAAAAATCAGGGCTTTGCATATGGACGAAGCGTTGAACGGCTATGGGCGAAAGACGACAGAGCGGGTGAACGCGAACGAGCAAGACACTGATACACCATTGCGTAGAGGTCGACCGGATTGTGACGGGGGGATGAAACATGGGTCCACCATTTCACGCCCGAATCGAAGGCCGCATCCATGGAGTGGAAACATCCGTCATCTCCTGTGTGAAAGAAGTTCAAAAGAACTCCTTCTGCTGGTAAAGTGCTCCTCACCGTTTTCTGAGACGCCCAAGGAGTTTTGTTGCTGGACTTTTTGGAGGATGGAACCATCAATGCTGCGCGGTACTGTGACACTCTGTCTAAATTGAAAGAGGTGATTCGGAAAAAGCGGCCTGGCCTTCTCAGATCTGGCGTTCTGCTTTCGGATGAGAATGCGAGACCACACTCGGCGACGGCAACGCAAAACCATATTGCAACTCTTGCTTGGGAGCGCCTACACCATCTGCCATGCAGCCCTGATCTCGCAGCAAGTGACTTCCATCTGTTTCCAGCTTTGAAGAAGAGTCTCGGCGGAAGGCGCTTTGGAAGCAATGCTGAAGTCAAACAAGCCGTTCAATGTTTCTTCCGTATGCAAAGCCCTGAGGTTTTCCTGGAGGACTTTTTAAAGCTTATCAAGCGGTATGACAAATGTCTCAATGTACTTGGTAATTATGTATAAAAATAAAAATATGTCTTATCTTCAATATCTCATTCTATTTTTCGACTTTCATACACAACTCTGACCACAGTCGACAGGGGAAACTTATTTTCCGACTCCCCCTCGTATAAAGTATTAGGATGTGAGTTGCAAAACTCGCCTTATCCAGAAAATCGAATTTTGGGAAATTCCCATTGGTTTTCATTATAAACGAAGATTTACAATGCCAGAAATATAGGATAAAACTAGTCTTTTGCAGATATTAGAGTTTTTTCGATAAAAATAAAATAGATTGATAGAGAAAAACGATTTTTTCAATTTTCGATCAGACGAGTTTTGAAACTCACGTCCTCCTATATAAACAAGCACAAAATATCGTCAGGTTTCTTTTCATAGCTGTGTTAATCATTCGGAAACAAATCTCATTTTCTGACGCCCGATTTCTGGCAATCTTTAAATCAAACCGCCAAAGGTCCCTATACTGGAATATACCCATCATTCTATAGCAAATTCTCTAAGATTTTGAAATAGCCGCTTATTTTGATCCACTGAGTCCTTCAACGCGAAAAAAAACAAAATTTTGCCGGAAATCTATTATTTATCTTCTGGTACAGCACTTTTATTTACCAGAGTACTGACAACGTCCTGCAAAATTTGATGGATCGATAGGATTTTCTACGAAACCATATTTGACGAATCTGCCATTATCGCCAAGCTCATGTTTGCTTACTTATCTAAAACGCGTCCAAATGTAAGAGGGCTGTTTTTTAAGTAAGGGCCGTTATGTTGTAACACTAATAGGTTGCGCGAGCGCCGCAACGAGTGCTTGCGTCGTGTCCCGGTATACCTTGGGAACAACTGTGCTCAGTTGCAGCTGTGTAGGTAGCCTGTACGGTCTGTTCGGTGTCTTTCAAATGTTCAAGATTGTCGAATCGTCCGCCCGTACGAGGTACGGTCAGTAATACCTTTTTTGTCGGAAAGTGATTCAACACAAATGACGCGGCATGCTGACAGAGGGAATTTCGCTACGCCATGAGAATGCAGGGCCTCACACCGCAGCTCAGACTCGATAATTGTTGGACTCTTTAGGCTGGGATATTTTGGAACGCCCACCCCCTACAGACCCGACCTTCTTCTGAGTGATTTCCATCTTTTCCGCTAACTCAAACATCATCACGGCGGCAACCACTACAACGATTACGAAGGCATGAAAAGGCCCGGTTATCGGAGCAGGCGGCAGGTTTCTATGAAGAGGGTATTCAAAATCTAGCTATAAGGTATGATAAGTGTTTAAACAAACTTGGCATCTATGTTGAAAAATAGAAAAATGTATATAGAACCTGAAAATAAATTTGGTTTTTGAAATATTTCTTTCGTTTGGTTTTTATTTCCAAACAGCCCTTATTACAAAAACACCCCCCTTATATATCACAACGTTCTGTAATACGCAATTTTGAGAAAGATTACAAACGCAAGCATGCATCTTTTGCGAATGTCGCCAGCGTTGCTACAGTGACGTTTAACAATTGAAATTTTATAAGAATCCCAGGGTATTTGCGAATGTTAGAGTGCGAACGAACATATAAATATGTTAGCCTCAAACACCGAATATACTCATTGAGAAAACAAATGTCTTGTCGTCCGCAATGCGAAACTAGTGTTGTGGCACTTGTGAAAATGAATACGACACATCTTTATATGGATGGCCGTTATTCGTAATTATTAAATATCACAAATCGATATCAGACATACAACCACAAAACTTTTTATGTGACATGCTTCTATATAAGTAAGTTAACTAAAAATTACAAGATAGAACGCTCTGTAAGGCAGACTCCGTGTAAGTCGGAAATCTGTCGAGGCGGAAAGATTTTTAAGTAAATCGGAACGATTTTCAATAAAATAAACTCTGTCTCTGTCTATAGCGTATTACTGTCTAACAAGGAGAGGGCCAACCTTGTTAATCACAGATTTTGATTATTTTAATATATGTTGTAGGGTAGACACCCCTTAGTGTCAGGTTCAACGGATTTTATCCAATGCCCCTTAGTTCTTGAAAAAACGGGGGGTCTAATATTAGTACACAACTTAAATACTTACTTCGCAGCCAAAATTATAGGTTAGTCGTAGCTCAGTTGGCATGGCGTTTACCTGCTGATCCGAGGGCCTGGGATCGATACCTGAATGCGCTACATTTGTTTTTCTCATTTTTTGTTTTATAAATATAGTTGTAATTATAATTTAATAATTTCAGTTAAAAATTTTAACATCATACATTAATTATAATGTTAACAAACTTAAATTTATCATTTCTTATTTGTAAACTATTATTTCTCATCCATTACAGAGGTTTAAAAAGAAATTGGATCTATTATTGAATGATAAAAATTCCAAAATCGTCACAAATTCTGTTGTGGTGCCATCTAGTTATGATAAAAAAAGGAATATTGAAATAAAATAAAAATAAAAGCAGAAAGAAGCAAAATAATTGAAAAAAGCAAAATAATTGAAAGCGCAAGCATACTTATTACAAATTTATAAATCTTTAATATGCAAAAAACTCGGTTGTAATTTAATTCTGATGCTAATTTTTAATATAATTATGCTTGTTACTTTAAAAACAGAATAATAGTATTATCGCATTGACTTCCTTTGTTAAAGCAATGCGTAAATGATGTTTCTTTAAAATCACGAATTGACACAATTGCTCAATGTCATTGCATCGATAAAGAATATATGAAATACATTTTAAAAGTGATTTAAAAAAAAAATAACAGTTTTATGATGTTTATTACAACTATTTAGTTAAAAGTAAAAAATTAAATAGGTTAAAATTATAATTGATATACAATATTAAAAATTTTAATTGACAATGAGATTATTAAGTTATAGTTACAAGTAAATTTATAAAACAAAAAAATGAGAAAAACAAATGTAGCGCATTCAGGTATCGAACCCGGGCCCGCGAATCAGCCGGTAAACACCATACCAACTGAGCTACAACTAACCTATCACGGTTGTTGCAAAGTAAGTATTTAAGTTATGTACTAATATTAGACCCCCGGTTTCTTAAGAACTAAGGACCATTGGATAAAATCCGTTGAACCTGACACTAAGGGGCCTCTACCCTACAACATATATTAAAATAATCAAAATCTGTGATTAACAAGGTTGGCCCTCTCCTTGTAAGACTAAAAATCTGTCTGTTCATATGGATTCTGTCTTAGCCAAAGTTTAGTGTATTTAAAGATGTGAAATTTACGAGAAATATCTTATTACATAAGACATATAGGTAGCTGAAAACCTCTTTTTTCTTTTCTTATTTTTAAATCTGTTAAATCCAGAGACTTCCTTGAGTAGAAGTTTATAAAAAGTAAGAACTAGAGACATTTCAGTTAATAATTTTTCTGGTCCAAATTAGGATTATTTGAATTTCGAAGGAAAAGATGGAAAGTTGCCATTTATATGTAAAGTATATTAAAAGAAAATACAAACAAGTAATTTATTGGCAAACTTTCGTAACCTAAAATTTATATACTTATTAGAGGAGATGACAGGCCTTTGAATACACTGTATACTATACGAAATAACATATAAAAATCGGGCTTACACTCCATTTTAACTGTAATACTCTTTCTTCTGGATTCGACAGGGAATGATTAAACTTTTGTATATTTTCGAAAGTTAAAAATTAAAATAGCTCTTCGAAATAGCTCTTTTGGTGTTTTAAAAGGAATTCTATCTATCACGCTTTATTCTACCAAAAGAGTTTAATCCACAAAACAATTCATAAATCATATTCGTTTACTAAAGTGAATTATGTGTAATAAATAGGTACTTAAGTTCTGTTATGGAACGTAAGAATGCTTCAGTGTAATTCTATATACATAAATATGCTGCAAAAAATGATATCAATGGAAATCTTTAAAACGAAAATCGTGAACACACAGCAGTAAATGCTATGCACCGTTTCTTGAAAGAAGACTTTTTTGTAATTGTAACATTCATCTATTTTATCAAGCATCACTTCCAAGATACCTCTCACAGTAACTTGAGTATCGTGATTAGATCGACATCTGGACGCAAAGCGTTATAAGTAAGCGAACAAACTTAATGTTGGAATCAGGCGTAAATTAATAGAGTTGCGCCACCTTGTGGACGGAGTGATAATTCACATATGCGGCTTTTAGTGTGGCGCGTATTTTCTAAATCTTCAGTCACTCATGGAAATGAATTTTGTTTGCCACATTTATTGCAAAACAATGGCGTAGCGAGAGGGGCATCCAGACTCACTTGACACCACGAAGTTTTCTTCGCCTTATCAGAAGCACTTCAGTTATTAATCAAGATGAAAAAAACTTTACAATTTTTGTGGTGTCAGTAAGAAAACAGTTGGGTATCTACCTGTAGTTCACACTCCATTCGCTGCGTGGCGCATGACCTTGATTGATGTGACCTCGCTTTTAATCTTGCGGTTGCTTCTTCCATTGAAGATGGGACGCTTAGTTATATTGCTTTGTCTGGACGTCTACTTGCGTACGTTTTGCAAAAAGCTCTAACTTTAATTTTTTTTCAACATATTTTTTCCGGTTTAAGTATTTTTTTCTTAATTAAAAATCATATTTTTCTTTTTATAAGTAATACAGTAAAATGTAATGAAAAGTAAAATATCTGATAAAAAGTGTTTTTTCTTTAACTGAAACCACTATCAACCAAAGATTATTTAAAAGCTGTGCTTTTAATTAAAAATGAATCCATGGTGTTCAATACTTTGACATACATGAATAATTCGAATAGGCGCATCCTCAAAATAAAGTATTACGAGCAATAAAATGTTTCCTGATAGCTCCGTTTATATATAGTTATAAAATATATCAACTCAATAATATATAATTACAATGATTGTGACGACAGAAATAAAACAAAAACAAAAAAAATGAATACATAGTTCTTTTCTTTTTTTAACCACTCAACAATAATAATTCATACGTTCATTGTGTATTTTAACATCGTTCAACCTTCAGTTATATAAAGTTATTCAAATTATTTAAATTTCTAATTTTCCAAGTATGTTGGAATAAGCTTGCGAAAATACATATAGTTTCGACAATGTGAACTTTTCATTTTAGCACTATGTTAGTAAGAAAAGGGAGAAATAGAAAGGATCTTATGGACTTGTATTTCATCCAATGTGATTTGGCACCGGTAGTACTTTTTCACTTTAGATGTTACATTATTGTTTAAATTAATGCACACTATTCATATTTATGCAGTTAGTGCCTGTTCATAGAAAGATTTTGTTTACGAGTACAAACTTTGCCATTATTACGTTTATTCATTTGTGATATGAATGGGAACACAGAAAACCTTTTCTGTTAACTTATCGATAGCTGGTCGCTTTTCTTTTTCTATACTCAGTTAATTGTGGCGCAAAAGACGTTTTCTAAAAGATTTTTTCGAGCTTTTAAAAATCCCTTGATCCATTGGCTGAAATTTTGAAGTTGATTGGTAAGAAAATGGTAGATTGTTATGGATTTAAAGTTCTCACTTGTTCCATGCGAAGTGCAATTGTCGATTAGAAAAATAATTGTTCTTCCCTTTTTATTCATTCCAGCATCAAACTCCTTTTCACATTCTTCAAATAAATCTGCTGTCATCTACCCTTTTTGATTTGCACAGTATGAAATCAGAATATATATTTTGACCACCCTTTAAAACATCAGTCAGATTTTTAGAATTTTCCTCTAGCAATCAGTTTACATTTTTCGGATGCATCCATATTAGCTGTGACCAAAGCCGTCAGCCTAACTTTTGGACTGCTTACCGCCGGTGAAATTTTCATCTGTTAGAGAAAATGTTTTTCATGTAAAAATGATACAAAATTCCACTTTTATCAGTATTATAGATGTTACAAGATCTGTACTGATTAAAAATTTTTTTTTGCCAGCATCGAACCAATTATTCGCCACTGTCACTCCACCTGGCCACATTCACCACAAATTATTTTAAAAAGAATATCATGTCTATCTTTAATCCGTAAAAGACACCCATTTAAAGGTTCTAAATCCGGTTCATTAAGAAGATTAGCAAAACGTTTTTTAGTAATGGTCCTTTTATTAGAATTTTTTTTTCTTTTCAACACATTTAACTCCTTCAAGGTCGGTGGTTCATTTTTGGACCCCTAATTTTAATTCTTAACCACTTGTGGGGCGATGGGATATATTTTATCCCACCTACGATTAATGAAGATTTGCACCAGAAAAAATTTATTAAATTTTACTTTTCTAACTTTGGTGGAAAAAAGTCGTAAAATTGCTTTTCCTTATTTAGAAACATCATTTTTCGAAATTTCCGGTGCGAATTCATCATTATACAAACACGATTGCTTGCCCCTCAAGGGGTTAAATGCAACATTGGCACCAGAATATTGGAACGAAATTTTCCTTTTTAATAAGTACGTAAAAAAAAGCTTTTGTTTATCTTGATTTTGTTTGTAAATTCCGGTTTCATTCACTTATTTCAGCATTTTACTAATAGAAGTATCTTGCTCCTGAGAGGGTTAAGACAGTTAACCCTAGATCTACCGGGAATTTTATTCAAGTTTTAATAAAACGTTCTACACCAGAATTTTTATTTAAAACTATTTAACTTATTTATTTACCTTATTTTTGTCTGGTTTATATACTTAGTTTATTTTAAAGAAATTTCTGGTTTGAATGAATATTTTGTATGTACCTGTCGGGTCCAATGGACCCGTCTGGTAGACGGAGGGTTAAATGAGGCTTCTTGGATATCAGCACTCACCGCAATTCTAAATCTTTTTTGCCCAGGATATGAATTGCTTGCAAAAATTTTTCGAAGATTTCACTCCGATTCTTTAAAATCGTAGATCAATCGTAGATAAAAGCTCTGCGGGATCCCGAATTGTTCAGCAACAGTGACGTAGCGTGTTTTGGGGGGAGGAGAGGGGTCAATCATTTTACTACCATACTAAGATAGAAAATTTGGCTTTATTTATTCATTGAACATTATACGATTAAACAAAGCAAAATGTAGCATATACTAACAATAATGGTAGTAAAATGGTTCGTGGGCCTTCCTCCCCGAAGCTACGCGACTGTTTAGCAATGACACATTTTTTTCATTGTTCCACCATCCACTAAATGAATAATTTCAATATTACTTAAAAGACTCAGAGATTTACGTTTATTGCTAGACTTCGCGGATAATTGAAAATAAAATCTGCAGCTTGTGCTCTGGCCCTGGAGCCTGTCCGTCTGCTGTCGTCCTTCGCATGTTCATTCATTTCCCGCTGGTTGTCAATGACAACCATGTGCAGTTTCTTTTTTGTGTGTTGACCTTTACTTACCACCTTTACCCCAATGCAACAGAGATCCCACGTAGGCGAGTAGTTTGGCTACAGTTTTTCTATGGAAGGCGTTTTTAGACCAATTTGCTTTACTATTGTAATATCCTGACTTTGTTAGTAAAGTGTGAAAAGCACCCTTATAAATGAACGAAAAGCACAGAAACAAAGTTCTGAGCATGGGGCAAACTTTATATATTTCCATACTGTTATAATACTTTTCTGGGAACTTGTGCAAGAAATTTTCTTTTGCGCGCCTGCCCCAAAACCTCGCTTTAACGGAAAAGTCCAATGAACTCCTTTCGTTGTGTCCGGCTTCTTTAGCATAGTTTAGGTAAACGAACGCGAAAGGGAATTAACACAAATCGTAATAAACATTAAATCGTATTATGCGGTATCGTTATAAGAGGGTTCGATTGTATTATAGTCAGGTTGTCGTCTGGCATGACCAAAAGTACGTGATGTGCAATACGTTAGTTATTTTAATTTATTTAAACATACTTCATAATCTTTTCCGGTGTGTATTTAAAAAAAAAACTGATGTTTTGATTTGTTATTTTTCCAGAGAAAGACTTCATGATTTTTAGTGTTAATGAGAATGCATCATCGACTACAATTATGTAAGGAACGTTTATATTGGTTCTTGACAATTAATTGGCCTGAGGTATATTTGAAAATTTTAACCTAAGTATTTTTAAGGTAACTCTTTTCCGATACACCACTGCCACTAAACGTTTTACATCTCCATGTATAAAATTTAAATTGACCATTTACAAGAGCAACTAAAGTTATACTGAATGTGCCTTTGAAATTTAAAAATGTGATCTAGATCATACTGGTGGTGGTATAATCTGTACATATTTTCTTTCCAGAGCTCAAATGCTCAGTGAAAAATTCAAAATATAGTTCTCTGCTTTGTCTCTGAAGAAGTACATGCATCTAGTTCTCAGCAAAAGAGCTCTGTACACAGAGACAATTACAGAGATATTGCTTTGCACAATTCTGAATTAGAATTTAATTGAAAACTTTCATTTTCATATAAAAGTGAAAGAATTATTTTTAAATATTTTAATAAATATTTTGTAAGAGTATATAAATATAAGAAAAATGCAAAAAATTATATTTTTTATAAGAGAAATTGATATAACTCTCTGTAAATCATATTAAAATTCATTTTAACCAATATTTATTAAAATTGTTATGAATGCCATATCTTGTTTTAATAAATTTCTCTTGTATTATTACAATGATCAGTATTATTTAATGTGCAAGAAATGAATTTTATTGTAAACTCTTGTTTCATTTTTATATCATTCTGATTTTTTATTTATTTTTTTTCCTTTTCATGAAAGTTAGATGGGAAAGGGAGGGCTATAATAGCTGTACAATTTTTAACAGACATAAAATTAAACACACTTCGTTGAATATAAGTCATTCAGAACCAAAGAATATAACGTCCATTTTCTCATTAAACCTGGATACTTGTTCTATGTCCAGTAATTTCATCAATTTAATACAAAATAAGTAAGTTGTAGGTTGAAATTGGTGCTAAATTCCTACAAATTTGAATTAAAATTACAATGAGCAAATAAATTTTATCTACAAATATCTCTGTATAATGTTTTATGAACCTGATCCATTTTGATTCTGAATTACTCATACATAAAATTTGAAAACAACTTTTAACGATCCCACTTTTTTTCCCTTTAAAAATATGTATTGCTCATTTGCAGTTGGACGTTATTATACGTTTTATTATGAAGTATTTATTGTGTTTTTTAGTTTGTCTTTCCAGTCTGTAGCTCTCATCAAACTAGGCCAATCATTAATAAATTTCATTTAAGATAAGGTTGTATTGATTTGGGACAAAATTTTCGACTGTTTATTTTTTACATCCTGCATATCTAATTGGGAGTTCATGAAACATCTGCAAACACCTGCAAGTACTTCCTGGTGCACAACGGATATTGTTTTTGTCTTGACACAAAAAAAAAATCTAAATATATAAATGTGATGCAAAAAGTCCGAAGTTCTCTCATTTCTTTGTAATTGCAAAAAAGAAAAATTATAACAATGTGAATTTTAAGCCAAAGAAATAGATTCTCCCTACTAAAGCATTTTCTCTTTTTGCAGTTAGCTACCGTGTCATGTAGAACTTTTAGCTCAAGAATGTGCAAAATGTTTGTACATTATCGTCAACTGTCTATGTAAAAATAAAATAGATGGCCAAAAAATGTTGAAAAGGGCATGATTTTCTTTCTTTGAATATAACAATCTTATCAGTAATTAGGTAGAAGGATAAATCAGATAAATTGAGTTTATTATTATTTAGGCTGGTTATTATTTTAATCTACATATCTTTAACATAAGGAGAAAGGCACTTGAAATAAACTGTCAAGTTTAAAAGATTTTTTTTTCTTTTGATTATTATAAACAAAAGAAAATTTTAGATAAATTTGACATTTAATCTGTGTGTATATGCATATAAATATATGTTGCAAGAAACTGTAGTTTACAAGTAGCAATTTTTCTAACTGAGTGAAAATGTATCCAGCCTAAGGCTCGACCCAGAACCTTTGGCTTTAATTGTAAATGCTCTTCCAACTACCTGGACAACATCCAAACCTACACAATATTACTCAAAACAACCATTTTCAACATCTGATGTGTTATTTGAAAAAGCTCGACAGAATAAATCACAGGAAAATAAAACTCGAATAAACTATGAATGCATATCACACTTTATTTTTTAACAATTATTTTTTTTGTAAATAAGTGATGCAAGTATTAATTTTTTTGTTGTCTGGGATGTCATCCAAATAGCTCAATTCGAAGAGCATTCACAGTTAAAGCCTAAGATTCCGATCTCAGATTCAGAATATTGAATGAATTCAAAACAATCTGTATTAATCTACAGCCATTCTCTAACAACAGTGGTTCCAAATGGTATGCATACATCCCACAGGGCAGGGGGAGGGGAGCTTGATATTTGTTATTAAACTGATTCCCTATCGGCTCTTTTATTCTTTCTTTTTTTTTTTGTAATGTGGTGCAGTTTAAACATAAAGTCAGTACATGTGGATGTTTTAAGCTAAAGTGAAAAAATAAGTTATCTTTTTCAAAAAGCTCTCTCGCAAAATTTCAAAATACAGCAATAACTGGAATATATATGTATATAAAATGGCATAAATTTTGTGATGCTTAAATGCCTTTTTTATGCAACATTTTTTTTTTCTTTTGTATAAAACTTTTTCGACTAGTATTTATTGAATGGGAATTTATTTTACTTCCTTTTTTAATCTTCCCTCATGTGAATATGGATTCCCTTTTTAAACAATAGGAATTGCAAGTTACAGTGAAAGGTGAAGCATCTGGATTTTAGAAATTCTTAGGTGAGGTGTGGCCTAAAAATGTTGGGAACCACTGCTCATGCTTAAATTTTCAAGAGTGGGGAATTTTCAGAAATCTTAACAGCCAGCAATATTCAAAGTACAGTTGAAAATTATTATGACAAAACTTACGCGACTTCAATATTATTGCTACAATGCATTTTTGTGAATTTTTCTTACAATTAAGAATTATATACAACAGACGGCAGTTTATTACAGCAGAGTTCCCCTCAGGTTTAAATCAGAACAGGATGTGGTTGGTGTGGAAAGGATGCTTTTTAGATTCGCAAGAGCAATTTTTAGATTTATAACTGCACAGTTTTTAAAGGACTTCCTAAAAATCCCTTAGCCTGTAAGAAAATCCATTTACTAGTGATGAGTGAAATGATGTAATCCTTACCATTGTAAAAGAATTGAAACCCAATTTCAGATAAACTACTTTTATTAAGAAGCGTAGTACTAAAATAATCATGAAAAACATGTAAAGTTTAGTAGGATAAAAATGTTCTTTTAATGATGCTGTGAATTGATAAGTATTGAATTAATTCTCGTAGAATAATTTTTATCATTTTTGAAAAGAAATGATATAGTGGCCTGTGTTTTATAAATATTTAAATAGCCTTATAAATTATTTTGAATATCAGTTTTTTAAAGGGGGATGTGCAAGTTAATCTTATCAGAGATCTATCTTGTTACAACTTCCTAGGTGGGACAAGTTAACATGTGAAATTTTTTATTTGTTTTATTTAAGAATATACGAGTATAAATAAAATTAAGTTTGGAGAAGTTGGAACTGAAGGAACGACCAACTCAACCTTAAATTGGTGTTGGGGGTAACTAGTATCACTTTTTGACGATTGTCATAGAATGAAGTCGTGGACTACATACTACTGTTCTGTATAATTTTACTCAGTAGGTAGTTGTCTCTTGAAATGTGTAAAGAGTTATTTTTAATGTACCATGTTACCTGATACAAGTGTCTTTTTCAAAAAATGCCTCTTGATACCAATTACCCCATAAAATGGGGTAATTGTGATCAATGGTATTTTCTCCCATGCCTTGCAAGATACACAGTCATGGGTAAATGGGATTAAAAGATCTCAGTTTGGGCGTTACAGGAAGATATTTTTGGTTTTACAACTACAACTCAGAGATACAATATTGGAAAGATAAGTATGCTGGAAAAAAAGTTTTTTAATGGATTTTTAATATTTATATATTTTACACTCTACCTACAAAACAAAATCAAATGCAAAATTTTCTATTGTAAATTAATAGCCTTGTTTTATTACTAAAAATATAATTTTTTAAGTTCAAAAAATAATAATTTTTTTTTTCTTCAAAATAACATGAAATGGGGAACAAAATAACAGGGAGAAAAGGACCAGTCAAAACTCGTATGTTGTGAAGGAGGAAAATTTCATTTACATTAAATGTGTTGAGGCCTAATTAGGCTTAAAATATGCGGTCAAGGCTAAAATTTGGAATAAATGCAAAGTAAAATTGTAAAATAAATGTTTTGCTAACAGAAAATGTGCAGTAAAGTAAACCGAACTAGGGGTATTTCACAGGATCTGAAAACAAAGATTAAAAAATGCATTCTAAACCGCAATTTGATTTAAATAGAAAATAAAATTTGCTATCCCAATTTACTCTTAACCCGAAAATACTATTTCTGGGATAATTAGAATCATGCAGTTTATTAAGATTATACTTCGTCTGTTGCAAAACGTAACCATTTCCTCTTAAAAACAATTTTTTTTCCAAATTTAAATCCATAGCTATATTTCAATATTCCTACAACTTTTTAAACAGGACCTTTTTAACTAAAACATTCTCACTTTGACAGACAACGTTTTTCTTTGTGTTCTGGGAAAAACAGTAATTACTTGTACAGGAACATACATTTTCACTCCAAACAAATTGCACACGTGGAATATTAGTCAGACTTCATAATTAACATGGTCAATTTTTTTATGTGTTACAAGTTGCCCTTGAAGTGCCCCTGATCCTAATTACCCCTACCTCCCCTATATAAGATCAACAATACCTTCTTTTACTAAAAAAGGCTCTCAAAGTGACAGTAATAACTATTATACTGGTAGAGGTGACATATTTGTGTTCTTAGTTTCAGGAGGTCATTCATGTTGAACTTTGGTAACAAGTGAAAATTGTCTCAATTATGAAGGTAAGTATCAAGACAAATAAAGCAATTTCAATTAGAGATTTTGTGGTCTCGCTAACAAAGATTTTTAATTTTAAAAGTGCAGTTTCAGAAGAAATGGCATTAATAAAAGTTTCTCTCTTACTCAGGTTTAACCGTATTAAATTAATACTATTTATGCTTCTTTAACCCTTTATCTACTGGCGGTACTTATAAGTACCGTTAAAATACTTGTTATAAAATTCATTTAATACATCGATTAGTTGAAATATAGTTTAGAAGGAGTTATAGATATACTACTTTACCTTGTTCATAAAGCCTTATGGGTTACACAAAACAGAAATATTTTTAAAAGGATGATTTCTTTTGCCTTTGCATCTTTTCAGCTTTCTTGGCGTTTGGTGTGGGGGGGGGGGGGGTAGGAATTTTTCAATTCGGAAATATTTCTATTGTTCTATTGTAAGAACATTATATTTGTACATTTCCTAATTCAACAAAATACTAAGAGAAATATTAAAAATAAAAGATTTGAGTGGGGTTATAAATATTGCTCAAAATCCCTGTAAATTCAAATTTAATTAATCCTTCAGTACTTCTAAAATCCTTCTAAAATTTGTTAAAAAATCTTCTAATGTAGTTTAAACAATTCGCGAAAAATGCTTTAGAATATAAAATTTTCATAATTCAGTACATAAAGGGTTAAAGGGTGTTTTCCTCGATGATTTGGAAAAAGTATGCTAAATTATAACCCTTATCTGCTTTATGGAGTTTTTTAAAATCCCATTTATAAAAATTTTTACATGTAGGGCTATTTATATATGTATGAATATTATAAAAGTTGTTGAAATATAGATATCAATCAAATTTTTTATTTGAAATTCGCCAGTATCGGTAAAAATTTTAGAAGACAAAATTTGTTATACTGAGCTAATACTTTCAAATAGGATTCTTTTACGAAGTCGAAAAATTTCTACAAAAACACTAAATGTAGATAAAAAAATTTGTGTAAAATTCAAAAAGCCCTATAAGAATTCCGATTAAACTTTATTAAAAAAAGAAAGAATTTTTTTGTATACTGCACTGGAAAATTTATACCGGATTCCTTTTATGAATGTCACAACTCCATGTTTTAATCTAACTCCTAAATATCTATATACCACTATTTTTAACATTAAGTTCAACCATCTGACTTCTCAATCGTGTCTTTAAACTTTACTATATTTTTAATAAATTTTTTTTAAAAAAAAGTCCGTTTTATACAGTCCGCGATTACAATTTTGCCGAAAATCCGTCAAAAAAAAGTCTCATTTCTTTAAACAGGTTGAAAACAATCCTCTTGGCACGGTCGCTCGCTTGGCTGTCTGTTTAGAGCGATGAATATGCGAGTAGGGAACGGGTTCGGAATTTATTTTGGCAACCCTCGCATCAAGAACTTGTGGGAGGAGTTTGACGCGGCGTCTTTTGTCGCCTGGGATTCTACGTGTAATAACACCATTAGATGTAACTGATGCGAGTATAAAGTGTAGGGAAATGGGTTCATACAGTTTCGATGGCGTTGTATATATTTTTTTAAATATAAATAAACTACTCATTTATAATGAGTTTTTAAATAATACTACATAACCTACAGCTTAGGAAGAACACGTATACAAGGTATATATTCACAGCGTATCACTTCTGTATATCATTTGAATCTGACAGCTACTATAAACTTGTATCCAGTAAATCTCGATGAATTACCGAGTTATTTGCAAAAAAACATTTTTGTGTTTCCTCGCAGTGTTGCCAGGTGGGCTACTTTTTTAAAAATCGGATTCTTGATTGGCACCACTTTATAGAAGTGGTAAAATATGCCTTATTTAATGACATAATAATTAAAGCAAAAACAAAGTGAATTTAACCGTTTCAAAAAAGTGGTACCAATCAAGAAATCTGAATTTTTAAAAAGTATCCCACTGGCAACACCGTTTCCTCGATTAATTACAAAATTATGCTTTTTTAAAGTGACTCGATTATTGCATGGTTTAGAATCTTTTTAAATCTCTCATTTCACAATTTGAAGTGAAGCGCGTGTTAATAAGATGTATGCAGTTTTTGGGACACTCTGTATGTCTTTTTTAAACGTGCATTATTTTTACATACGAAACGAAAAGATCAGAACACTGAAATCGTAACCTAAACTGCAAATGCGTGAATCAATAAAAAATTAACTTTTAAAGGAAAAATTTCAATTCCGGTCAACCACTATAGTCTATACTATTAATTAACTAATAATATTCAACTTTAAAAACACGTACGCCTGCTATTAACCCATTAACTGCCGAAACTGTAAGATAGGGGTCTTCAACTATTTTACGTTTGCCACCACAAATATTAAAAGATAATCTTCATGCTATTTAATATTCAAAGTTTCTGCAATGAGTCAAGATAACTTTTTTAATTAAAAAGCAGTGATATGCAGACAGTTAATTTAAATTTATTTTTAACGGTGCGAAAACGCACCATTAGCAGGTAATGGGTGAAAAAAGGGAGAAGAATTACTCTAAAAAATTATTGTGTGTAATCTATATGTGAGTATAAGAAGGGTTTCGAAAAGTTAAATTCTTGCAGTGTTCAAGAAAATAAAATTTAACATTGATGCGTAGCTAAAACTAGTTACAATTTACGAACTTACGTCATGCGGCACACCATTTCATAAAGCTCATAAATTTATAAATAAAACACTCTAATTGAAAAAAAAAATGTTTAAGGAATTGTATAACGTATCGTAAAAAGGGCAAGGAATAGAATTTTTAATATAATATCAAACACCAGTGGAACGATCAACAATTTTGGAATTGCTGTCTTTGTTGATACGTTTTTTCCTTAATTTTTAACCCTTTACCTACTGACTGTACTTAAAAATACCACTCACTTTAAATTTTTATACCATAGTGAATATTACTAATATTCTAATGGTACTTTGCAAAAAAGCTCTTTTAACTTTACTTTATCCGAATACATGGTAGCAGTAGTTCTAGGTTTGTTATTTTAGAGAGGAATGAGACAATCTTTGAAGCAGTTGATGTATTTTCTGCCGACATTTTCTACAGATTACCACGCTCGTCTTTTCATTGCTGCAAACACAGTAAAGGATATAAGATAAGTGTTGGATTTTTTTTTATGTGTTCATTGTGATCTAAGACTACAATTTGATAAGCTATTTTAGATGAAAGGTGTTGTATTTGATTTAACAGTTGAATTACTCGGTGGTACTTATAAGTACCGTCAGTACACTGCGTGTTAGAGAAAAACTTTTTGTTTACTTTTCGTGTAGTTATCTATCGTTTTCATCTGCTTTAAAATGTAATAACTAAAACGTAGTGTACTAATGATTTCCCTGGTACATCTTTTTTGTTTTATTGTTATTTTTTATAGGAAATCGTAAAAGTTGTGGCACCGGCTCGTTTTTGCTATGCTAGAAATGGCATATGTAAATTCATATATTGCATATGTGGAGATGCGAGAGAACGTGTTGTCCCTGGAATATAGACGTCGCATAACTAAAGTACTGCTAACAAGATAGAAACTTAAAGAAAAATATTTTTTTTAACTCTTCCAGGAGCAAAAGATTTTCAATTCTAAAGTGTCGAAATAAATGATTGGCACCGGAATTTGCCAAACGATTTATTTGCAAATAAGAACAAGCCTATATTTCATATACTTATTAAGTCGAAAATATTTTTTGGTGCCAGTTGAAATATTTTGTGGGTTTTCTGTTATGATATTTTCGTCATAGTGTACTGACGGTACTTTGAAGTACCACTTTAATTAATTACTTCTAAATAATTAAATTTCTCACGGGTGAGTATTTTTTTTACATGTATTCTTTAATTTTCATTGTAGTAACTGGAAAAAATATTACATGAAAAAAATTGCAGTAGATCATAATGCCGTCGATAAAGGATTAAATAAATGCAAATTATAATAAACAATGTGTTTTAACGGAATGTAATGTTATCAGTATGTCCGAAATGTTCTGGTTTGATACCCCATTTATCATTGTGCTTTTTGCATATTTATGCAAAAAAGGTATATTGGCATTATAAATAGTATATATAGTACAGCCCCGATTATCCACGGAATTGGGTGGCAAGGGCACCGCGGATAACAAAAATAGCGGATAACACGAAAAAGACTGAAAATGGGGTGCAAACACGAAAAAAAAAAGAAACTTCAACATAAAAATTATGTTTTAGTGTAAACAATAATAATAAAGCGTTTAAAACACATATGCACAGTACAGCAGAAACCTTTGCTTTACGTCTAAATCACTAAAATAAAGAACAGTAAACAAGAAACAATGCCACATGGACAACGCTAATGGAAACACATTTTTTCTTTATTCTAAATTGTAAGCTAATGTTTTTCTTTTAGAATGGAATAATTTTTATCTTGTAAATGAAGCTATTCTTGATATGCTCTCCTGGAAAATCATAATAGCCTTATTTAATTGCTAAATATTTTAATTGCTGGGTTTACGTTTAGTATAATAAAATCAAGAAAAGACATCAAGACTTTATATCTGATATTTCAAACATGGCAACCGAATCTAGAAATATTCTTCTATTACTTTCCAATATATGAATTTTTCTGTTTATATTTATTAGTAGGGCTTATTGTATTTTCCCTGCTGTTGGCTTGATTTAAAAAAATTCGCTTCGCGGATAAACCGCACCATGGATAATCGGAGCTTTACTGTATAATGAATATTCAGATAGCTTTAACGTAACTTGGAATACTCATGACACATATCAGGTACAAAATCGCAGATGTTCGTAAATATTTTAGTCGAAAAGAGAGATTTTATTAAAGTGGAGTGTAGTTACTGTTAAAGAAAAACTGGCCTGTGATTTTTTATACATCCAAAATGCTTTCTTAAAAGTTAATCTTGTTATGTAGAATTTAATAACAGAAAGACAACAGCCATTTTCAAAACAAATTTTAATTTCTCTATCGAATTTAAATCTATGTTCATACGAGCTACAAATTGTAGCTTAAAAAATATATTTAAAGCAATTATGCTTTAAATTTTGACTGAAACCATAGCATTTAATAAAAGAACGAAAAGTAGTGTAGAAAAAGTTTAAGCACAGTATTTATTTATTTTTTACCGAAGGATAATAAAAAAAAATATTAAACTTGATTAGTGCTGCATTATACTTAATGTGCTTAAATATCCGGTGTCCATCGGATGAAATCCTGTTCTTTGTGGTCTACGACTAGAGTTTAAACCAAGCGTTCTCAATGGCATATTTAAAGTCTTTTATTAAAAAGTACTGCTTATCATTTTTGTGACTGGTGTGAGATTATCCCATATATTTTCTAATTGTCTTAAGTCATAAGTAAGTGCTGGACAGATCAAAAACCAGTGCCACTATCGAACTAAGGCATTGGAGGTATGGGTTTTCATACTGAAAAATCAAGAATTCTCTACCTAAAGTCTCCCCAGCAGGAAGCAGATGGTTCCCAAGTGTCTCTTCGTAGTTTTCAGTGCTTGGAACGCTGATGAATACTAAGAAAGTCTGACCATTGAAATAAATAGTACCTTATATTATTACAGAATCTTTCTCCATCATGTTGTTTACTAAATACTCCTTGTTTTTTCTTCGGACATAATGTCAATAGCATAAAAACCAATTAGGGTCATCTACATTCCATTTTTTTCATCACTGAATGTGATATTGAGCCTTTACCACGAAACGACATATGCAGTTTTGTTCACTGTCATCAAACTTCTATATGGCGCGATTTCAATTATTTGAATTGAGCCATGTTATTGTTTTGCACGCAGGTCCATTATATAACTCTTTTATGACTAGTTTTTTCATTCCAACCTTATTTTTAATTTAAGAAAGAGAATAATTACCAGTTGAGGCAAAGTTTACTGATGCGCCGGTCTTCGCGGAATCTGGTGAGTCACGGCCTCCCTGAACGGTATTTGTTGTTTGAAATCTTCAGACCGAGCTAAAACTTGTTACTTCTAAGTTTTGATCATTTTATTAATGTTGCAATTTGAGAAACTGACCTGTGTCTTGCTCTCATTCTCCGTATATTTTATAACTTCGCAAAAATAACTCTTAAAAATAAATAAATAACCCTGATATCATAGTGATTGAAACTGATAAATCTAATAAATTTGCAAAAATGAACACAAAATATTATATCGCAAAATGGGATGACTGCATTAAAGAAATGAGATGCAAAGAAATAAACAATGACCCAAATCCCGCAATTGACCGGAAAAAAATGATTTAATTAAACATGGTACTTGGCCTTCTCAAATGAAATTTAAACTCAGAATCAACAAAACTGCAGCCACTCCCAGACTAATTGGACGTTTAAAGGATCATAAATACAACCACCCCCTCAGACTAATTGGACGTTTAAAGGATCATAAAAACAAGTACCATTCAGACTAATTGGACGTTTAATTGATCATAAAGACAACCACCCCCTCAGACAAATTGGACGTTTAACCCCTTGAAGGGCGGCGATGCCGCTGTGGCATTACATAATTTTAATCCTTAATTGCAACATTGGCACCCGAAATTTTTAATGAAAGTTTCACGTTTATTATGTACGCGAAAATATACTTTAACTTGTTTACAAATAAATTTTCTTGTAAATACTGGTGTCAATCAATTATTTCAACATTTTACGAATACAAGTACCTTGCCCCGGAAAGGGATAAAAGATCATAAACACAACTACTCTTCAGAGCAATTGTTTCCAACATATACAATTGAAAAAGTTTTCGTACCACTACTTAAAGAAATTTTACCGCCTAAAAACGGTGTCGTAAATTCAACCAGAGAGTTTATTGAGAAAATAAAGGATTAAAATATATGTGATAACAGTATACTTGCATGTATGGACATCAAACACCTGTAGCCCTCAATCAACGTAAAAGGAATAGAAATCCTTATAAAGCAATTCATTGATAATTACCCAGCTTATAACGATGAAATAAGAACAACATGGAATTCAAGCATTAATTTTATTACAAATAATTCTTTCAATTTAATAGAAAATTTTATAAGAAAACTGAGGATGCCCCGATGAGCTCACCCATTTCAGGATTATTAGCAGAACTGAAACTTAGACCACTGGACAAGGATATTATATCTAATTCAGATTTAAAACCGCAGCTATGGCTGCGTTATGTTGACGATGTATTTTTATTTTGGAACCATGGTATTTAATGAGTTTTTAAACAGAGCTAATAACCTATATTCAAATATACAGTTTACATTGGAAGTCGAAAACGAGAATCCTTACCATTTTTAGACGTATAATTAATAAGAAATAATACAATATAGAAAATTGATAAGAAAATTTACAGGAAACCATGTAATTCAAATAGTACAATATCCTACAATAGCAATGCCCCATTTAAATACAAATCTGCAGCTTAAAAGTTTTATATAAATAGAGCCATCGACTTTTGTACAAGAGAATACTTACAAGCAAAATTACTCACTATAAAGAAGATTGCAATAGAAAATGGTTCCCCCCTCCACCCCCAATGTATCAATAAATTAATTTTTGATATTCAGCATAGTGAGTTAACTAGAAGTGGCATTAAAAATAAAAATAATCTCAAGTTCTTCAATTTCAATTATGTACCTCAGT
Source organism: Maratus speciosus (assembly GCA_963932465.1). Lineage (NCBI taxonomy): Eukaryota > Metazoa > Arthropoda > Arachnida > Araneae > Salticidae > Maratus > Maratus speciosus. Next base: position 603,735,042 of record OZ010792.1, read on the forward strand.
TATTTAAAATAATTAGTTATGCTTTAAAGAAATATAGCATCAACGTAATCGCTCTATCCAGGTTAAATCAAAAACGAGATATTGACATAGATTTCAGTAAAGCAAGATTCATTGCCCACACTTCAAATTACTACGCATCAATAATCAGCGAAGCCTTGGAAATTTTAACTCAAAGAAGGAATACTTGCAATAATGTACTGTCCTACAACATATCCAAGATCTGGTATGGAATACTAAATATTTCTAAAGATTTTGAAACATAATTATCATATTCCACCTCCTCCCCTCCTCCTCCCTTCGTTTAAAATAGACTCGTCTACAGCTACTTAAGCAAAGAACTTTCAAAAACTTTCACTCCTCTGCTTTTTTTTTCCAGCCTGATGACGGCTGTTATAGTGCAGTTGAAAACGCTTGTTGTTTTTAACATCTTTTGTCGGTTTTTATTGTTATAAAGACCCTTTTTATGCCTATTTTATTACCTTTGAAGTAAATAATAAGAGAATTGTTAATATCTCATATTTTATTTGTTAATCAAGGTGAACATGACGTTCAATAATTATAGTTTATGCTATATTTTATAATATTTTATACCTTCTCATGTGAGAATTGTTTAGAGTTTAGCATTTTGTTTTAACACAAAAGCAACAAGCTGGAGCACCTTATAAACACAGAAACCATTTGTTATTAAACTTTTGATTTTTTGTTTCTATTCTGAAACTCTAGGGTGTGGTAAAAAGTTTAAAACAAAACTTTGTTGGATATGGTGTTAAAATTGTAATTATTAACACATATACGAGTAAATAAGATATTGAAGTAAGGTGAGTACATCAAACTAGCTTTTATTTAAGTTTTATTCATGTGCTTAAACTTTTAACACGCACTATAGTAAATGGGCTCACGCTATTACATCCAGTGTTGCCATGTGGGCTACTTTTTGAAAAATCGGACTCTTGATTGGCACCACTTTATAGAAGTGGTAAAATGTGCCTTAATTAATGACATAATAATTAAGGCAAAAACAAAGTGAATTTAACCGTTTCAAAAAAGTGGTACCAATCAAGAAATCTGAATTTAAAAAAAAGTAGCCTACTGGCAACGCTGATTACATCCATTCTAATAAAATTTATTTTGTTTCCCCTTATACGTTCAATTGCTGCCTTAGAGATTTATATTCAAGGCGATATAAGTAAGCGTTTTATCTTAAATGAGAGAGGCAACCGCAAGATTAAAGGCGAGGTCACATCAATCAAGGTCGCACGCCACGTAGAGGACGGGGTAAAACTACAGGAAGATGCCTAACTGTTTTCTTACTTCACACAAAGTTTTTTCACCTTGATTAATAGCTGAAATACCTCTAGCAAGGCGAGGATAACTTTGTGGTGTCAAGTGCATGTGGACGCCCCTCTTGCTACGCCATTTTTTTGCAATAAATGTGGTAAACAAAGTGGAGTTCAATGAGTGATTAAATATTGAGAAAATATTCGTAGATGGTAGATGACCTGTCATATATGACGTCGCACTAAAAGCCGCGTATGTGGATCATCACCCCGTCCACAAGATAGCGCAACTATGTCAATTTACACTTGATTCCAGTATTAAGTTTGTACGCTTACTTATATCGCTTTACTTATACTGGCTCGGTTGGGAAATCGCATTACTCTCTGCTAACCTTTATTTCCTTTCATGCCGCTACTGAGGATAGCACGATTACGTGACCTTTGTGCATTTCAGACAAGCCACAGCTTCCAATCGAAAACTATTTATTATATTAATATTGTAGAATACTTTTTCCGGTGTCCGCTTAACAAATATACCTATCTATTGCTTGGAGCTAAAAGATCAATTTTTGTGCAAATCTGCAGTGCACAAATTAACCGAATTGACAAGAATGAACTTTTCTCAATAATTACTATTTAAACGTCTATAGCGCGCACACATCATAGCAACTAATGCAAAGCTGTGATACCTTTTTACTTAATTAGCAAGACTTTTTTAATACAGAGTGCTTGGAGGTGCTTAATTTTGCGATTTATAGAAATCGAAGATTATTATTGGAAATTACATTGTGATAATAAAACTTTGTTTTCCCATTTGAGAATTTTTTTATAAAAAATATTTTCTAAAGTGGCTTGTTCTTGAATAAATCAAAGTTTAATAGAGTTTTAAAATATTATGTGCAATGTGAATCGATAAAAGTAGTAAAAATAATAATTAAAATTATAAATAAAATTTTAAAAATCTGTCAAAAAATACTGTTATATTGTTGTTTTGAAATCTCAGCGCAAGGTCCATGCTAAAATTCAACACAAAGAAACATTTCTTAATACATTTTAAAAGAATACAGCTAGAAGGGTCACGAACGCACGTTTAAACAAAACGACTTTAAAATACAACAAAAACTGTTTTCTTTTTCAAGGTGTTTTTTTTTATTTATTTTTTTTTAATATGAATATAAAGTTTTTTTTTTCAAGTTAAACGTCGAACTATTTTTTAAAGTTTAAATTATTTTTTTTCAAATTTGATTTTGTCAGAGTAATTTTTTATTTAATTTTGAAGGAAAACTATATACTACAGCAAATAATAATTAAAAAAAAGAACGCACCTGTTCTCTAAGTTACCTAGAAAAAAAAGTTACAAATGATTTGAAATTTTTTTTTATTACTGAAATGCAGTTCAGCGAAAAAAGTAACTATATTTGTGCCTGCGCAATTATTGTGATGTTCCCTTTTATAAAGAAGTAATAAAAAAGTTTAAATAATATCAAGAGGATAAGAAAAATCAGTTCTTGAGTATTACAAAATAACACAGGAGAAAAAAATTTCGATAAAGTGGAAACGTTAAATGTATTTAAAATTAGAGAATAAAAAACAAGTAACTACTTAAAATTACTTCGAAGTTCCTCCACATAGCATTTTTCCTTTTACTTGCAAAAGAAACTCACTCAACTGTCGCTTCTTTTATCGTATAACAAATAATTGCTTCTCGTTAATTGACTTCTTTCGATACATTTATGAAGCGGTGTGTAAAAATTTTGTTTTTCACTTAAAATTTTTTAAAAAAGAGGAAAAACATTGTCAATATGGAATCGCTTAGATGAGCAAATTTCGGCTTGTTTATGTTCTAATAAACACATTATTAGCATTAACAATACTTTTGGGTAGACCAGGCTTTCTGGCTAATATGACATACGAAAATTAAGAATTTTTAGAACAAAAGTTTAAGAAATATGCAATAAAAATCCATATTTAACAAAGTCTGCTGCAACTATTAAAAATTTTGATGATTTGTTTGGTATTAAACATTGGTACGTGTGTTGTATTTTTTGTAAAAAGCAAAAAAAAAAAGGCAAAAAAAAAAAAAAAAGCAAAACTTTTAACGGCTGAATAAGCATGTGCACAACCTTTTGAGTTTAACTTACTGAACATATAAATATTAAAAGTACGCACAGAAACTGGGGATCAGCAGTAAGAACATTGAATTTTCTTCAAAATGTTATTGCATCTAACAGCGATCTATAAGACATCCACCAAGTAAGAGTTTAGATGAGCCAGTTTGTTTTTTATGTTCTAATAAACACACTATTAGCATTTACAATACTTCTGGGTAAAACAGGTTTTCCGGCTAATATAACATCACAACTAAAATTAAAATTTGTTAATAAATCAAAAATTTAACAAATATGCAATGTAACTGCATAATTTAAAAATTCTGCTCCAACTACTAAACATTTTTGGCGATTTTTTTGGTATTAAATCTTGCAAAGTAAAATGAAAAAAAAATACCTTTTTGTAAAATGAAAAATAAAGGAGATTGATTTATCAAAACTTTCAACAGCTGAATTAGAATGTGTTCAACTTTCTTTGAGTTTAAGATACTATAACGAATAAAAGTATGCACAGAAACTGGAATCAACAGTAAGAAAAACCTTGATTTTTCTTCAGTATATTATTGCACATAAAACCAATGCAGAAGAAATCCATCAGGCAAGTGTTTAAATGAACAAAGTTCGGCTTGTTTATGTTCTAATAAACACACCATTATCGTTGACAATACTTCTGGGTAAAATAGGCTTACCCTCTAATATATCATAACAAATATAAGACATCTTAATAAAACAAATATGCAACTAAACTGCATAATTTAAACATTCCGCTGCAACTATTGAAAGTTTTTGACAAGTTTTTTGGTACAATAAATCTTGGCAAGTGACTAATACCAAAGAATTTTTTGTAAAATTACAAAAGAAGTGATAAAATATCTTTATTAAGATTGACGATCGTTTCATCGCGCAAACGGCGACATTTTCAAAATTTTGAAAATGTCGCTGTTTGTGCGATGAAACGATCGCCAATCTTAATAAAGATATTTTATCACTTTTTATAGCATTATTTAGCTTAATCTGGAAATGTAATGTTTTCCCGTGATCCTTTAAAGAAAATCACACTTTTTTTCACGATCCTTTAACGTTAATCGCGTTTCTTCCGCGACCCTTTGAAAATTTTTGCGGATTTTTTTTCGATCCTTAAAAAAATTTGCCTTTTTCCAGCAATCATTTGAAGAAATTTGCTTAATTTGGCACAGTTGGTACGCGCGTTTTTCTTGTATTTCTTCCATTATTCCCCCCCCCCCCCATAAAAATGTCAGCAAATTTTAATGCATATTTGCATAGATCCACGGGATAATAAAATTCAGTGGCAAAAAAGCGCAATTCCGCGGAAAAGTAACATGTCAGTAAAATGTATTTTGCAGGTTCAAGTCAGGTTCTCTGTATTATATAGTTCTTAATTAATGGAACGAAAAAAAAGAAAAAGAAAAAAATAATGGAAACAGAATATTCAGCGAACAGGAATCTTGTAAATGCATGATTTTTGTCTATGATCACTGTAGATTATAAATGTATGTAGAGAAATTTCTAAATCGTACTTGTGAAGGAAAACAAAATCGAAAAATTCAGTCGGTTACAGGAAATTCTTCAGTTGGTCATGTCAAATAAAAAAAAATCGCAAAATTTGTCAATATATAGATTAAAAAATCACAAAATTCATCAATCAGTCGCATAGGAAAAATAAAACTCGACAGTTGGTTGTGAGGGAAAAATAAAATTTGTCGCATAAAAAAAGAAAAAAAAAACACAAAAAATTACCCAATCGGTAGATAAAAAAGAAAATTACTGAAAAATTGATCAATTGTGGGGGAAAAGTTGCAACATTCTTCCTTCATTCTTCAGAAAAAATCGTGAACATTGCCAGTTGATCATCGGAAAAAACTCAAGATCCTTTAATCGGTTGCTTTAAAATATTGTGAAGTTCATCTGTAAACTGTCGGAAATTCCTCAAACAGTCGTTGGGAAAAATCGCAAAATCTGTCAAATGGTCGTTCTGGTTGATTAGGAAATCTTGTCATTTGTGACTCACTGGCAAAATTCACAATATTTTTCTACCATCAGTTGAAGAAATTCAGAAAATTTTGCAAAATCGCTCAAAATACTAAAAATATCTTTTTCAGGGGGAAAAATATCGGAAAGTCACATGTCTGTAAAAACATTTTATGAGGCGTTGTGGCGGAACACACGGCATTTTTTATTATGCAGCATTTTCCTATTTTGTGAAAGATCCATGAAATCCTGCATGGTATTGCAAATCTTACACTCCACTAAATTGTCCTTCCCTCACCTCCCCCCCTCCCCCCAAAAAATCACGCCATGTTGGACAGCGTTGATAAAATACATTAAATGTTTTCCCATCAACCGATACACTGATAACTTTATTGTCAGTGTATGTGAATGAATTTCTACCTTTTTGGAAAAAGCTTTTTAAATTAAGATTACACACATTATGTGTTTTGAAATTTATTCACTCTGACTTATTGGCAATTAATCATGATCTTTTCTTTTGATTTAGTAATCTTAATGGTCTTCAGATTTTCAAGGGGAAATTGTTTAGAAATCTATTGGTATGTGTCATATGATAGGGTATACAGAATATTACTTTGGTGGTTTTTAACACAAATCGCAATCGTCTGTCAACAAACATTGGAAAAACGGTGATAACTTATTTTCAAATATTTTTTGAGTTATGGGGATCCCACAATAAACAATTTAATTAATTTGTAATTCTAACATTGAATTTTAAATTTACTTTAATGTAAGCATAGAAAAATCCATTTATTTGTCAACAGAGACATTGTAGTCTTTTCTAGCTAAATAGTTTTTTGATCTTTTTTCGCGAAAAATCAATCATCTTAAAATGAATTAAAAACTTCATTTTATTTAAATTTGTTAATATTTAAAGTTATTTTAGTTAAAACATTGTGATTATACATTCATTGTATGATATCTGCTTTAAATATTTATATTTGTCTCAGCCTTTCCAAGTATTAAGTTTTCCATGCTTAAAATTTAACATATAATTTTTTATTAATGATTCAATCGTTAAAATTATCATTTCAATTGCGTTTTCTAAAGAGTCAAGAACGTTTTTATTTAATCGATATGTAATCAAAACAAGTTTTCAGAAAATTATTTCTGTTGCCTTTTTCAGAAGATGAATTATTCAGTAGAGAAATTTTAAAGTATGAAGCTATAAGGTACACTGTCAAAATAATTACTGCTGCCTATTAAAATATTTCTATCGTAATCGATATGTAAACAAAACAAAAGTACAGAAAATTTATTTCTGTTGCTCTTTTCAGAAGAAGGTATTCAGCAGAGAAATTTTCAACTATGAAGCCATAAGGTACTGTAAAAATAATTACTGATGCTGGATATTAAAACATTAAGAGATATTTCCAGAGAGAATGAAACGTTCGTAATATCTGCATAACGATAGGGTTAAAGTTTCCACTGGTTAGGTTAAATCGGCGGAAAATACAAAGAACACTTTAAATCTAAGTAAATCAAAAGAAAAGTTAAAAATGGAATCACAATAAATCTGATTTAAAAAACAAACAATAAATTAACAAAATACCTAATAATGTGTAATCCAAAGAAATTATAAACAGAAGACAGCAAATACGTATTGCTGAGTTCAATGAATACGCGTGACGATATCTGTATATAGACAGGAATATCACGGAACTCCCATTGGTGTTCAGTATTAGCACATGAACTGTTAAAAATATCGTGAAAAATTACCTCTGTTTTTAAAGGCTATCTATTTTCTAACCAATGAGAACGCTACATAAGCGCCTATGGAACGTTCTCATTGGTCAGAAAATAGATAGCCTTTAAAAACAGGGGTAATTTTTCACGATATTTTTTACAGTGTGCACATTTTATCCGGAGTGGGAAGCTTCGTGGCCGAAAGATGATTACCGTAGTTGATTTGCGCCATAGCTCCATGGTTTATTTTTCAATTCAATGAATCAAGTACATGACTCGCTACCGCTTGTTTACATTTTAAGCTAATGTATGTTTTTAACTCAATTTCTGAAATTGTTTTTCAACTGCGCAAATCATTGAACGGTCCGTTTTGAATCTTTTAAAGAAATACAAGGGACAGAAGGGATTTCAGGTAGAAAAGATTTGTATTTAAGCAGATAAGTTTTCTCTTACACATCTGAAATCAAAATTAAGCCTAACGTGGCTCCATTTTATCGGAGATTGGCAAAATCGATGGGTTCGCCCCGGACGCCTTACATTGCCTCTATAATATAGAGATATTTATTTTTTAGGAAGAACTAAACTAACTTTTTATTTAAAATTTTATTCATAATATTAAAAAATATATATTAATTTTGTTCAGATTTTTCAATAAAAGAATAACTGTGTGTATTTTTATTTCGAATAACCAATTAAAATTATTCAACTAAAAGAACTATGATTCCCCTGATTCTTTTACTCCAAGCAAAAGTTTGCTCTAATTACGTTTACATCTTTAAACAAAATTTGAGAGTAAGTTTTACAACCAATTCAAAATAACCACTGAAAGATGTTTAGGAAGTGGTCCGCATGTAAGATTTACACAAGATAATAGTATTCATATTTCAACACTTAAATTGAAATGATCCAGAAGTTCCGGGAATTTTGAAATGTTAATAATTAGTACCGTTATTTCGCACGTATCCGCTGCACTTCAAATAACACGGTTTCCTATCAGAAAAAAAATAAATAATATGCGACTTACTTCTTTCTGCTTAGCACTTAAGTGACTTCTTTTTTACAATAAAATTTCCGGTCTAAAAAAGACTTAACTAAGCCGCGGCGTATACGCGGGAAATTACGGTAAACTATATACAATATAAAGATGCGGTTGTCACAGAAATGCTTAGAAACATATGAGATTTGTTTTTTTTATGAAAAAAGAATATTTTACTTAGTTGCACTTTTTGCCAACAGGTGGCTCTGAAATTGATAATATAGTCATCCTTGTCACGATATGAAAGCATATCTAAGCATGGGAGTTACACATCCAATTTTGTATCAAAATTCCTTTTAAATGCAATTTTTCTTAATCTTCGAAAAAGCGTTTGAATATAAACCATCCTTAAAGCGAAATAAAACAATATCATAGGAAGAATGTTGCGCAATGTACTGATCTGCTTATATAACACATGGCACAGATAATTTCGATGTTCTATAGCAGCGCTATCTGTTGACAAAACATTTAACTAATTAAAAAAAAATTTGTTTATAAACAAAAATCTCACATGTTTCTGAGCATATATGTGAAAACCGCACCTTTCTATTGTACACTATGACGCAAAAGTTTAGACAATGAAGAAATTCTTACATACTTTGAAAAATATTTATTCAATTTTCAAATCACTGCTTGAAATTAATGTGCTGTACATATAAACAATATTTATAACAAAGAAAAGTGGAATTGTGCATATTGCAATAAATTAAATGGTAACAAAAATAAACTGCTGTCTCAAAAGTTTAGACACAAATTAAATAAAATCGAAATAAACAATTTTTAAAACCTGGTTGCGCATCCATGCTTATGTATTACGTCATATACACGAGATTGCATGGAAGAAACTAAATCTTGCATAGTTTGTGGATCGATATCGTACCATGCATTCTCAATAGATGTCTTAAGTTCCTTTTCAGAAGAGTATTGTCTAGCGTTGCTATAAACTTTGCGACACATGATGCTCCAAAGGTTTTCTATAGGGTTAAGATCTGGGCTACATGCTGGCCAGTCGAGAACTCTTATATTATGGGAATTAAACCAAGATTTTGAATGTTTTGCAGTGTGAATTGAAGCATTGTCTTGCTGAAATTCCCACTGAGGACCCCTAGTAGCTCAGCAAATGGCAGTAGGTTTTCTTCTAATGTCTGTGTATAATGCTGTGAAGTTTGACGACCACTGGTGAAGGTCAGAGATACTTGTCCATTATAGCAAAAGGCTGCCCAAACCATCACCGAGCCCCCTCCTTGTCTGCGACTAAAAAAACGTCGAGGTTCCTTCCGCAAGTCATGCCAATACGATAAACAACCATCTGGACCATACAGATTCCACTTTTTTTCATCGCTAAATATGACTGACTGCCATTTCTCTCCATATGACATATGCTTTCGAGCCCACATAAGTCTTTGTAACTTATGATGTGGTTTCAGAGCTGGTTTCATCTGCATTTTGCTATAAACGATTGTTCCCTTTTCCAAAATTCGTCTACGAATCGTATCCTTTGATACAGAGAGTCCCGATGAGCTTTGAACTCCACGTACGCTCATTTGTTGAGTACTCGCTAGTCTTTGTATCAGGCGATCCTCTCGTACATTTGTCACACGTGGCCTCCCAGACCGACATTTTGCTTTATATTCGGAACCACTCGATAAAACTCGATAAATAGATTTTTTTGACCTATTAATAATAGCAGAAATTTCAGAAACGCTCTTCCCTTCACCTTTCAACTGCCAAATCCTTGAAACCTCATTCACATGAATTTCTTTAGCTCTCGGCATGTCGACTATGAAGCGCAATCGTTTGCAGAACTTAAGTACTCCAAATTTGTGACATCATCGATTCTAAATTTGCATATGCCAGCGAATATTCAAAGAAATTTAGAATAGTGTCTAAACTTTTGCGACAAGCACATTTGAGTTTTTATGAAAAAAATTAGTATTATAGCAAATAAAACGACTGTCTTTTGTACATAGCATTTTAAATCAGTTTTTGAATATATTTACAGGTTTTTGTAATTCTGACGTCATAATTCTACATTTTAAAGCTGAATGACGTCATTGTCTAAACTTTTGCGTCATAGTGTACAGTCGTGGAAAAAAAAAGTAAACACCTCCTACTAACTCCTCAACAAATTATCGTAGAAGAAAGTGACTGGTACCGAACGATTGGAAATAAAGTCCACTTTTAAATGACGTATATAAAATTTGCTTAGGGAGCTATCTACCTATTAAAACGGATCCAAAACTTCATTTTTTTTCAATCACAATACCCAATTTTCAGTAGATATTTCAAATCTTCGGTTCAAACTATGCCTAGACACAGAATTTCAAGTCATTTCAATGATACGTTTTTGAATTATAAACATTCAAAATTTAGTGCTTCTAATGTTAAATTACATTTTCATATTTTTATTTATATCTTCAGAAATTATGCTCCTAATGTGCTAATTTTTTGTATAGCAATAATACCAATATATCCAAACATAAATATAATGGCTTTGAAATTTTTATAATTTTATGATATGAAATATGAATTATGAAATTAATATTCAAAAAAATTATGAATTGCAACCTGCAATTTCTTTGATGGATTTAGATTTATTAAGTCCTGCTTTATGGAAATCCAAAATTTCACATTTTTCTTCCAAATAGTTTTCAAATTATGCTTATAAACGGCAAAATGATGGTTTAAGGGGTTGTCCATAATAGAAATGACTAGATATTTTGAAATTTCTTCTGCTGTCCTGTAATCTAGCAGGCTTCATTGACTTCTTAAGGTGCCTTGATGAAGTTGGGGCTCTCTCGGTTAACAATCGAGTTCCGGACTTCAATTTTGATACAGCCTTTAAAATACACTCGTTTTAAAATAATTAATTTCTCAGAAACTTATGGTACGAATTACATAAAAATTTGTTTTTAGGCTAATTGAAGGGTGTAGAGTTCATTTATGCTGTCAGAATTATGTACTGCTATTGAAAAAAAAATAAAGTTATGGTTCGTTTTAATATGTAGATGACCCCCTAAGCAAATTTGATCTATATCATTTAAAAGTAGACTTTATTTCCAATAGTTCGGTACCAGTAACTTTCCTCTACGATAATTTGTTGAGGAGTTAGTGGGGGGTGTTTACTTTTTTTCCACGACTGTACATTGTTTTCTAATTATTAACATTTCAAAACTTCTGGAACTTCTGGATTTAATTTTATTAATACCAGGAATTAAAAATAAGGAGTTTCATATAAAATATAAAGCTATGAACACTATGTTGCTTAAACTTAGGTCTGTTGGTGTTGTGTTGATGCAATAGTGAAAATAGACGAGTTTGGAAAATTTACTTCGCAGTTGACACAATTTAAATCTTTAAAAAATAATACCTGGGTTAACGACTGAAATTTTGTGATTAACCTTCCGTCTACCAGACGGGTCCATTGGACCCGACATGTACATTCAAAATATTTATTCAAACCAGAAATTTCTTCAAAACAAACTAAATGTATAAATCAGACAATAATAAGTTAAATAAACAAATTAAATAGTTTTAAGTAAAAATTCTGGTGTAGAATGTTTTTATAAAACTTGAGTAAAATTTCCGGTAGTTCTAGGGTTAAGTAAACTGAGGATTACCTTTCGACTTTCAGCAAAAAATGTACATACATAGTAGTTTTGGTGGTTTACATCGGTGTTGCCAGATGAATACTGAAATTTAATCTTGAATAACACTTTTTTCATAGAGAGATAGTCGCATTATTTATTTACAAAACTTTTTCTATTAAAGCAAGCGTATGAAAATAGTGGTATTCAAAATAACATTTTAGTATTCGTCTGGCAACACTGGTTTACATTTACCTTACAACAGTAAAACACACAGGAAGAGGGAAGTTTAATTTTTTAGAGGGGCAATTCCAAGAACTAAACCAATCATTGTAAGTTTTTGTTGTCTTATTTTGTTAATATTTTGTACTAAAAATAATAACAATTTATACAAATATAAGAAAAGAAAGCAACGATTTTTATTGCATGTTCCGAATGCTCCTAATAAAAAAAATGCAAATACCGTAATATTTATATAAAAATTCCTTTAAAAATACTACGAAAGGAATTTTGCTGTACTATTTGTTTATGAAGGTTTTACAACTGTTCTGAATAATTTTGTATTTATAATTTTTCAAACTGTTTATTGAATGAAATTTGTGTTTTTATTCGTTTTCTATAAATCACACGAAAGAGCTTTTGCACAGAAAACTACTTAAAAGTTTATTTAACATTGACTGGCTTGAAAGCCTTTAATAAATTTGAAATAGCTGAACAAGGTACTAGAAATCTTATATATAAATGCCAAATGTGCATCAGAAAAGGAAATGTCTAAATAGTAAATTTGTTATCTCTGTAGTGCAGATAGACCTCAGACACAGTGAATAAATAAATCCTGTGTCTGAGGTCTATCTGCACTACAGAGATAATATATCATAATACAGTAAATATATATGTCATGACATACAATTTAAACTTTAAAATCAGACTATACACGCTTGTTATGATGGGGATGAAGTATGGCTACCTAAAACTGATAAAATCCTTCTTGCTGTTTCCAGTCGTCAGTTAGCACTTTCCTACGGACGGAAACCTGCCTGTCTCAGCCGCTTGCAACATTCCTCATTTTTGTTTACTAGACCGGATAGTACGGAGGGCCGGATAGTCGGGTGTTTACTGTATTTTAATTTCCATGTAATGCCTATACAAATAGCTAGGAAAGATCTTAGAGCCTTATACACATCGCTAAACCATCTGACATGGAATAAAATTTATTCGAAAATTGAAATGAATTTTGTTTTAAACATATACTAAATAATTGAATAATGTGGACCATTTCCTAATCTGTATAATAGAACCCTTTTAATCAAACAATGAGACACTGAAGAGCACCTTGATCAGGAATATGGGTAAACAGAGAAGTAACATTAAAAGAAACCATGCAGAAAGCAGGAGCAAGGGTGAAGTTTATCATTCGATTTATAAACGAACTATAATTATGAATTGTGTATACATGGGAAACTGAAAAATAAAACGCTTAACCAAAACTTTGGCAAGAGAGTATGAAACAGAACCAATGTAAGATACAATCGGACGAAGAGCCACACCAGTTTTATGTATAAAAACGACTATAGTTGGCAATAGAGGGAATTAATGATATTTTAACACTGTATTCAATACAAGGAGAGGTTTTAAAAAGATTCGTAGTATTCAATAGTTGGATGGATTATTGCCTATTTTAGTCGTTTTTATGCTGTTCCTAAATTACATAAAAACTTGTGTTCCCCTTCATCCTATTTTATCTAATATTGGTTCTGCCTCGTAACCCCTTGCCAAATTTTGGGGGTTTTTTTTCTTTCAGTTTTCAATGATTACTCTATTTAAACATGAATAGCTCAGATGGAGGTTAAACTTTGACATCTACATTAATAAATGTCATAATTTTATTATATCATCCTCAAGAATACATATCAAGTTTGAAATCACTTACCTACACAAATGCAATTCACGAATCAAATTAAACGAAATTTGTATTATTTTTCAACACCAGGTGTTTTATTACACCTGGAGTTCTTCAAAACTATTTAAATTTTAATCATAACTAAAAACTGTTTAGTTAAAATTTAAAAAGTCTTTCCGGCAAGTGCCGGTAGGAAGAGGTAGCTTTCATATTCCTTATTTTTAAAAAGCTAGCTTATGTTATTCAAACACACGAAGCTCAATTTGGTGGAAATCGATTACAGAAGATTCAATACTAATTTTTATCAATACTAAATCTTTATGAAAGAGAATTTCGCGAAATTAGTCAGCTTTAGCCAAGCTGCTTAATAAATACGTGTCTTATAGCGTGACAAATATCAGATCATTTCAAAATGTCAGCTATGCTAGAAATTCAAAGTGCTATAACTCAACCATTTTTTAAGATATAGACGAAACAAAAACTGCTCCGGAATCCTTGTATCGAGATCAAACAGATAAAATAATCTTTTCCATTTTCCAATTTTTTTGATACCTCATTTTAAATTAAAAAATTTTTTAATTTATTTAAATGGCCGCCATTTTGAAACAAGATGGCGGATGAACTTGGCCAACGAACTCGGTCGTGACATTGGTATGTACTATGTACCCACCAAGTTACACTCAAATCGGTTCATAAATACGCCTGTTATCGCATGACAAAAATAAGGTCGTTTCAAAATGTCAGCCACAATAGAAATTCAAAATGCTATAACTCAGCCATTTTTTTAGATATAGACGAAACAAAAACTGTACCGGAATCTTTGTATTAAGGTCCAACACAAAAGAAAAAAAAATATTTTTCATTTTCAAATTTCTTTGTACCTTATTTAAATTTAATTTTTTTTTTTAAATGGCCGCCATTTTGAAACAAGATCGCGGATGAAGCTGGTCAACGAACTCGGTCAGACATTGGTATGTACTATGTACACACGAAGTTACATCCATATCGGTTCATAAATACGCCTGTTATCGCGTGACAAAAATCAGTACGTTTCAAAATGTCAGCTATGCTAGAAATTCAAAGTGCTATAACTCAGCCATTTTTTTAAGATATAGACGAAAAAAAAACTGCTCCGGAATCTTTGTGTCAAGTTCAAACACATAAGAAAAAAAGTATTTTTCCATTTTCAATTTTTTGGTACCACATTTCAAATTTTAAATTTTTTTTAAATTTTTAAATGGCCGCCATTTTGAAACAAAATGGCGGAGGGAGCTGGCCAACGAACTCGGTCGAGACATTTGTATGTACTATGTACACACCGAGTTACATCCAAATCTGTTCATAAATACGAGAGTTACAGTGTGGCAAAGATCAGATATAAATATATATATATATATGTCAATTTTGAACGGAGGGTGGTTTCGGGGTCTGGGGGTCATGATCGATGAAAATATACCAAAATTTTTTGAAATCGCTTTCCTCCGAACGGCTGCAACAGGTAGCTTTTTGTAATGAAAGCTACCTAAAATAGTAAAACTCAATAATATCTTATTGTAACTTGAGAAACTTAACCAGACATACTTAAGTATATTAAAATCATAAACACAATAAGTACCAAATAAAGGAAAAGAAGGGCATTACGTTTTACTGTCTATAAGCATTTATACCTTTGAAGAAATTAAACTGGAAAATTCCACTATCTTAAAAAAGGTAAGTTTCAGAATGGTAGATTACGGAACAACTAACGCCATCCATGAAACGCAAATATTGAACACCGATTCTTTTAAGTTAATTTATATTTTAGAAAACATTATATCCTATGTAATGTAAAGTCCCCCTAAGTCTTTTAAACATTAAAATATAGAAAGAAAAGTTATTAAATCAATATAAGCTTATGTAAGGTTTTAACCCCTTGAGGGACACCGGTATATATTATATACCACCTACGATTAATGAAGTTTTACACCAGAAAAATTTTATTAAATTTTACTTTTCTAACTTTGGTGGAAAAAAAAGGGGCCGTAAAATTGCTTTTACTTATTTTGAAATAGAATTTTTCAAAGATTCCGGTGGTAATTCAGCATTTCACAAACGTAATTGCTTGCCCCTCAAGGGGTTAAGCCCATATTAGCAATTGACAAGTAAAACCTGCTGATTAGCTTAGTCCATGAAATCTGTGCCATTGGTTGCACGCAGCAAGGCAAAAAGATAACCGTTAACGTCAGCTTTTGTACTCTATTTTGTTCACACCTAGCTTTATCGAATACTGAACCCCGATGTCTATTAAATTTTTATGTTATTCGTGAATGGATGGCACAAGAAATTCACGGACACCGACTCAGCAATGAATGAAGCAAGGAGCGGACGAAACAAAGTATCGAAGGAAAACGTGGACGATTGTCCTCTTCGGCTGTACTTTCGCGCGACCAATCGTGCACAAATAGTTCGATGCGCATAAAAAATACAGTAAATACTGCTACTATTGTACTACCTTCCATACACAAATTTGTTAATTTGCGTTTATAATAAATCTGGAAATTGTAAAGAGACTTTTTGGATGAGACCCTTTTAAGAGTATCTTAGAAAATCATGCTAGGTTTTATTTTCGGGTAAACACAGCGTCAGGATTTCGGTATAGTAATATTTTTGTTTAATCGCAGAATTTCTGTTGTTAAATAATTCAAATATTACTATGAGAATTATCAGTGTTTAAATTAAAAGACCATACAGAGCTTGCATCATTTATAAGCAGCGTGTGTTTCGTAATCAAGTAATTCATCTACTGGTAGAGGTAGTCATGCCGGCTTCCTGTTCCATTCAGCAAGTTACCTGCATACTAACACCAATAGAGATAGCAGGAATGCGTGGAATGCGAACACTATACTCATTTGAGTACATCATAGGTCTGCTAAGAGAGGTGGGGGGGGGGGGGATTTGTAAGTAGATCGACTGAAAATGCCGTGGTGTATTTATACAAAGTGTCCACATTTATCGCCAATAGATAGCTATTTTTTATCCGTTAAACACACATATAATATCTAACGGTAGCTTAAAAGACCCATGGGCCGTACAAAAGTTTGAATTTAGTAGCTCTTACAAAAATAATTATTTTGTCAAGATTAACTGTATAAACATTTTTGTAATCAAGCCAGTAAAACTAACGGTTTAAGATTTAGCTATTGGCAGCGATGCTAAATATGGTAGATTTTGTATTCAGAAATTCTGAATTCATACCAGAAAGTTTTCAATAGTAATATTTTCGAATTTTATTAATGGAACCGTAAACTTCTAAGTAATGAATTTACTCTCACTTCTGCTTTAGTCTTTAAAGCAATTTTTTTCTACTTTAATGTAAATTAACCACACTTAAACAGTTTTCTCTTATCGCTCCCTATGCCTCACCCAGTCGAACCACCTTTAAATTGAATGTTAAGTTACTCTGGAACTAGGTAATCTAGAACACCCTCTACATTGTTCCTTTGTTTATATAAAGAGACTGGTGTCAATTCGGAAACCCTTCAAAATTTTCACAGTGTTAAAATAAAGTAAAATTAATTATTCAAACTTTCTTGGTTTGAAACTCGGAATTTCTGAATCAAAAATTCGTCAGATTTGGTAACTTTGACTAGTGGCAAGTAATAAAAGGAAACACACTGCACAATATATTAATTAGAATAGACACAATGTCTGAAAAGATTACACTATATGAGTTAAGGGATTTTTGCGCTGTTTATTGCTGTTGAGTTTCCCTATGCTACTGATGAACTTCATTTAAAATATTATCGTACATTTTTTTTTAATGAAAATAAAGTCTAACTAACAAGGAGAGTGTTTTATGATTATTTTGTAACGTCACACTTTATTTTTCCAGTTGCCTTTCTTGAGTTGCGCTTGCGAGAGAAAACAGTTGTAGCTCTTAAAACGTTTTTTTTTTCTGTTTATCTGCCACTAAAGTTTTAGAAGCTATTCAAAGACCTATTCTAAAACTTTGAAATCCATAAAATGTTCTTTTTTAGGATGCGAAAAATCAAATGTCTTCAGATATTCCCGTTCTAAAGAATTGAGAAAGTGGAAAGTTTCCTTTGTATTAAAACATTTCCTACACCGTATGTGACCTGTTATTTAAAAAGATATCTGTTAGTAAAAACTTTCCTGTGTATGCAAAGGGCTCTTGCTCTCAAAACTCCATATTAAAAGACTGAATGTTGCTAGCACCCTGATATAAACGTAAGGAAAATGGATGTTCCAGAAGCTTATTGAATGTAATAGGAATTAAATGCATTTCAAAATATTTTAACATTATTTTATATTAGAATATGAGGAACTGTATTCCAACTCTCCCCCCCCCCCCACAACCACCACCCTAAAATACAGATTGCTTAAAATTGCACTTAGTGAAGGTTTATTGTCTGGATAAAAGGGACTGATTAGAACAATGTATTCAAAAGTTCATCAGTATTCGCCAACAAGGTATATATTTTATGCGATGGACTTTGCGAATTTTTATTTTTTACTTCTTCTAAGAACATCTGACAAAAGTTTTTATGTGGGTTTAAAATTATAGCAATTTTCAAAAAGAAAAGCCACGCAACAACGTAAACCTTACTATGATGGCCCGGTTCGGTATTCCACGATATTGATGAAGAAAGAACACAAGCTCTAATCAAAGCAGACAAGTCTAAGCAGCGATATGATTAAAACTTAGTTTAATATTTACATTAGACTACACAGTTACAACACACGCACACATAATATAACATAATAATAATATTCGGATTACATATTTCACAAGAGAGAGTTCGAACACAACCATTCAAGAAAAGTACCTCGTCTCTCTCTCTCTTCTGGCTGTTGCCATTCCGAGTTTTCTAAAGTCTTTCGACCACGGAGTATAAGCGACTTTCACACCTTCCCTCCAGTTTCTACATGTTGGACGATGTCCCACACTGTGAAACTACTCTTTAAAGTCTTAACACAAGTCTTACTTAAAAAGTCCTATCAAAAGTCCTAATTAAAAAGTTCTATTTAAAAAGTCCTTCACCTGTCCCATCGAGAGCATTTACTTAAACTACTTAAGATATATAAATTCTTATACACTATATACTAAAAATACACATATTACAAATACACATTATACAATATATAATAATGAAATAATACAAAATATATATATACAGATTTTTTTTTCCTACTCATAAATGCGAGATAAAGCATCTGCCACTACATTAGAACTTCCTGGTTTATGAGCAATAGAAATGTGATAGCGAGATAGTGCCAACGACCATCTCTGTAATCGAGCGTTCTTAGGAGTTCCCTCTGTTAAGTATTTTAGAGGATTATGATCCGTATGCAATATTATGGTGGTTCCATAAGTCCACATTTCGAATCTCCCAAGCGCCCAAATTACAGCATATGCTTCTCTTTCAATTGTGCTCCACTTTGATTGAGTTGGAGTAAGCTTTTGACTGGCAAAGGTTATGGGCTTTAACATGCCGTCTTTGTCCCTTTGCATTAAACAGGCACCAATACCCGATATGGAAGCATCGGTGTTTATTTCGAACGGTTTGGACATGTCTGGGGTATAAAGGTTTGTAACTTCACATAAGCTTTCCTTTAACTTATTGAACGACTTTTCAGCATCTTCCGACCATGGAATATCATTTGGAACAGTTTTTCTGGTCAGATCTGTCAAAGTCTTTGCAAAGTACAAGTCCTTAAAGGAAACTATAACTTCTTTACCCTCAGTGTCAGTTTTGTATTTGCTTTCTTGTTTAACCTTCTGAACAGAATTAATATCATACTTTATAGCTTCTTTCTCAAATTTTAGAGTCTCCAGGATACTACAATACAACTTAAGATAAAATTGAATATCTTTTTCTTTCATTCCTTTAACTGAATCAACAGTATCATTCAATTCTCTTTTTTTCATGGAAATTTTTGTTTCTAGATCTTTTTTCTTCTTCAAAACAATGCTTTTCATCATTTTTTTCCTCATATTTATCGTACCAATTATCTTTTTATTTTTGTAAGTAAGATCTTCCTCAACTTCTTCCATTTTGACTTCATAATCACGATTAACACGCTCCAGAGTCTTTGATTTAGTTTCTATTTCATCTTCATTCTCAATATTCTCTTCCGAATATTTGACAATATTAAAATCTTCATTAAAGTCAAACATTTTTTCAATTGTTACAGATTCATCCATAACTTCTTGCTCAATCATAGATCTTCTTTTAAATTTCCAATTTTCTTCTCTTTTAATTTCATAATACTTAATAAACACTTTACATGTTATTTTTGGAAATTTTTCACTAATAACATTTTTGCCAGAATATTTCTCTTTCAGTAAACTTCCAAGTATTTCAATTGTTCTTGATTTTACATTTTCTTCTACATTTTGCATTTTTATTTCATCCACAAGTTTAATTTTTTCCATGTTAAAGGCTGAAATCATTCTAGGAATTCCAGTCCTAACAAAAACTTCAATAATCGCTTCACAAGCTGCTTTTGCTGTCAACGATTTAATAGGGACTGCTTCAGGCCAACGACTATGTTGATCCATAATAGCCAGAACATACCGATGGCCTCGAGAAGACTTCGGCTCAATTGGTCCTAAAATATCTGCATTTACAACTTGAAATGGGAGTTCTGGTCTTCCGACCGCTTCAATAGGTGTTCTGTCTGTTACTTTTGTTTTTCTGCGCATTTGACAATCATGGCAAGCTGCACATAGCTGTTTTACTTCTTTTGGCATTCCTTCCCACCAAAACGACATAGCAATTCTATCTCTTGTTTTCTTAGCAGCTAAATGCCCACCAGTTGGTGTTTCATGTGCTAATTTCAAAATTTCTTGTCTTCTACAGGCAGGTACTACAAGTTGAACATAATTTTGTCCTCCAACTTTGCCTCTATGATACAACAAATAGGATTCTACCCAATAATTATTTTTCTGCCGTTTTGAATCTTCAAAGCATTTTTCTAATGTAGAACAAGCCAATTGCTCCTTTTTCAACAATTGCGCTTGTGAAACGGAACAACTTTCCTTTTGGTCCTCGTTACCAACATTTTCGGGCAAAACAGTTGCCTCGACCGGAGTAGGAATCAGTTCCAAATCTGAAGCTTCTTTGTCTTCATCTTCATTATTTAGATTTGTTTCCAGGTTTCCTTCTGGACACCTTCCCTCCACATTGAATACAGATTTTTCTTTATTTTCTTCAACCGGGGTGATATCTACCTCATCCCCTAAATACAACTTCTGCTGTTCTTTTAACAGAGCGAAAACCTTGGGAGTGATCAAAGCTTCTTCGTGTAATCCTTCCACTACCGCAACCTGTACTCGTACATACGGAATAACCTCATCTTCTGTCCGAAGAGTGAGCGGAACGGAAACAAGCTTTGCTTCTACAGGACTCCCTATTGCGGGTCTCAAGAATACTTTTCCACATGACTGTAAATACTCTTCCGGCACCACCGGCTTCCGCAGCACTGTAATCTCCGCACCACTATCGATGATTCCCTGAAACTTCTGGTTACCGATTCCTAGATCTACCTTAAGGAGTCTCCCATCTGTTTCTTCCACCGGAATATTCACATTCAAACAAATTGCATTTAGACCCTTTTTCTCAAGATCGCTTTTGGAAGTTTTTCCTCCATCTTGTTTTGCTGTATTCAATTTGGAACAATATTTCTTCACATGCCCTTCCTTACCACATGCGAAACAGGTATATTTTGTGCGAAATTCTCTCTTTTCTCGTTGCACTCCGAAAGATGCTTCAGTCTTGGGTTCAAATTTCGGTTTACCATCTCTCATATCTTTTTTTGATTCCGAACTGTAATTATTCCAACTTTGATTTCGAGAGTTAGATAAATTTTTCTTTGGAAATTCTTTTCTTTTAAAACTGTCGGTGATGCTCTCGTAATCATCAAGTTTTTCTGCCAATTCTAACGGCGTGGTAAATGTGAGCCAATTTTCTAAGAAATGTTCTCTTATTTCTACAGGCACACGAAATTTTAATTGTTCTGTTACTATTAAGTCTTTTAATTGCTGGAAAGTGTTAATATTTAATTCTGTGATCCATTCGGTAAAATAACTCAAAAGCTCTTGTGTATAATTTCTCCATGATTTTTCATGTGTTTTGTGATGTTTGTAAAAACATTGTTTTAATTTTTCACTGTTTAACTTGTATCGCTTTAAGATAAGAGTTTTTACAAAATCGTAATTAATTGCATCTTCCGGGGGTTCTCTAGCTAGCATATTTGCAATTTCCACCGGTAAGACTGCCAATAGGTAAGCTACCCAGTCTTTCTTCGGTACTTGTGCCATTTCCGCTCTTCTTTCAAAATTTATCAAAAATAATCCCATCTCATCACGTTTTTCATCAAACTTCGGGACAATCTGTGCTAATTGAATTTTTGGCGCTATCTCAATTTTCGACTCATTTCTTTGTTCCGGAAATTTCTGCAATTGTTCCAGTTTTTTCATTTCCAATTCATGTTCTTTTGCTTCCCTGGCAATTCGCTCCTCCCTCTCTTCTTGTCGTATTTTTTCTTCCCTTTCTTCTTGACGTCTCGCTTCTTGACGTATTCTTTCTTCCCTCTCCATTTCTTCTTTCTTTTTCCTTTCTTCAATTACAGAACTCAAAAACCCCTTAACAAATTCTTCTTCGTAATCTTCCACTTCTAGTATAGCTTTTTTTAGATCTATAATTTTTAAATTTTCGACATCCTGAACTCCAAGTTCAATCGCTACTTTTTGTAAATCTTCTTTTCTACTACCTTTGCTTAAAAACGCCATATTTGAAAAATAAATTGGAAGCAATCAGCAATATTCAAACAATGTTTCTACCCTAATTGGAACTTTCCCTAAGAACGCCTTAAACCAAATTTAATTTAAACCTGAACATTCTTTTGTAAATAACCCCTCAAATTGCATGAAATTTATTTTATTTAAATACTTATATTAGTATTACAGACTAAATTAAAACACATTTGCGCAATAATAACAAAAATATATATATATAGAAAACAATTTTTGCAATAATTAAAATATACTTTTACCAATATGTCAAGTTAAAAAAAAATAAAATATTTGCGTTCTCACAAAATAAGAATTTGTCAATGCCTTGCGTATTAATTTTTAAATACATCCTTCAAAAATACATAATACATTAACAATTTTCTTTTTAACACTTCAATCTCTTACTCAATTATATTTCAAAACGAACCAAATATTTATAAATCGCAATATTAAATTAACACCTTTTAATTAAATTAAATTCTATCCAAGATATGAAAATCTTTCTTTTATTTTGATTTAAAACTCAAATTAAATCTCTATATTTCCTTTCAATTAGTCAATCGAAAATAAGCAACAACAAAAACAAAACAAACAAATGCTTAATATTCTGCCACAATTAAAAAAATAAATAAACAACCCAATCCGTAATAATCAAATTTATACATTATCAGTTTCACTGAACAAAGATTACCAAACTTTTATTTCAAATTTAATCTGAATGAGTCATTTCAAAGAATTCCAGAATAATACGTAACAAAACAAACAAAAAAAAAAACCACTTCCTCTACATACTTTGAAATAGCACCTTTTTATCTTAATCACAAAGATAAAAGAATAAATAAAAAACATTTGAAATAAATTTGTTTCTTTTTTTTTTTTTTCCCCAAACGATAATTTACTTAGGTAACACTTTTAGTTATTCTTGTGCAAAGTTTATTCTTAGAGAATAAATAGCTTCATAGACAGACGTGTTATGAACTTTTAAAATGACAATTTTAACTCATTTTTATGTTTCTTTTTCTTTTTTTTTTTAAACACAATAACTAGAGAATATTTATTTAAATAACAGAATTTAAACTTTCATGCTAAACATAGTTATTTTTAAACACCATTCTATCTGAACCTTCGATCAGTTTAACAATCATGATACATAATTCTGCATTCATATTATGAAATATACCATAAAAATATAATTCTTAAGTATACTTTTCAAACTTAATTACTGATAAAATACCATGTTTATTCCATTAATTGAATAAATATTAACCCGTTGTTTCTAAACATAATATAAAACATATACACATTAAATAACTATATTTTACTAACATATATTTAAAATATGCTCTCGATAGGAAAGAAAAAAAAATACCTGTATGATAGCTAGGCCAGCCATCAAACTCTCGTTGCTGTCAATCAAATACTATCGACGCAATATTATTCACTTAGATTAGAGGCACATCTTTCTTTCTTTAACCACAATATTTATTATACGATAACATTTTATGCTGCAGTAACACCGCTGTTGATTTTTAAAAGCTGTAGGATCACCAGTAGAAGTAGGATCACCATCCTAGTCGTCTGCGACATTATGATGGCCCGGTTCGGTATTCCACGATATTGATGAAGAAAGAACACAAGCTCTAATCAAAGCAGACAAGTCTAAGCAGCGATATGATTAAAACTTAGTTTAATATTTACATTAGACTACACAGTTACAACACACGCACACATAATATAACATAATAATAATATTCGGATTACACATTTCACAAGAGAAAGTTCGAACACAACCATTCAAGAAAAGTACCTCGTCTCTCTCTCTCTCTTCTGGCTGTTGCCATTCCGAGTTTTCTAAAGTCTTTCGACCACGGAGTATAGGCGACTTTCACACTTACTAGTACATTTTCGGAGTGATTTTTAAAAGAGAATACATGACATTTGCATACATTAATGTCCAACTGCGTTGGAATTAAAATGAATGTTTCATTTTCTTATACATTTATCCTGTTTTTATTTATTTCTTATTGCTCCCTGATTTCGATTTTTAACTGATTACTGTGCCGCGATATTCGGTTTAAAATACCCAATTTTAAGGGAGGGGGTGTGGTGTTATTGATAAAGAAAAAGTTTTTAGCCTTACTTTAAAATTTAAAAATGCTACTATTTTTTTCAGCGTCAGAATGAGAACGTCTGCAAATTTCAGATATTTAAGAATAAAAATGACTTCGTGAATGTGTCTGAAAGTAACAATTTTGGATTTGAGAACTGCTTTGTTGCTCCCGTGCAGGAATCATATTTTACAAAAATGAAACACGTGCTTTGTCCTGAAAATAGGCTGACAATCGATTATTAACTGCGAACTTTTTTAAATGATTAACTTTAAAGAAAAACTGCATATGAGGTTTGAAACACAAAGAAATATATATAACAACAACAACAACAACAAAAAATAATAAATAAATTAGAGACCAGGAATTCTGCATTTTCAGAATTTAGTGTCGCCCCCCGATGAAATATATATATATATATATATAAATATATAGTAGAGTCCCGATTATCCGAGTTAATAGAACTTATACTTTTGGAATGGATCATTTTCTTCTGATTGAATGATGGCTTCTATTATTATGAAACAGCTATTATAAATAAAGTGTTAGGTGAAGGTGAAGGTGAAAGAGCAGTCGTAAAAAGTTAGAACTCTGATTTTCTGGTCAGAATGAGAAAAAATGGCCATAATTTTTTTTCATTAATGGATGTTTCAAAATAATAGAAGCCACCAGTCCATCAGAAGAAAATAAATTGGTTAAAGCGGAAACTCGGTTAAGCGGGACTCGGATAATCGGGACTCTACTGTAGCTCAGTTTTAAAACTTAAAACACGCAATTTTATTTATATAAAATGACGTCATCCGAATCCGCTGAAGAATTCCTCATTTACGATCCAATCATAAACATCTACAATAAAGTATGGGTAGGACGTCACTCTCTCAGAATAATACACAAATGCAGCATAAAGACATCAATTCATTTATATATATATTTTTCAAAATACCGCGTATTTTAATTACTTTTTTTTCAGTTTTTATGAGAAAGTGGCAACAAGAAGATATAAGGTTAGTTGGGGCAACTGGGCCATGATTTTACAATGTGACTCTGGAGCTTCTGACAATTCAGCTTCAAAAAGCTAATGTTCATTTGAGTTAAAGTCTGAAATTCTATAAATGTGTTCAGTTAGGTTCCCTCTATCAGACAGAAATGCTCAAAATTACATTTTAATATTTAAAAATATAAAAAATATGCATATTTCATCTTTCTTTCCTCATGGGTCCAGTTGCCCCATAAAAATGGGTTAAGTGGGCCAGGAGGGTCTATGTTCCCCACACGTTTATTTTTTTTTCGTATGGGATATCAGGTGCTGTTTGAAAAAAATGTAAACAACTTTAAAAAATTTAAACCAGGCAGATCATGTAAATTATCTACATAATAAAAGCGCAAAGCATTTGACTGTCATCAACAGTTCTGGGATGACCGCTTCAATTTTTATATGACAAGCGGCTATTTCGGGGGACCCATTAGGGTGCACCCTGTTCTGTTGCCAAATGCTGCCAAGTTTGTCGCCAACCTGGCGATATATCACCTAATTTGGCGACCAAAATTAGTTGCCAAAAGTGACGCCAACTTGGCGATATCTCTAATATTTCGCAAATTCCCATAGGCTTCCATTGTAAAACCATAAAGTTTACTTGCTTACAGAAAATCAACAGAGATATTGTAATGCAACAAAAACTAATATTGGCTTAAGGAAATAAAGTAATTATATTTAAGGGAGCCCAAGTAAATTAAATTATCAATAAAAGTAACATGATACAATGCTTTTCCAAACATAAATTTTAAGGGAGACCAAACTGGTCGCCAAGGGTGGCTAGTTTTTCAATAAAGAGCGTTGTAAGAGAAACCTTTGCTGTCAATGTGTCTAAAAAAAGCACTAAAAGTGAAAATATCAGATTTATTTATAGCAAAAATATAAAAATTAAGTAAGTACTTATGTACTTTAGTATAGGTAATAAGTATAGAAGTCACATGGGTATTTTAAGGGGGAAAATAGTAAGGTAAATCTAGGAACAAACGGCTATGTAAGTACTTAAGTACTTTATCTGAATCATCGTATAATTTCAAGGTTTGGCTATCTCGCTTTTCAGGGTAAAGGTACTTGCATTCGTAAAATGTTGAAATAATTTAATGACACCGGGCATTTACAATAGAATCTATTTGAAAACAAGTAAAACTTTATTTTCTTATACTTAATAAACGTGAAATTCTCATTATAAAATTCCGGTGCCAATGTGGCAATTAGGAATTAAAATTATGTGACGCCATAACGGCTTCTCCGCCTCTCAAGGGGTCAAGAAATTTGGTTTGATACCACCCAATATGCTTTTTTAAAATTTTATTTCGTAATTTTAATAAGGTATTGTATAATTTTCTTTATTGTGAGCAAAAAAACAATGGAGAAATTTACTTCTCGTTGTAAGAGAAACTCCGAAAAATTATTTATAACTATTGGGGTAACTGGATCCAGCATGGTCCAGTTACCCCGGATACATGTCCCAGTTACCCCATTCTTGAAAAATTTATGGGGTAACTGGGACACCGGGCTTACAACATGAAGTAAATATGTATAGATACCTAATAATATTAACGTAGTTATATGCCTAATCTTAAAAAAAAAGATCGTTTAATAAAAGTACTTACAGTATTTTAATAAAAAGCCGAGGAAGTTCAAGCAAATTGACGTTGTTTTTAAAAAAATAAACGCAAATTTTCGACAACCTATCACATCAAAGAAAGAGTTATGATTGAATTGACACACGTTGTTTTAGGAAGTAGAGGTTAAGGGGCATTGTTCACAAAGCTAAAGCTTAAAAAACACCAACAGTTTTTTATAAAATAGCCTATGGCCCAGTTACCTCGTGGGTCCAGTTACCCCAACTAACCTTAATTGCTATTTTTCAACTATTTTACCTTTACTGTCTACAGAAAATGAGTACTTGAATTCTGCTAAAAACTACAAAAAATTAATATCTCAAAAATAAATGGAGATGCAGTTTTCAAACAATATGCATTTAAAAGTACTTTTTTTTTCTCAATACGACGATAGATATAAAAATTGAAAATGTGCGATGTTTAGAAATTAAAATTTTTTTAATACGTATTTAATCGTACTGCTTTTTTTTACTGCTAGCTTCTGTAAGGTAACGTTATTATTTGGAGACGGCACAAAATAAGCTGGGAGAAAGAAATAGCATACCATACCGGGGGCTAAAAAGATATAATAAAAAATGTAATAAAAAATAATATAAAGAAATACAATAAAAGAATAATATAAAGAAATATAATATTATTATGATAATTTATACATTGGAGATATGAATCCATTCACAGCCAAACTATTAACGTAAGATTTTACAACTGATAATCGTTTGCCTTCACCATTTCCGAAAGATAATCTTCTCTTTATTTAACTCAGAAATGTCTGTCATTAAGTGTGGCATTACATGAGGAAATTCTAAAACAGTGGTAGTAGTAGTTAATTTAAGCATGTGCATTTGCTTTGACCGTTGCGCTAACAAAATCGGATAATCTGTTAAAAAAACATTCCCGTGTTCTTTTACAAGCAAAATAAATGTCGCATAACCTGCTCTTTCCTCCGAAAAGGTCTTTATCGTATTATTTAACATTAGCTGACCCTGCACCGACCAGTGAAGAAATAGCATAAAACGCGAAAGACCTCAAAAGATTATAATTAAAAAAATCGCAACAAATTTAAAAATCACTGCATGAATTCCAAAGAAACTAGTGAAAAAAGAAAATTTAGCATATTGGGCTAAAAACTTGAACCTGGATTGAGGAAAAATTGCACCCAATTGCGAAAAAGGGGATAAAAGCCTTTTAAAAAATTCGCTGAAATTTATTTAAAAAGCAGCACAGATAAAAGTTTCTATATTGTGCTAAAATATTAAAACCAAATTTATTTTTATGAATGTCAAATGGTCGGCAAAAAAACACGCAAAACTGTAACAGTATAAAACAAATTCGAGAAAAATTAAAAAAACTCCGTACAAATTCCTAATAAACCATGTTGAAAATAGGAGAGAATTTTTGCAATAATAAGCTGAAAGATTAATTATGGACTCCTTTTAATAATGTGGAAAAAGTGCCGCGAAATGTACCCCCCTTTCCCCATACAAACCCTAAATTACAAAAAATGTAACATCGCGGAGTCCAAAAAAATATATTAGGCTAAAAGTTTAAAACCCAATTGTTTTCAAGAATGTCAAAACATCGACGCGAAACGCTAAAAATTAAAAATTGTGGACGACAAAATTTACTACTTATAAGACATTCAGAAATCGAATTATATTTACGAAGGTCAAAAAACCGTCGTGAAACGCAAAAATCGCATTACAGATTCAAAAAGTTGGAATTATCACGTCAAACGTGGCAAATGCGGTGCATTCGTACTATAATTAATTTTATAAGTACATTTTGCTCCGTATAGTGTACTGAATGTATATTTTAATGCATTTCATAAGTGCATATCCATTTCATTCTGTTGAAAAGGCCGTAACATCATTAAAATGCACTTGAAATATTTCGTCCCATTAGCCGTCATGTAACGGAAAACATTTGACTGTCTCTGTCATTAAAGTATGAATCCGATTTTCAGAAAATTTGAAATGATTCGACAAAATTTTTCAAAACAATTATATATTTAAAATTTCAGACCATTCGGTTGGGTAGTCTTTGCTCTGTTATAGGGGGGCGGACGGACAGACGGACCGAACGTCGACTCTAGGTGCTATATAATTACGATTGCACCTAAAAATCGGGAACGTTAAAAATTATTGTATTAGGATAAAAGTTTGAAACTAATTCCTTTTTCGAAAGTAAACAAGTAAACAAAAAAAAAAAAAAAAAACATTGTACAAATACGCTAAAAACCGCTAAAAATGGCGAAAAATTAAAATAATAAAGGCAGACAAAATTTACTGAATTAAGCTAAAAGTTTTTCCTTTATGAAAAGCTTATTTTTTAAGATTAGAATTTCTCTTACTAATGTCACAAACTTGGCGCGGAAAAGGAAAAAGATGCTAAAAATCCTTTAAACTGCCTTGAAAACTGCTAAACATTCGAAATTCGCAGAGGACAAAGTTACCATGCTAGGCTAAAAGTTTAAAAGCCTCTTACGAAACGTCAAAAACTCGCCAAAAGCACTAAAAATTCACAAATTGGAAAGGACAAATTTTTCTATAGCGAGCTTCAACATTGTAACCGTAATTATGTTACGAATGTAACGGAAAGCGCCGCAAATCTTGAAAAATATTAAAAATTGCAAACATTCAAAAATCGAGGAGGAAATATTTTTCTCCATTAGTCTAAAAGTTTGAAACCGAATTCCTTTCAGCAATTTCAAAAAGTCGAAGGGGAAAAAAAACTTGAAATCATTACACGAATTTCTAATATTACGAATTCCTAATTATTTAAAAGAAAACAAAATTTACCATAATGGGCTGAAATATTGAAACCGGATTTCTTTTACTAATGTAGACAAATTACCGCAAAAAGCGTTAACCCCTTCGGGACGGGAGCCTTTTACGAAATTTTTAACCTTTTGTCAGCGTTTTTTAAAAACAGAAATTTATGTCTTCTTGAATCGAGAAAATGCGCTGATTAAATAAGGCAAATTTTACAGTAAAATTTTACTGGTGAGGAAAAACAAGGATTCTGAGCCCTTCATGCGGCACGTATACGTGTCGCTCGTCCCCAACGGGTTAAAAACCGCATAAAAAAATCTAATGGAAAAATTCAAAATCGGGTTTCCAGGTATATAACTATAGATATAGAAGTACAGTCGTCTAAAAAAAAAGGAAACACCCCCTACTAACTCCTCAACAAATTATCGTAGACGAAAGTTACTGGTACCGGACGATTGGAAATAAAGTCTACTTTTAAATGGTGTGTATAAAATTTGCTTAGGGGGCCATATACATATTAAAACGAATCCAAACTTCATTTTTTTCAATGGCAGTACCCAAATTTAACGAGACATTTCAAATCTTTGGTTCAAAATATGCCTAGAAACCAAATTTCAAGTCATTCGAATGATAAGTTTTTGAATTATAGACATTCAAAATTTAGTACTTCTAATGTTAAATTACATTTTCATATTTTTATTTATATCTCCTGAAATTATGCTCCTAATGAGCTAATTTTTTTGTGTGGCAATAATACTAATATACCCAAACATAAATGCGTTGAATTTGCAATTTTTATAATTTTATGATATGAATTATGAATTATGAAATTAATATTCGAAAAAATTATGAATTGGAACGTACAATTTTTTTTGATGTATTTAGATTTATTAAGTCCTGCTTTATGGAAATCCGAAATTTCACATTTTTCTTCCAAGTAGTTTTCAAATTATGCTTAAAAAACGGCAAAATGATGGTTTAAGGGGCCGTGTATGATAGAAGTGAGTAATTTTTTCTAAATTTATTCTGCTATCCTGTAATCAAACAGGTTTCATTGACGCTTAAACGTGCCTTGATCAAGAAGGCGGCTCCCTCGGTTAAGAATCGAGTTCAGAACTTCAATTTGGATACAGCCCTTAAAATACGCTCGTTTTAAAATAATTAATTTCTCGGAAACTTATGGCACGAATTGCATAAAAATTTGTTTATAGGCTAACTGAAAGGTGTAGCGTTCATTTATGCTGTTAGAATTGTGTACTGACATTGAAAAAAATAAAGTTATGGTTCGTTTTAATATGTAGATGGCCCCTTAAACAAATTTTATATACATCATTTAAAAGTAGACTTTATTTCCAATCGTTCGGTACCAGTAACTTTCCTCTACGATAATTTGTTGAGAAGTTAGTAGGGGGTGTTTACTTTTTTTTTCCCACGACTGTACATTCATGCCAAATTTTAAAGCTCTTTGTCCAGCGGTTACTGCAAAACACTGAGGATATACACACATAGAAACTTCTATCCTTCATATTATAGAGAGATAAAGGATTTAGTTACACTATCTCGAGCAGAAAAAGAACGTGTTTCGCCGAAATTTAGAATTTAATTTTGCGGAATGGCAAAAATTTTTTTATTCAATTTTTTAATCTGATAAAATCTATCCTTTTTGTAAAATTTCTGTTTCTGCCTGTGGCACAACTTTGGTCTATCCATTGGAGTCATAAAACTAACGTTTCAAATTGTGTATTTTCTGCCCTCCCCTCCCCTTGCACAGAACGGGATACTAGTATTTGTAAAAATAAATAATTTTTCACTATTGTTAAATTATGTCTGTAAAAAATAAAGTTTTAAAGTACAGAAAGTAAAGTTTCAATAACTTGTGAATATATATTTTAAATGAGCAGTTCGGAAAAATAAATTACATTGGAAATTCTCGTGATAACTAAATGCTTTTCGTAGGCATATAAAACATGCAGTGACAATATATTAGCGTCATATGTTCTGTTTAAATCCCAAAGATTACGTAAGAAATGTGATCATAATGTTCTGAAATCTGCAATTTTCTGAATTTAAGGATTCTGTTTCCAATAAAAATGGAAACTCTAGAAGCAATTTAGTTTTATTCGTCTATTCATCTTTTTGAAAGCATGAAAAGAAACAATAAATTAAGAATAAAACTTGTTGCTAACAGGGAATTAATTAATCCAAGTAACGTTTTGTTTTAAATAACGAATGAATAAACTTTTGCAAATGAGTGTCAATATTATTGTTTTTTATGAGCTTTGTTCGTTGTATTATTAAATATATATATATGCGTTGTCAGAGCTTCAAGCTTGAAAAAATATATATAAATTACTAAGAACTCAAAAATTGGAGAGGAGAAAAATTACTATAGGGGCTAAAACATTGTACACGTAATTATTTCACAAATGTAAAAGAAATCTTCGCGAAAAGGGAACAATTTATAGAAATCGCTAAAAATTCAAAAAACGAGGAGGAGAAAGTATCTTTTATAATAGACTAAAAGTTTGAAATCGAATTCCTTTTACCAGTGTCAAAAAGTTGCCGGAAGATATGGAAACACTCTAAAAATAAATTCAAAAATCGCTGAACAAATTCCTAATAAATTTTATTAGTTAATTTAAAAGAAGAACAAATTTGTTATAATGGACTGAAATATTAAAATCGGATTCCTTTACTAATGAGGGAAAATCACTGCAAAACTTAAACGCTAAAAATTCGCATAAAAAAATCAATCTAATCGAAAAATTCAAAAACGGGCTTCAATTTGCATATCTACTGATATAGAGGTACAGTCGTGGAAAAAAAAGTAAACACCCTTTACTAACTCCTGAACAAATTATCGTAGACAAAAGTTACTGGTACCGAACGATTGGAATTAAAGTCTACTGTTAAATGATGTATGTAAAGTTTTCTTAGGGGGCCATCTATATATTAAAACGAACCCGAAACTTCATTATTTTCAATGGCAATACACAATTTTAACAAGATTTTTCAAATTTTCGATTCAAACTATGCCTCGACACCCAATTTCAAGTCATTTCAATGATGCATTTTTGAAATATAAACATTTAAAATTTAGTGCTTCTAATGTTAAATCACATTTTAATATTTTTATTTATATCTCCTGAAATTATGCTCTTAATGTGCTAATTTTTTTTAGGAATAATACTAATATGCCTAAACATAAATACGCTGAATTTGCAATTTTTATAATTTTTTGATGTGAATTATGAATTATGAAATATATTCGAAAAAAATATGAATTGCAACCTACAATTTTTTTTTCATGGATTTAGATTTATTAAGTCCTGCTTTATAAAAATCCAAAATTTCACATTTGTCTTCCAAGTAGTTTTCAAATTATGTTTAAAAAACGGCAAAATGATGGTTTAAGATGATAGTGATAGAAGTGAGTAGATATTTTGAAATTTATTCTGTTGTCCTGTAATCTAACAGGCTTCATTGACTCCTTGATTGGCGCTTAAGGCGCCTTGATCAAGAAGGAGGCTCTCTAGGTTAACACTCGAGTACCGAACTTCAATTTGGATACAGCCCTTAAAATACACTCGTTTAAAAATAATTAATTTCTCGGAAACTTATCGTACGAATTGCATAGAAATTTGTTCTTAGGGTAATTGAAGGGGGTAAAGTTCATTTATGCTATCAGAGTTGTGTACTGCTATTGAAAAAGACAAAGTTATGGTTCGTTTTAATATGTAGAGGTCCCCCTAAGGAAATTTTATAAAAATCATTTAAAAGTAGACTTTATTTCCAATCGTTCGGTACCAGTAAATTTCTTCTACAATAATTTGTTGAGGAGTTAGTAGGGGGTGTTTACTCTTTTTTCCACAACTGTACCTTCCAATGAAATTTCATAATTCTGCGTCCAGCGGTCTCTTTAGAACACACAGGACAAACACACACAAACATGTTTCCTTATTATTATACATTGATAAAAGCTTTAATTACGCTATCCCGATAATCCAAGGAATGGAGTTTGACAAAATTTGGAATTTAAATTACTGAAGGACACAATTTTTATTATTTAACTTTAGAATCTGATAAAATTCTATTTATTTTTGTAAAATTTCTGTTTTTGTCAAAGTCTCTTTTGGCACAATTTTGTATAACTATTGAAATTATATAATTAACTTTCCAAATTATGTATCCATTGTCCTTCTAGAGAGCGGCACAATTGTATTTGTAAAAGAAATAATTCATTTTTGTTCAATTAATGTCACTAGAAAAATAAAATTTTAAAGTTCAGATAGTTAAAGTTGTCCATTTATATTTTTAATTTACAATTTGGGAAAGGAATATCACATTAGAAATTCCCTCGATAGCTAAATGTTTGTCTCAGGCATGTAAAACGTGCAGTGACAGTTTATGATCGTCGTGTGTTCTGTTAACGGCTCCCAGGGATGACATAAAAACTGGGATCATAAAGTCTCTAAATCTGTAACTTTCTAAACTTAAGGGTTCAAGTAGCAAAAAAAGTGGTAATTCCAGAAGCAGTTTCATTTTATTCTTCATCTCTTTGAAAGCGTGAAAAAAAAATAAATGAAGAATAAAACTTTTTGG
The DNA here is from genome assembly GCA_963932465.1 of Maratus speciosus. Lineage (NCBI taxonomy): Eukaryota > Metazoa > Arthropoda > Arachnida > Araneae > Salticidae > Maratus > Maratus speciosus. Next base: position 603,769,597 of record OZ010792.1, read on the forward strand.
TAACAAGGAATTAATTTAAGCAACGTTTTGATTTTAGTTTTATATGTTTAAATAACGAATGAACTTAATTTTGCGAATGTCAATATTGTTGTAAGCTCTGTTCTCTGTTTATAGTTGCAAAATTCCCGATTGTTTTAATAGCAATATTTTTATACAGAAATACTTGTTTTATGAAATCGCACAATTTCTGCAATTAAATAAGGCGAAATTTTGTAATAATTTTCCGGTTATTAAAAAATCGGGAGGGTGGCAACTATTGTATTATATCAAAGAAATATGCAAGGTGATTGCGAATTGAAATAAAAACGAACGTTCTTTATTTTGGTATGCAGTCAAAAATACAGGGCGTCTCCCACTAAGCCGAAAACAGATTTTCTTTTTTAATTTGACCAATAATGAATTCATTTTAGTTGAAATTATAGTAATTACCGTACTTTCTGCCAAATGTTATATTACGAAATACACCAATCGCGTCCTAACAAGATTCGGGGAATACACACTCTGTTTTTCAATTGTAGTTATCAGTACGTGTTATGTTGTCACTATGGCTAATCACTGTATTTCTCATGACGATGTGATATTTCACATAGAAGAAATTGCGTCTATTGTAATTTTTGCTAAACTATCTTGTCATGAGACAGAGTGTTAAGGAAAAATCTTAAAACTCTGAATGAGTTTTTGAAACAGTTTTTTGTGATCAGGAAAACGGATGCGTAGTTGCAAATATGCAAAAAAAAACCCATGAAATCGACGTTCGGAAAAAAAAAATATATTTTACGGTAAATATTAATACATTTTTTAAACACATATTACTTTTAAGACCGGGAAGGCACCCAAAATAAATGAGTATTTTTTATTTTTTCATACCTTGAAGTAGAAAGTGGAGGCGGCAGTGTCAATTAGAGAAAATAAAGTCAACTCCTTTTCCACGCTTCCTTGCTCATCTTTTTCAAAAATTTCAGCAATCTCATTTTTGTGAGACAATTGCGTCAGCGCGATATTTTGTGATGTTCATTATGGTTTTTATCTAATAACTCATCTAATTATCAGCCACCGGAATAATTGAAAAATTTTATTTTTAAATAAGGAAAAGCAATTTTTCAACAGTTTTCTTCCAAAGTTAAAAATATAAAATTTAGTTAACATTTCCTGATGAGAATCTTACTTAAATTATGCGGGATATATTTTATCCCACTGCCCCTCAAGGGGTTAAGTCACATTTTGATTGACACTGTGGGTGAACAGTCTTCAGACATTTTTAAACCTATCACGTTTTTGAGGGTGGAATGTTTTCTTTCTGTTCATCATTGCCACTGAAAATTTCTTGATTTCAATATGACAAAAGTAGCTTTCGAAAAAACAATGTGCACAAATAGTTGCGATTCTGCTGGGTCAGTTTCTAAAAAACTTCCTGCATTATTAGGTGAGCAGTAAGTAAGCACTAAGCTATACCCGTAACATTAACGGCAAGTAGGAATTAATAGAGACAAAGAATTTATCCTCGTATACCGGAGATTCGTCTTAAGCAGAGAGGCATTAACGAAAATCAGTGTAACTAGAAATGTTTGTCCATGGAAAATAATGCACTGTATTTGTTTGGTTGAAACTCATCGTAAAATAACAGATAGAGTTACAAGAACAGTTTTTTATAAGAAAGATGTGACAGGAACGCTCTGAACGGATAGATCCATTCCCTATGCCGTACGTTTCACTGCAATAGAAGCGTTATTTAAATTACTCCCTCTGTCCCAAATTAGTTGCTACATTTGATTACTTTTGTACTGATTATTGATACTGATGATTTTATGATTTTGTTTGAACATTTTTCAGAGATTTCAGGGTGCTATGCTAACAATCAACAACATTTACTTACCAAGCATTCCTTCCGTCTTTCGTTAAATAAGTACAATCAAATTAGTTTAAAAAATCCAGGGTTCACACGCTGTTAAGCCACGCCCCATTTTGTAAGGATTCTTCTACCAGTAATCGCATAAAACTACCTTCTACATAATGAATCGTCAATTCTTTAGGGCGAAAATGATCTTTACGGTATACTGGTGTATATGGTATCAGTCCTTACAAAATGGTGTCGATCTACTAAATTGCACCGGAAGTTATTTATGACTCCACCCACTTGAGATGTAGCAGCTAATTTGGGGCAAAATTTTCGACCTAAATGTCGCAACTAATTTGTGACGGAAGAAGTAATATACACACGTGTGAAAATTATTAGAATAGTTGTGAAATTTACATTAAAATCTTGTTATATTAAAGAAATAATACATTTAAAAATATCGACCAATTTAATATTTAGTGTACATCCCCTTGTTTTTTATTAAAGATTCGATATGTCTTGGCATATTTTGTATGAGTTTTTGGTAATTAATTTGTATTTCGTTGCCGTGATACCAAATTTGGATGAGATTTTCGATCAGAACATTCTTGTTTGTGATGCTGCATTTCTTTGATTTAATTAAAGAAAACATTTCCATGGCCTGGAAACAGTCCAGATATGAATCCAATAGAGAAACTTTGAGCCATTGTAAAGAAAAAAATTAAGGAAATACAACATCACAAACAAGGCTAGTATGATAAAATCCCTCATTCAAATTTGGCATCATGACAGCGAAATACAAATTAATTGCCAAAAACTCATACAAAGAATGCCACGATAAGTATGCTATCATTTCTTTAATACAAAACAAGGGGATGCACACTAAATATTAAATGTATCAATATTTTTTTAAATATGTCTTTAATGTAACAAGTTTTTATTGTAAATTTCACAATTATTCTAATAATTTTCACACGTCTGTAATTCCACAGACGTAATGCAGTTTTGAAACATTAAGCTATGATTAAAACTCACAAGGATTATATTCCTATATCTTTATATTACAAAATTTTTATATCATGTTGGAAAAAAGCATCTTTTTATAGCATTTAAAAAATAAATTACAGAGAAAATCGCATCACAATTTCCCATTTTGCTAGGGGGTCAGGGGGTTAAAAGGAAATCTTGATAGTAACATAAAATTGGTTTTCACCAAACTATTTTATAAAAATCGGACATTAAGTTTTACTTAAATCCTTCGGACATTATGTTTAGGATATGAAAAGCTTTATCACAAAGCGATTGCCTTTCATGTAACGGACGATAGTTTTGTGTATTCAGGGTGTCTCATCTTATCCTGACCAGAAGCTAATTCCTAAACCGTTAGTTTTAGACATATATTTCGAGTCGCAAAAACGTTTCACATGCTGTTTTCCTTCCAATGAAAATCCATTTAAGTAAACTAGTTATTTAAAAAATTATGACATTTAAAGTTTTATACCTTTCCCAGATCAATGTAAGTTTTATTTAGAAATATTTTTCATGAATTAACAAATAAAATAATAAAGATTTGATTTTTCTACGCATTAAATTTATCAGAACTTTTAAAGCGGAAAAGCTCCTTTTCGGAGTCTGAAAATGCTAAAATAAATGTAAAAAAAAAATTCAAAGTATTACAATTTTGTACGCTTTTATCGGTTAAAATAGGAGTTTTACTGTTTTACTTGCTAGAATATATGTAGTCAAGTTTTTTAAATGATCATGAATGAATCCCAATAGTTGTATGAAATTGTAAATTTGGTAACATCTTTTTTAATTTTTTCACTTACGTTTTGCCTTAAGTTTAACGAGGAATGTATCAGCATTTCTACGCCCTAGAGTATTTAAATGGAAGTTTTATAGAAACGGAATATATACCTAATTTTAATTAAAAGTTAAATAATGGAAACCATTAGTTATAAAAAACCTAGTATTGAAATCAGGTTATGTATATGAACCCTATAAATATAGATAACAGTAAACCTAAAAGACGGTGTTTTATTTTCTTTTTTAAACAGGCAATATCCCGGAAAAATAGTAGAGGAAAGTACTTTATTAAAATTAAAAATTAAAACATTTTGTATACTGATACAAATTTCTTTTCCTTATCTAGCTGCCAAATCGACTTTTCAAAGCGATTTGTTGCTGGTATAAGTTAATAGAGCTGACACGGTGGAATATGTTTTTTAAGATATTCGTTAGTCCATAATAAAAATGCTTTAATTATATCATCAGATTTTCTGTTTTTCTAGAGAAATATAACATACTAACTAGCAAAACCTGCGGCTTTGCTCGCGTAATTGCTGAAATATGCCAAGTGATATTTGTAAGTCTTTTATTAGAAGAAATCATACTTTTAGGAATACCGTCAATACTTTGGTCCTTGCGGGAGTTACTTTGGTCCATCGCATAAAAAAATGCTTTTATTCTTTGTATTGAACAAACAATACAAGATAATTTGGAGTTTTTGCCCTTGGAAAATATTTTATACCTTACTATAAGGTATTTGAATAGTTTGGGTGGTAATTAAAATTTTTTTATTGGCAACACTGGGTGCATTTCTAAAGAACTGTTTTCATGTGTAAATTTTAATTTTCCAAACTTTCTATAGTGAAACAATCTGGATAAGTGCTACAAATATGGCAAGTATCAAAATATTACCTTTAGTAACCTGTAACCCATGTGTGATCATAGTTTTTCCTTTAACTTTTTGTTTTGATAGGAAATGGTTACGTTTTCATAAAGCTAACAGGAAAACTGGTATTTCGGAGCTACTTTTTTGTTCCGAAAATAGCCCCAATACTTAGAAATGCCTTTTATACAACCAAACCTCTTAAAACATGTTTTAAGTAACATTTTTTTCAAATGTTACAGCAGCAGAATGTTAGATTAATTGCTAATGTTCCAGTAGCTGAGGATAACATGACGAAAACTGTTTCTCGTTTCTTTAACCCTTTAATTCTCGCTCCCGTCATATTCTCGGGCTGTGTCTTTTACTCAAATTGTTTGATTCCCACCAGTTTTATAAAATAGTGAAATTGTCTATATTTTAGTATCGTTTTTACTGTCATTAAGTAAGGTGAATATTTCTTTTCATAAAAGTGGTGCCAATAAGCAATTTGAATTATTCAACCGTAATGTAATTCGAGCGTTAAGGGGTTAATATTAACAGTTGGTTTATTGTGTTTAAATAAAAAGAAGGACATTTGTTTATCGAATTTGCAGTGTTAATTTATTAGCAAATGCTGTTGCAAGGGAGTTTCAATACAAATATATTCATTTTCATATGAAATGTATTCATTTTATATGAAACTAAGTGAATGGACCATAGAAGCCCCCAGCAACTTTGTTCCAAAACTTTAAAAATAGTTAAAAAATTAAAGAATAAAAAATTTCCTCTTTAAAACCGTATAGTTTGCTTCATTGTTTAATGTTAATTGTTTACAACTCCATTTTGATGTTGAAAAATCATATATAATATTTTTTAATATTGGAAATGCGTTGTGAACCAGGAAAAAGTGGCCCAAAGTATTTCCGGTTGACGGTAATTCAAAAATTACTAATTAAGCAACAGTTTGAATAAATATGAGCTGTGTTGCAACATTGAAAATTAAGGACACTGCCGTGACAAGCAGTCCAAGTCTGCAAATTGCAATGAAAAAAGACAGACGTCGTTTAAGACAAAGTGTGTATAGAAACACACCTGAATACAAAGTTGTCTACATACAGAAAAGATTCAAAATGAGTCAGAAAGAGAAGACGCAAGAAAAAAAAAGAAGGATTATCTTATGGCACAAGTGCATTTTGAACAAAATATTTATGTAATATTTGGTTAATGTAAAATGGCAGCTATAAATTGAAAATTAGATAAAAGCTTTTAGTAAATCATGTTTTTAGTATTCCTAACCAGTGGTGAGGGGAAAAAACAGCTTCGAGGAAGGGGGGGGGGAGTTTGAAACTTGTTTTTGGTAAGTAGTTTTTATATTTAATTCATACTACATTTCAAATTCATTCATTAATCTTTTACTATTGATTGTTTTACAAATCTCTTCTTTATATTTATGTAAATTAAAGGGTATAGAATAGGGCAATATGTTTAGTGTTGACTCCGTACTCCTGGATATTTTCCCGTGAGCGATTGACGACTTTCGGGATTTCATTTGCGACAAATCGACGAAATTCCCGATTTCTCCGCACTTCCACTCCATGCGATTGAAAAAAATACAGGTAAACAAAATTCCCAAATCTTCTGGCCCACCTCTCTGACTGAAAAAACATTATTGTTTTTTCCTTTGTCCCCCCCCCCCCCCCCCAATGTGTAACTGAAAGCTAAGAATTTTTATTATTATTATTTTTTAATTTCCAGCGTTTTCAGTTTTTTTTTTAACAATAGTGTTGACTGTATCTTGTTTTGGCAGGGCTTAGCACCTAGCAGCCCTTTTTAAATAATCTGCACATCCCACAACCCTTACTGCTCTCTTTGGCAATTTTTTCAGTCGCACGGGGCAGGCTTTTTTTTTTCTCCTTGTGACCGACTGATAATTTTTGAGATTTTTCATCGCAACCGATTGATGAATTTCGTGGTTTGATCTTGTGACAGGTAGATAAAATCCCCCCCCCTTCCCATTCAACTGAAAAAATGTATTGTATTTTCTTTTGCTCCTGCCCCCCTACCTTGTGCTACTGAAAGCTAAGAATTTTTTTTCAAGCGTTTTCAGCCTTTTTTTTGTTTCAGCTGGGCTTAGCAGCCCTTTTTAAATAATTTGCACATCCCACAACCTTTGCTGCTCTTTTTCGCAATTTTTTCAGTCGCACGGAGCAGGCTTTTTTTTTTTTTTTTTTTTTTTTTTTTTTTTTTTTACTTTGACCGACTGATAATTTTTGAGAATTTTCATCGCAACCGATTGATGAATTTCTTACTTCGTCATTATCGCCCTTCAATGTAATATGTGATAAGTGTGCTTGCATTTTGGCCTACACAAACAGTTTAAATTCCTGAACTTGCGGAAAATATATGATATAAAATCATATACATTAACCTTTTCCCTTATCATAATTTTATTCACCTGTCCTATCTTATAATAACTTAAAGAAACCCCTTTTTATTTATGTAATATGTTCTCTTATTTAATATAAGCGTAATTACATCTCAAGATACGATAAATTATCCCTTTTCATACATATACATTCCCTATTCTTATTTTCGTAATGCATATAGGACCCCACCCTAAATTAACCGTTAGAAGCCACCTGCCATGATTTTTAGTTTCGATCGTTAACCAGATATTTTCATGACCATATTTGGTATTCGATGAAAGCTGCTATCTGTTCTTAGTTTTGCTCGCTAATCAAAAATTTATAAACATTTCCTTATTTCGTTTTCTAAACCGCATTCAGAAAATTCCGATATCCCTTCATGAGCCCCTGCTATTGTCTTAACTTAAAATACGTCTACATACAGCTTGAATAAAAAAAGTGCGCGTTAATTATGCCAAAATAGCACAGTTCATATAAAACAAACTTTTCAGAGAAGTACGCCAAATAGCATGTGTTGTAACCATTGTAGCGAATATATTGGCGATAATTAACTTTGCTCCTATGCATATGTTATTCATCAGACTCTCCCTAGCTTCCGCTCTTGTACTAAGTCTGGTCTGAGGGGCCTCTCATTTTCAACGGAGTTTCAATAAATTTTTAGTGTCTTTAAAATGAACTTGGTTGTATTTATGCACGGGCCACTAGTTATAAAGTCAGTTTATCCTTTTCTACTGCAAACGCAATGTCTGAAAAATCGTATGAATGATCATCACTCAACCAATCCCAAAGTTAAAGCAATACTATACACATAAAAATATGTATGTATAAAGTATATGTATGTATATGTATGTATATGTATGTAAAAAGATGTATGTATAGATGTATGTATATATATATAATAAAGTTGAAATCGCATGACGAATCGCAAAGTTGATGTCTTATGTTTTTTATTTTACTCAAAACATAAATTTAAAATGTATAAACACAAAATAATAACAAAAACATAACACAAAACAACAAAATAATATGATGAAATTATTCAATAAACTTATTGAAACTATTGTTATATTTGAATTTAGTCAATTAGAAGGTATATTTTAATATTTGTGCTTGCATTAAAACTTAAAATTCATTTTCCTCAGATTAGAATTTTTTTCGATATTATTAATTCAAAATGGGACATGCGCATAATTTTTCCTCTGAATCCTTTGAAAGTTTTTATAGCTATTTGGCATTATATATGTCAAAAAACTGCGCATGATTTTTTGAAAATAAATATAAATTAGAAAAGTTATAGGTAGTTAATTGTAGAAATACGGCAAAAAAAAATGCTCCAAATTTCAAAACAATTCGAAAATATTTTTTTTCTTACCTGTATATTCAAATATATAAAATTGGATGCACATTTGTATTTATATGTATAAACTAAACTTGTATAAAAATATTGGGGATTTTGATTGACATGAAATGCGGAAGCCGCATTTTGAAAAGTTCTCCGTAACGTCTAAAATATTACGGAAAATCCCTTCTCCCCCCCTCAAAAAAAAAAAAATATAATTTTTTTTCGTGGTAAATGTATGCCATAATGTATATAATGTACTCTTGAATAATATTTAAAGTGAAATTAAAAAAAATAATAAAAAAAAATTATTTTAAAGGTCCCTTGTCCCCTTAATGTAATATTACAAGGTGTTAATTTGCTTTAAATTTATTTTACTTAAAAAAAAAGACACGTGAATCCGTTACTAGTTCAAAAGTTATTGTGGCAAAACAACCGAAATAAAGTTTTGATAAATAAATCAGTTTAAACTTTTACCTTCGCGGGTAACGACCGTTTATCACTCTTATGACCGTTATTTTGGGATTTTTGTCTGTCGCACTAGTTGTATGATATCCATAAATGCTCAATCATTGAAAAAAATACATTTTCCGGTCATTTTACACCTTCATTTCAGAGAAAGGCTGAAATGCATAGCTGCAAACCTTTCACTAATATTACGTAATATCTGGATTAATTAGACCCACGTTAGCCACTTTCGAACCAGAAAATTTATTTCTTGAATCTTTATCCATTTAATTCAAGGTTTCTACATGGAACTTATTTAATTTCATTTCTTCAAAATATTTCTGGTTCGAAACGTATTAAACTAGGGTCAAATTAACGTAGGGGAGCTAGGGGATGAATGGGACAAGGGATGGATGGGACATTCTCAATATTTCGGGCAATGAACATTTATTTTAAATTGCTCCCTATCCTCATATAAGGCTCTATCACAGTGTGCTTCAGAACTAAAAGTAGGATCACATTGCTGTTTTCATTTTCCTTCAAAGTTGCATTTTCTGAAATCTATGCTTAACCCTAGATCTACCGGGAATTTTATTCAAGTTTTAATAAAACGTTCTACACCAGAATTTTTATTTAAAACTATTTAACTTATTTATTTACCTTATTTTTGTCTGGTTTATATACTTAGTTTATTTTAAAGAAATTTCTGGTTTGAATGAATATTTTGTATGTACCTGTCGGGTCCAATGGACCCGTCTGGTAGACGGAGGGTTAGAAGTAAGTTTTTTTTTTTTTACATTTGAAGATGTGAAATATCTTATACAATATAAAAAATTAAGCTATGTTGTAGTTATTTATTTTAAGGTTCAATATCGATAATTAAAATGAATGAATTGAACCATTCTGACCAAATAATTTTTGAGGCAAAATGGCTGAGAATGTAAAATATGCATCATGGGGATGATTGGGACATTTCAAATGGGGATGAATGGGACATTCTCATTCATAACCTAGAGATGTTGGAAATTTTATTTATTAACTAAATAGTATTATATAGGTTGATACATTAATAATTTACGTTAATTAATAGTGTTAAATAGTATTATATGAGTTGTTATTGTTTAAAATTTCTAAATGTTATTTATTGTATTGTAATAATTATTAATGGATTATCAAAAAATTGGTACTAAAACTTAATCAAAATAGATAACATTGTTAAAAATAGTATATGTTTATTCATCAAATGGGGAAATTATATTGAATTTTGAAATATTGCACAAATAAATTCCCACCCCTAACATATTGGGTCGATCGGAAAGTCGTGTCATGTTGGAAAAATCAATTCGTACCGGAAAATTCTATCATTTAATTATTAGACATTGATTCCGATATCTAATGTCTAATAATTACCAGGCAGAATTTTACGGTGCGAATTGATTTTCCCAACAAAACACGACTTTCCGATCGACCCAATAATTTCCGTTTTGCATGTTTCTGAGATACATTTAATTAATATTAATTAATAAGTTATGATTGACAATTATTAGCTATGCCATATTTAAAAGACATTCTCCGCTTTCATTTCAAATCTAAAATGCCTCATAAGAAGGAAAAAAGAGCAGATCGATAGCCGAAGTATGCATTAAAAGTTAAAACTGCAAGCATAAATTTTGCATCATGAATGAACTCGATCGAATAATGAGTTGCCGAAATATTTGTTATTCTATTTTTCACACGCTTCGATTTTTCATGACCCTGTATTTCATTCAAATTTCAATTCAAAGATATATTTTGATTGGAAATGAGATGCTTCATCCGACGCATTAAATAGTTAATACGGTTAATACGGTTAGTTAATACGGTTATAATTTTTCGAGTTATAAGGATGTTTCTTTTACGCAATTCGGTACTACTCGATTATCCCGCCGACCAAAAAGCTATCGCCAAACTATAAGATTAAATGTCAATAATGGCTTATCGTAAATGTCAAGCATTTAATGCATCTCCATAGCTATAAGGGGAGTTACCATAGGAGGGACCCTGTGCTGTCGCCAAATACCGCCAAGTTTGTCGCCAACTTGGCGATATATCGCCAAATTTGGCTGCCAAAATGAGTCGCCAAATTGGCGATATCTCCAATATTTAGCCAAATTCCCATAGACTTCCATTGTAAACCAATGGCGTTTACTTCCTTACAGAAAATCAACAAATGAGATGTTTTAGTGCAACGAAAAGTAATATTAGCTTAAGGGGTTATATTAATTATATTTAAGGAAATCCAAATAAATTAAATTATGAATAAAAGTAACATGGTACAATGCGTAGCAAATATCACATGTTTTATTTTCATGTTTTATATTATCTCTATCCATGATGGGTAAGTATTACGGTGGCCCCCAACGACTAGTTTTTACATGCAGTAACATAAGAGTAACATAAGAGTAAACATAAAGAGTAAACATAAGAGTAACAAAAAACACCATTACACATAAAAAACCTATAATACCTGGTTATTGATATATTAGTTCTTCAATAACTTTCATCTAATTCTGTTATGTGTAAATTTGTTTTTCATTTCTACTGTTAAAAAATATCACGTTACTGAAAATTTGCTGTTTTTGATTCTTATCGCAGAAAGCTTTAAAAAATTCTGCCACAGTGGTACTGAGTAAGTAAGTTTGTATAATGTAAATAACTCTGTTAGATGCATACAAGTAAATGAATAATTAAAGTTGAGATAATATTTTGAATATGCAGTGTTCAGCATAAAAAATAGTTTAATTACAAACTATTTAATAAACTTAGTACAAGAGAAGTAAGTACCCGTACTTGAAGAACATTTTTCCTTTTACAAAATATCACTAAAATCATTCGCATAAAACATTAATTTTCACAAATAAAAAAAATATGGCGTTAATTAAGAATGTTTTTAATAATTTTATCCTAAAAAACATAACCCCTAAAAACTTCTAATTTTTTATATCATATTTATAAAATAAATATTAACTCAAAAGAACTTTTCTTACGTTATTCTTACTTTGTTTTAGCAAGGCAAAAACATGTTGCATGTAATATTTAAAAAAAAATATGCTAAACATTTAATTGCGTATGCAAAATCCAAGGAATAATTATTTATCATTGCATCAATGATAACTTCATGTATACAATAAACACAACAGACAATAACATTTAAATACAAGCATTTCTTTAAAATTATAACTTTTTTACTGGCCACTGGCATGATTTATGACATATTGAAATTTATCAGAAACATGTAATACAATTACGTACATATATTAAGAAAAATTATTTGTCATTCCGTCACCTGATATCTTTATTTAGATACTTTTTTCTATTGTCATTAACTAGAATGTCTGCGTGTTTGTTTTAACAGAAAGTTTAAGTGGTTTTGAACAGAGTCGTTGAATGGTTAACTCGGAAAAGCTGTTATCTTTTCATTATATTGATACATATTGGACAAACACAAACAGAAAGAAACCTAAGATTTTATAATTATTTCATGCTTTTTAAACGGAAATCCCAATACTTAATTAAGTAATAATGTATCCGACCTTAATTACTCCGTAAGCATCTGAACTGTAAAAAAAAAAAATAATAATAAAACCTCTCAAACTGACAGTAAAAAACTGTCAGTTTTGGCTCCAGTGGAAAACCGTTTAAACTTTTATTTACTGACGGTACTTATAAGTACCACTCACTTTAAACTTTTATACCATAGTCAATATTACTAATATTCTAATGGTACTTTGCAAAAAACGGTCTTTTAACTCCACTTCATCCGAATACATGGCAGCAGTAGTTCTAGATTTGTTATTTTAGAGAGGAATGAGGCTATCTTTGAAGCAGTCGATGCGTTTTGTGCCGACATTTTGTACAGATTTTCACGCTCGTCTTTTCATTGCTGTAAACACAGTAAAGGATATAAGATAACTGTAGGATTTATTTTATGTGTTCATTAGGATCTTAGAATACAATTTGACAAGCTATTTTAGGTGAAAGGTGTATGTATTTGATTTAACATTGGAATTACTCGGTGGTACTTATAAGTACTGTCAGTACACTGGTTGTTGGAGAAAAATCTTCTTGTTTACTTTTCGTCTGTGTTCCATCGTTTTCATCTGCTTTAAAATGTAATTACTAAAATGTAGTGTAGTAATGATTTCTCTGGTATTTCTTTTCTGTTTCAATGTTATTTTTTATAGGATATCGAAAAAGTTGTGGCACCGGCTCGTTTTACTATGCTAGAAATGGCATATGTAAATGACGTTTCATAAATTCATATATTGCATATGTGGAGATGCCACAGAACATGCTGTCCCTGGAATATTGGCGTCGCATAACTAAAGGACTGCTAACAAAATCGAAACTTAAAACCTTTCTGAAGCAAAGTGCTATTATTTCAATTCTAATGTGCTGAAATAAATGATTGGCAACGGAATTTGCCAAACGGTTTATTTGTAAATGAGGAAAGGCCTATATTTCAAATACTTATTAAATAGAAAACATTTTATGGTGCCATTTGAAATACCTTGTAGGTGTTCTGTTACGATATTTTAGTCAAAGTGTACTGACGGTACTTTAAAGTACCACTTTAATTAATTACCTCTAATTAATTAAATTTCTCACGGGTGAGTATTTTTTCAATGTTTATCCTTTAATTTTCATTGTAGTAACTGAAAAAAAATATTACATGAAAAAAATTGCAATAGATCATAATGCCCTAGATAAAGAGATACTTTACCGAAAATATCTGTAATTTTTCAAATAATATCCATTTGCATACATTTTGCTTAGTTTGGATACAATGACGCAAAGAAATCATTTACATAAATTTTACTTTCGATTTTGTATAGCATGGCACAAAATATAAATCAATTTATTTATGTAAATACATTACAGTGCATTGTATAGGTTCAGTGAGAGTAATATTTTTAACTGCGTATTGGAAAATTAAAAAATTTGGTTAGATGTGTAAATATATTTAGCCAAACCGAAAACAATTAAAATTGAAATTTAAAGCAAATTGTTTAAAGCTATATCAAGGCGTCACTTAAATTTTGATATCATATCTTTTAAAACTCATATTTTGAACTTATGAATGATATGAAGGATAAAGCATCAAGGAATAAATTTTTATACATCCTTTTAAATTTAATCTAATTCTTACACATGCAATTATAAATAAAACAATAATAAAAAGATGAAATAAATAATATAGCGTCACTTAAAATTTGATATCATTATTTTTAAGTTCCATATTTAAAATTCTTATATAGCAATATACGTCACTAACGTTTAACCCGTTAACGGTTTTTTGAATTGATATCATTACTTTTTTTAGGTTAATAGAGAAGATTAGATAAAAAATAAATAAATAAAGGCCAACAATAAGAACTCATAATCGGGATTTCCATTCACCTTTAATCCCCCCCCCCCCCCGCTCAAAAAGCATACCTCATACTTCAATTGTAAAGAATGCTCTACAATTTGATTTTTTAAAGAACTTTTTAGTGAGATATGGAAGTATTATTATACAAAATGGGAGTTTTTTTTAATGGTTCGTTTCACAGATATAGAAAGCTTTGTTAAATTTTGCTATGTATAAAGTTAACTTTCGTAAGAAAAATATCAAGAAATATTACTCTTTAAACCATTTATTTAAAATACAATAACATTGTAAGCCCAGGAGAACAACTAAGATAGACTTTTCATCACAGAATTTGATCCCGAAAGTAATACTCGTTTTGTGACGCTAGTATACCCAGCCTACCGATCACGTGATCGATTGGTTGCAGTTTCGATTTTGGATTATAGATGGCAACATCAACTGCCATTGAATATTTTATTATTTTCTTTTTGAGTCTCAAAAAATGCACCATAATTACAATAAATATGAATGAAAATAAGAAAATCATCTGGTTGATAAAGATATAGGTTTTGTTTTTTTATTTTTTAATTTAAGTTCATAGCAACAAACATAAATTTCTATCAAAATAGCCACATTTTCGAGTAAGATTTAATCATAAAATTTGTACATTAAAAAAAAAAGTTTTTCTCACTAAAAGTTAAAAAAACAATAATGCATCATTTTATGATTTTTAAATTTTGTTAATTAAAATAGGCATTATCATTTGATTTTTTTATGGCTACAACAAAGAGATTATGTAAACTACAATTTAAAATAATATTTAAAATATAAAAATTTGAAATGAAAAATGCCTTTTTGAAAAATATTGGAATTGCATCCCAAATTTTAAATATTTCAGCATGGAGCAGGAAAAGATTAAAGTTGCATTATATTTATAACAATAAATATATATATTATAGATTAATTCTATAAAATTTGTTAAAAATTGTTTTTACATACTGTAAAATTCAGTAATACCAGAATAGAAGACAATTTCACAAGAAGACTTCAAAATTATTTTCTGACTAGCAAAATAATTTTTAATTAACACATTAAACAGCAAATTTTTAACGATTTTAATTTGCATCATTTCTCAAAACAAAAAAGAAGTACCTAGTCTAAGGTATGATATTTTCAACATATACGAGTATAAAAAATAAATATGACAGTTAGTTAATAACCTTAATAAATAATTGGAACAATTTCAAGAGATTCTTATTTTAAATTACATCAAATTTTTTATACTCCTTAATCTAGGAAAAGTAATTTCTGCCGGTTTTGTTTAACACACGCACACACACCATTCCGGAGAAAAATGTCTGAATTTAATACTATTTGGGAAGTATTTTAGTTTTTTATAGCAGATATAAAAAGCATACATCAGACAAGAAAAGACTGTATTTATTTATATATACATAATTAAATGTGAAATTTTAAATTACATTAAATTTTTTATACTCCTTAAAATAGGAAAAGTAATTTCTGCAGTTTTTTTAACAAACACACACACCTTTCCGGAGAAAAATGTCTGAATTTAGTACTATTTTTGAAGTTTATTTTTTATTTTATTTTTTATTTCTTTTTTTTTTAGCAGATATAAAAAACATTACATCAGACAAGAAAAGACTGCATTTATTTATATATGCATAATTAAATGTGAAAATATTTTCTGAAACAGTTAATCTGGGATTTTTAATTTTATGTGGAGATAAGGTACATAGTTACAAAATATTTGAAATGCATAGAACAAAATCCATTACTTACATTTAGATAAAGATTTTGAACACAATTTCATTTACGAGTTAATAAAGTGAATGCACCAGATATATTTACTGTGTTATAGTAACACACTCAAAATATCTAAAGGATTATGAAATAATATTGAATAACATTTTCCAGTTATCGTTTTTTAAAAAATGTTAAATGTATATATCTGTATTCTATATGAAATGTTAGAGTTTAGGTTTCTATCCGAATATAGATGGCGCCACATTTACCTGCTGCACGATATGGCACATTTTGTTATTGAAATTTATTTAAAATGAAGTTTTATTTTATTTAGCTTAGTTATATTGCAATTTAATTTTGTTTAACTTGATAACAATTTACAAAATCTTAAATTTTAAACAGCGCTTTTAACCGCTCAGCTAGTGTTTTGATAGCTACTTGTTCCCAAAAGTGAATAAAAAGAAAGCATGCGCAGGAATACATTAGCAACTTCTTGCGCATTTGCGATAAATTCTCATAGAATGGCGAAAAAATATAGTCTCATTTTTCATACCAATTATATAAGAAACAATAGTTTTTCTGCAAACAAGTGTTATGTTATTTGCTTTATCTCAAACAGATTTATATTATATATTAATTTTAATAAAATCGCTCAGGTCATTTTGAGGAAAAAAAATTACGAATTATATAAAAAAAGAGTTTTCCCGGACACAAGTATTATCTCATTACCTTCATCTAAAACAAATTCATATTATATACCAATTTAAAGAAAATCGCCCGGGCCATTTTCCAGAAATGGAAATTAGGAACTTTATCCGTGGCAAGTACTTTAAAAAGGGATTTTGAGATTTCAAAATATACTGCATGTACAAATGTAAAAATTTCAGAATAGAATAAGACTGTTTTAAAAATTCAGATGACTATGCCCCATATTTGCTGAGTTATGAAGTGGCGGCTTTTCGCATATACTTTGATCTCGCGTTAGGTGTATAAGTTCCGCTATTATTACGATTGTAGGCTTAAGGCTGCGTCACTGGAATACTACCGTCTTCCATGATTCATTTTTTTTCATCGGGACGACATTAAATTCTGAAAAAGCAGAATTAATGTTAACTAGTACTACAGTTACTTTCTCACAAAATAATTTACAATCAAGGATTTCTTTCGTTTTCATGATTTTTCAAAAAATAGTCTTTTCAAGGTAGTCAAAACGTGAAAAAGTACCTTCTCTTCCAGAGTTGCACTGAAATTATTCACGCAGAGTTTCTACTACTTCTAACGCAGCTGTGTGAGTTTGAGGAACTTTTGCCGCATCTTCTTCATCATCGTCGTTCTACGCTTTATCATTGTCGCCACCATTTATTTATCTATTTTTTTTTTGTTGTTGTTAAATGAAAGTGAATGAATATTCATAACTCGTTATTGAATTGAAATGTTTTTGTTATCCATTCTTTTTGCTGTTATGTACACTATTACTATGTTTATTACACTTAATTTATCATTGGAAAAGGAATAAGCTGAAATTAGTGCTATGATAATCGAAGGTACTTCAGGAAATGTTATTTAAATTATTAAAAATTCGTCTAAACATTAATTTTGCTGTAGCAATGTAGAAACATTTAAATGCAACATAAAAAAAAGTATTCGTTTGTTTTGTAAATGAATTTTATAGGCTAGAATAAGAAGACACACTTACTAAAACATATTTACAAGAAAAACTTGTCATATGTGCCAATCCGAAAACTGTCTTCTAGCTCATACATGTTAATACTTTAAAATTCGATATCACATATGCCCACCATGAGGATTCTAAATATATCAAATTCCGTCTATTAATTCCTGAGTCATCACCATCGCTAAAATCGTGTAAATCCTTCAAAATACAGAATAACAGCGCCGCATGTTGCGTAATTTACACCAAAACAAAATCAGCAACAATTTATGTCAACGTTTTACTGAATGTAAAGTTTGATGAACATCCCTGCATTAGTTTTTGTGATAGAGCTATTGCAGAAATCGTGAAAATAGCAACATAGATGCGCCACCTGTTGGGCGATTTATACCAAAACATAATCGGCACCAATATTTATCAATGTATACCTGAATCTGAAGTTTGATAAAAACCCGTGCACTAGTTCTTGAGATAGAGCTATCGCGTGAATAATAAATAATGCAGCAAAGCTGCGCCACCTGTCAGGCGATTTACACCAAAAACTAAACAGCGCCAATTTATATCATGGACTAACTGAATATGAATATAATATATATATTTAATTCCATGCATTATTTCGTGAGATACAGCACCCACAAAATTTGTGTCACAAACAGATAGACAGAGCCACAGGCTCACAGTCAGAGATTTTTTTCAATACATGTTTTTTGTGATATCTGATCCTTAAAACGTATAAATCCGTCGAAAATCGGAAGTCAAAAATTTTACGAATCCACTACTTTCTTCTTGTAAAGATAAAAGTAAGTAAAAACCAAAAAATGAGAATCAATGTTTTAATATTTTTACACGCGTATATACTTTAATTACAGTCAACTTATCACACGTCTACAATTAATTCTCTTTTTTTTTGTAAAATTTCAAACAATTTAACAAATCAGTCCAAATTTGAACTATAGCTTCGACTTTTATAATTACACCTATTCTTTCGACACCTATTATTAAAGAAAACAATGTACTTATTTTAAAATTCAAAAGCACTTTTTACTATCAACAAAGTTACCCCCTATTTAACCTCTTCAGATTATTAGAAGTCCGATGAAATTCCACATTTCAAAATTTATTTTCTCTATTCTGTTTAGTTAATCATTTTCGTGTATAAGAAATGAATAAAAATCTTCTTATGCATGAGTAAATTGTTATTATTAATATAAATGTAATAACAAATGTTATCCTATATAATATAACATTTATGCAAATGATGAATGTTACGGGTTTTGTCAAGTTTCGCATTTATATATCTGCAAGTGCATTTGATGAAGGAACCAACGTGATCTTAATTTTAGAAGGAAATAAAAAGCGAAACTTTTTTAAAACTGAATGCTAACTCTTTCAGTAAATTCCTGTTATATGCAGATTCCGTTTCCACATTATACCGGTTTGTTAGTACGATTTGACCTTAATAAGCTATTCTGGTTTTTAAAATGCATTCTGAAAAATATTAAATTAAATTAGTATAATTTCTGAAAAGTTAATTAAACTGACACCGGACATATTTAAGGATATATTATTATTAGATTATAAAAATTTGATTTGTTGTATTGCACATTTTATATTTAAAGATGTATTAAAAACGTAGTTGAAGTTCCAGTGGCTTCCTATATGTCACAATGAATATAAATCAACTATATTGGTCATTTTCTAAACGGTTTCAGTGCAAGAAAATTGCCTCCTTTGAGACGAGCGTCTCTTATTCGATTTTTATTATTACTCTCCGAATAGTAACATTTATCTTAAATAATCGCTCGAATTCTGCGATTAGTTAAAAAGAATTAGGTATTCAGAACTTGATTGGGTCAAAAAAAAATATTTTTTTTTCTTAAAGTTTTTACAAATTCATTTCAATTCAAATTATTATTATGCTAGCAAATCCTTCCGCATTCCGCACAGAGTTGTTGAAACATACCAAGTGGTCCTTGTCATACTATTTCTATTAGGGGAAGTTTTCCTGATACCGAAAATTGACATATTACTTATTATTTCCTACTTTGAGTAAATCTCATTTTGTACTGCCTTAGGTTAACACGAGACTTGAATGAATGAGGAAATCTTCTTTCCAATCCATTTGCACCCACACTTTTTGAAAAAACAAATACGACGCAGTGTACTTGGGAACTTTGTTTATCATCCCGCGTGCAGTGCATGAGTTTTTAAAATCAGTTCAATAGTCTCAGAATCTATTTTCTACAAACAAAGAATTGCTTCTTTTTTTGCAGAATTAATATAGCTTGAATCCCCATGAAAAATTAAAATACCGCTCAGTAATAAGCTGGAAAACATTGATTTACTAACCGTCCTACTTAAGCGATGAAAGGCTGAACGTTCAAAATTTCCTTACCTAGTTTGAATTCCTATTTCTTTATTACTGACATTTTAACTCATTATAGTACTTATTTATACTTTCGTTTTCTCTTATTGCTGAAAAAAGTTGTAACATTCGCATGACAAATAATTCACTCGACTTTAATAACTTCCCATAAAAATACATCATCCATGTGGGTCTGTGTCTCAGCCAGTGCTGCCAAATTAGGGACAGTCATCACTTTTTTTAATAATTCGCGAAAATTTTCAGAAGTTTTAATTATTTTTAAATAGGCTGAATATTTCGATCTCACAAAGTGGTGAGAATCAAATAATCTGAATTAAAAAAGTCCACAATCTGGCAACACTGGAGAAGGCAACACTGTGCCAAATTTAAAGTTTCTATACTTACAGTTCCAGGAAAAACTCGGAGAAAATAAAACTTTCCCCTTATTTTCCCCAATTGAAATTTGAATTTTTTATAACATTTTTAGGGGGTGCGATGGTTGGGATTACGCTCTAATTGAAACCTGTATGTCAAATTAAAAACTTTTAGCCCCGATTAGTTTAACTAACCCGACTCAAACTAAAGATCGTACACGTCCTAAATTTCGAGCACCTCGCACTTTCGAAGCATTCAGAACTTCATTGGGTCGAAAAAAAATTATTTTTCTTAAAGTTTTCAAACATTCCTTTAAATTGAAATTATTAATATAGTAGCAAATCCTTCGGCATTCGGCACATGGTTTTTGAAATCGGAAAAAAAGTTCTTGTGATACTTATTACATTAGGAGAAGTTCCTACGCTACGGAAAATTGAAATACAGTAGAAGCCCTAAATAACGCGGTCCGATATAGTAAACCTCAGCAACGTATACAATTTCATTATACATGAAATAATTTAACAAATTAAAATACGTTGCAAACAATTCCCTCCACCCCTATATCGTTGTGTAACGGAATTATTTTGTGTGGCCCTATAAATGAATAATAACTATTCTTTGCACCCTATATTCTACAGAATGCATATTTTAGTGCACTTTATAAATGCATATAAATTTTATTATGTTTGAAAGCATGTAACATCATTAAGAACTATTTTAAACGATTTTTCCCATAGGTGGTAATGTAACGGAAAATTTTTGACTGTCCCTGTAAATGAACTAAACATGCTAGAAACATTATTTGAAATACGGATCGTGCTATGGTAGAGTTCAGTAACGTCCAAAAATTTCAGAACGATCCGAGTATATTTACGAGAGTTAGAGTGCGGACAGACGGCCAGACAAACCGAAGTAATAAACACTTTTGAACTTTGTTGGAAAATGTTAAAAATGTACATGTTGATCCGATTTTCTATCTGAATACGCAACAGGGGGTGCTGTTGAACCGTACTTTTTTATTCGCTGATCACTATAATTCAAAGTTAAATTTGAAGAAACTTAATAAAGAAGATTGAAAATGAGATTACTTCGTAATTATTTGTTTCCACTTCATATTATTTTTCAATGCCCCTCTGTATTTCTTTGTATGCATTCTTATTTCACTTCCTAGTACAAGAAATGGTCAGAGATTGCTGCATAAGATTTTTATGATAGATTTTTAGAGTAAGGCAACTTCATCGATTGTTACTTGTGCATATTTTCTAAGAGGACTGGATCTTAGAAAGAGTGTTTTTACGAGATCTGTTTTAGTTTAAAAATACTTTTATTAATTAAAAAGGTGCACAGAAATTATTCAAATCGCAAAACGTTTATATATTTTTCCATGAATTAAAAAGAAATGATGAAAAAATGTTCGTAACCACAATGAACTACTAACTCTTTTTCATCCTTAAATTTAAATATGTAATTTAAAACTTATTCTTTGTTGGCACTTTACACATTCAAATGCATTTAATGTATTGTTTTCTTTTTAATTAAAAAACAAATTCTGAATTTATGGGTTAACCCCTTCGGGACGGGAGCCTTTTACGAAATTTTTAATGTTTTGTCACCGTTTTTTAAAAACAGAAATTTGTGTCTTCTTGAATCGAGAAAATGCACTGATTAAATAAGGCAAATTTTACAGTAAAATTTTACTGGTGAGGAAAAACAAGGATTCTGATAGCTTCATGCGGCACGTATACGTGCCGCTCGTCCCCAAGGGGTTAAACTCCGTCATGAGCATTTCAGGAAGGGTGGTATATTTTAAGGTAACTTATAAACATATGAAAACTTCTAGAATAACTAAACGTGGAAAAGTATGTTTGCAATGATTTATTTATATGGAAAACTATTCAATTGTGATGTTGTTATCTGGTGTTTTTTAAGCCATATAAATATATTTTGAAAAGAAATTTTATTTAATAAATGATATCAAATAAGTAGCAGACAAAAACAAACACAAAAATAAATTTTCGGTTTCCAAATAGGTTTATTTGACATGAAAATAAAAGGAAGTCTTAGCAGCTACGACACTGTTTACTTATAAAATGAGTTAAATGTATAATTGCAAAATGCTAATACGACATTTATTGTCGCATTGGATGGGCGAATGGCCTACTTCTACTGAATGCTGCTTCCGGTGCAACTTCCGGAGTGATGCAGTACGGAAAGTAAGTATAACAGTAAACTTTACTGTATAAAAAATTCGTCTTTATACACTAAATTATCCATCATTTTTGAACAAATAATTTCCGTACTTTTAGAAAACATGCTTTTTCCGTTAATTCTTTCCGAAAGTCTGAAAAAGAGGGAAAAACTTTATTTTTAAGAGGGTTAAACCGAAAATTCAATAAATTAAAATTTCTTATTTATTTATAAACAAACAAACCAAAATAATTCTTCCGAATTTAATTAAGTAGCAAATTTTTCATTCATTCAAACTTATTCGCAATTTAATCTTTAGAGTAAAAAAAAAAAAAAAAAAAAAAAAAAAAAAAAACATTTTACTTACATTTTTACATTTTTTACTTAAATTACTTGTGAAGGAGCTATTAATAATTATAAAAAAGTCTAATAAATGGTACACCTTTTTTATTTCTCCTTGCAGATGTGGTTGACCCATTCGACAAACTTAAGGCCGAGGAGAATCAACCAGTTCGATTACAATTCTAACATGCTGTGCGGAGAGAAAACTTTCTCGAAGGACGGAGGGTCCAAAACGGTGAAGGTTTCAAAGAAGGGCAATGATGCCATCAAGAACGGAAAACTCAGCGACATCGGCGCTTACCGGATAAATGTTTTGTATGAAAGCGACAACAAACTGTAGATAATAAACAAAGAACAAGTGGGTAAGTGTCACCACAGATCGCACGGAGGGTTCCGTTTAATATTCCTTTCGAAACACCTTCTCCTCTAACCCTCCGTCTACCAGACGGGTCCATTGGACCCGACAGGTACATACAAAATATTCATTCAAACCAGAAATTTCTTTAAAATAAACTAAGTATATAAACCAGACAAAAATAAGGTAAATAAATAAGTTAAATAGTTTTAAATAAAAATTCTGGTGTAGAACGTTTTATTAAAACTTGAATAAAATTCCCGGTAGATCTAGGGTTAATTAATAAACCCAAATTTTTAATTCATAATTATTAAATCCAATAGATCGGGATGACATAGAAGGGTGAAGATGGGGGTAAGGTGAGTGTGAAGAATAACATTATTGGGCACATGGCCTTTCATTTAAGATATTACATGACATATGGCAATTCCACAGAAAATTTTCATTTTTTTTTTTGGGGGGGGGGGGGGATAAGATTTATAATATGTTTAATTTAAGGGTATGATCGGAAAACTTGATATTTGTATAATCTATAATAAAATCCTAATAAAAAGGCATTGTAAATGACGGTTTACAAACTAAGTTAAGTACCATTTTTGTCTTTATAAAGTCACAATGTTACGTCAGTTACACACTAAAAGTTACGTCAGTTACACGTGTAAATGACATTTTTTTCTTTTCCCTTATTCAGAAATTAATTAAACGAGTTACTGTTATAACTTGGCATTACTTAGTGTTGTTGAGAACATTAAATCTTTTTTTAACGGGTAGTTTTGATAATTTTCACACTTCAATGAAGGCAGAAAAAATGTTTGTCTATTTTATGTTACGTCAGTTACAGAATTTTGAATTGCTATTTTTAGGACTAACAGAGAGACTGAAATAATCTGCAGGTATTTGGGTTTTAGGTCCTTAGTAAGAAATATTTTAAATGGTAAAAATTTGATCTAGCTTTATTAGTAAATTTTCTGCATAGTTTTGAAAACAAAATTCGATGATCAAATGTTACATCAGTTATAATGGAATTGCCCCATATTGCAGATTAAATTTGAACTTTGCAAATTTCTTTCAATCTCGGCTCCTGGCGACAGAAAGACAAAAATGGGGGTGAAGATGGAGTCGAAATAAACCCCAGCAAGATGTCGTGCTCGACGAGATACCCCCTTTGGTCAAGCCTTCAAATGAGGTCGAATCTTATTGCAGTTTAATTAAGGTCTGAGTTAGAAAAATTACTTAAAATGCACAAGTTAGAGCCCGAAGAGGTAGACATTAATTAGCCTGTTCCGTAACTCGATCTAATTGCTAGAATGGAGTTACATTTCCTAGGATACTTAAGAAAGACGGGGGGGGGGCGGATTTCGCGAAAAAATAGCTCCAAAAGTCGCCGCTGGGGGGAGATTGTTTTTCAAGGATCCCATCGCCTTCGTCTTGTTTAAACATCCTATAAAATTCAGCTGCATTCTCACAATTGGATCGCGCTGCAGAAAAAGCTAAGTACTGTCGGTTTAATTATGACCAGCTTGTATATTTTAAAAATTAAATTTTGAATAAAGTATAATTTGTAACTCATGAATGTTTTAAGAGAAATAGATTGCTAGAAGCATCAAACAGAGGAATCCAAAATTATAGCTTACCCCGTTAAGTAGTTTTTAATTATGCTTAAAAAATTACCTGCATTACAATATGTTTGAAAACTATTAGAAATTAATTTAATCTTAGGAGTTTGAAAATTTCAAAACTTTATAATTTAAAGTTACATGAGTCAATCACTTTCCGTTTGGTATTGTAAGGTAAAATTTACTAACTCTAAATATCAGGTGAAAATTATGTGTTCGTATTGAAAGCTTCTGAGTTTGGTATAATTTTATTAGGAAGACGACACCCTAAGCTTCTTTTTTATATATAAATTGAAAAAAAAGATGTATATCCCTACAAAATGGCTATTTCCGTTTATTCTGTGAAAATTTGGACCATACCTGTCCAATTCATACAATTGTTGGATTCATACCTGTTAGTAATTTTGTAATTCTTTTTTATTCCAACAATGGAGTAACAATAGAGTTTATGATTACGAAAGAATGAAATACCCTTCCAGTGATAATACCTAATGCTACAATAATTCCATTGTTTGAATCCAATAATTGTCCAATAATTGTTTGAATTCACAAAAATGAATTTCAAAGCATTGTTGTTTTCTTAAATTGATTGTTGAAAATTAAATTCTTCAGATTTCATAAAATTATTTCAATTGATTCGTTGCAAATGTGATTTTCTACTAAAAACGCAATTTTAAGTAATATATTAAAAAGTTTTTGTGCTTTTTGCGATTTATTTGTATTTCGATCTTGTAAGATCTTAATAGAGTCATGGTAGCCATCACGGCTGTAATACGTGAAATTATGGACATTTCTCTCCAGAGACGTATATTGAACCTTCAGGAACCAGTAAGTACTTTATAAAACTCAGTTTATTCTATTATATTGCAAACATTCATTCATATTATATTTTCTTTTACTGATGTTAGTATAAGAAGCTTACACTAATTTAATCTCAAGATACATTATCTTTTGTTATATTGTAAGGGATAATTCTAAGCTCTGTGATGGGCGATTCAGCGACGAGACCTCATTTGATTTAAAGTAAGCTTTGGATGATAGTGGAAAATGGATTCGGATATTATCGTGTTGGAAAATTTTTATATAGGTGTAATACGATGTGATACGTACACTAACTTTCGAAAAACTGTCTTTGTACCTTTTAGACTTTATGCTAATATTTAAAAACAGTATTGCAAACCTCCCACAGCACAGAAAGTTGTCTCAAACCACGACTCTCCCTCCTCATCTAGACGTTTAAAGATGACCTTTTTTTGACGATGAAAATCATGCCGGTAATAACAGAAAACACTTTGTCGTAGCTCTTTTGGATTTTAGAACAGCTGTAACATTTTTACCCCCAGTCCGGGTAATAGAGACCGTACTCTGCCTAGACCGTAATTTGCTCTACCTAGCAAATTAATGGTAGTTCTGGAAATCGGCTTACTTTATGTTTTTTGGGTCGTTGCATCCGAATTTGTAACTTCCCACCAAAATTTCTCCCGGCAACCCTCCCCACCCCACATTTTGGTAAAAATCCCCCCAAAAAAGCTTTTTATTAAAAAAATCAATTTATTTTTATTGTTTTAGGGAAAAAAGTATCTAGAAATTCAGAAAGTAGACAAAATTTTCAACAAATATGATATATGACATTATGACATAGGATAAATGTGGAAGGGGAAGGCTGCCTCTGAACATGCACTGCACCGCTACGTGCACTAAGTTATGAAGTCCAGGCAATAGGGCATTTTACCTGGAAAATTTAACACTAGTTCTGCATTTCGACTCACATTATGTTTTTTGGGTCGCTGAATCCTGAATTTGTAACTTCCCACAAAAAATTTCATCCAGCAGCCCCCCAAAAAATTAATTTTTTGAAAAAATTTGATTTTTGAGAAAAGCGCGCGGGGAATGTTCCGAGGCAGTCCCCTCTCTCCCCGTTTATCCTACGTCATAATGTCATATATCCTATTTGTTGTAAATTTTGTCTAGTTTCTGAATTTCATAATACTTTTCCCCTAAAACAATAAGAAATTTAAGTTAATAACGACTATTTTGGGAGGTTTTCAGGGGGGATATTTTGGGAGTTAGTTAAAAATTCGGATTCAGCGACCCAAAAACTTAAAGTAAACCTTATAAGGAAAGTTTGTAGGGGAGATGGGAGGGCGAATGTAAACGTGTGAGTGGTTAAGTGGAATTGCGCAACTTAGTCCACGCAGCACCGCGCGCATGTTCCGAGGTAGATCCCCCTTTCCCCTTCATCCTAAGTCATAATGTCATATATCTAATTTGTTGCAAATTTTGTCTACTTTCTGAATTTCTAGATACTTTTCCCTAAAACAATAAAAAAATTGATTTTTTTTAATAAAAACTTTTTATGGGGTGCTCTTTATCAAAATTTGGGGGGTTGCAGGGGGAAATTTTGGTGGGAAGTTAAAAATTCGGATTCAGCGACCCAAAAAACCTAAAGTAAGCCGAGTTCCAGAACTACCAGTAATTTTGCTAGGTAAAATTTCCCTACTACCTGGGCTATCAAGCGAATTCTTTGTTATTAAAAATATCAGAAATACGCTTTTTTTAACATCTTGCAAAAGAACATTGTGTACTGTTAAAAATCTGTAGGTAATTGTCTAGTTACTCAACCGTTTTTATACAAAATATTACATAACCGTAATTTATCTCTGTTCTAACCAATAAGAATGGATTATAATATGGTCATATAACCGTTATCTATAAATATGGTGAAGTGATTGGAGAGTTTGCTGCAGATTTTGAATAGGGTAAAAGTCGATTCTATGCAGTTAGACTAAAAAAATTATATGGATTTATTGTAAAATTGGTTGCTAAAGCTACAAAAATGTACGGGATTTCTTTTCAAAATTTTTTATCACAAGTCATCATTAAAATAATAATAATAATAATAAAATATGAAAGAAACACATATTCATATTTTAAGATTTTGTGTGTAGTGAGAAAGTATTAACTCAGATGTTTTTCAAAACTAAGGAGTTTAGTCCAGGCATTTTGTGATTGAACATGGGCAAAATTGCAATAGAAGCTTTTTACAGAATTTTTTAATCAGGAACTACTGCTTAATAGCATACTAAAAATCAGACGAAATCTGAGCACGGGAACACCCCTATATACGGATTTCAAAATGGCGGAGGGGATTTTCTGGAACTAAGGCAGAGAATATATCGCTTACGGAAATATATCGCTTTATTTTCACAATTTAACTTTGAAGTATAGTCAAAAACGATAAACAGTACACAAAAGTCTACTATTTCTGACAAATTACTGCTTAAGTTCATTTTTACAGGAATGTTCCAGTGAAGAAAAAAACGTATCAATAGTTTTCATCATATTTATAGTTAGAAGTTAGGTAGTTCTTGTTACATCCATTGACTTGGCACACAACAGAAGCTGTAGAACAGGGCAATCAATTACGCTTGCATCAGCATCGTAAAGTAGCATAGTTTGTCTTTCAAGAACATGGAATCATATTAAGTAAATATTCTGTAGCTGGTAGTCACTCGCAGAGTATTGGGTAGCACGAGTGTTTTTTTACATACCAGCCCCATTCTGCTGACTTGGTTCTTTCTTCCGATATTTATTTGTAAGTAAGTGTGATAGCTATGATATTTTGTAGAAGAATCGGTCGGAGGCAAACGTTCAGGTGTAATAAATGATTTTACTGTAGTTACTTTCCTTACCAACATTTGGTGACGTAGTTTGTCTATAGAATACAGTGCCTTGCAGTCATAAAACAGAAGCATTGCTTTTATTCCAGCCTCAGCCATATCTGAATGTAGGCTTGAATTTGAACAAAATATTTTTGCAATAGAACGGAGCTCTGTCTTGTTCATCTGTTTGAGAAATGATGAGGATTTCCCAATCGAAAAAATTCTGGATGTTGTATCGCAGCCCGTGAAAGCATGCAGAAACAGAAGGAAGTTGCAATTTTCACGACCTAACAGAGATTGCATGTTGAGGATATGATAGACTGGTTTGGAACATGATCCTCGTCTTATGTCACTGCGATAGTATAGCTTGAAGCCATTATCCTTTGCCTGTTAAAGAAGGAGAATCAGCAAGTTGGTATCTTCATCTATTACAGTGGTATGTGCATGTGCATGTTCTGAAGAAGAGACTGGAGCACGAACAATGTCTATATTGGCATCCCCATCTGTGTTGGGAACAGTACAGCCTTGTTTCTTAAGCAATTCGCCTATGAGGGAAGTCATTGCTTGCTTGTTTTTTCATTGTCCAGAAACTCTTCCTTTTTTCCAATAAAATTCACGTACGGGCTGAAATTAATATCTCTACTGTTTTTGTAGCGTCATCTGTGAGCCACATCATTGATTGTTGGATACCCAATGTAATTATCAAAAACCATGATAGGTTTTCCATATTGTTTAACAATAAAATCAGCGTGTAAGACATAGCAATGTTTTCATATGTATCATTTTTTACACCAGGAAATGTGACGCAATAAAGATCCTCCATCCAATATGTACCTTTCTGTACTTTCCACGTTGTCATATTTTTCATTGTGCAAATTTTTAATGTGTTTGACTAGTGCTTGAGCTAACTGAGATTTGTCTGAATTCCTCATCATACTTGGTGATTCAAATAATGCTGCAGGGTACGCACACGGTTCATAACGCATGACATCTCCGAGATTCATTTCACCACAAGTGCCAGTAATCATCATTCTTTGGAAGAGGAGGGCTGGATCTATTTGTATATCTAAGTCATCTTTATAACTACAAATGGCGGCAGCAGATCCTAGAGTTTTCACTTTCTTTGACATTTTAGTCGAATACCTAAATATATCCTTCCCTATCATTTTGGAGATGATGATCATACCAAATAAGTGCAACTCATCAACATTAACTTCTTTTTTAGCTGTTACGCCTGTAACAATTTTGCGTAGAGTAGAATCAGAATGAAATGGCGATACGTGTTCCAGTACATCGGCCACTTTTTAAATGTCATTGCTGCTCCTCTTCTGTCTGCTGTCTCTTATAGGTATTTTTGATAATTTTATAAAAGTTACACATTCCCAATGTTATTCCTATGGGAGTTTGAAGCTAAAAGTTAGCATAGAACACAATTTTTAACTATTTTCAAAACATCATTTAGTACACTTAAAATTGATATTTTGAATTGAAACTGGCAACAGAGCAAAGTATATACACTTACGTTAATAAAAAGCACAGTATGGAGCTGTTTATAGCATTTATTATGTACGTTAGAGGTTAGAGATTAATTAAAAAAGGTTAACATTACAATAATCTCCACAGAGATGCATTATTAAATGGCCGCCAATGGTAAAGCATGTACTTTTCAGAGGCTCATTAAAATACTAAAATTTATAAAAAGAATCTAAAACTCACTCACTAGTGTTGTATAAGCTTCAAATTACACAAATAATGTAGTAATCCGCTGTTAAATAATCATTTAACACCATAAATATAATCTTGAAAAGCACTAACAAGACAAACTACTCTGGTCAGATCACAATCACAGCACAGCATGTATAAAAAATATCGATATCTTTGCTTAAAGTCTCCTTAACAAAGTAAATTGGTGATGAAATGTCCATAAATGCAGGGGTCGTGCGTGTCCTGAAATTTTATAGCCAGGAAATTTTTTGGTACCAGTATTTTCTTATAGAAAATTACTTCTTAAATAAGGCGAAATTTCGCGCGTTTAAGCTAGATTTATTCTTCTATTAAAAAATACTGATATTTGCCCTCAAAAATTCCCTAAAGCATATTATTAAAAATGTTCCGATGCCTGGGAAAGTTATGCACAACTATCATTTATAAGCATCGGAATCGATTCGGAGCCAGTTGCAATTGCGGATACATGAGATAGAGGAACGGGATTAACAGAAAGTAGAGAAATTTAAAAGAACTATATCTCGCGAACCACTGGACCGATTTTGATGCGGTAGGGCTTAAAATGTTCTGGAAGACTTAATATGTAGAAAGAAAATATAGTATAGGGTTTGCCTGAGGCTGGAGATATATCTCCCCATCGCCGGAGCTTGAAAAACTCACCGCATACCGGATGACTGTTAGGAGATCGGTCTAGTAGTAATACAGTTTAGAATGAGTTATAGATACTTTACTTTATCTTGTTCCAAAAGCATTATTGGTTGTCAGTTGTTCT
Source organism: Maratus speciosus (assembly GCA_963932465.1). Taxonomy (NCBI): domain Eukaryota; kingdom Metazoa; phylum Arthropoda; class Arachnida; order Araneae; family Salticidae; genus Maratus; species Maratus speciosus. The sequence continues at coordinate 603,800,520 of OZ010792.1, forward strand.
ATAAAAAAGGAATATTTGCAGTCCAAATTATTTAGTGCTGCCCTCTGTCGTCTTCCGTCTCAACTAAAAGCTATACAACAGCACAACAACGCAAAAAGGCATATGATTCAGTCCGTTTTGAAATCCGTTTTTAAGGGTGTTCCCGTGATCAGATTTTGCCTGATTTTGGTTATATTTCTCAGCAATGGTTACGGATTAAAAATCAGTTAACAGAGCTTCTATTGCAATTTTGCTCGGGTTGAAGGTGTATTTACTTTAATTTGCCTGGACTAGTTTGACAATTACGAACTGATGGCTAACCTTTTTTTTGTTTGTTTTTTCCTTTTTTCACATTCTAATATTTATATTTATATTTAACTAATGGCATCAAGTTCAAAATGATTTTCTGAAGAATACTTCACTGTTTAACAATAATAATAGAATAAATGCTGTTTAGTTAGTCTGGAATTTGAAAGATAATTAGAATGTTCCCTCAAGTGGCTTTTAAATGTTCTCATCCCTATATTTGTTTATAATATTTTAGTTTTATCAGATACCGTATCAGATACTCATCAGAGTAGCTTTCTTTATAGAAACAACAAATTACACAGATTATAAAAAATTTGAAAAATCAAGTAAAAAATACAACAAAACAATTAATAATAGTTACAGTTAATCACTAAAACACCAAGGTTGCCATTAAAATATTAGCAATTGCAGCAGGCGATGCGTTGACAGTTTGTTCAACCGAAAATAATTCTCCTTAAAAGCATTCCTCCTGACCTAGTAGCTTACATTTCTGATTTGGCGAAAAAAAAACGGATCTTCCATGTTAAAAAGGCCTACAGCAAACCGTCCACTCACTCCACCTTCTTTAAAGTTAACGGTTACTTGAGTATGGGATGAAGTGTACACTGTTAAAAATTTGCAGCATTCTGGCAGGTCATTTTACCGATTTTTTCCGAAAACGGTTACGCAACCGTGAATTTAACACTATTCTGACCATATCATTCACTGTTAAAAATTTGCAGCATTCTGGCAGGTCATTTGACTGTTTTTTTCGAAAACGGTTACACAACCGTAATTTTAACACTGACAAAATGTTTTTTTTTAACACACTGTTAAAAAAAATTTGCAGCATTTTCACAGGTCATTCGACCGTTTTTTGAAAAAAAACGGTTCCATACCCATAATTCAACTATATTCTGACCATAAAATGGCCAATAATGTGGTCAGAATAGTGTTAAATTAACGGTTGTGTAACCGTTTTCGGAAAAAACTATCAAATGACTAGACATTTTGCATTTTTAAAAGTGTTTTGTGGATTTTTCTTCAAACCCGCTCGGAGATTTTCACCTTGGGGATAAAATAAATCTATACTGAGGCTTGGTTAAAATGGTATTCCGAAAGGGGCTTTAAAGATAGTGTGAATGAAGAATCAATCGTTCCACGGACTGCTGGAAAGGGTACAAAACCGAAGTATTTGAAGAAACTGACTTTTAACATTTTACGTTTAATCATATGTACGATTTTGTAGATCCTTCCCCCAGCGTACATGCCAAAAATGTAGAATGATAGTGAAAATCCGTAAAATGGAGAGATAGGAAGCATAAAGGTACGGATCGTAATTGTCCAGGGTCATATTTGGCCGTATTTTTGTGACATCAGGTAGGATATGATAATATTTTCAAATCATATTGGAAGCAAATTCTGAACTGTGGTCACCATAAATTACTTGGGGAAAATTATTTTGTATGTATATGCATTGCTCATTATGTGGTTTATTAATGTAGATATATGTCACATATTTCGCACTATAATATTACGTGGCTTGTTTATGTATATATTAAATATATTGCTTCCTAATGCATGTATTAAAACTTGTAAATAAAAAACAAATGAATGTGCGTTTGACAGATTGATTATTACATCATTATGATACGGCAAACTGAAGTAATTTTAAAATTTAAATAACGGTTGCTAGAAAATGCTTCCGAAATTTTCTCCTTTTCTCCCAAATACAACTTCGCTGTTTTCTATCGCACCAAACCCCTAATAACAAAGAGGTACTTGAAAATCTAGTATATAACTTTAATATCGTTACTATCCGAGTTACCTACGGAAATTTTACAGAACAATCTATTGAATAATTGAATATTTAACAAAAATTGTAATTTTGTTGTGTTTGTGGTTTTCTTTTTGGCTTTGGCTGCAATACATTCTATGGGTAAATTCTTATATTTTGTAATTATTTTGTAATTATTTGTGGTTAATGTATACGTAATTTTTCTCCTCCATTATTCTGAATATTGTAATGGAGTCAGTAAGATATTTCAATTGCTTGTCTTGCATTTTTCAAATCAAAGCCAATATAACAATACCAACATCTTTATAAAAGTGCATTCAAAAACAATTTTTTTAAATATTCCCATTATATTGTAGATTGTTTCGAATGCAACCAAAAAGAAGAATAAGACCCCAAGCATTTTAATTAATAAATTGCCCAGAAAAAAAAAAAAACAGGCGTGGCCTTTTGACAGGGAATTTCATTTTCTTTCAATTTATGTATAAAAAAAGATATTTTAGGAATCGTCTTCATACTAAAATTGAACCAAATTCTGAAATTTTGAATACGAACACCTAATTTTGACATCGTATTTCGAATTTTCCGTAAAGTTTACATTAAGATAACAAATGGGAAGCCGTTCAGTCCAATAGGTTAGAAAACATGAAGGTTTAAAGATTGTAACTACTAATTTTATATTCTTGTATAATTTTTGCGAAACCGATTGCAGTGCCGGTTTTTTAATGTATCGTTGAAAAACAACTTGGCATAATGAGCTGTAAATTTTGATTCGCATATTTAGTGCTTCTAAAAATTAATTTATATTTAAATAAGTAAAAAATAAATTTAAAACATCAAAAAACCTGACTGCGTAAAAAGCGAACTAATGAATTATTTATCACAAATGTGAAACTATTTTTTATATTTCTTACCTGTTTTTATTTACTTGATTTGATGACTTTTAAGTTGTATTTAATTGCTAATCCCTATCTATAAACACTATTTTGATGAAGCCTATAGATGTCTATAAATGTTAGAGCTGCAATAAAGCTAGAGAGCTTACCTTTCCAAGTTGTGGAATATTTAATCGGAGCTTCTGACTGTAAAATAGTCAATGAAACTTCGTCTTCATTTTGGAAGATCTATCCAATGATATACCACTCAATAGGGTGCGTAAAAATTGTTTTTCGTCTTTACCGCCATTTTGTATTTTATGGCCGTCATTTTGAATTTATAAAAAAAACCTAGTCTATAACCATTGGACGGTTAAGACGAATCGATGGAGACCTAATTCATTAAAATCCATCCAGCCGCTGAAATGTTTCGAAGGTATAAAGAAATCCACATACAAAGTACATACACGTCATACATTCACGTTAAACGCATAACCCTTCTTGGCAGTCGGGTAAATAGAAAAAGGTAACACTTTACAATTTTTCCAAAAATTAATTTCGAAGAAATATTTTCGTTTAAATAAGTTTCGTACAAGTGATAACTATAATCCATGAGTTTTTTTTAAACCGAAATCGCATTCTAAAAAGATCAAATATCCGTATATAAAATTTAAATTCATTTCGTCCATTAGTCTCTGAGTTATGTTTAGAAAACTACGCGTAATGCATGCTGTTTTGATACGACTAACAATGAATTTAGCATTAGCAATTCCAAATTTTAAACTTTTATAATTTCTAACTAACTTATCGAATGACTTTGCATTTGGTATATTATGGTAAAATTTCCCGAAAAATTCGAACATACAGTGAAAATTAGGTGTTCGTTTTGAAAATTACAGAATTTTGTAAAATTTCAGACGGACGATAGCCTAAGCTTAGTTTTTCAACGTAAATTTAAAAAATACATAATTTTCAATCTAATTCTAATTTACAAATTTTCACAGATAAAGACATGTGAAAATTTGTAAAGCTAAAATGTATGTGGTGGTCTCTCTTTTATTTATTTGTTTATTTATTTTTTTCTTGATCGGCTGTACAACCAGTGTTGTCAGATTGGAGACTTTTTTGTCCACAGATTGTTGATTGCCACCTCTTTTTTGCAATAGAAATATTTGGCCTATTTAAAAATACAATAAAAATTCTGAAAAATAAGGTGAATTATATTATTTTATAAAAGTGGTGACAGTCAAATAATCTGAATTAAAGAAGTTCCCAATCTGCAACACTGTGTACAATTGACACATGATAGTAATTTCAGGACTTTTTTTTCAACACAAAAGTAACAATACAGTTTAAGATTACATAATAATGAAGTACTTTTCAGGATTTTGCGACAATAATTCCAATTCTTTAAATTTACAAAAAGGAATTTGAAAGTATTGTTGTTTTATTCTTTTCAGGAGATTGCAACAATAATTCCAATTGTTTAAATTTACGAAAAAGGAATTTGAAAGTATTGTTGTTTTATTCTTTTCAGGAGATTGCAACAATAATTCCAATTGTTTAAATTTACGAAAAAGAATTTGAAAGTATTGTTGCTTTATTGTTTTAATTATCATTCTTCAGGTTTCTTAAAAGTCTCTGAATTGATTTGTTGCGAGTCTAAGATTTCCTACTAAAAAAACATATTTTAAAGTGATATATTAAAAAGTTTTTGAGCTTTTTACGATTTGTGTGTATTTTGATCTTATAAGATCTTACTTTAATCATGGTAGCAATTAAAGCTATATTACGTGAAATTTCGGATATTTCTCTCCAGAGAAGAATGTTGAATCTTGAGGAACCGGTGAGTACTTTATAATACTCAATTTAATATTTGATACTTTATATCGTTAATATATTCGTTTATATTATATTTTATTTTACTGATGTTAGTATAAGAAGCTTAAAATAATTTAATCCCAAAGTAGATTTCCTTATGTCATATCGTTAAGCTGAATTCTAATCTCTGTGATGGTAGATTCAGCGGCGAAACCTCATTTATTTTAAATAGAGTTTTGGATGATAGTGAAACTTGGACTGGGGTATTATCTTGCTGGAAAATGTTTCTATAGAAGTAATATGATCTGCTTCTTACACTAAGTTTCGTAAAAATATCTTTCTATCTTTAAAAATAGCATTACAGTTCTGCCACTGCACACTCAAACCACGACACTCACTGCTCGTCTAGAAGTTTGAAGCTTGGATAATTCTTCTTTTCCACGATAAAAATCATCATGTCTGTAATAACAGAAATCATTCTGTTCTTCTAAATTATATTATTCTGGACTGAGAAAATAATTAAGGTTGAATTTTCCATTAATCTGATTTAATTCAACTGCTAGTTTCGGATAAGAGCAATATGTTTAAATGATAGAAAACGACGTAATAATTTTTTAAACAATTTATTTTATAAAACCTTAATAATATTACTATGAATGCCCCAAATTGACGTGAAACTTTTGTCTTTTAGGGTTCTTTACCTAAAAAGAATAAAAAGGAACCCTTATAGTCTCGCTTTGTTTACCGTCAAAGCCGTTTTTCTCAGGAACGACTGAGACTACCAAGTTGAAAATAACATAATATAATAAGGTACATGGTCCCTTTGTTGTGTAAAAATTTCGAACTTCTAATTTAATGCAAAACAATGATACGGTCGTGAAACAAAAGTTTAAGGTAAAAGCAATTATGAAAGGTCACGTAATAATTCAACGTAGAATTATATATTAAAGGTTTTCGTTTTTTCCCTTACGTTTGCTATAAAACCTTCCTTCGTCCCAGATTTGAAGGTTTTAGATAAAAAAAAAAGTACTCTATAAGTTAAAAAAGTAAAGTCTATACTTCCAGTTGACCTAGAATTTTGAAATTTGACACAAAGGATAGTCTTATAATTTATATAACATAGCATATGTCACATAGATCTTATAGCACGAGTACTTTAGTCGAGATTGGTCTAAAATAATTCATAAAATATCCTTTTCTTCCAGAATGTTCCAACAAATACAGCTGAAGGAAGCTTCATTCCAATCGAAGCAAATGATGTAAAAGAATGCAAAAAGAAAGAGGATGACAGGTAAAGTTTTGATTTTAAAAGGCATTTATAATTAAGACTTTCTAGAAATTAGTTATTATACTGAAATAGATTTAGTGACTAAAAGTTAGTTCCCCGGTTATAAAAACTTTAAGCTGTTATAACAAATAGCTTATAGAATACCATCTTCTAATGTCTCAAAAATGGAATAGAATGATTGCAAATACATATGGGTAGTAAAATATTATTTTACGAAAATATTTTAGACAGAATTGCACTTAGTGGTTACATGAGCTCCCGTAAAAACCAAACTAATGTTTGAAATTTCTATAGATAATAAGATTTGCAAATAAACTCCATTGAAGTATTGTCTAATTGTGTGATAGGGGAGAGGAGCCGAATTTGGACCACTTCACTTATTTTCAGGTGTAACTCACTAATTTTTGGAATATCTGCAAAACATCACTACACGGGGCTATTCATCTACTAACTAAATAAATCATAAGATCAATTTATTTTTTTAAATCCTAAGTTTCATTTTAATTAAAAAAATTGTAAAAAGTGGTCCAAATTCAGCAACTGGACACCTAAGTTGGACCCCAGTCTCCTAAATTGGACAAAAAATTATCAAGTTGTTTTAATCACTAGGGAATATAACTAATTTTATTCTTGTTTTAAATCAAAATGTATTCAAAATATAAATCAAAGTTATCAGTAATTAAGAATAGAAATTACAGAACTAATTGCCAGTTATTTGAATATCATGTAAGATGTGATGCAAAGCTTACACATGAATTTCGTTTATTCATTTTTTATTCCAGCGCACCCAACATGGAACCATATTTGGCAATCTGAACACTGAATTATTTCTGCTATTTTATTTTTCTTATAAATTAAGCAAAACCAATCGCCACTGTCTAGATTTTTCTTTTTAGATTCTGATTCATTAGACTTTTTTTTTGCAACATAAGCTTTCTTTACCTTATGTTTGTAGTTTTTTCCTTCCATCGTTTTCTTTCCAATTGCATCACGCCTATTTTTTAAAACTTGATGCTCCAATTTCTTTTGTGCCGTGAAAGATATATTTATAGTTTTTTTTTTCGTTTTTTTTCATTTCAATGTTCACTTTATATGGCGAAGTTGTTAACACAGCTGTTTTTTGGCACCATATGTACCTTGATTTATCTGATTTTAGGAAGGGAGATAACATTTCTAATAATTATTTGGCTTTTGGAGGGTTTTGTACTGCAGCCTTCTTCCAGGTCAATTTCTTCGCAATTTACTTTGTCCTTTTCGTGTCTTATATATTTAACAGCGCTGTCACGGATGTTTTTTCTCCCAGACAGTTTCTCTGTGTCGTTTTCAACATTTTTCAATCGTATTAAAAAAGTGTTTAAAAAATATGCTATATTGAAAAAAATATGCTACGATTAATCAAACGCAAAACATTATGTATTCAAACAGTGTTGAATTCAAGGAATCCCCGCCGGAGCCTTGAAATAACCACTCTTCCCGGAAGGTTTGAGAATTAAGCGTTTTAATGGCAAAAAGTGCAACTACACTCTCCAAAGCTGTAAAAACTCCCCCCCTCCCACCTCACGGAACCGGATATATTCTCCAGGGGGAAGATGTGTGAATTCAACTCTGGAAATCAAATACGCCGTAGGAATGAAGAATTCAAGGAAGATAAATACAAATACATACAAGATAAAAGAAATTGCAAACAAAATTTATTGTATAAACACGTAAAGATATTTTTTTGTTTATATAGGCCTAAACTGTATAAAGAAATTGATCAAGATATACAAAAAAGATAAAATAAAAAATTTAAAAAGTTGCATGAACATAGTAATTCATTATAAAACATAAAAAAAGTAGTGTACAAAGCGTACAGGCCTCGAAATTCATTACTTACTTTTCAAATTTATGATCGTATATCTGGTCCAATTTAAGCAATTTAAATTGGCCCAATTACGGCAACTGCGCTATTTTTTAAAACCGATAATCTCAAGACTAAGAACAAAACCGAAATCAAACATTTCCGCGTGAAAAATATGCGCACAGATGAATTTAGATATGTATGTGAAAACATAACAACTTGCATTAGTTTTAAAGTATTTATGACGTTTAGTAGGAACAATTTAGATCAAAACAGCTAATTTTAGGTTTCTTAAAATTGTCTGAAAACAGCACGTGGTATGCGGGTGCTTTTTCTAATCATAAATGACATCATTCTGAGGAGTAGGATTTCAGCGGTAGACGGAATTGAAAAAAATACGCTACGATTAATCAAACGCGAAACATTATGTATTCAAACAGTGTTGAATTCAAGGAATCCCCGCCGGAGCCTTGAAATAACCACTCTTCCCGGAAGGTTTAACCACTTGAAATAACCACTCTTCCCGGAACTCTTTCTGTAATTAGCAGCAGAATGGCATCGGTCCATTTAAAGCGGCGGTCCACTTAGCGGCCTCCTTACATCTAGTAAATGTTATCTGTTAGTATCTGGCAATTTGTTTTGCTTTCTCTGTTCTCATTGGTCATATCATCTAAAATGGTGTAATTGAAATAAAAAATAGCATTTTTGAACTTAGGATGTTTTGTAACGAGTGTATGAAATTGTGATTTTTTTTCCCTTGTACATCAGAGATTTGGATTCTGTCGCACTCATGAGGCACATGCATGTTGGAAATTCTGAAAAGTTTTTGCAGATCTACGTCGATCATGACCCCTAGAGTTCAAAACTTTATTTAACTATCTATCTATCTATCTATACATATATATCACTTTTTTTATGGGCACGACAACTTCCATAATTCTGCACAAATCTCTTCCAAACTGGGCAGAAAATCTCGGTCAAATTCGTTAATGGGCAAAATCGGACCAAAGGGGTGGAAATAGGGAGGGGTTTTCTTAAAACCGAAAAAAACCACGTAACTTCTTAATCATAATACATATCAAATCCGTTTAAATTTATTATTACTTCTCGGAAAAGGGCCAAAATTTCATGTAGTTTAAATTTTGATAAAATTAAAAATGGGCTCATGCACCAGAAAAATAGGGTTTTAGGGAGAGAAAGATAAAAAATTCGTCAATTCTTACGATAGCAAATTCACTTAAATTAATATACTTAAAATTATCTGCAATTTTTGTATTGACAAGTTTTTGATAGGACCAACTCTTACCGCAAAAACAAATGAAAAACAAGTGGCGGTTGAAAAAAAAGTTATCATATTAGCATGATTCTGATAAATCCAACTCTTGCAGAAAAATGAAATTAAAGACTCGTCAGTAGCTATCAGATAAAATTGTTAAACTGGGTTTATCCCTAATCTTAATTAGATTTTGTTGGTGAAATTAGAACGTCACTTCGAAATCTACCTCCGCCTGTAGGCCAAGTTGGAAACGATTTCGTTTATATTGTATACATTCTTTGTTTAATGGTGATTAAATTTATGAAAGGCCGCCTCGATTTAAATTTTTTAATGTGTTCAGTATTTAGCTATTTAGTGGATATAGATAAAACAACATTCAAAATATTTCTTCTTATTGAATGTTTGATTACTTTTTTTTACAATTATTGGAAAGTTAGATAAAAAAAAAGGCTGTTTTAAATTATAAAAAGTTACATGTGTCTCCGCTAAAATTTTGACCGAACCGTTTAGTCTGTAACCAAACACTATAATAAAACTGTTTTCAAAATTAAACGCGTCCCTTAACAGATCATAATAAAGGTCAGTTTCTGTTAACATAGAATATTTTGACATTTAAAAAGAAATTTTTCTTTCATAAGTTTTTCAGGAGGGGAAGGTCTCAACTCTCACGACATCTTATCAAGAAATGTTAATATCCAAGAACCCTTTACTTTAAAACTACTCAAGCGATTTCTGTGCATTATTTTCAGTTTTGATACCATCAAAACCTATCAGTTTTTCCTTTGAAAATACAAAAAATTAAAAATAAACAAAAAGTTCGGGATTTCACAAAGAAAACATTCCGGGTTTCTTTGAATTTAACGATACTAAAAGGATTTTTTTTCGCAGGAAAATTAAATATTCGAAATACAGTTAACATCAATATATATAGTAATAAATATGAAATCACAAGAGTCAAAATCAAAGAAAATATATATATAATCAGCTGTTTTTCGTAAGGATATTCACAACAGTTGTCGCACCTTAAATTAATAATGCTTAAAAGCAATTTTAAATTATAAGTACAGTAGAACATTACTCAAGTATCAATACAAGATCTGAGATTTTTAAGTAGAAAAGACTATTTGCTTGCAACTAACGTGAAGTCTCTGCTTAAAGCATCATTTTAACCAGTTCAAAATTTCGAAAATGTGTTTATTTTCGAGGTGTTTATGCACATGAAAATGATACTTAGAAATGAATTCTGAAAGAAAAGCAGGAAAAGTAGAGCTACGAGTAGTGAAGCGTGGCGCAACATGTAAACAATATTGAAAACCATACATACATATATTTTTTAGCAGCGCTTTAAAAAATGTTGGGTACTCATTTTTTTTAAGTTTCTAATAAATCAACTTACAGTTTTTGAACATTTCCGTTCCATTTTGGTTTCTCGCAAAATACTGAAAATTTTTCTGTGATATTTATCTTGACCTTGTATGGAACTTTCAGTAACGATATTTTCGATTAAAATTTTACAAATTACATTGAATCGATGCAATTTAACCAAAACTGCACACGAACACATACATATATACATATATATACTATACATATTGTTGAATTATATATTTATAGCATATATCTCGAGTTACCCCGATTGTGTTTCTCACCGAAATATACGGAAAAAGTTTGGCTTTTTCAATTTTAAACTTTTATTGCCTGAATACTGACCCAAAGGAGTACTGTTTCATTTGTGTCAGTACTTTATAGAATCGCGCAAAATATTTTACTGTATAATTATGATTACAGGTGTCCAATTAGACTTATGCCATTGGGAAAAAAATAGGTCAGAAAAGGCAAGGTAATCGGCAGAGCACAAAAAGCGTTGCTGCTGTAAAACCCGTCCGGGACACATTAAAAAAAAAATTTATTTATTGAGTTAAAATTTTGAATTTTTTTGTGATGGTTAACCATATCATTTGTAAAACAAAATCAACTGATAAAACTTTTCATAGTTTTTTAAGAAAAAATTTTAATTTAAAATTTATGAAAAAAGTGATATAACTTAAAATCGTTATAACTCGAAATATTATTCGTAGAATTTAAATTGTTTTTCATTTAAATAAACAAACATATATATATTTTAATTTAGAGCCAGCATTTAAAAAAATATTTATTAAAAAAAAAATAAAAAATATTTAAAATAAAAACTTAATAAAAATTGGTGTAACTTTTTTTTAAAAATTTATATTTTCAAAAGTAAATATTTTTTTTCAAATTTCTGGCTCTTAGTTAAAGTAAAGCAATTGAAAAATATATGTTCCAAGTTTCAAACATTTATCTTTAACGGTTCTAGACTTATAACAACTTAAAGATGAGAAATGGTGAAAAAAACCCATCATGAAGTAAAACGCAATTTCACAAGAAGTCGTTTTTTTCGCAACCATAGCTTGAAAGGTATATTTTGAAAACAAACCAAAACGAAAAAATTAATATTTCCTGTTCTAATTAAGATAGAAAAATCATTTAAACGTCATTTTAAGAAGAAAACGGCAAAGAAAATTTTAATCCAATAACATTTTTTTTTGAAAATTTTAAGATTTTTGTGTTCCGGAACCCCTTAACCACTTGCAGGGCGGTGGATATAATATATCTCATTTAATTTTAATTCCTAAATTCCACATTGACACCAAAACTTTGAAATAATATTTTCCATTAATGCTGTACATGAAGAAAATACCTCAATTATGTTTAAAAATTTATTTCTAAATCCTGGTGTGAACCTGTCATTTCTAAATTTTATCAACAGAAGTACTTTGCGCCCAAAAAGGGTTAAATAGTAACAAGCAGCAGGTTTGGTACTATTACAGGGCTGAAGTTAACCCTTAAATGCGTGATTTTTAGGGCTTCGTTCATCTGACGAAACCCTATTCGTCTCGCTCCTCTGTCTGTAAGTCTGTCCGTCTGTCTGTCTGTCACAGAGCCCGTTCTCAGAAACTATACATGTTGGAGACTTGAAATTTTGCATACTTATAGATGAAAACCACACATCATACGACAAATCATAAAATTTTGAAAAAGTCGTACATTTAACCCTTTGGGCTCACACATGTGTATTTTAAACAATTCTTTCTAAGTGAGTCCCTAATTAGGTTGGAGGCGTGAAATTTTGCATACTTATAGCTGAATACCTCACATCAAACGGCAAACTATAAAATTTTGAAAAAGTCATATATTTAACCCTTTGGGCTCACACGTGTGTATTTTAAACAATTCTTTCTAAGTGAGCCCCTAATTAGGTTGGAGGAGTGGAATTTTGCATACTTATAGCTTAATACATCTTATCATACGACAATTCATAAAATTTTGAAAATTCGTACATTTAACCCTTTGGGCTCCCACATGTGTAATTTAAACAATTCTTTCTAAGTGAGCCCCTAATTAGGTTGGAGGAGTGAAATTTTGCATACTTATAGCTGAATACATCTTATAAAACGACAAATCATAAAATTTTGAAAAAGTACATTTAACCCTTTGGGCTCTCACATGTGTATTTTAAACAATTCTTTCTAAGTGACACCTTTTTTAGGTTGGAGGCGTGAAATTTTTCATACTTATAGCTGAACACCATCATGCGACAAATCATAAAAATTTGAAAAAGTCATACATTTAACCCTTTGGGCTCCCACATGCGTATTTTGAGCAATTCTTTCTAACTGAGCCCCTTATTAAATTGGAGATTTGAAATTTTGCATACTTATAGCATAACACCTGAGGCCAGGCGACAAATCATAAAATCTTGAAAAAGTCTTACGTTTAACTCTTTGAGCAACCACATATGTATTTTAAGCAATTTTTTCTAAGAGAGCCCCTAATTAAGTTGGAGACATGAAATTTTGCATATGTATAGCTGAATACCTCAGATCACACGACAAATCATAAAATTTTCAAAAAGTCTTACATTATTTACTCCTCTGTGCTCTAAGTTGTATATTTTAAGCAATTTTTTTAACCTCCACCCTTTTCACCCGGGGAGCACTTTTCCAACTTTTGCCTACACCCCTTTGACCATTCTTTCATATTATGCACCATAGCCTTACATATTTTAGTTCCACTTTTTACCGCCAGGGGCGCCTACTTATCTCGGGTGCTATGGGTCCAATCCCCTCGACTAATATATCTATGGATAGTATGTAAAACGGAGATTTGTTCGGATAGAGGTTTGTTTAGAATAGAGTGCGCCCCTTGTTGCGAAATGTGGAACTAACAGATTTTTCAAAGGTGTTTTGAAAGGAATATTAAACGAAACAGTCTGTGCGATCTGTGATCACACTTACCCACTTGTTTATTTTGTTTCGAAAAAGTTATACATGATTTTCTGAAAGGTTTATTACACAGGAAAAAAATGAAAAAAATCAGAGATACATTTTTCATATAATACACCAATCTTTTCTTCTGTTTCACATCTACAATGCAAGTAAAAGCTACTGTCGTGTGGCTGTTTTTGCTAAAATATTATAAATTAGTAAATATTTTAAGAAGTATGTCTCCAAATACCTTATTTTATAATATTATTTATTTTACAAAACTTAACTCTTAAATGCCCGATTTTTTATTTTGTTTCGAAAAAAGTATATAGGATTCTCAGAAAGCTTTATTACACAGGAAAAATAATGAAGAAAATCAGAGATACATTTTTCATATAATACGTCAATTTTTTCTTCTACTGCACATCTGCAATATGAGTAACAACTACTGTCGTGTGGCAGTTTTACGCTAAAATATTGTAAAATAGTAAATATTTTAATAAGTACGTCTCCAAATACCTTATTTTATATAATTATTTATTTTATAAAACTTAACCTTCAGCCATTTAAAGCCCATGATAGAATACGTTCTAGAAATTACGTAATTCAAAGAATCTGACTTGACACCAGAAAGTTTTAATCCAAGTTAATGTCGCTTTATTATAAATACGCTATTATAAATACGGAATGTCTGTTATTAATTAAACCAAACATTGGTATTTTAATTTTCTGCTGTGAATTATGTATATACTAATAAAAAAGATCTATTAAATTCAAAATACTGTTCTTTGCATATATGCAAATCTGCGCACTAAAGGGTTAATTCCCATGATAGAATACGTTCTAGAAATTACTTAGTTCAGATAATCTAAATTCAAAACACTGATGTTTGCATATGTGCAAAGCTGCGCACTAAAGGGTTAAAGGAGTGAACACGAATTTAGTAGGAAACATGTTTACAGGGTAAAGGCACTTCCGTCAACCAAACTACCACTAAATTTTTGCCTCAGCGCAGATTGTAGGAATCAACATGGCGGTGTAGGCCAATCATACAACAGACATGATGAACGCAGACTGACCAAATAGCCCGTTTCTTGCTATCCAGTAGTAATTAAACCAACAGTCACGTCAGCTGCACTTTCAGCTGCACTTTCAGCTGCACTTTCAGCTGCTAAATTACCCAAGGACCCTATAAAAAGTAAAATTTTGTAGCATTTAAAATAATAATTTTCTTGATGTAAACGCTTTCAGATATAATGATGAAAAGCACTAGAATTTTTTTTTTCTTCTGTCAATTGAGCATTTACTTCCGAAATTAACGGCCTGGGAATTAGATATTGGCGAGTGATAATAAGGGATACGATGATTAATTCGTATTAGCGTCTTGCAATTTAACGTTTATGGATTTTTATGGTGCGATCGCAGTTTACTCTCCTTCTTGGCGCAATTTTCAAAAATCGCCAAATTGGCGCATTTTCGCGTACTAACTCCCGGAGCGCTGCAACATCCGGGAGAGAGTACGCAAAATTATTATTTGTTTTCTCTTCTCGTATCTCGTATGTTTTGAAACAAGTACCTATCTAGACAAATGCTTAAAATGTGAAAATAGATATTCGATCAGTCATTTTTCTCTTATTTTAACCTGTATTTTTGAGTAAAAATAATACATAAAATTTCAAAATTTTTCGAAATACATTTAAAAAAAAATACATTTCATATTTTTTAAAATACATTTTATAAAATATACCTAAAAACAAAACTTTCACTTACCCAAATTATTAAAAAAGAGCGTTTGTTAACAGTAATGGGAGCAAAACAATGTTTTTTTTTAATCAGAGGGGCCCTTTTTTTTTTAATCAGGGGGGCTACCGCCCCCCCGAACACCCCGTTTTTTTATTCATAATTTTACCTTGTGCTCTAGGATGTCATTCAAAAGCATCACTCAATCTGTCACTTTTAGTCATTCATAGCTTGGAACAATCAACCTTTCTTTCGTACATAATTCAATCAATGCTCAAAAATACAGGCAAAAATAAAAGAAAAATAACTGATCGAATATTTATTCTCACCTATCAAGCATTTATCCAGATAAGTACTTGTTTCAAAATATACAAGATTGAGAAAACAAATAATAAAAACACGTGACTGCGACACAAAGTGACAACTCTTCAACGGAAAATCCACTGCAGCAATATCAACGTTTTTCTAAACAAATTCAAAATGTTCCTCGATTCTCTTCTTTGTCCAATAAGAAAGCCTTTGACAAAAAAAATAAGCTTCCAATTCGGTCCAATTAGAAAGCAGCTTAGAAAACAAGGAGTTTAACCATCAACTCTCTCCGGAGAAATCTTAGGGTTGCCATATTTTGTGACGTGTCCGAGGAGCAGCCCGATTACCACATTGGCGCAGTTATCGAAGGAGATTGGCGAAGGAGAGTATATTGCGAATTTGTGTATTATTGTAAAACGGATTTAAGTTCTAAAACATTATTTTTCAGGAAAACTAACCACGCAGAAGGACAATATGTCGCTGAAACATCTAAATGTGACAAAGTGTTTGAAACATTACAGAATGATAAAGCAGTTGTGACATCGGCATGGGATAAAGTGTTTGAAACATCGCGGAAGGATATACGCGTGTTTTTTCTGGAAGCAATAGAAGATTTTTATAGTGTGACGGGTGGACCCAGGTAAGTTATTAAACTTTATTTTCCTTAACGCAAATTTTAACTCTGAAAAGGTATTGTTGTGAAATAAAAATTATTAGACGAAAGGCTTTCGGTAATTTTAGAATAATAATGTTAATATTTACATATTTAACCTGATTAGCATGATTTCGTAACAACATATTTTTTCAGAATCTGCGCAACCATTTTCGAAAAGTAATTCTTGCCTTATCTGATAACAAGATTTTTTTATTAAATATATTTAATAAAATATTTTATATTTGATTATAAAAGTAGTCAAAAATTAAAATATTTAATAGCTTTTTTTTTTTTTCTTGCATCAGATGCATAGAATGCAAAATGAATTAATTTTACAATTTTTTATAACTATCTTCTTTTAGTGTTAGACCGTGTCTTATTAGTATTACTCTATCTCCTTTTAGTATTAGTCTTATTACTCAATACTGTCTTAGTCCCGTAAGCGCATTGTATTCCACAGATAGGTTTTTTATAGCCAAAAGTAAAAAAACAATATTTCAATAATACATGTAAAATATGCTTTGAAATATCAATAATATATGACAAAGGAAAGAGTTGTGTGGCGTTCTCTTCCGGATTTTCTTCCTTACACTTGAAAGAAGATCTCACATAAAGTTAACAAATGACAGTGGTTTATTTTAAAACGATAAACAAGGTGATTGTCAGTAGATATAAATTTATCAGATCAATACTAAGCCCAAATTCATTAAAAACTAAGAGAGGGCGGGAATTTTTCTCAAATGACTTGCTCTCTTCAAATCGCTTATGTCAAATGGCCTTATTAATCTTTCAGCAAGAGCCTAAGAAAAACACTTAAATATCAGTCTAAAACATCCCAATATCACTGTAATCTCACTATAAGTATGAACTCAGTGGATTCTAACAAATCTTTATTAGAAAACACGCAGTTTGTCTTCTTACCAAGCTGGCGAAACTTGATAAACTCGACGATCAAATCTAGAATTTAGGCACCTTGACGGCAGGATGCGTTCAAAATTCCTCATATCCAACTCATACAGCGCTATACGTATGAGTAGGCAACCACACATAACTAACTATCATACCATTGCTAGAAATTACTTTGATTATTAGATTTCGGAGATTCAGAAATTCTTTGAGAATTTTAAAGAAATGACAGATTTCATTCAAGTATAAATATTAGAATTCAGGAACCAACGATCGCACGCATAATCTCAAAATACACTCGACCAGTAGACTAACCTTTCTAAAACAGTAGAGGGTCACTATGCTACATTTATACATTTATAGCGCAACGATTCTTAATAAAAAATTATCGGAACATATCGTTTAATATTTTAAAATGAAGAATTTTAATTTTAATGTATTTAAATTAATGCATATTTGCGATGCCTTTATCGCAAGTTGTTTTACTGTTGTTAGCAGAATGGATGATTTGTGCATAAATAATATGGTAAAATGGCTTAAAATACCAAAGCAATAGCGGGAAGGTTCTAAATGCTTCAACCACTCTGTTAAGAAAAAACAAGTAGGTAAATGTTTTATCATTCCGAAATGGACTATATTCCAAATCTCGGTTCGAGCTTGAAAAAAGTCACGTGATACCGGTAATTTACCTAAAGAACTTCTAACTGATATGAAGGAAAGCTACTACTGCTTTCCCCATGAACTGTGCCACTGGCTTGCGGGGATTTACATTGCGTCTACGGAGCTTTCCATTTAATTACACTAGAAGTTGTCCCTTGACCACGTGATCATGATGTAGATATAACATTCTCCATTACGAAATTTAGATTTTTATACGATCTGTGGAGCTGATAGTTTACTTTTAGAAAAACTTTCTCTACAGTCCTAACAAGTAAATCAGTAAAAGTTACATTTCTGTACGAACAAACTTAACGAGTTATGATATAGGATAAAATGAAGTAAGGAAAAAATTTTCAAAATATGGGACACAAGTATACATAGAAGACAGGGACGGTATAAAAATTTAAATCAAGCAAATGTTACAAATAAGCTATTTTGACGTATATGTTTTTTAATAAGATGAAGAATAACATCTAAACATTATTCCAGCTGGAACTACACGTCTAAAGCTTTAAAGCTAATGTTTATATGTTTGGAAAAAAATAAGAATCGACATCCTAAATAGTATAAAGGGATTTAGAGATGACACTAACTGAAAACAAGTTTAACCCTTTGGTTACACGTTGGAACATATACGTACCCGTAGAATATTTTTTTTATATTCGTAACTCTTTTTGAAAAATAATCTAGCATACATTTATACTAAAATATTTTCAAGAGAAATCTAACAGAAATAAAAGAAATAATAAAATGTGGTGCGAATTAATATAAAAGTAGTCGTCAGTCCTGTATCTTAATCAAAGAGATTAACAAAGGAATATCAATCAAAAGACATTTGACACTTTATAAGACAGCAGACAAGATGAAGTCGATAAAAAAAATACGTACTTATAAAAGTCCTAAAATACACAAACATTGAATTAGCCATAACGAGAATGCGTACACTGGTACTTATTTACTACAATTGTTTAATAAAATTTTTCTCCTTGCGTAACCACTGTAAAATATTAAAAATTCCGTGAATAAAGGAGGTAAATATGAATTCCGTACTTTCCTATCATAAACAGCGGTGGCATTTCCAAGGCATCCCTTCGCATTTCCAAGGAGAATGCGAACTTCGGATATAATTTTTTTTTCTTATGCATAACATCCGATACTTCATACCATATGTTTTATACCCAAGTAACACCTTCAAACCATGGAGAAAACGCGAGTGTATCACTTACATAACCCACCTTATAATCTAGCTGTAAATCGGTACTAAGAAATTTGTTTTTAGTTTACGATATCCCATGTTACGACAAACGCGTCCGAAATCTTCTTTTTTTCAGCTGAAGAAGGAACTTACATTTCTGGCATTTTTGTGAAAAAGGCGTCTATTGCAAAGCATTTAACAAACAAGTCTCACAATTCCATTACAAAAGAAACTGTTTAAAGCCATAAAAATTATCGAAGGAAACGCAATACGGAGTTTATTACTTTAGTTCCGTCAGGTATATTATCAAAAAGATTTTGTTCTAAAATATTAGACAATGCGCGTCATTAAATTTTTTAATGAAAAAGCGGAAAATGAAATTGTAACTATTTAGAGTATATAAATTTTTAGAAAGCTGAAAATAAAAATTCTGGTAAAAATGAGACAAATTAATATGTAAGTTTACGATAGACTCTTCATATTTCCTCTATAAAAATATACAAAACTCTGTAAGTTTACGTGCACAAAAATGCTGAAGGCTTTGTAATTTTATATGATAAAACCCCGACGTCGGTTGTGGTTCTGTTGTTCATAATCTAAAAAAAAAATATATCATGCTATATGCGAGAGATTATCATCGATACATTGCAGTAAAAAAAAAACAATTCTTACTGATTTTTCTAGACAAAACATTCGGCGGAATCACTAATTTCTTCCGCTTGTGTATAATAAAAGCATAAATTAATAATCGAGTATGTTGATCGAATGCTTTTAAATAGGAACTAGTATAAATCAAACAAGAATATTTTCTCTGTTTTTACGAAAAATTGTGAGAGTGTAGTGTTATGTTTTTCGTAAAATTAAAAGCCTCATATAGAAAATTACACTACAATAAGCTAATTCTATTGCAAATGTTTTTTAAGCGCCACTTATTATACACTATTAGCGCCACTATTAATAAAGTACACACCTGCTTCAACAATTTTTAAGCTTTAAAAAATACAAAATATAAATATCTCTATTCTAAAAAAAAGTAATTACCGCTGTCACCGCCGCCGCCGGTTTTGAATTTTTTGTGACCGGAGGTCTTTCTTCGTTAATATTAAGAAAAATAATGCATACAAAAATATGAAAATCGTTGGTATTATACAGAAATGTTCGATAAACACGCTGATGCAGACAGTTTTCAAATTGAAGAATTATTTAAAGAAATATTTAATGCTAAAGTTGGACAAAATCGTTCCACTAAAAAAGTTTTATAGGAAAAAAAACTATTCACGGGAATTTAATCATTTTTAGATCATTTTATACGTTTGAAGTTCCCGGTGTGCAGACTGTATTTCTTTTCTTAATTTGACTCATTTTTTGAGGTTTTATTTCTATTTTAAATTCAAATTTTCAGCATTTCTAAAGATATTTTTTACATTACTTTAGAAAATGGTATTAATTTAAACTGTTGCCAAATGTATAAACAGCGCAAACAATGATGTTTGCTTCAAATTAAAAATTTATTTACACGTGACTATTATAAATAGAAAAAAAATAATTTGGAATTAGAATTAAATAATTATGTACAAAAAGCAGGAACTTATTAAAAATTACGTCATAAAAACTATACAGGCGGATTTTAAAAGAGAAAGGATATTGTAAAATAATACATTCATTAAGATGCGTTAGAAGTCTTAAATATGAGAAATTACAACATACTTACATCACATTACAGTTATTACATAAAATGAACACAAAATAATATTGCAAAACAGTTTAAATTTAGAAATTGCGCTAGACATTTATTTGATATTTTGAGAGGATCTTTTCAACTATTTTTGTTAGGAAAGTGCAAATAATATTTCATTTCTAACAAAAGTATTTTCACGTGAATATTTAAAAGAGAAAGAATTGCTTGGTCAAAAATTACGTCAGATTAAAAACGATTAATTTAAAATGTCTCATTTAAAAGAAAATTATACAAATTGACGTAATTTTTATTTTAAATAATGAAAGAACAAATAAATTAGTACAACATTAATAAAAATAACTTGATGACGTAGACATGTGTAGCTTGCTTAAAGTCAAGTTAATGTGGTTTGGCGATTTATATAATTTGGCGAAATTGGTCGACGGGATAATTAAGTAGTACCGCAGCGGATTTGGCGTTAAAATTTCCCAATCAAAGAGAAATGAATAGAAATACGTTTATAGGGAGATCGCCACTGTTTTTTAAATTATAATTCAATCTTTCGAAATCCTTTTAAAGCCGATCAAATTAGATCAAAGCCGATCATTTAGAGTCTGTGGTGTCTGGACGGGGGTTGACGAGCGTAGCTCGTAGGGTGCAGTAGTAGTACCCTAGTAGATTAAATAGAGTTATCTTATATATTATTTCTTATGTCATTAGACCATTTTCTGTGCAGAAATAAAACGCACAACGATAAAAGCGGAATCCTTCGCCAGGCTCTATTCGCACGCGACCATCGGTAGAGTAATATCATAATAATGTATATTCTTATAGATCAAAGAAAACAAATTAAATTTTACATTAAATTGTTATCTTTATACATACGAATCCATTTTGTTAATTTCCTCAGTCCTGATGTCACCTGTAGGAGACGCAAAAGATTAACCTTTAAATCAATTTAAATGCTTCTAGAATTATTAAAATTACTTCTAGACCTTTTTAATAAATGTGTGAATATCATAAGCATCGATATATAGACTGATACATCTTTGGAGATGTTTTACATTAATTTTAAATTGGTTTTTGTAGTCCCACATCATATTTATCTCAGGCCTAAGGATGTTAAAATATTATAATTTAGTTTAAATCTATTTAGATTTATTAATTTTATAGTAGTAAACAGTGCCTCTCTATATGTTTTTAAAATGCAAAACTCCTCTAGCTCTTATGAAGAAAAACTGGTAGTCTTGTTAGAGATGTATTTGAAGGAAAATCGAAAATTGACCTGGGATGAAAAGTTGAATGGTCCAGAAATCAGGAGGTTCGTTTTCAAGCATATGTAAGTAAAAGGGATGTTGAATAATTAAAATGTTTTAGACACTATACACAGGTTTTCAGACACTATCCCATGATAAACAGCTGCGACCCCAAAAATATATTAGATATGGGACAAAAAAAAATATTTTTTTTATTAATAATTAATCATCTTTATATTATGTTTAAAGATAAATTCCAAATAACGCTAAAACGTAATAGGGCTCTTTTTTCGTTCTTAACGTTATTCGTGTTAAATGAAGTTTTCCATATTCAAGATTTAAATACAAAAGTGGAAGACATATAGAACACCATTCCTCAAAAGGAATTATATTATTTATATCTTAAAAGTATGTGTATTTCAGCTCAGTAAACAAGGTGTTCTAAATAAATATAAATCCCAGTTATTTTATTCAGTGTTAAAGTCTGGAAAACAGAAATAAATAGGTTTTAAAAGAAATTATCTCCATATTGAAAATTATGCTAGATATTTTGTAAGAATATTTGGTCACGATTAGTGCATTACATTTTTGCAACGTATATGTAAAATAAAAATAGTTATCGCTTTTATTTATTTATTTTTATCAATATAATTTTAGTGAGCCGCAGAAGTTTAACTTCTAGTGTGGTATAAAACGTAATAAATTAAAGAAAATTCAGTAAAGTCTAAAATTAAAAAAAGCGGAGAAGATACCTTTAGATATAAAAATTCCTATAAGAAATTTTAATACAATATCGAAAATCTTTGTTTTGACCCGCGATTCTATAAATATTTTTCTAATCTTCAGAAACTACAGAATAAAAACAAAATAAACGCATCTTTCAGTAACATTTTTTAAAAATTTCTTTAATTAGTATTAATTAGTTTATATGTTGCTTATTTGTTTATAGTCGTTTATTAGTTGTATTATTAGTTAAACTGTTACATTTTCGTTAATTAGTTTACATGTTGTGGATGGAAATATAAATCGATTTTATACAAGAATTATTTATTTGTAAGTCAAGACATTATTTTTACATTTAAAAAGGGGTATTATTAAGCTTCATTCTTATGACATAAAATATAAATGCTTTATTACAATTTTTAAGGAAAATATAGTCAAACATGGATATATTGAAATAATTATAATTCTATTAAATAATATTGATTACATATTAATATATAGCAATTTTTAGATACATATTTGCAAGAAACGGCATATGAGTACAGGACAACACTAGATATCGGGCTTGCTCATTCATTATGATGACGTCACAAATGGTGGTTGGCTGCTATCAACGACATACAGCGATTGGTACAAATCGGTCCATGTTTTCTACCGGTAATGAATGAGCAAACTCGGTATCTAGTGTTGTCCTGGTAACAAGATTAAATATCACTAAGCCAATGAAATTCAAATGAGGATTCGAAAGAAATTTATGATATTTAAAGAGAAAAAAAGATTATTTAGAAAATCATAACTTTGTATCTCTATAAAGAAATTTCTTAGTTTCTTTTAGTCATCTTGTAGATGACTAAAAAATTTTTAAATAAAAGTAAATTTGAAATTATATTGTCAAATACATTATACAAAAAAAAGTCTGTCTGCAGGGATAAGAATTCCGACTCAAACGACCGATTGCTACCAGTAATTTTTTATAGTATTTCTCGCTGTATTTAATGACAGAAATTCTGAGATTCAATAAAGCAAAAAATACTATTAACTTTCTCACTGCCGCGAACTGATATATTCGTTCACTAAGCTGATGGTTTCACTGCAGCTGAAGCAATTTATAAATTAATATAATTCTACAAATAATATATAATTTTAAAATATTTTGTGATGATTAGCATACTCAAGGCTTATACTCCAATACGTAATTAAATTTTATATATC
This sequence comes from Maratus speciosus, assembly GCA_963932465.1. Classification (NCBI taxonomy): domain Eukaryota; kingdom Metazoa; phylum Arthropoda; class Arachnida; order Araneae; family Salticidae; genus Maratus; species Maratus speciosus. The sequence goes on from OZ010792.1 coordinate 603,824,302, forward strand.
TGGTTAGAAAAAGAATCTTTTTTTAGACTTTTTAAAAAATTACAGAGAAAACAACATTACAATTCTGCCCTTTTTCTAAAAAAAGAAACAAAAAAATAAAAAAAAAGAAAAAAAAAAAGAAGGAAAAAAAAGCCCTTCTCGAACGTTCAAGTAAATTTGTCTTGGCACAGCCTGAGGCTGCAATGAGACGGCCTCGGGTTTCGGCGAGACAGAGCTCTCGGATTAGCATTATATAAAAATATATATTACTGCGTTTAGGCATTTTACAGAATAATGATATTAGATTAACCCTTAACCGGAAGCGTGAAAATCCCGTTCACAAACAGAACACGTAATAATTTTCCAGATAGTGAACTTAATCATTTAATCTTTAATAGTAATGCATTAACAGGACCAATTTTTTAATATAACAGCATAAAAATAAGTTTGGAACATCGGAGAGAGAAAATATTAAGGGTAGATATGTAGACGCAAACATCTCACAGACATACATTTCCGGTTAAGGGTTAATAGTTTGATGATATCATAGTACTTACATTTTGATGGAAGATATTGTATGTGACGCGAAGAATTTGTTAAGGTATATTTCAAAAACGGAACCATAATCTAGTTAACCCTCCGTCTACCAGACGGGTCCATTGGACCCGACAGGTACATACAAAATATTCATTCAAACCAGAAATTTCTTTAAAATAAACTAAGTATATAAACCAGACAAAAATAAGGTAAATAAATAAGTTAAATAGTTTTAAATAAAAATTCTGGTGTAGAACGTTTTATTAAAACTTGAATAAAATTCCCGGTAGATCTAGGGTTAAGTAAATCTTCACTCTTTTATACTGATTAAAAAAATCGAAAAAGAAATGTTTTATTTAAATAAACGGTCAAGTGCGTGTATTACTCTCGCTCAGAGGGTTCCGCAAAATACAGTAAAATACCTGTAAATGTGAGAATTATTAACTGTTTTATTAAAACAAATCGTTCCTTAAAGAATAATAGGACTTTGTAAAAATCTATAAAACGTAGGGTTGGGCATAGCTGTATATACTAGAAAAGTATGAATGGTTATACGATAGAAGTTCAAAGAGATATGAAGCCTAAATAATATCAAATATTCCTATTCTGTATAACTCTTTTTTAAATCTTATCCTAATATGTTTATTATGAACTTAATTCGGTACTGACAATAAAAGTAGTACATATTTAAAGTTCACGGCATTTCATAAAACTAAGTTCAGCGTACTGTCGATCGGGGCTACATTGGTCCTTGCTTCGGGTTTACTTCGGTCCAGCCCATAAAAAAGATTTTATTCTTTGTATTGAACCAACAATACAAGATAATTTCGAGTTTTTACCCTTGAAAAATAATTTATACCCTACTATAGGGTATTTGAATAGTTTGGGGGTAATTTAATTTTGTTTAATGGCAACACAAAACAACAAACTGTTTGTAAACAACTGTTTTCGTGTGTAGATTTTAACTCTCCAAACTTTTTATTGTGAAACAATCTTGATAAGAGCTACCAATAAAGTAAGTATCAAAATATTACCTTTAGTAACCTGTAACCCATGTGTGATCATAATTTTTCCTTTAACTTTTTATTTTGGCAGAAAATGTTTACATTTTCATAAAGCCAGCATGAAAACTAGTATTTCGGGCTACTTTGTGTCAGGCCTGTTTTGGTTCACAAATAGCCCCAATTACTTAGAATTGCCTTTTATACAACCAAATCTCTTAAAACGTGTTTAAGTAACTTTTTTTCAAATGTTGCTGTTGCAAAATGTTACATTAATTGAAAGAAATTAAGTTGAAACTGGTTCCGCTGGAATTAAAACTGGAATAAGAGCCAAGGTTTTAAGAACTTCTTAAAACACCATCAAAAACTTTTAATTGCGCTAGGCCTTTCGAAAGATGAGTCTTTCCTCGTGAGGCGCAAAAAAGACGTGCTTCTATGAATGCACTGCTGTTTTCATAGTAGAAGCATGTCGTCTTTGCTCCTGACGAAGAAAGACTCAGATCTTTCGAAAGGCCTAGCGCAATTAAAATTTTTTGATGGTGTTTTAAGAAGTTCTTTTGTTCTTGTTACATTAATTGTTTTTGTACCAGTTGCTGAGGATAACATGACGAAAACCGTTTCTCGTTTCTTTAATAATTAACAATTGGTTAATTGTGTTTAATTGATTAAAAAAACATTTGCTTATCAGGTTTGCAGTGTTAATTTATTAGCAACGAAGGCAATTTATTGCAAGGGTCTTCCATAAAAATGTATTCATTAACATATGAAATATATTCATTTTATATGAAACTAAGTGAATGGACTAAAGAAGCCCCTAGCAGGGGCTACTTTGTTCCAAAACTTTAAAAATAGTTAGAAAATAAAAAAAAAGAAAAGAAAATCCTCTTTAAAACCATACAGTTTGTTTCATAGTTTCATGTTAATTGTTTACAACTCCATTTCGACATTGAAATATCACATATAATATTTTTTAATAATGGAAATGTGGGTGGAACCAGGAAAAGGTGGCCCAAAGTGCCCCGTTCGACGGTAGTAATAATCTTTTCTTTTTGCAGTGTAGCTGAAACAAACCACTTGTTCAAAGTTTAAACTCGGCATTGTGCTAAGTGCTATTCGAAAGGAGGTCGCAAAGTTACCATGCCACCTTGATCCGTACCGCGTTTTTCCAGATAGGTTTTAATTAATTTTTAAAGACACGGGAAGCGTATTGAGAGATTTACTCAAACTAGCCAAACCACTACAAACTAGTTGCGAATCCCATAGTATTTATGTGATTAATTCTAATTAAATTAGTCTCTTTTTAACAATTTGACGTTTATTGGTATTATACTGCTACTGGGCATTGCATTATACAAATATATGTTAAAAGTTTTTATCTAGGCTTTAAAAGCCGATGGTATATAGAGTACGCCGCCCCTGTCATTATGTATGTCCAAACCGTCCGTGTCTTTAAGGGTTAATATCTCGGCTAATTACAGACGATTGTTTTTCGAAAATAATTAAAAATGCTTTTATACTTCTGCTACGATAAGTACCTCCAGCGGTTTTCAACACGTTCACTGAATGCCTGCAAATCGAAATTTGTGTGTAAAGGAAAATGTGATTTTCTCAAGAACTATGTGACCTAGGGTAATCGCTATAGTTTTTCTGCAAGGTTTAAATTAACGTCTACTACCTGTATTTTTTCATAATTTTATTTTCAATAGATTCAGAAATAGAGGGGGTGGGGCACTTTTTGCAGTACAGTTTTGGCGATATTACTGGAAATATTACACCTGAAAATAAAAAAAAAGAAGTTTTGAGTTCAGCATTACGAAAGCTTTCACGCGATACCCTACACGATATACAAAGAAAAGATTTTTTTCAAGGAACTTAATTAGACCCTCTACATTTTTCCTAAATATATATGTGAAGGTTTAATAATCTGTAAATGTGTGGGACAACAGTCTTTATTGCTTCCCCCCAATTTGAACTTTCTACGTTCCATAGTTTGCGAGTAAAATGGCTGTGACAGACAGACACAGGCGTGATCTTATAATGGTTCCGTTTATACTTTTTAAGTACGGAACCCTAAAAACATTAGAATAACAGAAACAATTAAAAATAATTTGTAAGAAATTGATGAGTGTGTGTGAATATACGTGATAGCGTCCAAACGGTATTTTGCATTCAGCTTCACACTTAATTGCATAGTGATGTAAATTTCCATCACCTTTTTATTTAATTTTTAATACATAAATTAAGTTCTTACAACCACTATATTTATATAGAAATATTAATCCTCGAAAAATTACAAAAATATGCTACTGTATAAACTTAAAAATCTATCTTAAGATTTCTGGTATCATATCCTTAATATAAAAATAATAAACACAGTTCTAAAAGAATAATTCATGCAATTAAGGACTAATATTGGCAGTTACTTAGACGAGACTAAGGACGTTTTTAGAAAAGCAGTATAGATTGTCGGATCAATCCAATAGATGTAGAAACTAAACCATTTAAAAATATTGTGATCGGAGGTAATAAATAGGAGCCGTTAGAGAATATCACCAAAATATATAATAGAGAATATCATCAAAAATATGTGATGAAAGAGAACTTACTTTAAATGCTTTTCATTAGCAAAAGGTTATATATGAAGATTCTAAAACGGCCCAGAAGCGACTCTGAAAAAGTCAAATTACATAAAGATGAAATGGAAAAAAGTTCTATAAAAACACTTCTGAAATTCGCGTAAATTTATGAAAGAGCGCTAAGCTTGTTATAATGCATACAAGTGCAATAACGGTCTACTCTAATCATAGATTTATTTTGACAGACAAAAATTATAAAAAGGTTGTCAGCAATTCGAGTATATGACTCCAGATATCATAAATTGTTGATTACCAAACAACAGATATAGAACTTAAATGCTATTTTAAACCTTCTCTTATGTTTATCTTCAAGTTCTTAATTCCATTTACTTCCATTCTTACGTTTACAGAAAAGAGCTGTCGTCACCACCTATAGTTCTGAGTAAAAACAAAAAGGTAAAAAATCTCGTATTCCTGACGAAGGCATTGGAAGATTGTTGTGTGAATCTGCGAAGGATATTTAAATGCAAAGTGTAAGTAAAATGCTTTTGTATATTTATAATATGTATGACATTAAATACACTAACGTAGTTTTAATAAAGTCTGTGTAGTTTATAACAAGTATTCAATAAAAAAATTAATTATAAGGAAAATTCTCAAACAAAACATTTTTTTCTGAATACAGAACCATCTTCAGTAATTCAAACTGTATAAGATATATTTTTCGCTATTTTTAGGAGAGCTGACGAAAATGGTAAAGCTGAATTTGAAGTTATTGATGTACGTCCGACTCTTCAGGTAAATTTACTGCGATTCTGTCTTACTCATTTTTATTCATAACATTTTTCTTCATTCCAAAAACTTAAAATAATCTACCAAAAGGCTAAAAGAAGAGTTAGAATGCTTCGGAATTTGGTAAGCTGTTTATGTTAGAGGGCAACAATAGTTAAGAAATTACTTATAAAATACCTGACATGAATTTAAATTAGTCGCGTGAACTACTGAAACGATTTCAATATACTTTTAAGTAGTTTCAATGTGGCTAAATTGCTGAATGCTTGTTTGGGAATAAATTTAAAACATCCTTCCAGCTTGTATCGGATGTTCCGGGAGGGAAATGCAGTTTACCTTTTCAAAATTTTTAAGAATTCACTTAAGAACACACGAATCTAAAATGCACCGTGGAATCCGATGCAGAAGATTCCCAGTTTTTATCAATACTGGATTCAAATGAAAATTTCGAAAAATTAATAAGCTATCGCCAAGATGATTTCATCTATAACGACCTATTTTTGCGGCCACTTTAGCGATTCTCGTTTATCTTTCATTATTCTCATTTAATCAGAATTACTTTCATACGCTGAAAAATTTCGTAGTCAATATGATATCCAGCATCCTACTCTTGCCAAGCTTTGACGACAGTAGGACGCTGGTGGATATGACTATGTAGTTTTGAACGTATGAAAAGCGTTAATGGTTACAAAAGTTAAAATCAATGTGCGAGGAAGTGCGTTTCCTTAAGCTGAAAAATAAAACCTGATTATTGAAAATCAGCCGCACTAGATACTACTGTATGTGAGTCATTTTGGCCATCATCGTCAAGTATCAACAATGGTTTACAACACTTAAAGTCAATTTGCGAAAAACAGCGTTTTTAAAAGCTGAAAAATTAAATATGATTATGGAAAAATCCACCAGCCTAGCATTTCAAACTTCTATATCCCAGCCAACAATTTCATCTATTTTCCAAGTGATCTCTCAAGTGTTCTAGCCCGTTAACACGTTCACGCCGGCGCCTATACTCCTGTTTGTCGTTGTGAGGCGGTTCTCGAATTCATGTTTTGCTTTATCTGGCGGCGCGGTACTTTCGCTTATTCAGATACTGTATGTAATGACACGCCCCTCTCCTATTTATTAAATTGAACTCGCATACAACAAGCAGAGTTGATTGTGAGTGTCTGAAAGTCTATGAAATTCCTTCTAGATTAGGATTTATTTTAGAAATGATAGGGACTTAAGATAACTTGAGATTTGAAAAGTCTGTTACTTTAAAGACGTAAATACTCGCACAGAACAGTTTAAAATAATCGGTATTTAAGAGGGTACACAAGACAAAAACGTCTTAAAAGTGTTATATTTGTGATGGGCTGAGCTTGAAACTGAAACTTCAAATTTGAAATTTGTGTTAATTTGTAAGGTTTAAGTGCTCGCTAAGAACGGTTTCTACTAAAATTCGGAATTTAAAAGTACAAAATGAGCGGAAAACGTTCTACAAACCTTCGCAAATCTGATTTATTTGGAACTATTAGGAATAAAAATTTGAAATTTGACAGAAATTTGAAAATGTGCAGGAACAATAAACGTTTTAAAATACCAATGTATCTGGTTCAATTTATATAGAATCTTAGATAACTAGAAGCTTGGAATTTGACGTGGTTGCTTTTAATATAAATTTCTCGCTAAGAACGGTTTCTCAATAATTCAAAATTTTAATTCAAAAATGAAATGAGTAAAAATCCTTTAAAATAAATTCTAAATCCCTATTTATTTGGTGTTAATTTTAGTCTTCTTATTAACTTAAGTCTCGTGTTCACTTAATGAAGTATAAGACTGGAGTGTTCTAAAAAAATGGATTAATTATGAACTATCCGTAGCAGTATAATTACCTCAAATAAAATAAGCACACAAATACATATTTCAACAATCGCGCGAGCAAAGCCGTGAATTTTGATAGCTAATAATAAATTAAAATTTTATGACGTATGTGCTTTACACAAACATATTTACTGTTCTAACTTAAAAACTAAGACTTAAACTGGTTCTGATTCAATTTCCTAGTATATCTCTTACAAGGCGATACTCTTGCGACTTTATTTCACGATGTTCATTATAGCTGTATATGGAATGTAACGGCAGAAAATGTAATTTGTAAGATGATTATAATGAAAAAATATGCTGTTTCTATTTTGCTATTATTCAACAGGGGGTGCCGCAGTCCAGCTTGAAAAAATTTCAATCGGCGTATGTTAGCGAAAATTATTTAGCGTATAATTAAATAAATTACTTTAATTCTTGTGGACTTGCAAAATAGTATTACTAGATCATAATGAATAGAAGGAAATTTTTTCATCTGGATAAATCATATTCGTAGCTGGAGTAGCACCGTTCAGGTTTATTATAAGAAAGCGAAAATACAGCTGGAATAGCTCATATGAATGAAAATATCGCTGCAGTTCGCAGACTTGTCCAACCAATAAAACTGAATAATGTCAGACAGATATCATTCGGACAGCTTAATAGGTAAAGCATCCGCAAGACAAGCCAAGGTCTCTAGGTTCGATCCCTGGTCTGGACATTTTTCGCTGTGTTGGAATACACCTCAGTTAGGCTACTCCAGCCATGAATATAATTTATCTAATTGAAAAAAATTTCTTTTCATTATGACCTAATTACATGGCATACAAGAGTTTCCATATTATCACACTTCCATCTTGTAAAAGCTCCTCGTTATAGCTCAGATGAATGAAACTAGCGCCGAATTTGCAGCCATGTCCAGCAAATAAGAGTGAAGTATGGCAGCCAGGTTTCTAGCTTAATAGGTAAAGCATTGGCAAGCTAAGCCAAGGTATCCAGGTTTGATTCCTGATCCTGGACATTTTTCGCTCTGTAGTATAAACTTTAACTGTGCTACTCCAGCCATGAATAGTATTATTAGTATCCCCCACTTTACTCCAATTTTGGGTATGAAGACCACTGCGGAATAGTAGCTCTATGCTTTAAATGTGGGTGCTGATTTCCTGCACTTTTTATTCAGGAATCTCTGTAAATTCGAGTTATTTATTATTAGATATAGTTATTGTTAGAAAAAAAATTACCTAAGATTTATATTAATAACTGTTTGAGTGCAAGGACTCTTTAAATTAATATATATGGAGATTCAGCATCAGTTTTGTAGCGGCCACGGTCTGTATATTTACAACTTTTAATTGTAAATTCCTTTACATTTTAGGACAAGATAAGATGTCTTCCTTTAAGAAAGTTCTTTTCAAGGCTTAACTGCTTTAAGAAGAAAAGCAAATAAAGGTAAATCTATTTCCTTTTTTATTTTCATTTGTATTACTATAGAAGTTTCAGATTAGTATAAAGATATATGTCACTGACTTTCATAAAAATAAAATTAAATTATTGCCCTCTCATACAAAATATTTTCGACAAAAAATCTGTACTGAACAACGCGCCGTTTTCGAAAGTTTTGCACGCGTCCCTTGGAATATGCGACGACTCTGTTTCTCAACCAACATTGGACAAAGCGGAATTGAATTTTCATCTGATTGACTGTTCAAGATACAACAACACACTAGGATTTGATGTGGATATGATTTATGACTGTACGTTTCAAATATTAAAGTATAAATAATTGCAACCGTCACATTAAAAATCGTGCAAAAATCGTGCTATATGTAAACTCTTATTAAATCTAAATAACAGTATGTTTATTTGTATCCTTAGTTGCATTTATTCCGACTTTTTATTTTTGTAAGTAAAAAAAAAAAAAAAAAAAAAAAAAAAAAAAAGGTACCTGTAATTTTCCAAGGAAGAGACATAAAAATTGAGAAACGCTGGAATAACTTCTCAATATTGTTTCTATTCTTTGCCTACTGTTAGGCAATCATTTATGGAAATATACTGATGTGTCCCAGTACCTTGGACACACACTTTTTTAAAAATAAAGCAATAATATGTACAATACATATTGTTACAAATACATAAGTAAAAAATATAAACTACCTCAGATACATCTATAAAAATTATCAGCATGATGACTTTTTATATATTTTCTGCATGTTTATGAAAGTAGCTGTAAGATGTCAGGTAATTAATATATAATTAAACAAATAGATCATTACACTCACAACACCGTGTCAACAAAACGCAACAATTGTAATTTTCGAGACATAAATTTATTCGCAACAAAGTGTTCGTGAAAATCAGGTATTTCATAAAATTGCTTTGAAGTTTATTTCTCTGAAAATCTTTTAGAAAAATATCCTGAAACATTCTTAGCTCAGAAAAAGATAATTATCTATAAAATTTTGCTATTTCAACATTCCATAAGTGAGGAACAATTATCAATTATGAGTACTTAGGCAATTTTTTTAATGTTTGTGAGAATGTATTTTTATCTTTTTTTTTATTTACGCAGAACAAGATCAAATAAAATTACCAAGTGTTAATGAACGTATCTGATTCCCGAGTTCTTAAGAAATGGTACACTTATAAATATAGATTAACCAAGACATAATAGATATTCAATATTTAGCATAAAATTTTGTAATTAATGCAGATTATTTAATGCAATTAATTATATAACCTTATTTTATAACTTTGGTAAACCACCAAAGAAAAATTTTATCATTTAGGAATGGTATATTTTGTCAATTGGATAAATATTATACAATTAGGAGACATTCCAAAATTTGATGCCAGTTATAACATTTCATTAATAATAGTTTACACTATTACGTATTAACTAAATCTAAATTCCCCAAAAGATGTTAAATTGAGTTATTAGTTTATAAAAATAAAAAGTGACATAAGTACTTGAATGTCTAAGAATATTTCTTAACAATCTCTGATACAGAGATTAATATATCAAAATTTATAATTCTGAAGGCATTATTTTGAAGATGAATTCGTTTATAATTTTAAAGTGGTAGCTAGGTCAACAAGAATATACTTAAATGGACAGTGGACTAATTTTTACTGCAAAAAATTATTCCACATATGGTAGAGGAAAATATTTTAATCATACAGGTTTGTATAATCAAAATGTACAAGAGATTTGGTATTAAAAAATTTTTTTAACTCATTTCTTGTAAACTTTTAAATACAAATTCTGTTGAATACCTATGTGCATACTTTTAAGTAAAAGAAATAATTTAAGATATGTTTATATGGCACAGTCGCAATGCGTTACCATAAATGTCTTAACCGAATAAATTTACATAATGCTTGTTTGAAATAAAAAGGCTTCATAAAAAGAATACCTAAAAGTTCTACCGATGTTTAATTTCGTCATGTAGAAAAAATGTCTGTTATAGCATAGCTGCAAAACAATTTGCGTATTTTCATTAGATGTTCTATATATTCTTGAAATAATACGAAAGAATACGTTAAATCCTTTACTGTAAAATGTTGTTAATTAAACAAGTATTACACTCTAAATTAAAATGTCTGAAATTCAGACACTTAAGTGTCTGAAATGGAGTGTTCAATTTTCAGACATTTTAAAATGTCTGAATTTTTTCAGACACTTTTTGCGTCTGAATTTCAGACACTTCAAACGTCTGAATCGCATCCATTTTTTTTTCTAAGCATCATACGTAGCCATGTTTGACCACGTTGAATCCTGGAAAAATATTTGGCTGTGGTCCTGCCCCTCACCCCCCCCCCCCCAATACAGCCTGATTTTTTTGGTGCTCTCAGTTTTGGTATACAATTTTCGTTACGTTGATAATTTAAATCTTTTACGACATTGTACTGATTATAATCAATATCTTGAACTTCAGGAGTAGAACAAGATTAAAAAACAAAAAATATTTATCTAAATATTAGATTTTTTTAAATTTATTTTGTTTTTAACCTTATTTTACTTTAAAAGTTCAAAATATTGATTATAATCAGTACAATTTCGAAACAGATTTAAAATATAAGCTTTACAAATATTGCACATCAAATTTGGGGGCACTACAGTCGTAGGGGGACGGGGCACTTCCCAGTTTGCCCTTCCTTTAATCAAGAAGTACTTTTGCAAAAAACGCAACCCTGCATTATAGTTGTCTAAATTGAGATGTCCGATATTCGGGAGTATCCGTTGTGGAGGTTAATGAACATTCTCGAATAGCGAACACCTCTATTTAACGAATACTTTTTAAATCAGCAGACATACATATTTGTATATTTTTACCTCAAATAAGTAGACATCTCCAATTATCGGACAAATTCCGCGTTCCCGAAGTGTTCGCTATTAAGGGCTTTTAAGGTACATAGATAAATATATATATATATATTTTATAATCTTGTCCTACTCTAAAAGTTCAAAATATTTATTATACTCGGTTGAATGTGGAAAAAGATTTAAAATATCAGATGTACGAAAATTGCAAAAATCCCCCCCCCCCCCAAAAAAAAAATGAAAATATAAAAAAATATATTGCCACATAGGCAATTTTACATATACATCACTTGATAATCACAACAGCCATTTAACTATGAATAATGAAAATAAATAAATAAATATTCTACTTTAATAACATTGGGGAAAAAATGACTTTGGTATTTTGTTAAATATATTTGCGTTTTTAAACTTGTCCTACTCTAAAAGTTCAAAACTTTCATTATAATCAGTGCAAGATTTAAGATATCAGCTTTACAAAAATTCATGCAAAATCCCCCCCCCTCCCCCCCCAAAAAATGAAAATACTTATTTAAAAATTATGTTTTTAAAAAATTTATATTTCCACATGGGCAAGTTTTTATGTAGATCAGAGGGTACTCACAAAAGCTATTCAACTATCAATAAAAACAAATAAGTACATATTCTATATTAAAAACATGAGGAAAAAATAACTTATGATTTCCAAACTTCTTTCGTCTTAAATATATACAGTAACATCTGTCATTTTTGTATTTTTCGTATAAGTGCATATAAATAAAGTTACCACAATTTTAAATACGAAATCTAGTTAGAGGTTTTTACTTTTTCCCATTATAAATTTCAAATTACTTTTTTATTAAAAATAATAAAAAAATCAGTATTAGAGTTGATTGCAAATCAAATACATATGTATATTTTTACAGGCAGCTTCATATAATAGACGAGTCTCATTTACTTTATTTATCTTTTTTTAATCTGCGGTTTTATGCCAGGAAGTAAGAAAGCATTAGGTCATCTTTCAAAGTTTTTTTTTATCTTTACTTCCTTGTGGCCGTCATTTACTGCGAGATAAAAATTATTCATTGAAACTAAGAACTGACATTGAATATATAATTCGTAATAAAAAAGAACGTCATAAGTTTAAAAATATATACTTCTAGAATTAGTGGGTTTTTTTGCGAACAGATTCAAAACTAATTAAATTTCATGCAGGATTTTGTTTAGTACAATAAATAAAATCATAAAATACACTAATTTTACTACTATAAAGAAACTTACTTGAGTTGCTGCAAGAGGTAAGAAATATTCCTCGATTTGAAATTTTAAAAACTACCACAACCACAGTGAGGGAGAAAGACTTTCATCAGTTTAAAAGGTAATCCATAATACATCCGACTAGCCATATTTAAAGGATGAGATGTTTCATCCTAAAAACAGGACCCGCCAGACAAAAGTTTCTTTTTTTTTTGCCAGCTTCGACAGGACGAAGATGAATAACACAATATTATTGATATAAATTGATACGAGTTAACACTAAGCCCATTGCACACGCTTTGTAGAATTTCCGGGTGTAATCTTCAACCGTCGTCTACTTCGGTTCTGTGTCTATCCCGCCCTTGTATCGACGACAGCTTCTAAGAGACATTTGATGCCGAGCACACACGTCAGATGTATGTATTCAATAAATACATAATCCAAGTTAATACGAATTAAAATCACAGTACTTCACATTTCGCAAAAAACGAATTAAAATACACGCGTACATAAAAACAAACTTTGTTTGAATTACAACGTATACCACTTCGAACGAAGACATCTAAAACGCATGCGCAACTGGGAGTGCTAGTGCCCCCTGGTGGTTATTGCGTCGGAAGAATCAAAAATTAAGACACGTTTAAAGCAATGAAGTGTCTTAAAATAAGACGTTTGCGGATATTTTAGACATTATTCTCAGTTCGTTTACACCATGGTCATAGTAAGACGCTTATGTATCTTAAATTAAGACATCTATAGTGTCTTAATTTTCAGATTAAGACACTTAAGTGTCTAAAATTCTTTTTCAGTCACATATGTGTCTAAATTTAAGACGCTTCTATTTGCAGTGTAGTTAGATTTCAAATACATGCATATTGGCCTTCTAATATGCGTTCATTTCTGGAGCGAGCTAAACCCTTTGCAAATATTGATTTACACCAAGTAAACATTTTTCTCACAGAAATGAAATTAATTTAACGTCAGAAGGAGAGAAAGTTTTACAAAATTCATTTAAAATACATTTATATAATGTGCTTTTCAATTTATGGTAATCTAAATCCATAGAATTTTAATGCATGGCACATATGATGCGACTCACCCCTTAATATGTATGGACTTTCTGTGGTCCGAGAACAAGTAGAAGTTGAAATCTCTCACATAAATCATAATAATCCAGTAGAAAATTTGCAATCAAGGGAAGACTGCGATTTTCTTTATAATGAGTGCAAACTACTATTGCAATGTGATATCACTTATTTTATAGTTAAATAATATGATTTTTATCTTTTTAAATGTTTCCAAAAGTGATGTTTGGGATAATTCAGTTTAGTTTTATACTGTTTCACCAGTCTTTATCATTTTTCGTAAATAGTAATTTTTCCCCTTTTTCTCTTGTTAATTCAAACATTTGGATTATACAATTTTAATATACAGTGTCTTTCCTTTATAGAAATAAGTATTGACTACCACATGTGATGCCTTGGACACCCAATCTAAGTTGTGCAGGTACCGTGACGAGAGATGAGTGGCAATGGGGTGAGACATTGTCGTTAACGGTCCACTGGAGGAACCCGGCAAACCTCCTTGTAATGAAACGCCTTGCACTTGTAAAAGGAGGCGCTGCAAGTGTTGACCTGTATTTTTTACCTCCCAATAAAAAAATTTTGGCCAAAACATGTGTTCTTTTATTTGCATTTGCTTCCATTAGCACGAATAATTTAGAATTTGTAAATGAAATATAAAGATTTTGACATATAAAACAACAAAAAATTGGGCATTCCACAATTTCTAATACTTACCACTAACAATACTTACCTATTAAAAATAGGAAAATAATTTTCTACTTTTAAACTAGTGTAGAGTAGGTAAGCAAAACAAAGAAAAATAAGAAGAAAAGTTAAAATAATTTTTTTTTAAATATAAGAAATCAATGTTTATTTTGAAAATAATGCGTACTTTAATGACATCATTTCTTCAAGTCTCAAAAAGTGTTTTCGTTTTAATACATTCATTTGTCGTGGGTTCCGATTGCGGAAAATTGAAAGCTTTAAACTTTAAAAGCTTTGTTTTAAGGTAGACAGCACGAAACGGTAAGTTAAGGCTGTTCTTAACTGCTCTCTCAGCAAGCGCAATTTCTAAATGAAATATAAAGATTTTGAAATATAAAACAACAAAAATTGGGCAACAAAAAACAACAAAAACAACAGTAATTCGCATGGCAACCTAGAATTATTATCTATCATGGGATATCATTGAATTAATTACGTGTGACAGGAATTAATAGAATAATCACCATGGTAACCTAGAATCATTACCTATCATGGGATATCATTGAATTAATTACGTATGATAGGCTTTAATAGAATGAAGAAAACTTTTATTAATATCTTTTTAAGTTTTGACAGTTACATGTCAATAAACCAAAGCAGCTTCTAGCATTCATTAAATAAAACATGATACATATTTATGTACAGAAGAATAAGATACATATAGAACACATTTTTTTTAAATTTAAAACTAATCATGAACAAATATCTTTGATTTAAAGCCAAACAAACATCACTGTAAAACAAATTAAATGGTATCTGACAGACAGGTACATGTTAATTACCCACAGCAATTTTTAGTGTTCATTAAGTATAACATTTAAAAAACATATACACTAAAATCGATTTAAGATAAAAATTTCTCAATTTAAATACACTGCTCAAAACAATTAAAGGATATTGCAGTTTTAGGTGGATTTTGTATCTGGTAAACTGTTTAGCTGATTGATACATGGTCGACAGACATAGTAGGTTATATGAGAATAAATTACACATGTTTGGCAGAAAAAAATGCATTTTATTGCGCATTTGTGTACTAAAGGAAAAAACACAATTTGTGCATATGAGAAAAAAAGAATAAGAAAAGGTGTTTTGTTCAAAGAAAATCATTTTCAGTAGGGGGTATGGTTTCCACGGGCGGCCAGCAACGTTGAACACCTTTGAGGCATGGACTCAATGAGGCTATTAATGACGAGTTGGGGTATTCTGCCCCACTCTTCCAGAAGAGATGTTTCCAGTTCTTGGAGAGTTTGTAGGGGTTGTTGGCGGTCAGAAACTCGTCTTCCTAGAGCGTCCCAAACGTGCTCGATTAGATTCATGTCTGGAGAACACGCTGGCCATTCCATTCGAACGATTCCTTCCTCGAAAAGGAAATCCTCTACCAGGTTTGCACGATGTGGCCTGCAGTTATCGTCCATTAAAATGAAGTTAACTCCGATTGCTGCAGCGTAAGGGACTACAATAGGTCTGAGGATCTCATCCTTATATCGGCGACCAGTCAGAGCTCCATCTCGAATGATGTAGAGGTCAGTGCGCCCGTCAATGGAGATGCCACCATACACCAACACTCCTCCACCGCCAAATCTGACACTTTCGTGCACGAACGCAGGATTATTCCTACTGCCACGGTCCCTCCAGATGAAAATACGCCTATTATCCGGATGCACAGAAAAACGAAACTCGTCAGAAAACAGAATATTGCTCCATTCATTTCTCCTCCAGTTGACATGCTCGGTTGCCCACTTCCTGCGGTCGCGACGATGCCTTGATGTTAATCTAACACATACCATCGGTCGGCGAGCATACAGACCTACAGCATGGAGCCGGTTTCGGACAGTCTGAGTTGAAATCGTGGTGCCTGTAGCCGACCGAAGGTGTTGTTGGAGAAGAGTAGCATTCATGGTTCGGTGTCTCCGAGTTGTTAACGCTAAATATCGATCTTCATTGGGCGTTGTTGCCCGTCTACGACCTTGCCCTGGTCTTCGGCCTGCACATCCACTCTCCAAAAACGGTTCCAGATCCTGGAAAGGACACTTTGTGACACTCCAATGGCTTGCGCTACTTCGGCTTGAGTTTGGCCCCCTTCTAACCTACCAACAATTCTCAAAGCTTCTGAATCTGTCAAATGACTTCGCTGAGACATCGTACTCATAGAAACAAAGCAATCACTGAATGCCGATCATCCTTGTCTTCATTCTCTTTTATCCAGTTGAAAGTCAAATTTCATTCGCTGCCGCTGAAGCGACGTTTTTGACGTCGAACTCAAAATTTGCATACTCCACAGTTTGAAAACCAGAAAAATTTGCATTTGTGATTCTCTTCTTCTATTTTCGGCAAAAAAAATTTCGTTTATATCTTTATTTTATATAAAACTTCAAATATCTTTTAATTGTTTTGAGCAGTGTATAATTACAAGCTAATAGCTTTATATTAAAGCCTAAAAAAATCTCTCAAATGTGGAGCACGGAATAAGCTCAATTTATTTTCCCCTTCGTTTTTTCTGTTTTTTATGTCACTGGTATAACCTGTTTTGCATCCAGGAACAAAGCACTTATACCTCATCTTAATTTATGCTTTGTAATATCAATAATTAAAAATAAACGAATAACATAAAATATATTTTTTTAAATTCTAACGTACGGCTCTTATACATGCAATCATATGATATTCTGCTATAGCAAACGTGCGGATTGCAGCGCCCTCATTATTTACCAAAATGCAACTTGCATTTTCGTAGAGTAATTGCCTATTAAGTTTCGCCTCCACCTCTTTTACTCCGTGCATAAAAGTGTAAAAAAAGATAGTCATAATTTTATTTATAAACGTTATAAAATTAAGCTATTTGAATCTGAATAACTTGTTTAGGATTTTTTATATTTCTAAAAAAGTTTTGTTTTCTGGAGGGGCTGTCTATGTAGTTATTTTTGTTCAAATTTTGAAAATTTCAAAATACGAACCTTATATTTTTAATACTTTCCAACATAGCTGAAAAGAATTTACGATTCTGGTCGGATAGTCTGGTCATGTTCTCACTCTGGTAAATACACTGGGATTGCTATGAAATACAAATATATTATTGAAGTTTATTCTATCAGGTTTGATGTTAAAAATGAATTTGTGTAGCGTTTTTAATTCTTTTACAGGACACACTAAAGAATTCTGTAACGTGACAGTTTATGGGGAGGATATCTTTTGTAGTTGTTTTTTTTTTTTAATGATTCTACATTATTCCCAAACTTATTGACATTAATATATTAATATGCATTATTGAGGTGGAATGCAACATTTTTTTTTTTCACAGTAATAGTGAATGTAAGCAATTGGTATACTTTTATTCAATATAAACAGTAACGGAATATAGCTTACGCTTATCTTATATTATACTTGTTTGAATAAATAAAGTTCATGCTTTCTTTTCTCAGCAGCGCAGGTTAGCTTGTAGCAATGAAACTTGACCATTAAATAAAGGCAGCATCATATAGCACTTAAATTTTATAGCAGGATTTCACATGAATATTTTACATTGACCTGGACAGAACAGCAGACATCAACTTTACAAAACACAACCAACACTCAACTACAATGAACATCATAGAACATCTTAGAATGTCTATATATTATCAAAAGCTATTTCCATGAAAACACGATAGGCCCTCTAGCGGCAGAAAAGAAAAGAGATATACGAATCGTTAGATTACATAATAAAATAAAAAGGAGTATTTTACAACAGTATGTTCCATTCCCAAAACTTTTTCTTTCACATAAATATTAATATTTCAAAAAGTTATTACACAGGTTAATCCCTGAACGAATCGCATAAAAACCATACCTTATACAGTGTGCCGCGCCACCTAACGACCCTTACACCTCGCTTGTTCTCTCTCGCCGGTATATCGTGGAACATTTTTTCTCTTAATAGGACACGAGACCCGTAACGTCTTAAATAATAATTCCATGCTTCTATGAGATAGCGATTGGCTTCATAAATATTTCAGAATATTCAAAATTTTATACCAGAAAAAATATACTGAGAAATACCAATCTCAATGAAGTATGCTTATCAGTATTACCGTATTCATTTTCTAATTTCTGTCTTAAAACTGGCCTCCGCGGTTGATTGCCTAGATTTTGGCAAAACAATTATCACGTGTTTGTAGTAAATGAACTTTGTTTCACATATAAAAATTTATTTCGCAATATTTACGGTGTATGTGTTTCATTTATACGATTGTGATTCTAATCTTAGTGTAAGCAGTATGAAAAAAAGAAACGATACATCAGGCTTTGACAGTTTACCATAAAATCATATCAAAGGTATCATTAGACTCGAAATATAGTCTGTTTTCAGAATACAAATGTAATTTTTGAAATAGGAGTCTCTTCTTCTTTCTTTGCTTTCTTCACATAAGAAGAAAGTGGTGGAATCGTTGAAATTTTCGAGTTTCGATGTTTGAAGGATTTACACGTTGTCAGAACATACGTCCTGATTACTGTTTTATTACTTGCGTGGGAAATCTGTTTGTGTGTCTATCAGTCTGTTAGTCAGAGTGGGATACAATTTTTGTGGCGGGAACTAATTTACAGAATTTAAACAAACTGCAGATTCAGTCATATATTAATGTAAATCGGTTCTGCTTATGTTTGGATGTATATCGTCCAATAGGTGGCGCTTCTTTGCTACATCGTCTGGAAATATGAGTGTCCAATCTGAATCAAGTAGGTATTGTGAAAATGAATGCTGCGGATAAATTAACTGTTCAACAGTGGGAGCACTAAAAATAACATTTTCTCTTTTGAGAAATATGTAGCAAAATCTGATAGACGGATGGAGACTTCATTTTATATATGGAATTTGAATTTATATATTTGAAAAAATGTAAGAGGAATTCCAATAAAAAGAAAATAGGTTTAAAGGACAATAAGTTAGTAAAACAGCGTAATGTAAGAGGAATTCCAATAAAAAGAAAATAGGTTTAAAGGACAATAAGTTAGTAAAACAGCGTAATTTCTCAGACATTCGAATGACTTAACCGCATGAGCGGTTACTATATTTTAAAAATAATATTCATGCCTGTCTGTTACAAAGAAAGAAAAATATCAAAACTCTTTTTACTAGCAATTAATCCTATTATCTAACTGTTTCCGCCTGCGTCAGTGAAAACATATTTTCTATAGGTGACAGTTGACACTAATTTTTCAAAAAAATAATTTACCGTTGGGTTTTCCTTGACTATCTTTTTCTGTTTTAACTCCTTTTTCAGAATAATTAAAAAACACATGTCTTTTTGAAATATTGTACAACGACATTTTGCAAGAGTAAGAATTGTGATTTTCACCGATTTCTGCAAACAGTTGGATATAAATATTAAATTTGGTACTTCAAAATAAACTATAAAAACGACCAGGAAACATTTCTGAAAATCAATTGCAGCAAAAAAAAAAGAAAAAAAAATAGAAGTTTCTAAATGTTTCTATAAATCTCGATCATATATTGGTTTTTGACCTTTCTAAAGCTGAAGAACGTTATGCGGATTCACGGTTACCTCGGAATGGATTAGTGTATAATTTCGTTCGCGGTTTCATAAAGTTTTCCTAGATTACGAAACTTCTCTGTCTTTTTACGGCCCCACCAGTGGCCGAGAGGTTCTGCTCTGGAAACTGGTAGACGGGAGGTGCTGGGTTCGGTCCCAATCGCGCCCGTCGGCCTAATCGTTCGGAGTTTTCGTGGTTTTCTTCGAACCTTGGTTCTCCAAGCGTTAATACGGGTTAGGTTCCCTTAGAAAGACCTCCACGGAAGGCACTCCCCCCCTTAGGGCCTATATCCCACGAGCAGATAATTGGCCGACATAAATACAACCAACCAACTGTCTTTTTACAGTGCAGCTTTTGTCTGTGGACCAAATACATTTATAAAACAAATGTTAAATTTATTTTACTGATCATAAAAATTCTTGTGTATGAATAAAATCGCTCAATAAGCCAGGTTTTCTTTATACATTTTTTTTCCTTTCTCTGAACACCCATTTATTAATTTAACACTTTCCGGCGCGGAGTAATTCTGTTTATAAAGTGATGAAATGCTGCACTGACGCCAGAATTTATAAACGAATTTATTAGAAAATAAGAACATGCTTATTTTCAAGTATATCATATAAGGAAAATTTTATTTAAATATTATGGGTGCCAGTGAAATAACAATGAGGTGTCCTTTTTTTAAAGAAAGTGCCCGTGAAAGGTTTTTAAACCAGGCTCATTTACACTATGACGCAAAAGTTTAGACAATGAAGAAATTCTTACATACTTTGAAAAATATTTATTCAATTTTCAAATCACTGCTTGAAATTAATGTGCTGTACATATAAACAATATTTATAACAAAGAAAAGTGGAATTGTGCATATTGCAATAAATTAAATGGTAACAAAAATAAACTGCTGTCTCAAAAGTTTAGACACAAATTAAATAAAATCGAAATAAACAATTTTTAAAACCTGGTTGCGCATCCATGCTTATGTATTACGTCATATACACGAGATTGCATGGAAGAAACTAAATCTTGCATAGTTTGTGGATCGATATCGTACCATGCATTCTCAATAGATGTCTTAAGTTCCTTTTCAGAAGAGTATTGTCTAGCGTTGCTATAAACTTTGCGACACATGATGCTCCAAAGGTTTTCTATAGGGTTAAGATCTGGGCTACATGCTGGCCAGTCGAGAACTCTTATATTATGGGAATTAAACCAAGATTTTGAATGTTTTGCAGTGTGAATTGAAGCATTGTCTTGCTGAAATTCCCACTGAGGACCCCCTAGAAGCTCAGCAAATGGCAGTAGGTTTTCTTCTAATGTCTGTGTATAATGCTGTGAAGTTTGACGACCACTGGTGAAGGTCAGAGATACTTGTCCATTATAGCAAAAGGCTGCGCAAACCATCACCGAGCCCCCTCCTTGTCTGCGACTAAAAAAACGTCGAGGTTCCTTCCGCAAGTCATGCCAATACGATAAACAACCATCTGGACCATCCAGATTCCACTTTTTTTCATCGCTAAATATGACTGACTGCCATTTCTCTCCATATGACATATGCTTTCGAGCCCACATAAGTCTTTGTAACTTATGATGTGGTTTCAGAGCTGGTTTCTTCTGCATTTTGCTATAAACAATTGTTCCTTTTTCCAAAATTCGTCTACGAATCGTATCCTTTGATACAGAGAGTCCCGATGAGCTTTGAACTCCACGTATGCTCATTTGTTGAGTACTCGCTAGTCTTTGTATCAGGCGATCTTCTCGTACATTTGTCACACGTGGCCTCCCAGACCGACATTTTGCTTTATATTCGGAACCACTCGATAAAACTCGATAAATAGATTTTTTTGACCTATTAATAATAGCAGAAATTTCAGAAACGCTCTTCCCTTCACCTTTCAACTGCCAAATCCTTGAAACCTCATTCACTTGAATTTCTTTAGCTCTCGGCATGTCGACTATGAAGCGCAATCGTTTGCAGAACTTAAGTACTCCAAATTTGTGACATCATCGATTCTAAATTTGCATATGCCAGCGAATATTCAAAGAAATTTAGAATAGTGTCTAAACTTTTGCGACAAGCACATTTGAATTTTTATGAAAAAAATTAGTATTATAGCAAATAAAACGACTGTCTTTTGTACATAGCATTTTAAATCAGTATTTGAATATATTTACAGGTTTTTGTAATTCTGACGTCATAATTCTACATTTTAAAGCTGAATGACGTCATTGTCTAAACTTTTGCGTCATAGTGTATATAAGAAAGACGCTGTGCATAGTGGTAAATTCCAGTGTCTAACTGGACTTATGGTTTTTTAAAGCTTCAGCTAGTCTCGATTTATTAACTTTTAACGCATCTATAAATACTAAACCAACTCTGATTATAAATCTAAGTCTTCACCTGTCGTCACACAAACAAACACTCAATGATATATGCAAAGCATGTTTCAGTATTTAAAAAAAAACTGACACCATAAACAGAAAAAAAAAAGTTTAGTAGATGAGACATTACGTATTTCTGCATCAGAATATACATTCTATGGTATTAACATTTCACATGCTGTTTTTTTTTTACATTTACTTATACCGTACCTTATTGTAAGTTCTCTTCATTATTAACCCCTTAATTCTCGCTCCCTACAATATCACGGGCTGAGGAGTCGCTCGTTATTTCTCGTGCCCGTCCTATTTCCGTGCTGGAGATTTATTGCTGGAAAAATCTTCTGAGACCAGAAAAATTTAACTGGCATTTCGGTGTGAAGTCTTTGAATATTTTCTTTTCGCTAGTCTTTTGGTGTTCGGCGCTGATTGTGCTGTTAGACTCTATATTGCATGTTGCGAAGTATATCACGCTCAAAAAAATTTTTGATAATCAAAATTTAATGTATATTACATAGCTGCCAACTTGTACGGATTTTTCTTACCACTAAAATTTAATAGAAATTTCTAATTATTTAAACATTAAATTTGCTTGAATTTCGGTGATTCAATTAGCTAAAATTCACCATAAAATTTTAGAGGTATGAAAAATCCGTACAAGTTGGCAGCTATGATATTATATTATTTCAAAATTTGTTTGATGATGATAAAGAAAGATCTAAGATGTGAAAAATAAAGGTCTTATTACCATTAATTTGTATTGTGTAAAACAAACATTAAAACACAGAATTCTCACATGGTGGCTTTTCTACAAATGTGAATTTGTTCTATAACATCTTTTTTTTTCGCCTTAAAAAAAATGCATATTTTATATAGAAACCTTATAATTATTCAATTTCTGTAATTAAAAAAAATGTGTACTTTTTTATTGTTTTTCCAAACACTAAGCGACTGTTAAGGGGTTAAACACGCTGGATAGATAACTTTGTTGCCATTTGGTACAATACGAAAATATAATTATATGAATGGAAATTATTTATTATACACTAATTTAACAAATACTTGAAATGTATACATTTTCCCTTATTACATTTTATATTAACATCGATTTTATCTTAAATTTAACGTTTATGTATTTAATGAAAAAATGTAAACAAATTTTTCGTTACATGTTTTGTACAAAGGATAAAATGTACTTAGATAAGGGAGTTGAATTTTCTAGAAGCTAAATTATTATTGTACTTATTTTATTTTTTACATTTATTTTATTTGTTATATTGTATTTTTTACTGTTAAAAGTAGCTTCTCTTGATAATTAATTAACTTTTATTTACCATTCAACAGAGTCTTGTGTATGTAACATTATTTAGCAATTTAGATTTATAACTAATTTTCTTTTGAAAAATCTAAAAGGAAAAAAAAATGATGGCACAGTATATTTCTGTTTAGTTAGTTTTTAGGTAGATTTCTTATGAAATACTACCTATTGTGATCGCTCCTATGTTGGAATTTCTGAAATATTTTTGCAAATCTACACCGATTATGATCCCTAGAACACAAAACCACTCTCAGTAAAAAACTTTATATATCTATATGTATATATGTATATATATATATCACTTTTTTATGGACACGATAAATTCCGTAATTCTGCACAAACCTCTTCCAAACTGATACATAAAATCAAGAGGCATAAAATATCGGTCAAGTTCGTTAAGGGGCAAAATCGGACCAAGGGGATGGAAATAGGGAGGAGTTTTGTGAAAATCGAAAAAAACCCCATAACTTCTTAATTTTTGTACATATCAAATCAGTTTAAATTTCTTATTACTTTTAAAAATAGGGCCAAAAATTTATGCATCACAGATTTTTGATAAAATTAAAAATGGGCGCAAAAATATGGTGTTAGGGAGAAAAAAAAATAACAATATCTTCAATTCTCAAGATATCAAATTCAATTAAATCTATTATAAATCTTCTTAATATTCTCTGCAACTTTTATATTGACAAGTTTTTGATAGGACCAATTCGTACTGCAAAAAATAAATAAATAAATAAATAAAATAAAATAAAAACGAAAACAAAAAGGGAGAGTTGAAGAAGAAAAAATCCATAACTTCGTCAGTTCACAAGATATAAAAACCGCATGAATTTATTATATATCTCCTTAATATTATCTACAATATTTAAAATGACAACTTTTTGATAGGACCCATTCTTACAGCAAAAACAAATAAAAAATACAAAGCGTTTGAAGAAAAAAATCATATTAACGGTGTATTCAAATCCAAAGTGTTTCTTTTCTGACTCATTTTTTAATTCATTTTTGATCTCAAACGCATCCAATTGGTAGATTCTCTTATTCAGAAACTATATAATGTACCGTAATGGTCGATTTTTTGATAGAGGCAGAATAAATTTTAAAAAATGATGTCAAAGTGCGCATTTTGAGCCGAATTTCCTGAAGCGATTGTGTTGGAAACGAAAAATATTGTCCTACTGAGAAAATAATTGTTTATAAATCAAGTTTTAATTAATTGGACGAAAAATAAAAATACAGGTCGCTCATAAATCTCTTCAAAAATCACGTCAGCAAGTTTTATATTTTTTCTTTTAAAAATGAATCTGAAAATGTGCCAGAAAATTTCGAGTTGTTCAGCATGAAAATGTATTTTTTTTTAATACCGCCTTAACATGATTCTGATAAAAACAGCTCTTATATAAATAATGAAATTAAAAACTCGTCCAAAGCAGTGAAATCTACCTGTGCCTGTAGGCCGAGCCGGCAGAGATTTTTTCAAGTTTCAAATGATAATGATAATTACTTAGTTAAAAATAAAATAATTATTTTTAACTAAGTAAATGTCATATTAACTAATCAAATTAATTTAGATGCCCAGTTTTAAAAAATGGAATTTTAAGTAAATATCACTTAAATATGTCATCACTTTTGCTGCACTCTGATATCATTTTCACTGGCTCTTCATTTTCGACTACGATCCTTAGATATAAATATATCCTTCATAATTTATTGATTTTTTGCGTATAGTAACTTTCCCTTTTCTATGTTTATTGTGGAATATAAGTAAGAATAGGGTACTTTTCCATTATCCCGTCGACTACTTTCCATAAAAAATACCTTCGCTAAATTTATGACATTATTGTTGATTTTACGCCACAATTGTTTGATCGGGCGTCTTATTTACTTGACGTCAGATGCGTTACAAGTGTTTGTTATGTCATTGATTTTTAAATCGAGGCTTATCTGTATTTTCAATGATATTTTACTAATTTATTTGTTATTTCTTTATTTCAGGGGCTAATTCACTCAAGCGGAAACATCAGTTCGCTAAAGTCAATCCTGTCGGACATATTTTTAAAATATCACGTTTGTATTCAAAATTTTTTTATTTATTTTATTATTTTTTTGTATTGGATACCTGAGGTTGACCTCTACAATTGCCGTTTTTTTTTATATGAATTATATTTTTTTATGAAGGCATTTTCACTTTGAAAACAGATTCCCAAAGTGAAAGCATCTTTATAAAAAAAACTGGAAACAAAATCGAAAAAGCAAAAAAGAGTTTTTCTCCAGATTGACCGCAGCTACACACCTACCCAGTGCAAAAAAAGAAATAAATAAAAAGAAAACATTCATAAATACAGTAAACTCTCGACTATCCGCCCCTCCGTACTATCCGGCCTAGTAAAAAATGATGAATATTGAAAGCGGCCGAGGCATGCTCCCGTCCGTAAAAGTGCTGAGAGACATCGATTATGAAAAATTCACTGCTTTTTTCACGTTTGCTAGAAAGGTCAAGACAATAAATTTCTTTAAAATATATACTTTTTACTCTGTAAATATACCAACAAAAGAGAACAAGAAAGAAACAATAAAACATTATTTGATTTATCTTTTTTTCATTTAAATTTATTTTTCATAATGTAATTGTAAATTTAGTGATATTTAATTATTAATTGATAAAAGCGTATTTTATATTTTCTCTTTTTTATTTGTAATTTGTTTTACACTTTTAACTCTTTAAAGTATTTTATTGTTGTCGTTTCATAGCGATTTGGCATATTTTTGCAAGACATTTACTGTCGCATAATTAAATACATTGTTTTTACATATCCCATACAATTACACGAGTTAGAGAATATTTGACGATTCATCACCCGTTGCCTCCTAATTGAAAAATGCCTTAATATGAATACATTATTTTATAATTAAGTTACAAAAATATTAAAATGTTGTATGGTCATCGGAAACACACCTTTGTACATAATTTATAAATCTCTAGCCTATCAGGAAGTGAGTTAAAAATCGATTGCAAAATTCTATCCATAAAAAAACAGGTAAGTTAAATGAATTAGTATAAAAAAACAGGTTAAATTAGAAAACTAGCAAAAAAAAAAAAAAAACTACCGAGAGAGTCTGTGTATCATACACTATTCATTAATTAATATAAAAACTCTTTTGTGTAAGTGCATTGAGCGGACAATTGCTGTGGAAAGTGTTGCCAGATAGTCAAAAGTCAATTTCCCCAAAATTTTTGAAATTTTCCCCAAATCAGTGTTTTTTTCTGCAAAAGTCCCGAACTCAGTTTTTACTCAAAAAGGGAATTTTTAAATTTTCAATCTATCACTATAAAAAATATTTAAGTAATTTGAGCTCAAAAATTTTCCCCAAATCAAGCCTTTTTTTTGAAAAAATTCCCCATTTACAAAAAACAAACTTTTAAACTGGGCTGAATGCATATTCTGTAGCTACATTAAGAAAATGAAAGATATATTTTGCAGTGACAAGTTATTTTACGTTTGTTTTTAAAAGTATTGTTTAACAATGTTGGACTATTGTTACATTAGCTCCATAGCTTTAGATAATCTCTTATCAGTTGGGATTTGAATGAATCCGAGAGGGTACGCTGTTTTAATTCTTTTTGTCCTCCCTATACTGAAGTACATAATCATAATGCAAAGTATTTTCGCTGTATCAATCGATGTACTTTTGTATATCATAAGAGAAAAATATCTACTTTCCACATATTTAAATTAATTTTTTTTTAAGTACGGCGAAGAAATTCTTCGTTAAAATCCTGCAGATTTAGTCACGTGCAGGATTAAGCTGCTTAAGACTTTAGAGTCTCATGCATCTGTAATATCTATAAACTGTAGTGTAACATAGTAAACAACGAACACGACCACATTCAAGAGAATAATGATTGATATTTCCGATTTCTGGATTGTATTTTAATTTTTCAAATCGAAATTGAGTTCGAGACAGATCCAGTTTTCTACAAGACCAAAAAGATATCTTTACGGAAAATAGTAAGAAAAACGAAATCCCCAGGTTTTTCCCCAAAAATTTTTTAGTCCCCAAAGATTTCCCCACGAAGATCTTGTTCCCAAAAAATTCCCCTAGAGGTTTAAAATTCCCCAAAATGGGGACAAAATCCCCAATCTGGCAGCACTGGCTGCGGGGACTAAGACATGATTTTAAACTACACCCTTTTTTTTATTTAACATGCTGTCATAGGAGACATCATGTTTCATGATTTTTTGTTACTTGATTACTTCTACTTGATAACGTTTGCAAGCACTTAATATTATTCATATTTATGTCATACTTTTTCCGGTGTGCGTTAATATATATATATATATATATTATTTTATTATTATTATTTTTTTGTACTAACACAAAATCGATTTATGCGGAAATCCTAAATGATACATAGTGCCTGAATTAATAGTTGATCAATTAACGAATTTTATTTTTTGTTTTCTAGATGTCCTCTCGCCTGCCTTTCTCGCTGCAATGTAAATTATGTGGAATTTCTTTCGAGTCATTGAACAAAAATGAAAATATTTTCGTGACTTTCATTGGTTTGGTATAAAAATTGTGATTTTATTTCTACAAAAATTACAAATATATAAAAAGATGTTGCTGAATTTCTGGTTATTCTTCAATAAATAGAGAAATAATATATATATATATATATTTTTTTTTTTTTTTTTTTTTTTTTTTTTGCTGTCAAATAGGAAATTAAAAAATTATTTTTTGTCACATGTGTCCAATTGTTTGAAACTAACCCCTTAACTCTCGCTTCCGTGATATTCACGGGCTGTGTCTGTTAGATTGTTTGATTCCGCACCATTTTTATAAAATAATGTAATTGGCTTTATTGTGGCATCATTTTGCCTGTCATTAAATAAGGTGAATATTTCTTTTTCGAAAAAGTGGTGCCAGTACGCAATTTGAATTTTTAAACCGTAATTTAATGCGACCGTTAAGGGGTTAAAATGATTTCCTTACCATATAATACAATTTCTCAAAACCATGGGAATTTATGTGTGACTAGATAATTGATTATACTATATTATATATATTTTAAAGGTTATTAATTTTTCTTCGTTAAATGAAACCAGAAGAAATATAAGTCTTTTTGTAAATGCTTTTGTAAATTGGCTGTTAAGTTGCTCCGCAACTAGATAATCCAGAATACCATTTACGTTTACTAGTTTGCATACATATTTGCAAATAGAATCCCTTGCAAAAACAATAAAATTTAGAAATGGTAATATATGAGAGATGCCTTTACCTCTATAAATTGTTAAAAAGAAATGTTTTATTTGTGAAAATTGATGTTAGTTATTTCTAGATAATTTAATTAAATACTGAAGATTATAAATAAGTTGTTGTAAATATGTATTCGGGATCTATTATGCAGATCCCAATTCTGTGTGCAGCCCCATACCGAAAGTAGGTAGTAAATTTTTGTCAATAATGTTCTTAAATGGATTTAAGATTATTATTTTTATTTAAAAACCTTTTCTTACCTATAAATAAGTATTAACCCTTAATTCTCGCTCCCGAGATATTCTCGGGCTGCGTTTTTTATTCAGATTATTTGATTCCCACCAGTTTTATAAAATAGTGTAATTGGCTTTATTATGGTATCATTTTAACTGTCATTAGCACTAGAACGGCGGGAAATTTTACTCAAGTTTTATAAAAATATTTAGCTTATTTATTTATTTGAGTTATTTTTGGGCATCGTATATTAATCTTATATTTTAAAAAGTTTTCGGGTTCGAATCGACAAGTATTCACTTGGCAAGGGTCAAAATGACCCCTCGCCGCCGTTCTAGTGTTAAATAAGGTGAATATTTCTTTTTCAAAAAAGTGGTGCCGATAAGCAATTTGAATTTTTAAACCGTAATTTAATTCGAGCGTGAAGGGGTTAATCCTAAATAATCCTTTAGGACAATGTTTCGTAATTTTCTTGAAGGTCTCAATTCTTATTCTTGTAAAATATCACTGTACAACTGTGGTAAAAAGACATGGGTTCTGTTTTCAGTAATTCTTTAGAAGGACAAAGAGAAAAAGGCGATACTCAAGGAATATCCAACAGCTTCTTTATCTTTTTAACACTGGCCATGTCAGCATATTTCTCTATAAACCCTATCAATAATAATTCAATTCCCTTTCAAACATCTTTTAAGAGGATTATGAAGATCTTTAATAAACTTAGACTATAAATTTCAAACAGTATCAGACGCGTTTTGTTTCTCCTTTTTCCAGTTTGTGAATACATAAATTTCTCAGTATGAGTCCAAAACCGCCCATGCCCTAAAACTGATATAAAAAACGGGCCGACATCGGGAGACATTCACATCTCAAGTAGGACCTTCTTATCACAGTTCTACGTAAAATATGAATTATTTCAATGTATTATAATATTTAATCTCTAGTCTTAACCTTTAAATGCGTGATTTTTTATTTTGTTTCTAAAAATTACATATAATTCTCTGAACACAGGAAAAGTAATGAAAAAAATCAGTGATACATTTTTCGTATAATACATACGTCAACCTTTTCTTATGTTGCACATCTTTAATACAAGTAAAAAATAAAATATTGCAAATTAGTAACTATTTTAATAATTGTCAATATAAATACATTATTTTTATGATTTTTTATTTTGTAAAAGTTAACACTAAAATGTACGAGTTATTCTTTTAGAATTGTGTTTTATACTCCTATGTTAAAGATCATACGTTAGACATTTTAAGACGGATTTTTCAGTTTTCATTATTATAGTTTTTAGAGGATTAATATTTGTATATAAATATACTGGTTAATAAGAATTAAATAAAAAGTAATGTAGGTGTGCATCATTATGCAATTAAGTGTTAAAAGGACTGCTACTAGCGGCTATTTTTAAGATGTTTTTTATTTTTAAGATTTCTGTTGGCACCACTATTTAACAAAAAATATTTTTTTATACTTCTCTTGCATATGTTAACAAAGAATATGTAAAAGATTTTTGTTTTGAAAAAGTGGTGCGAAGAAGAATTAAAAAATATTCACCAGTGGCTGCCCTGTCATTAGGATTTATTAAGTTTCATGAAGAACAGTGTGCTAATTGTGACCTAAGTTCTTTTTATATTGAAGAATATTAATAATTGCACATTGTTTTTTGAACGCCTGGATTATCTTTATATATTAAAAATGTACTGCAAAACTTCACTATCTGATCAAATTATTGAAAAGCGTTTTTCTTTTCCGGGATTAAATGGGTTTTTATTTAGAATAAGCAAGATATTTTATGATTAAAAAGGTCAGAGAAAAGTTTATTCGTACAACGGGCAGTGATAAGTTTGGCTGACTAATTAAAATAATTGATTTACTGAAAAAAATATATTTTTGAAGTAAATTTGGAGGTAACACAGACGAATTTTCTTCGATGTAAGGTAAAACGTAATAGCTATTTAATTAGTATAAATTTTTGGATGATAAAAAACAGATAACAAAAAAGCTTATTTTTAAATAATTTCTTTTATAAAAGTTGTTTTGTTTACTTAAAAAATATATGTATACTCATAAAAGACAAGATCGCTCTCTAAATGTGTCTGTCTGTCTGTTTGTCAGGTGGCGATGGCCAGCGAAATCTACACCGCCCAGAGGTCTAAATATTTGTTTGAGGATAGTTCAAGGCAGGTCACCTGAGGTTAAGATTTTAATTTTTGGATAATCTGCCGAGATATTGATTAAAAACTCATCAAACAACATTTTTCCCCCACATAATGGCAAAAGCGCGCGCACATCTGGACAATTTTCATAGCAAAAATGAAGATTTAACGAAAGATTCTCAAATCGGCTAAAATTAAGAAAACTAATAAAGATAACGAGTTAAAAATTTAAGAGCACACATCGAAATATATTTTTACACTTGTGTATAAAATTTTGTGAAAATAGGTCGGTACTTTTTCTTATAGACCAGGAGAGAGCAGCAAAAATGCTCAAGATTTAAAAAAAAATTAGAAAATATTTTTCTTTTACCATTATATTCAAATATATAAAATTCGCTGCACAGTTTTATTTATATATATGAACCAAACTTGTATAAAAAATATTGGGAATTTTCATTGATATGGAATGCACGTGTGGCATTTTGAAAAGTCCTCCGTAGCATCAAAATATTACAAAAAATTCCCTTTTTTTTCGCTAGAAATTTTTTTTTTAATTTTTTTGTGATAAATGTATTCCGTAATGCATATAATGTACCCTTGAATAATATGTAAAGTGAAATTTACAAAAAAATAAAAAATTATTTTAAAGGTCCCTTGTCTCCTTTTAAAAATAGGCAACTTATAAATTCAAAATCAAATTTTTAATTGAGAAAATTATCAATAAATTCACATTAAAAAATCACAAGTTCAGAAATATATATGTATATTTAAAAATTTCACTCTTTAATTTATTATGTAATACATACTCTTTATTGTTGTTGTTGTTGTTGCTTTCACATCGTGATACAATTGCGTGGGATGATCCATATCGATTTTCAAGCAATGTATTAGCCAACTGAGAAGACATTTGCTGCCACTGACAACATTAT
Source organism: Maratus speciosus (assembly GCA_963932465.1). Taxonomy (NCBI): domain Eukaryota; kingdom Metazoa; phylum Arthropoda; class Arachnida; order Araneae; family Salticidae; genus Maratus; species Maratus speciosus. Next base: position 603,856,225 of record OZ010792.1, read on the forward strand.
CCAGTTTTTCTGTTGCCGTCGATGTTTACGTTACAGCTCACACATACGTGAGAATCATAAGAAAAGGAAATCTCAAACTAGCTCCTGTCACAAATGAAAATGTAACGGGAAATAGATGAAAGACAGAATAAATAAACTTGGTCAGAGAACGGAAAAAATCACTCAGTGTGTACATAAGATAATTCAAAAAACAAAAATTTTCTACGTCCTGTTATATAGTATAAATTTATTTGTTTATTCCCAGTTTTTTCCATAAAATGTTAATTATATAAAGTTCTAATAAAGAGTGTGCATTCATTAGAAATTCCATCACAATTTCAAATTAGTGTTAATGTTAATGTTAAAGTGTGTAATTAGTATTGTGCATAATTAGTGATAATGTGTATTAATGTTTAAAAAAGCTTAGCAATCTTACTTCATTGCAGAATTTGTAATATTTGTCTGCGATTAAATAGGGTATCCTGAGTGTTTATACAGTTATTTTTACATGAAAGAATTTATGTGAAAGAAATACATTGCCACTGAATTATTAAAGAAAAGCAAACATTACGTCAATCAAAGTGACATCAATAATGAAGCAAAAGCATCGGTTAATCGAAAAGGACAATTCTGGATGTTTCATAGCTGCCAACTTTTACGCTTTTTCTTACCATTAAAATTTTATAGTAAATATTGTTTTATTTAACGCCCAAACCTCACGATTAAAGAAGGCGAAAATCTCTATTAAAATTTAGTAGTAGTAGAAAAGCGTAAAAGTCGGCAGCTATGATGTTTAATTCTTTTACTTCTACACTGCCATTAACAATAAGCGTCTTTATTAGTACATTTGCTATTAATATGTCCCTGCTTTTATTATTGCAGGCATCTAGTAAGTGTAGTATGTGTTTTTGCACATTTACTGTTATTACTTTATGTTTCAGTGTTTAATTAAAAAAGGGTACTTTTCCGTTGTACGAACGCCATTTCACGCCTAAATATTAGCGCGAAAGCCAGAAAAGACACTGGTGTCAGACACAATGAAGATGATGCACAGAAGCTTACTTAACCCTAGAACTACCGGAAATTTTACTCAAGTTTTATAAAAACATTCTACACCAGAATTTTTACTTAAAACTATTTAATTTGTTTATTTAACTTATTATTGTCTGATTTATACATTTAGTTTGTTTTGAAGAAATTTCTGGTTTGAATAAATATTTTGAATGTACATGTCGGGTCCATTGGACCCTTCTGGTAGACAGAGGGTTAAGAAGTGCACAGGAATAGTAACTTATAACTAACATATATAACTTTTTTTAAATTAGAAAATTACTGGAAATTAACAAACGATAAAAATAATTAATATTTCATTGCAGTGTTGGTACAGATGTTAGAATTGCATCGGTAACATACTGAGAATATAAGATATTTTTTTCTTGTCATTGGATAAATATAAATTCAGTTAGGTGCAATTTATAGAAATATCATAGAAATGAATTGATGGACACCAGAAGTATACAACTTGCAGAGCGGTTATTAAAAGAATGGAATAATTTTAAAATCAACTTTCTGTATCAGCGCCATTTTGGTGCTTAATCAAAAATACATTATTTTACAAAATAATTTTATTAACATATATCACTGTAAATTATACAGACTTTATCACAATAAACATCGCAAAAAAAATTAAAGTCAGAGTTTTAAAATTACAAAGTCCTCTAAGTCAAATTAAAATATTTTTTAACTACCCTAATTAACGAAAAGGACAATCTTAAAAGAAACCTAATTGGCGATTTATAATTTGTCTAGTATGCATGTCGGCAAGGAATAAGCAGTTTATAAAGTTTGCCGATTTGGCTGAAATGAAAAGGAAATCGTCAAATGCTCTCTAAACCTAGGTTGAGACTTTTACTTCAAACAACTGGAAATTTTAGGGCCACTTGGAGAGGAAGGGAAAGGAAAGGGCTGCTGCTGCTTCCGAATCAATTATTTCTCTTTAAGAAAAAATTTAAATATTGGAATTTTTTTTATTTCTAACTAATTCTCAAGTAATAGAATCTTTTTGCAATACCTTCAGAATTTCTTTTATAAATTTTTCTCACAATTATAGTTAAATTAACTACTGAAATATCCCATACATTTTCGTAAACCCTTTATTTTTACGTTTTAGATAACTACTTTTATTTTTAAAAAATATGTAATTTTTTCACCAAAAATGAAAAAGAAAGAAAAATCATGCGTTAACCATAGATTATGACACACTTTCCAACACTTCCTGAATGCTTTAACAAAACTTCGTTATTTAGGGAAATAAAGTAAATAAGATAACTAAGTAAATATTTTATAAAACGCATAAAACTTTTGAAAAACTGATTTCAGTAGTTACCGTCCATAGCCAAATATGTATTCCAATTCTTTTGAACAGCTCTGTATTTCAACCTTTATTACACGCCACTATTTAACTAAAGTTTAATTCAAACTAAAACTACTGAAATTACATTTCAGTAGTTTGAATGAATTAATTAAAACTACTGAAATTACATTTCCAGAAATTATCACCCATAGACGGCCATATATCCAACTCTTTGCGTGGCCCGGTATATCATTTTATCTATATTCTACAAATATTTCTTAGTAAACTAAATTCAGATCAGCGTAAAAATGCACAACTCCTTTAAAAGCCTCCTTTAAGCAATTTATGCTCATACTCAGTAATCTTTACGAATTCATTTCTGTAGCCCTGTATATGAACTAGAGCATTTATACGCACTTTATAGTATGCATAAATATTGTGAAAAAAGCGTATATAATAATTAAAAATGCATTTCGAGAAATCATTACTAAAATACAGTATTTCGGATACAATATAGTATCTGAAATCTTTTCAAATACACCGCAAACAATTCCTCCTATACCATTATGAACGGCATTCTTTTGTGGGGCCCTGTAAATGAACAATAGCTACTCTTTGCACCGCATATTCAACAGAATGCATATTTTAGTGGACTTCATAAATGAATATCAATTTTACTATGCTTGAAAGAGTGTAACACCATTAAAAATCATTTGAAACGACTTTTTCTCATTGGCCGTAATATAACGGAAAACTTTTGACTGTCCCTGTAAATGAACTAAACATGCTACAAATTTCATTTGAAATAGGGAACGTGCAATGGTAGAGGTCACTAAAATCCAAAAAATTCAGAACGATTCGAACATATTTACGAAAGTTAGAGCGTGAACAGACGGCCAGACGGACAGACAAACCGAAGTCATAAACACTTTTAAACTTTGTTGGAAAGTGTTCAAAAAGAAATAAAAGAAATTAGTCGCATGTGCCAATCCCAGAAACTTCTCATACATGTTAAAACTTTAGAATTCGCTATCATCGTGCATAATTTGACGACCTATGCCCATCACAGGGATTGAAAAGGTATAGGCTCTTTGAACTGTGTGCATCTAAAAAGGAGGTATAAACATCGCATTTTTTAAAGAAATTATTGAAATTAGGCATATATTCTCTCAGATGTATACAACCGAAATTTCAATCCCAAAGATACATGTTGGGCAGTATACAATCAAACCTAAAAATGATCTATTTATGTGTAACTGTCACAAAATATGAAGTCCGATTAAATTCTGTGTAGTAGTCTATTAGATACAGCTATCACAAAAATCGCGAAAAGTGAAACATAGCAGCGTCACCTGAAAAGTGGTTTAATTAGCAGCTACCTAATTAACAGTTACATATGTCAAGGCCTAGCAGAATATGAAGTTTGATGAAATTTCGTGCCTTGAGATCGTTCCTGAAATCCCTTGAGATGTATTGCTTTTAAAACCGGAAACATCGTGCATATCTTGAAAGATGGAACATAGCAGCGCCACCTGTTAGACTATTTACACCAAACCCTAATCCAAAAGAACTTATGCAGCGTTTAACTGAATCTGAAGTTGGATGAAAATCCGTGCATTAGTTCTTCAGTTAGTTGCTATTGCGGAAATCGTGAAAAATGCAATATAGCAGCGACACCAGTTAAGAGATTTACACCAAAACTTAATCCCTAACAACTTATGTCGACGTCTAACTGAATCTTACGTTTTGCGAAAGTCCTTGCAGTAGTTCTTAAGAAAGAACTATTGCAGATATCGCGAAAAATGCAGCATGGGTCTGTTGGACGATTTTAACCGAAAACTAATCAGCATCAATTTATATGAAGTTTTAATTGAATCTATTAAATTTCATGCATTAGTTCTTGAGTTAGAGCGCCCATAAAATTTTTGTGCCATACCGATATACCGACAGTTTCCAACTAGTCGGATGTGCTAATCCTAAAAGTTTCTTTCTAATACATGTTAATACTTTAAAATTCTTTTTCACAGTGCCAAAATCAAATAACAAACTATGCCCATCATGAAGATTCTAAGATATAGGTTCATTGAATTCTTTGCATTTAAAAAGGAGGTATAAGCATCTCACCATTCAAACAAATAATTGAATTTCGGCGCACCCCCTCTTAGATGTCTGCAACAAAATTTCCCAATCCAAAGAGCATAAACGCGACACCTGTCGTGTTGTAAACACTCAAACTTATAAGGATCTATTTATGTGAAAGGAAACAGAATATGATGTTTGATTAAATTTCGAGCACGCGAAAATAGTAAAAAATGCAGCATAGCAGCGGCAACTGTTATCCAGCAGGACGGTCGTTCTGCCAAGCCAAGCTATAAAAAAATGCTAACCCCGCCAAACAAACAAACGCCAAGAAACAAAAGCCAGAACAGCGTAACTGCTTATTATACTTAAGACAATTTGTCCATATTAAATCGACCAAACGTGGCATTTTAAAATTTCAGATATTTAAGAAATCAAGTATCGCAGAGAAATAAAATTAAGACTAGAAGAATCTACTGAAAAAAAGCTTCAATTTGAGACCAAACTCGTCGTTATAAAATAATTATAAACATATATACAGGATTTTTTTAAAAACGTCGAGATACAGAAAATGATCAAAAAATCCTTCGTCAAACATATATTAATTCAATTAAGCTACAGACTTAAATAATGGACAGAAAAAATTATGGAATGAATTTTCGGACTGGTAATTACTCGATCTACCTGCTTTTGTAAAATTTAGTTTGAAAAAAATAAAATTTCTATCCTTAATATGCAAAAAACTGTTAATTCATTCTAAAATTATCAAATTGTGCCAAATAGTGATAAACCCGCCAATGAGCGCGTACTATCCTCATTATAATAGCACAAATCCACTTCAACTTCAATCTGGTAGATGAATATTTTCCATCAAAAATATTTTTTCGAATAAAACTGCATAAAAGTTAATTTTTCGAAAGATTTTTAAAATAAAAATGATTTTATAGAGAAATGGTACCTTCTAAGAAGTATGCATTCAAAGTTAACGGCATTTTAGGTTTCATTCCTAATGTAAACAAAACTTTTGAAAATGAATTGAGTTGAACATGAAAAGGTTTTCAGGTAAAAAAACAAACAAACACAGAGGTCATATACGCATATTGGCGCGATTTGTTTCTGACGCCAATGTCATATACGCAACGGGTACTTAAATGGCGCCAAAGTGTCGTTATTTTGCTTGATATGGTAACCCGGATGTTGTTGTTTATTATGTTGATGTTTTCGCCAAATTGGCGTTGGAAAAAATTGCGACAATATGGGGTGTATATGACATCTGTGCCAAATCTCCCTATTATTGAACTTATTTCAACATATGTCAAACGGAGGCAAAGACGATGTCTCAGACGCATTGGGGTATCCTTTTAGTGCCAAAATGGCAATTTTATTCCATAGCAACCCAGAAATTTTGATGATATTATCCTTCATATGACAATCCAATAGAAGAGATTGCGTGTGTTTTACATTAAATCAAACTTTGTGCATTTTATAATAAAATAATTTGTGTGTGTTTCTAATAAAAGTTTTGGCACAGATGTCATAATGGCGCGATCTTTTCTGACGCCAATGTCATGTACGTACGGGAACTCAATTGGCGCCAAAGTGTCGTTATTTTTCTTGATATGGTAACACGGATGTTGTTGTTTATACTGTTAATGTTTTCGCCAAATTGGCGTCAGAAAAAATGGTACTTATGCAAAAAATGGTACTTATGCAAAAAATGATACTTATGCAAAAAATGGTTCCAATGGTCGCAACGGAATATTGGCAACGGAAGTACTTCATTTCTGTAGAAAGTAAAGGAAAAATAGTTTTAAAATCGTAATTATATATTTTTGTTGCCATTTTCTCGTAACAACCGAAAGAAAATGTAATTAAAATACGTGCTATTTTGAAAAAAATATAAACGAATGATTTCTGTTAAAACAATGGAGCTATTATATACTATATTTAATTGTAAGATCTATGAATCATTAGAAAGCCGTTTTTTTTTTCGATTTTCTTGAATGACGGAAAATTTTTGCTGCATTTGTGCATTATTTCGCGATAGTGGTGTGCTATACATGGTTTACTGTAGATGTTTAAGAGTAGATCGTAAAAGTGGAATTCTTAAGCGGATGCGAATGACGTCATTTTACATAAAATAAAACGTGTTCTTTAAGTCTGAAAATTGAAATTTGTTTTGTACTGCAGTAGAGTCCCCCTTAACCGAGTTATTTTCTTCTGATGGACTGGTGGCTTCTATTATTATGAAACAGCCATTATAAATGAAGTGTTAGGTGAAGATGAAAGAGCAGCCGTAAAAAAAATTATGGCCATTCCCCCCCCCCCCCCCCCTTCTGACCAGAAAATCAGAGTTCTAACTTTTTACGGCTGCCCTTTCATCTTCACCTAACACTTCATTTATAATGGCTGTTTCATAATAATAGAAGCCATCAGTCCGTCAGAAGAAAATGCAGTAATGGAAATGCCGGGGATGACACTAAATTCTGAAAAAGCAGAATTCCTGTTCTCTAGTTTTTTCTCTAGTTCTTTTCTTTTCCTTTTTTAAAAAAAAATAAATAATGAAAGGCATGTATTTTAAACGTTTGTATTTTAAATTAAAATTATGCATTTTATATATAATAAGTGAAAGGATTAAAGTTTAAGTAAAATTAAGGCAATACGAATGCATGAGAAGGAAACAATAATAGGCGATTTATCACCTGAGCCCGCTAGCATAAAAGTAACGAGTTCATGATTTCTCTATCAGAATATTCTTACTTGGCGAAGGATTGAGATAGTTAATTAAATTATGAATAAAAGTAACATGATGTAATGCTTAGCATACATTTAAAGGGGATCAAACTGCTAGACAGAGGCGAAAATAATCTATTAAATTCGAAATTGAAAAGAATAGAAAAGAAAAGAATTTAATAAAATTGAAATTTCTGTGATACCGTTCGGAATAGAAACCGACAATTTGGCACATAGTGGTTATTTTAAATACTCTATAAGAATAATTTCTAAAAAAGGTAGAAATTAAAAGTTCGAAACAACATAAAAGCGTTCTATGAACGTTCTAAATTATGATTTATTTGCAATTGTTAGTCTGCAATAATTGCTGAATATGCAAATTGTTAGAAACATGAAATTTGACGTGCTTTTTACTTATAAGGCGTAAATGATCTCACAGAAAAGTTCCTAAAATATTCGAAATTTGAATGGATGCAGGCGTAAAAAAAAACTTAAATTGCGATTTCTGTAATATCGTTCGGGATAGTGGTCTGAATTTCGGCATGGCGATTCGTTTAAACATGTAAATGTACGCTAAGAACTGTTAGTAAAAAATCGAAATCTTAAGAGGTGAACCGAGCTGAAAACGTTTTAAGAACGGTTTGCATTATGATTTTAATGAGATTGTTTGGGCTAGGAACATAAAATTTGACACAGATGTCATTTTCTAAGCCGTAAATTCTTTGCGTTTCCTAATACATTAGAAATTTATAAGTGTACAACAGCAAAAAAATTCTTGTATTTTTGAATCTGTGATACTGTTCGGGATAGAATCCTTGAACCTGGCATGGTGGTCACTTACAAGATGTAAATGCTCATTAAAAACTGTTTCAAAATAAATCGAATTTTAAAAGGTTGAAATGAGTGGAAAGCTTTTTAAAAACTTTCTAAATTTTGGTTTGAATGGAATTGCTAGAGCGTGAACTTGAAATTTAACATGATTACGGCTACTAAAACGAAAATGCTCGTCCTAAGCAATTTCTGAAAAAATCAAAATTTAAGAGGTTGCAAGAGCAAAAGTCATTCATAAATTAAGATTTCTATGAAACTGTTGAGGGGAGAAACTTAAAATTTGATATGGTGATTACTTTTAAGATGTAAGTGCTCGCTAAATGCTATTTCTAAAAAAATCGAAATTTAAAAGGGTGAAACGAGTAAAAAAGCTTTCTAAAAAGGTTCTAAATTATGATTTATTTGGAATTCTTAGCCTTAAGGAAATCTAAATTTGACATAGTTGTAACGTTTAAGACGTAAATATTCCTAAAAAAATCGAAATTTTTAACGGCGCAGGAGCAAAAAACTTCTAAAATTGGGTTTATCTTGATATCCTTAAAGATTGAAACCTGAATTTTGGCAAGCTGTTAATTTTAAGATCTAAGTGCTCATTAACCCTCTTGATCCGCAGCCTGAGCTATGCTTGGGCACGCATTTTCCCGTCAAATTAATACTATTTGGTTATTCCCACTAGTTATCTTTTAAAGAAAACTTTGTCTGATTTAATCAGAACATTTTCCCCGATTACGATAGTCAAAAATTTCTGCTTTAAAGAGCCGGTGATAAACGATTAAAAATTTTGTAAAAGACGCTCATCGCGAAGAATTACTTACACAGCGAGTGTGTTAAGAACTGTTTCGAAAAATGAAGTCTATCTTTAAAGAGGTTAAACAAGCAGAAAACGTTCTAAATAACGATTTAAATAGAATTGTTAAAGCACGACCTTGAAATTTAACATGGTTGTAACTTTTGAAACATTAATGCTCTCAGAATTAATTTCCTAATAAGTTCAAAGTTTAAAAGGGTTCAAAAATAAAAAAAAAGTTCTAAAATTCCAATTTTTGTGATACCGTTCGGGGTAGAAGCCTGAATTTGGCATACTAATTATCTAAAATATGTAAAGGTTCATTAAGAATCGTTTCTAAAAATATCTGCACTGTTTTGTATGTCGTCCTTCATTCTCGGATTAGCCGTAGATATTTGCAAAGGTAAAACAATTTTGCAAAAAATAAAATAAAAAGTTATCTTTAAACAAATATCTGACTAACTATCTAACAATAAACAAATATCTAACTAAAAGACCAACTATTATGTCTATATGTTATTTCGACTCTATCCTTTTTTTTTACAAAATTTTCATTCTTCATAAAAATTAAAATACCATATAAATTGAAGAAGATTGATACTTTGAGAATAGAAGTTAGCTTTCATTGGTTATAAATCCTTAATTACTCTAAGAAATGAATGATATGTAAACAAAATGTACATATATTGGGTTTCCTTTCTATTTACAAAGGTTCTAATAAAACTCATTTTAATTTAAGTGAGTAGATTATTTAAATTATATATAATTTGTTTTAAAAAAAAAGAAATAAATCTACTAAAAAACAACTTTTCAAAAGTAAAAAAAAAAAAAAAAAAAAAAAAAAAAAAGATGAAACTTGTGGCTAAAAAATGGTGTGATATCATATTTCCAAGCTTATATTATGGTACTTTTTTTAACATTTTCCACTAAAACATTTACCATTTGTAAGTCGAGTGACTTCGTATATGTTGATAGAAATCCTCTTCTCCTGTACTAAATACATCATAACGTGTTTCTGAAAATTCAAATGTTTTAAAATTATGCATCATGGGCTTGGCGGCCATCTTTCCATATTTTACACAAATTTCTATGTACCCTAATCCATAGTTAAAATCCGAAATTCAAAATTGTTACTTAAGCAGACATTTTAAGCTTTTCCGTTACGGACTTGTATTCGGAGAACTTTGTGTCTTAAAATAATAGTGACTTATCTAAAGGATTCATCTAGTGATTTATTTCATAAAGTAATTAATCATTTAAAGGCAATAAAAATATATTTCTTTTCTCAAAATATTAGTCTTTTTCAATTTATCGGATGTTTGCAGTTGAAAACCAAAGTTCGACATTTTTACCACAGCACACATTTTATGCCTTTCCTTCACGGAGTTGTGTGCTTAGAAATTTGTGTGTTAAGGTAATGGTGACCTATCTTCGCTATTCCTTTTATGATTACTTTTTTAGAGTAATTAAGCATTTAACAGCAGTAACAATGAACTTTTTTCTCAAAATAAAAGTCTTTTTAAATTTATTTGTCCGTAGTTAAAATCAGAAGTTCTAAATTGTTATTAATGCAAACTTATTACCCTTTACAAACTTGGGTGCTTAGAAATTTGTGTAAAATATGGAAAGATGGCCGCCAAGCCCATGATGCATAATTTTAAAACATTTGAATTTTCAGAAACACGTTATGATGTATTTAGTACAGGAGAAGAGGATTTCTATCAACATATACGAAGTCACTCGACTTACAAATGGTAAATGTTTTAGTGGAAAATGTTAAAAAAGTACCATAATATAAGCTTGGAAATATGATATCACACCATTTTTTAGCCACAAGTTTCATCTTTTTTTTTTTTTAGCTTGTCTTTTTTTTTTTTTTTTTTACTTTTGAAAAGTTGTTTTTTAGTAGATATTATTTACACGGACACCTAAACAGCACCATCTTATTGTACCGATAAGATTATGGGTACAATAAGATTATTATTGTACCAATATTGTACCATAAGCTCTAATACAATATGAAGTTATTTGAAACTCTGTGCATTAGACATGACTATCGCTAAAACCGTGTCTATCCCGAAGCATGCAGCATAGCAACGCCACCTATTGAGTGATTTACACCTTAAACTAATCAACAATAAATTATGTCAACGTCTAACTGAATCTCAAATGTAATGAAAATCCATGTATTTGTTCTTCAGATAGTGCTATTGGGGAAAACGTGAAAAGGCAGCATAGCAATGCCACCTGTCTGGCGATTTACAACAAAAACTAATCAGCATCAAGTTATATGAAGATATATCTGAATCTAAAATTTTATTAAATTCCGTACATTAGTTCTTGAGACAGAGCGTCCACAAAATTCGTTATACATACAGACAGACTCACAGACAGACATTTTCTAAAAACAGTCAAATTATGTTCTGGTCCTTCTAAAACGTACACATCTGTCGAAAACCGGAAGTCGATTTTTTTCACGAATCCAATACTTTCTTCTTGTAAAGATAGAAGAAAGTAATAATATTCGGATACTAACACACACAACACAGATTCGTCCAATTTTCGCCTAAAGTACGTAATTTGGATGAATGGACGTGTCCATTTGAAGTCTAAAAGTCCTCCGGACTTCACCTAAATTTCGTCAAATTACGTCCAAATGTCACCCCCCTTTACGTCAGAAGTACGTCTTTTGGGCCATGAAATGAGCATAAAATGAACATAAAATGAACGAAATTTGGATCGGCCAAAATTTGTCCATATTACGTTCAAAAAATACCTCCATCCGGACGAAATACACACGAATTTTGGCTGTAATATAGACGTCCAAAATTTGTCCATATTACATCCGAAAACACCAACCACATTTGGACGAAATATAGACCCCCTTTAGCCTTAATATGAATGTGTTTATTGATCCAAAATACGTAGTTTGGACCAAAATGAGACGAATCTGTTTTCTCCCCCAGGCAAGGATGATGTTATATTAAAAAACTGAAATAACAAAAACTTTTAATATAAATAATTTTGATAGAAATTTACTTAGAACTTTTTTTCCCAAAATCATATTAAATACTTAAATATTTTAAATTCCTTGCCAGGACTCATTCATATAAATCAGTAAAAGCATATATATTTTATACATATTGCTAATAAACTTTTTTTTATGATACTTTTAATTTTCTAAGATCTTTAAAGTAAATACATTAATTCCTAAAGTATATGTTATAGCTTGATTTGAAAAACAGAGGCTATACGAGACTTTAATCCGCTACATTCGGCCCAAACACAACTACGTTCTTTCACGAAAAAAGAAGAAAATTTTTAGTAATACAATTTTTAATTCATAATACAATTAAATGCTACATCAGAATGCTTTAACATAAGCCGTAAATTTTTTAAACTTAAATGAAAATTTTGCACTACTGGAAAGAAATGAATATAATGGATAATGAATACAAGGACATTTAATCATTTGTTTTGATGTTAAGTACAGCCAAACATTTTCAAGCTTCCACATTTATAATATTAGGATTAGTATACTATGATTACTACATGGAGGTAATAACAAAACTAATCATTAAGATAACACTCTATGAATTCAACAACACTCAATGAAAAGAATAGCGTCCTATTAAAAGAATTATGTTTTGTGCATTACTAGATTCTAGAAATCTATGCATTTCTGCTATTCTTCACATTTTTATTTTATATACTTTTTCTCGTGGAAAAAAAAAGATATATATTTCTTGGTTTTCTTTTATATTATCATTGGTGATGATAATGCTTCTAAAAAGGTCTTATATTTGCATAGCTGCCAACTGCTACAATTTTTAGCTAGCACTAATTTTTAATGGAAATCTTCGCTTTACTTAATAACATATATCTATAATTAAATCATATGAAGATTTTTAAAAGAAATTAGTGATGGCTAGAACTCGTAGAATTTTGCCGTTGTATTTTGAAATTTTATTATATTATTCATTAGCATACAATATCGTCAACTGCAAAGTTTTACATTTTGTGAACAATGGATTTTTTCTCTTAAATTCTTTGTAAAATCAGTGTTATTCAACTACTCCACTTTTGTTTTTCACTTGAATTAAAATAGCTCTAACAGAGAATATGATTTTCCTTTTAAGGATCCACTTAAGAATGGAATGCATCAAAGAAATTGAAAATTTTGAGTTTTCAAATGCTGCTAATTCATGGAAGAAAATGTGATATTCCCTAACAACTTTTATGTATTGTGAATAAAATTTTACACACTGAAATTTGCATTTGTTGCCAGGTGTGCAAAAAAAATATTTTACATTTTTAATAATAATAACAAACATTATTTTGAAATATCATTAAAGAAATTTAAAATGTAGTACGAGCGTGAACTTTGTTTTTATAAGCAGACCTACTCCCTACTGCTCCATCATAATATGTAAAAAAAAAATATCCCGAGACTGCAAGATTAACTTTCCATTACTCATGCATGGATTATTAAAAATAGTTCCATTTTATTTATTTTAGTAATTGACTTTTCACTGATTAATGTAAAAATACATACTGTATATTCTGGTATGTAACAATAATTTTTGATAGAAGAAAAATTATCAAAATTTATAGGTGCATATTATGAATCAATTTTAAAAATAAATTATAAAAAATATGATCATAAGAACTAAGATTTTTGATTTAATAAACATGCAATTTATGTTTAAAAAATGTTGCTATTAGAGTATATGAAAAATAATAGTATTGTACTTTAAAATAATTTAAATCTTATTTTTCACTATGTATCTCATGAAAGTTTTTGCGAACAATCTGCACAACATATGGCAATTATAATAAAAAATACAAAAATTAAATCTAAAAGTATATGTATGTGTTACATGTCAGAATACAATATGAGTAAGAGTACAAAATTTAGTATATGATCAAAACTTATTCATTAAAATACTGATTTTTATTTAGGTTATCACCAAACTAAGTCTTAAAAAATTAATCTGTGCTCTTAATTAAATATCATTCAATTAAATATTGAATAATTATTTATAAATGAATTTACATTTTGTACAATTAAATATGTAAATTATCAAATATATTTCAGATTAACCTGATTATTTGTAGTACATTATAAAATAACAAAAACAATACATTCAGTGTATTTAAGTAATGTTTTGAAATCAAAGTTTATTTAAAACATTGCTTAAGCATAAAAAATGAAATTTATCAAATATTTTCATGCATAAAATATGGTTAAAAATTATGTACAAACTTTTAGTTTAAAATTATTCAAAATCTTTAGTGAACAGTGTACATATATTATCATTGTTATAAAGGAATATACAATAAAGATGCAAGAAATATTTTCAAAAATGAAGTTTTATTTATTTATTTTCCAATTTGGCTCTTGTTGACAACAATATTTTCTTTTTACAATTCATATATAAAATATATTTTTCACAGAAAGGCAAAAGGGTGCTATATTTCATTACTATAAAGTAGGCAGGATGATCCTGCGGAAACTGTTTGGGGAAAACTCTGTTCTACGTTAATGCTTCTAAGACTTAATTTCGGTATATTTAACAGACAGCAGCTTCAAAGCCTATAAATAAAAAGAATAATAATTCATTAAATAGCACATATCAATAATTCATAACGTTAGATGCAAATTAAAAATAATTTAATTTTAGTTTTAATTTTTGCTTACAGATAGATAGCATCATCAGACATCTTGTATTATTTCATAATAAAATGAAGTTTTTTCATCCAGCTTTGAATGATATAAAAAAAACCTTTATATATTTTTAAAAATTACTAGCCGGTGTTTAATTTAATCTATTTATCAAATTATTATTATTATTTTTTAAACAAACAACTACTGATGCAATGTTTACAAAATATATAAAAAAGTACTTTATAATGTTCAATTGTGTCCTTTATTTTGAGTATTTAAAGATCTATATTTATATAAAGTAAGGATAAGAAAAGAAAAATCAAAATTTGGTGCTTTCTCGTTATAGCAGCCTCCTCATTTACAATTATGTGAAGGTAGCAGTTTCAAATTTGCAAAAGATCAACACCAAGCTTATACAGTACAACCTCGATATCTCGAATCTGTGGGGAACTGAAAATAATTCGAGATATAGAGGTTTCGGGTTATCAAGGTTTTGACAAAATTTAATCTCACAAACTGCTTTTTGCTGTAAAAAACAGGATTCATCAAAAACGACACATAATCTATTAATAATTAACAAATTACACTTCTCAAAGCCTTAATAATTTCAAAATTGTGTTACACACAAACTTGTTTCGATTAAATAATATCCAATTTGTCATTAAGAAACGCAAGCAGTTGTTTCGGAAGAAAAAGTTCTTAATTGAAGTCTGCCGTCTCGCAGAATCTTTTTGCAATCGCACAGTCTCCTCTCACATAGCAATGGTACCAAATGCGGATGTTCTGATATTTTCATTTGATTCAAGAAATCTCCGCAGCAATTAAACTTCCGTCTCAGCTTCTTTCACTGTAATTTTTTCATGCTGTTGTTGATCATGTAAGTCTTTTAATTTCTTCATCAGAAATTTCTGCATTAATACTCGAAACAATCTCCTCATCCGTCATAGTGTCGCATGTTTCAAGCTCATTGTCTACATTCAAGAATTCTTCGAATGAAATCTCAGTGTGACACTCTTTTTTTATCGATTCCCACTGTTCTGGATTCAGTTCTCTTTCTTCAGTTGCTTGCTTAATGGAATCAACTTCCTCAGTTTCACTGAAAGTTACATATTCTAAAAATTCTGCTATTATGAAACAATTTCTTATTGTTGTTTCTGTAACATTTTTCCATGCATAGTGAGCCATTCGCATTGACTGTAAGATGGTGATAGGTGCGCTAGAAGGTTTACCTTCACCGATATTATTCAGAAGTTTCTCACAATTTGAGCTCGATAATCAACTTTGAAGCTAAGGATTATCTCCTGGTTGAAGCTTCGAAATCTTGTTTGGCAGCAAAAATTTAAGTGATATTTTTTAGCGTTGGAAGATTAGAGTGGTCTTTACAATTGTCTATGAATAGGAGAATGCGTATTTTACTTTTAGCCACTGTTTTACGGATTCCTGTCAGCCAATCAGCATTAATTGCGTTTGCCATACAAGACGTTATATTTGATCTGTACAGCATTAGAAATTACTTAATTTTAGCAAAGCACCTTGGATTTTAGATCGTCCTATCATAAGAGAAGGAAGCTTTCCTTTACCACTTTGATTTGCTGCCAAAAGCACAGCTACACGAAGTTTACTGTTTTCCATGTCAGATTTCTTCACCTTTAAATGCAGCCGTTTTGTTGGGAAAAAATTGGTACAATAATACACTTTCATCTGCGTTAAAAACACATCATCTGCTTTATAGTCCTTTAAAAGAGAAGGAAGTTCTGAAAGCCACTCTTCACAGGTAGCTAAAAAACCTGATGCACTTTCACAGCAAAGTTTCCAAAAAACGATGTTGTCCAGGCCTCTCACTGGTCCATTTTTTGAAAACTAATAATTTTTTAGAAAGAAATTCGTGGAGGGTTTCTGCAACAATTACAAGAAAAACGCACTTCCCGGTAGGTTGCTGCGAAATTTATAAAGAATATTTTTCTTTAAATAAAAGTGGTGTTCAAAAAACGGACTGAGTGGGAGCCCTGTGTTGTCCCTTTTTCAGTTTCAAACGCCTTCCATTCTTACACTTTAAGTTCTTTGTATCAACGAAGCGATAAAAGAATGTGAAACCAGCATCCAGATCAAATTCTACAGCTGACAATAGCCAAAAGTAAAAAGTCGAACTAATTTCTGTGGAAAAAATTTCGACATATCAAGGGTTTTGAAAAATATTTTTCGAGATAAATATGGAAAATACATAAGAATTTTGATGAAAATGCAGGGGAAATATCTTTTTTCGAGATATTGAGGGTTTCGAGATAAGGAGGTTCGAGATATCGAGGTCCGACTGTATATACATCATACAAACATCATGCACAATATGTATAAGCCAAATGCTCATATATGAGCCATATAAGTAATATTTATATCATATATCAGTCATATAGATCATTAAACAAAAACATAATTTACAGAACAAAAAAAAAAATTATTTTACACATTGTTTATGCTCGAGAAGGGATAGATACAGCAGATTCGCTCAAATCCGCACAGCTTGGGACCAAAGGTTGTGTAGATTTTAGAATTTTGTGGATTTCTGGTTTGTTTACATTTTTTAGACAATAATTTGAATGTAATATTGCAATCAAATGTATAATGAATGTTTGCAATACAGCAAAATATTAAAATAATTAAGTAATAAACTAAAATAATAAAAAGTCAGATAATTTAAAAAATGATTAAATTATTAAAAGTAAAGGTCAAATAAATAGTAATTAATAATGTATAATTAAAATTGCATAATAAAAATGAGATACATTTTCCTTGAATCATTCAATGACACTTCCCTCATAAAGGTACCCTATTAATTAACATCAAAATCAAAAAGTAAGGAAGATTTATTTCAGGTTTGCCAGTGTTAATAACTATAGAAAAAAAATTGATTAATACATATATACAGGGTGTTCCGTTAAAGGGGTCCAATATTAATAGGGGTAATAGAGGAGATCACACGGAGCATAAATCAGTATATAATGCCTGGCCGGATCTCAATAATTTTCAAGTTACAGCAAATAGAATGAAAAATCGGAAATTTGTAAAAAAACCCTCATTGCTAAACTATCGATAATGCTACATAAAAATGAAGCACATATTTAGAAAGAGCAGAAAAAATCCTACGAAATGACATAAGTTGTTTTAGAATATTGAGAATTAATGGCGAGTTACAAGCTCTGAAATAGTGAAAAAATACAAAATCAAATATTCAGCAAAATAGTTAATCGTTAATTCCAAAAATGCAACTCTACCTACATCAAGGAAAATGTTATAAAATTTGGTCCATTCCGAAAGCTTTCGAAGAAGCTGACAATAAACCATATCAGTTTAATTGTATGGGAGAAATCAAACAGTTCCCTAGTTACAACTCTGTACTGTTGCACGCTCGGAAAGGGCGAAACTCCGCCCATGACGATTGTAAACACCCCGTTTTAATATCTTTCAATTATATATTTCTGATCAACCTCTATCAATACCCTTTCATTATTCAGTCTGGTCAAGTGAATGACATATTGTGCAGCTCTCGCCTTGTCTTAAAGCAAACTCCGTGACTGCTGCGTTTCCTCCATGAACTTTCAGGATGATGAAGAAGAAGTACTTTTTATGCAAATTTTCTATGTGTATAGGAAGAAAAGTGTAATAAAACAGCAGTCATCAGTGGGCGTTATGTTAAAGGGAGGCTGTTGTAAGTGGGATTGTAGTAAGTTGATGTATAATAATTATGCCGGAATACTCTAACGAAGAATATGCGGACATGCATCTGATGTACGGGCAAGCTCATGGAAATGCATGTCTAGCACAGCGCATGTACCGTGAGCAATTTCCAAGGAGACGTTGCCCAAGTTCGAAACTCTTCATAAAAATCGATAGACGATTACGGGAGACTGGATCGTTTAATACAGCAAGCATTGATGCAGGGAAACCTCGACATGTACGAACACCTGCAATGGAAGAAGATGTACTGAATATTTTCAAAGATAACCCCTCCACGAGTACACGAGCTGCTGCGTCTGAAGTCGGTGTCTCTCACCAAAGTGTGTGGCGTGTTCTGCGTGCAGAAAACATGCACCCCTTTCATGTGCAGCGGGTACAACTGTTATCAGTAACAGATTGTGCTCAGCGGACAGAATTCGTACGCTGGTTGCTTAATGTAACAGAAAATAATCCACAATTTCTGGAAAATATTTTATTTACTGATGAAGCAACATTTACGAGAGAGGGCGTGGTAAACACGCACAACATGCACACATGGTCATATACAAATCCGCACACTGTTTTCCCGTCGAACGCACAACAAAAGTTCAGTGTGAACATATGGGCAGGTGTCCTCGGCGATTATCTCATAGGACCATATTTACTCCCAGATGTACTCAATGGCAGTACGTACTTGGTTTTCCTACGGAATATCTTACCGCAGTTACTGCAAAATGTGCCAGCAACATTGCGCCACAATATGTGGTTTATGCACGATGGCGCACCGGCACATTTTTTCATAGGTGTTCGCAATCACCTCAATTCAACATATCCTGGAAAATGGATTGGACGCAGTGGACCTGTTGCTTGGCCTGCACGCTCTCCAGACCTCAATCCGTTAGACTTTTTTGTTTGGGGACACCTTAAATCGCTGGTGTATGAAACGCCTGTGGATACACCGGAGGATTTACTAGCGCGAATCGTTGTCGCTGCAGGAGACATTCCCAACTCCGTCGGAGTTTTTCGGCGTGTTCGCCAATCTTTACGACGTCGCTGTCGGCTGTGCGATTCTGTTAATGGGCGCAACTTCGAACACCTATTATAATAATGTCCGTTCGTCTGCCTTCCGACATTGAACTGTGCAGCGCAGGCCAGAAGACTATGCTTCACATATGTCATAAAGTACGTGGAATGTAATTCTTTATTTGTCATTTTTCTTTTATTTTCAACACTTTTTTGCACAGTATTTTGTAAGTCACAGACTGTAGTGTACTCAAATTGTAAATTACAAAGTTTGTATGAATTAATTTAAAATTTAGTGTATTTTTTAAATTTATAATTAATAAAATTATTATGCTATTTGTTATTATTATTTCCTATCATAAATTATGATGCACATATACATACAATAATTGTCCATGTAAAACATGTACTGAAACTTCTTGCATAGTTACAAATCGCAATATTTTTAATTATTTCCGAATTTTCACCACCAGTTTAATTTTAAAGAATTTAACTTAAGCTTTATATCAATAAAAGACCACTTTAAAATGTAGACTATTATTGTAAAGTTATTTTGGTTCATTCAACTCTTGAATAATTAAAAATGTTGCATCTCAGAAGAAGCATGATCGAAAATGTATAGTTGAGAGTAATTAAAAAGGCGGTGTTTCCAATCGTGATGGGCGGAGTTTAACCTTTGCTAGTGTCAAAGAAAGCGGAGTTGTAACTAAGAAACTGATTAACCTTCCGTCTACCAGACGGGTCCATTGGACCCGACATGTACATTCAAAATATTTATTCAAACCAGAAATTTCTTCAAAACAAACTAAATGTATAAATCAGACAATAATAAGTTAAATAAACAAATTAAATAGTTTTAAGTAAAAATTCTGGTGTAGAATGTTTTTATAAAACTTGAGTAAAATTTCCGGTAGTTCTAGGGTTAATTTCTCTCACACAATTAAACGGATATGGTTCATTGTAAGCTTTTTCGAAAGTTTTCGGAATGGACCAAATTTTACTACATTTTCCTTGTTGTAGCTAGAGTTGTCTTTTTGAATTAACGATTAACTATTTTGATGTGTATTGGATTTCGCACTTTTTTCACTGTTTCAGGGCTTGTAACTCGTCAATAAATATTGCTATTTTAATACAATTGATGTCATTTTGTAGGTTTTTTTCTGTTCTTTCTAAATATGTGCTTCGTTTTTATGTAGCATTATCGATAGTTTAGCAATGAGGGTTCTTTTACAATTTTCCGAATTTTCATTCTATTTGCTGTAACTTGAAAACTATTGAGATCCGACCAGGCTTTATATACTGATTTATGCTCCATGTGATCTCCTCTATTACCCCTATTAATATTGGACCCCTTTAACGGAATACCCTGTATATTTGGTAAAAAGGCTGATTAGCAGTGATATCAACAATATCCTTTTTTTTCAGTGATAAATTTATATTTCCTTCATGAAAAACAACGAGTTTAGTCTCATCATATTATCGAGAATTACATATTAAAATACATACGAAATGATATAAAACTAAAAAATCCTGTTACTTTGCCTCTACAGCTTAACTGAAATTTTCATTGTTTACATCTGCGATGATGTGCAGATTTTAGGCGGTTGCAGATTTGAGGGAGTCCTGTATTATAATTTTTCTTCAGCCGCTTCTACAGTTAATGTTAAAGTCTTGCAAAAAATATGTTTAAACCAAATGAATTTTTAAAAATAAAATTCGAACAATAGGATACTTAAACTACCCTAAAAACTTAAATTACAAAGATACATGGAAAATGCAAACCTTTATAAAAGTTTCAGCTTTATTTCCATTTCATTCGAATGGAATGTAAGTTTTTAGATTAGTTTAAGTATCATATTGTTCGAATTTTATTTTTATTTCTTTAAGATCAATTGGTTTAAACGTATTTGTTGCAAAACTTTAACATTTACTGTAGAAGCAGCTGAAGAAAAATTCTAATATCTATCACTTCTTGGGACTATACAATGCATGAAATGAGGGTTTTTTTTTTTTTTTGTTGTTGTTGTTTTGCAAATTATATATTTTTTAATATGTCAAGTTTTATAACTAGTGCAATTCAGAGGAACTCATTACAAAATTAATAGAGGATGTTATAAATAGGGTTGGATATATAGGGTATTGCATCACAATTTGTGATGTAACTAAAATCCATTATAAAAACAAAAAATTCAAATTTACTTAAATTTGGTTATCCAATTTTCCACTGGTAGTGGTCTCTATGATTGCAAAAGTAAATTGTGTTGCATGTTTGCTGGTTATTTATGCTACTATGAACGGCAATTCTGCGGCATTGAAACATTTCACCTCTGAACTGGGAAGGCCGGTGAGTGAATTAATTTCTTTTCACCAGTCTCTGACAGAGGAGTTAATTAATGGTAATATTAAAGAAAGTTGAAATCTTTTTGAACTGCTTAAAAAATATATATAAATAAATAAATAAATAAAATAAAATAAATAAATTTATCTTGTAATCAACACTATTACATTTTAAGTTGTCCTATCAGAGCCTAACACCATTTGCCAGTTTACTGGTTCATAAATGTCAGTTATTGAATACTTGCATTATTAATAATTTAAAACATGAAAAGAGAGACACATCTATAGTATTGTATCATATATAAATAAGGTTTAAGTAATTTGTTTTTATAATAAATATTTAAAGTATTTTTAAAGCATAATTTTTTTTTTTCGTCGCAAGTAAAGTGTGAAACACTGGTTCATTTTGTGTCAGTTATTGGTTTTTCAAAATGGGCTTGTGTCAGTTACTGAAGTTATTCACCATATTTATGAAAAACATTTATTTTTAATAATACAATATATAATTTTTCAAAATTTTGTCAACGGTAATTTTTAAATGTATCTCTACCACCCATTCAAAAAAAAAAAAAAAAAAGTGTAGAATGGATTTAAAATTTTGTAATAGTGATTTGAACACTAATTTTTAATGTGTCAGTTACTGGGGGTTTCACCCTAAATCAAGTAATAAAGAAATTTAAACAGATTATTAAATAGAACATAAATTTGTTTTTAATACTTTTTCCATTTTAAAATTTTAAACTATGTATGCATATATAACCGAAAGTTATTTTCTTTATTGGAAAAAAAACTTGGTATTCGACTGCCGAATATTTGGTTATTTGGCCAAATCACTATTTGTCCCATCCCTAATTACAAGTTCTTTGATTCATTACTGTTTATTGATTATTTTTAGATAAGGCAGGGAGGGGGGGGGGGGGGTTGGCACGTTACAGTTACATAAAATATATTTTTGGAAACCTTTGGCATGCGAATGTGAAAAGGTTTGCCATCCCTGAACTATTATTTATAATTGCATTACATTTAACTATTCACTCTCACAATTTTAAACAATTAATTTTAATATCAACATTTTTATTAGTTTGTGGGCTAAACCTTAAAATTCAGGCACGCTACACCTGCTGAAATCCCAACCCCCAGGCATGTAAAATTGTTTTATGTTTTTAAATTTACGCATCCAAGGACTACATAAAATATTGGCATTAAAATATTATTTAAAAATGGAAATGCTTGCATTTTTTTTTTTAATATATATATATACTACCTTCCAATATATTTCAATTTAACCTTAAAAAAATATACTGTTTATTCTCCAAACAGAAATTTTTATGAGTTATAAATTATATATGTTTTCCGAAATTGAGATTATACACTGTGCTGTAAGCGGGTGATGCTGCCCGTCACAAAATTGAATAATTTGAATTTAAATAGCCCTTTCTTTAAGTATCTCAATCAAAAAATTTAAACATAATATCACATTAGAATTGATAGTAGATAGATAGACACATT
Source organism: Maratus speciosus (assembly GCA_963932465.1). Classification (NCBI taxonomy): domain Eukaryota; kingdom Metazoa; phylum Arthropoda; class Arachnida; order Araneae; family Salticidae; genus Maratus; species Maratus speciosus. Next base: position 603,879,235 of record OZ010792.1, read on the forward strand.
CACACACATATGGTGTTATATAGTAACAGAATATAAGAAAAGAGATTAGAGATAGAAAAAAATAGTTGTAAATAGAGTTGTAAATAATAAATAAAATAAAACAAAAGATTTTTTTTTCACTCATCATTACAGTTGAAGTAAAAAGATTTAATAAGAAACAATAACACAAACCAAAACATTTTATTTCAATTTCTAATCGTTGTTTCTAATATTTACTATGTGGAAAAAAAAGTTGCTACTGGCAAAGAAAAAAAAAATTCTGTTAACATAATTTGCACCTGACTAACATAAAAGTACCACATTATTCATTTTTTATGCAAGCTGGCAATTCTAAAATCAAATACCCACAGACATATAAATTGAAAATTTTATTTAATAACAGCATTTATGGACTTTAACTGAAAATTTAGCTTACTCAAAGTTAAATCATGCTTGAAAAGAGTTGAGTCCTGCTGAGTCCAACTTTTATTCAATCAATAATGATATCTATCTACAAAACAGTTGTTTTTCCAAAGACAAGAAGCTTGTATCTACTGGGAGAAAAAGGCGGAAAAAAAATGAGTGGATCCAGTATAATCTTATTTTAAAGCAATTTTAAAATGCATGAATTTTGCAAATATTGTGATTACTTTAACTCATACACACACACATAAAAAATAACAACATTAGATTAATTTGTCTAATTCACCATTTTTTCTTCTCTGATCGAGAATCAAGTATTGATCGATTCTCGATTGTCTTGTTCACAAAAGAAATTAGCAACGGATAAATGTGCTTTCCACAACCAATGTTTTACGTGCATTGTACTATAAAAGAACATAAAGCTACTCAGTAATGTAATGATTGTGTTGACTCTAGGCCAATTTGGCAGGGGTCGGCAGCCCTTTATGCACCTAGTGGCCCATTTTAATTATTTTATATCTATTGATTATAAGAAATATTAATTTAATTATTTGGTTGCAGGGAAGTAACGTGAAATATATCAGATGCATGAAACAAAAATCAAGATACTCATCCATAGATCTATCACATAAAAAAAAAAAACCTTGATAGTTTTGCCAGTACTAAGTCAAAGGGAAAAATTCAGAAATTCACCAACTGTTCATGTAAAAGAAAATCATGAAATTTGCGGATTAGTCGCAAGAAAGATCTGCAAAATTCTGCAAAAATAAAAATAAAAACTGCGAATTTCACCAATCGGTCATGAGGAAATAAAAATAAAACGCAAAATTTGACAACTGGTAGAGATAAAATATTGTGAAATTCATCAATTGGTTGCAAAAAAAAAAAGCGAAAATTGTCATTTAATGGTCAGAAAAAATCACGGATTTGCCAGTCGATCCTCAGAAAAAAATTGAGAAATACTTCAGTTGGTTGGTTTAAAATATTGCAAAATTTGCCAATCTGTCACAGGAAAAAAATCATGAAATTCATCAGTCTATCGTTAGAAATATTGAAAAATCAGGGGTCGATCCAGACAAAATTTGGGGGCCTATTTAGGGCCCCTTCACAAAAATAAATTTAATAAAATGGGCCCCTTCACAAAAATAAACTTAATAAAACAGGTCCCTTCACAAAATCCCTTTTAATAAAATAGACCCTCTATGTAACATTCTTTTTCATAAAAACTGTTTTAAAATGTGTAATTTGTAAATAAAACCACGTCACGAAAAACAAAAACTTTAGCAAAGGGATTTAAAGTATGTTTTTGTTCATAAATTCTGGGTTCGAATTTTAGAACTGGATTTCAACTTTCGTTACAAAATGTTATTTTTCACAAAAATAACTTCTACTTTACACAAAATGGGCCCCAAGAATAAAAGTCTGCATCGACCCCTGAAAATTCATCAGTTATTTGTAGAAAAAAAAATGAGAGATTGCTCGATAGGTCGTGGGGAAAATCACAAAATTCGTCAGTTGATCAGGGGGTAAGGGGAGGGATCACAAAATTCAATCGGTCACTGAAAAATATCACAAAATTCTACTGATAAAAGGTAACTTTAAACCAGTTCAATTTTTTTTTCTTTTTGACGAGCTATAAGAGTGCCTTTTTGAAAACAGTATGGCCTTTTTTTAAAAATTACCACCTGATGACATTTTTTTACTAGAATCAACACCAACAGATGCCACCACTTACTCTTGTTATATAATAACAATCATATGTAACTTGATTCATGAATTTAATACTCTTTAGAAAGGGGTTATGAAAATATTGAAATAAATTATCTGCAAAATGCATGAGTGACATAACTTTACTTAATTACTTGATTGCTTATTTAATTACTAATAATGATACCTAATAATGATAATGTTGTTTAAAAAAAAATATATATTAAAATTTTCTTTTAATTGCATTAAAGGCTTATAATACTTCATAACATAATGTTACATTATTACACAAAAATAGAAAATAACAAAATTATGTTATTCAAAAGTAAACATCTATTTTTCTTGATTTAATTTTTTTATACTTTTGGGTTAAACATAATGTCCCCCGAGAATGAATCACCAACCCTGTGGCAGAATGTGTGCGACACCGCGACGAGCGTCGCAGACGTTTTAGGGCTTCTTCAGACTAAAAACATATAATACACAGCGAGAAAGAAAAAAAAAGAGGGGAAAGTGATATTTTTATGAAAAGCCAAACAGAATTCGCTAAGTGAGAACGGGTCTATGGCAGGGACAGTTCGTCTCTGAATTTTCTGAAAATTAAAAAAAAATCGGTTATCGGCCCGAACATTCAGAAATAAAAAAGAAATCCCTGAAAAATATAGTGAATTATGACAACTGATTGCAAAATAAAGCCTTTCTCGCCAATCATTCGCAGAAAAAATCGCCAATTTCGCCAAAGGATTGCTGGGGAAAAAGCAAATTTCGGATTGCGGAAAAAACGCAGATTTCGGCATATGACCGCGGAAAAACACAGAGTGCTGCAAACCACAGCGGGAAAACGTAGATTTTGGCAAAGGATCGCAGTAAAATGTGAATTTCAACAAAGAATCGCAGAAAAATAACAAATTTTGTCAAATGATTGCAAAAAAAAAAAAATGCAAATTTCTTCAAAAAATTGCGTAAAAAGGGGCAATTTCATGAAATGCAAATTTCGTTAAATTATCGCAGAAAAATGCAGATTTCATCAAATAATTGCAAAAAAAAAACACGGATTTTGTCAAATAATCTCGATTAATCGCCGAATTCGTCAAAGTATCACGTAAAAAATGCAGATTTCGTCAAAGGATCGCAGAAAAACACGAATTTTGAAAAGGATCTAGGAAAAGTACGAATTTCATCAAAGGATTGCAGTAAAACGCAAATTTCGTCAAAAGGTTGCAATGAAAATGCAAATTTCGTCATAAAATCGCAGTAAAAACACAAATTACTTCAAATGATCACAGAAAAAATGCACAGTTCGTCAAAGGATCACGGAAAAAGTGCGAATTTCCTAAAAGACTAATAAAAAATGCCAATTTCATCAAAGAATTGCGTAAAAAATGCAATTTTCATGGAATGATCGCGGAAAGAACGTGAATTTCGTCTAAGGGTCATTAATGCAAATTTAGCTGAAGGATCGTGGGAAAAATGCAAATTTTGCAAAATGATCGCAGAAAAAATGCGAATTTCGTCACAGGATCGCAGAAATCACGCGAATATTGTAAAAAGATTGTGGTAAAAACACGAATTTCGTCAAATGATTGAAGAAAAAATGCGGTTTCGTCAAAATATCACAGAAAAAAACATGAAGTTCGCAAAAGTCTCGCATAAAAAATGCCGTCAAAGAATTGCATATAAAACACATTTTGAGAAATGATCACAGAAAGAACGCAAATTTCGTCTAAGGGCCGTTGAAGAAAAGAAAGTTTAGTCGAAGGATCGCAAAAAAAATGCAAATTTTGTAAAATGATCGTGGGAAAAAGCGAATTTTGTCTAAGGAACATTGAAATAATTTGAAATTCATCACAGGACCACGTAAATAAGGTTAATTTCGTCAAAGGATCGCAAAAAAAAAAACACGAATTTCTTCAAAGGATCACGAGAAAACGCAAATTTCTTTAAAAGATCGTGAAAAAAAAGTGAATTTCATAAAAGGATCACAGAAGAAACACAGCGGTCTCTTTAGAAAACAGCTTATACACAAACATCTAGTTTTATTATTATAGATATATTTAATCTGAAATAATACATACTGAACTAACTTTTGAAAAATCAAGTTACCCGAACCCAACCAAACACAGAATTAACCCGACCTGCAACAAAAGTAATTAGCGCTGGGGGAGAATTCCCCCCCCCCCCCCCTCCGTTCCCTTCTGCTGAAACTTTTCTGGAAATATATTATAGGTGAAAACTGGGAAATTGAGTTAGTAGCCAGTGGCCGGTAGATTCAGTTTCATTAGTAGCCACTTTTTAAAGTTAGTGGCCACTATAATGTTTCAAACTTTCTTGACATCTACATAAACTATAATTGTTGTATATATACATATTTTTCTATAAGTCAGAGTTTTATACACACCAATTATTCATGATAAGAACAGGGCAGCAGTCAAAATTCAAGAAAATTACTTTAAAACCACAGAATCTGTTATATTATTTTTTTTAGTTTCTTTGTATTTCATATATATATATACCATCAAAGCAGAATATGCTTATAAATGTGATGTACATCACAAAATATTTCAAATCCTCATTTTCAAGAAAATTCACTATTCAGTCTTAGAAAAAATTGTGAAATTTGCACTCAATGGCTGGAAAAAAAAAAAAAAAAAAGGAAAATTCTTTAATTGTTTATTTAAAAAGATTGTGAAATGACAACTGGTCACATGCAAAACTCGTGCAATTCGTCAGTTCATCATGGAGAACAAATCATGAAATTCTTCAGCCTGTTGTGGGAAAACAAAAAATTCAACAAACAGTTGCAGGAAAAAAATCCACGATTTTTGCCAATCAGTTGCAGATAAAAAACCGTGAAATTTGTCAGTTCACCAAGGAAGAAAACTGTAAAAAAAAACATGATTTTCTCTAATCGATCTCAAGAAAAAGCCTCAAAATTTGCCTATGATACAAGGAAAAAAAATCGTGAAATTTGCAAATCGGTCGCGGTTTAAAAAATCGCGAAATTCGTCAATAGATCGTTGGAAGAAACTGCGAAATTCATAGATCAGTAGCAGAAAAAACTCATGATTTTCTCTAAGTGGTCTCAAGAAAAAGCCATGAAAATTTGCCTATTGGTTCAAGAAAAAACATTGCGAAATTTAAAAATTGGTCACAGATTAAAAAAAAAAAAAAAAAATTCATCAGCAGATTGTCAGGAAAAATCAGAAAGTCATTGATCAGTCGTGCACCCACCCCCCCTCCCTCCTCGAGATTTGGCCGATGAATCGCAAAAAAGCAACGAAGTTTTCCAATCGACTGAAAGAAAATGTTGCGGAATTCACTGATCTGTCGTGGGTAGAATGCAAAATTAGTCGATCAGTTGCACTCACAAAAAAAAAAAATAAAACGTGATTTTTACCAATCGTTCGCAAGAAAAAGCGGAAAAAATTGCTAATCAGTAGAAAGAAACTAGTGTGAAATTCATCAGTGTCTCGTCATAAAAGCTGCAAAATTCGTTGATCAGTAGCAGAGAAAATGTACGATTTTCTAAAATTGGTCGCAAGAAGCTGCTGCAAAATTTGCTTATCGGTACAAGGAAAATTTTTCAAAATTCCCTAATCTGTGATGAAAACGGCCTGTGAAAATCATCAAAAATTGGAAATTCATCGACCAATCATGGAAAAATCCACAATTTTTGCCAATCGGTCACAAAAAAACCGACAAAGTTTGCCAATAAGTAGAAAGTAAATATCGCAAAATTTGCCAATCAGTCGCGGCTAAAAAATTGCAAAATCCTTTTGTTGATCTTTTAAACAAATCAGAAAATCGTTGATTCAATCAGTCGCAAGAAAAAGAGAAAAAATTTGCCAATCGATAAAAAGAAAATATAATGAAATTTGAATCAGTCACGTGTAAAAAAAAATTGTCAGAAAAATCACAAAATTCTTTGATCAGTCACGAAAAAAACAATGATTGTTTCCAATCTGTAGCAGGAAAAAGTTGAAACATTTGCCAATCAGTTATTGGTAAAAAACATGAAATTCATGGATCAGTTATGTGAAAAAAAATACGATTTTCACCAAACGGTCAAAGAAAAATATCGCAAAATTCACCCACCAGTTGCAGTTAAAAAACACGAAATTTGTCAGTGAATTGTAGAAAATATCTCGAAATTGTTCAACCAGTTGTGGGGAAAAAAAGTCCCACAATTCGATGATTGGGTCCGAGAAAAAAAACGTCAAATCCGGAAGTTGGCAGAGGGAAAATTCTGAAATATTGCGAAAATCAATTGATTGTCAGAAAAAACAGTGAAATTCATCATTTGACCACAATAAAATCACAAAATTTGCCAATAGTTTCTTTCGGTTGAGTATGTCAGCATTTTACAAAATGTATTTTGCATTCCTATAAAAGATGCCATTGCACTTCTTCATGTATTAAGAAAATCTCCCTGCAACTTTCTTTTTTTAAATTCCCACAGAACATTTCTGTTCAGATGAAGTTCGTTGCAGAACATTGCAAAGTATTCTGCTTTGGGGATATATACATTTTTGTATGAAACGACAAACAAAATCTTCACTTTGTGCCCCCCTTCGCCTTTCATTCTGGCACCCGGAGCATATAACCCCTCTGCTTCTCTGTACCCCCCTAGTTTCAGCCTTATATAATAAAAATATGATATAAGATGTATAAATGGCATCCAGGAAGTAAATAATATGCATATAATGATACATATGAGACACATATATATGAGCATTAGTAGTACTGTTTCTTTTAGGCCATCATTTAAGGGCGCAGCACCCTGCTTATTCTAAAATTGACAAAATGCATCCTGTCCTTTTTAAAAATTGTGAAATGAACCTCCAGTTGTATCTAGAACATACTAGTAAAAATTTTCCTCATACATTTTTCATGCACACAATAATAAAACAATTCATGTTGTTCAGCAAAATAGTTCAGACTTTTTTTTTTTAAATTATTAGTATTAAGTAAATAAGTTCACATTACAATATGATAATGAATGAATAACATTTGAGTAATGATCTTTCCTTAGAGCACTTGAAAATTTAAAATATAAAAAGTCTGGTGTCTAAGTAAGAACTGGATATCACATAAATTTAAATGTCAAAAAAAGAAGTTGCTATCAAATGGGAAGTTTTTAGAAATTACGTACTTGCAACACATAATATAGTAATTGTCAAAGAATTATTTTTTTTAATATGCCCCTAAATCAATGTAAAATTCGTTTCAACCCAATAAATTTTTATTTACTTTTTATAAAACTGCATTATGACCGAGAAAAATCATGTAAACAAAGCATTCTTATTTACGTAATCAAACGCTGATTTCTCCTATCAAAAAGTCCAGACTAAAGTCAAAACTATTGATAAATTAAATAAATAACAAAACACAGAATCGTGACAGAAATGTTTTATGTAAAGTATGCACACAAACACAATAAATCTAGAAAACAAAGTCAATTTACTTACCAGCATTCACACTCATTTTCACTATTTCGGCATGGCTTTCCTTTCCGCGATGAGATAAACAAATCTTCCACACGTTGATTGATTGATGTGGAGCGTAACTCCACAATGTGATATTCTGATAAAAATAAATGCATTAAATTCCTTACTTGTTGAAAACTGTATAAAAAATTAATAAAACAAACAAAAATAAATAATACAAGTTTCGTTCAATTAGGCCTAAGTCTGTATATGCCGCCATTTTAAGATGGCGGTTGATAGGTTAAGTTTTTGTCCAGATTATGTCCGTACATGGCGAGGTCAGGTTTTTGTCCCGGAATTAACGAAAATTAGATTAGTACTGTTTTCATCCAGTTTAAGTTATTAAAACACAAAATTGGACAAACAGGTGAAGGTTTAGTTTGGGAGTTGACGAAAATTGGATTAGTTGCGTTTTCATCCAATTTATGTTCTTAAACTGATGTCCATATTTTGTAGTTATTTCGTAGTTACGTCTATGTCAAATATTCAACAAATTCTGAACGTATTTTAGCTCGCTGTATACGTCCAAATTACATATATAGACGTATTTCGGAAATGGTGGATGAAAACTGAATATAATCTGGACGTATGTGTTGTGTGGGTACCTATTTTAATATGACAAATAAAAAAAAAATAGAAATAGAAATATAAAAAAATAACATAGAATCTCAAAATAGTAATGTATGGTGAATCACTTTTGCATAAAATTTAATTTAAAATGAAGAAATTTTATATCACGATGAAGAAATTTGGTAATTTAGAAAGCATATATTTTTTTTTTATATCTATATATTCTTTATTCAAAAGAATATATATATACATAAATATTTATGTGCTACGTCAAGTGTAGATGGCCTGACTTCCCTCATTTGACTATGCTAAATAAAGCTCCAAATAGAAGTATTATTCTTCTCGCGCTTTCTTTGTTCTGGTCAGCTGGCGCTTTTTTGTGGCCACGCGGTATTTTTCATCTTTAATGGCTTAAAAAAGAAACTTCTGGGACATCATGCAAGAGGACGACCTTTCCTTCAAGTTGAAATCAAAGTTTCTTATCTCCTAGCATTTTTCTATCTCCCCCTCCTACTGTGAATAAACCATTAAAGGGTTAAAAAGGATTGGTTTCCCAGAAAAAGTGTTGAATGATGGCAGAACAAGCATTTGAATGGAGCCCACTTTTAAATCCCCTCTTGAACATTGACAAGTAAAGACAGATAACAATTTCTCCACCTTTCCACTAATAAGGATTAATTGGTTGAAAGGTAATCCCAGGAAAAATCTCAACTACATCTTGATTATCTTATCATATTATTTGGCAATTTTTTCTTTAAGGCTGTTCTTAACTGCTCTGCTCAACAAGCGCAAAACGTTTTGACACACTTACAAATTCATTTTTTAACGGAAAGATATAAAACTGGAAAGCCCGGCCATGGAAGCGATTTGGAATTGAACTGTGTTTTCCATTTTTTCATCATTATATTTTATAGTAGTTATAAACTGAAATTTATCCTTTACCTGTTTATTTTTATATTTAAAGTTACCGAAATGTAAAACTATGAATATAATTATTAATAAAAGTAAAATAAAAATATATTATTATTTTTCTGGGAAAGTGGGAGGAAAAGGGTAGTATAAAAAATAAATAAATAAAAGACAAATATAAAAAAGCTTAGTTTTGTCAGTTAAAATTTACAAATAAAATTAATTAAAATAATAGTTACATTATTATATAAAATTAAAAATAATAATCTTATTACAAAGAAATAGGCCCAGATTCAATAAAGTTAGCTCACAAAAATCGTCTTCAAAGGGTGAGAAGACTTAAAAAAAAAAAAAAAAAAAAAAGTGGTGGGTGGAGTTTTCTGAAAACAAAATATTTTTCATAGCACGGCTAGTTACCAAATCACTATTGTTTTCCCAATGTTTATAATGGTAAAGTAACTTACGAAAACAAATTTATACGATGCAACTTTGTATTATAAAAAATAATAAGAAAAATCAAATTTGTGCTTCCATAAATATATCTTATTTCTGAATTATTAAAGGAGAGGGTGTAGAGGGGTGATTTGAGGAAATATTTGCATATAATAGCTTATAAGTGTCTAATTGAATTATTGAAGACATTTATGATTAATATAACTGGAAAAAGAAAAAAATAAGCACAGTTTAATTATTTAATTAATGATAATTTAAACGTTCTAAAAATGTATGAAAACAACCAAAAAACATTGTATAGCAGTTTATAGTATATATAAAATACCTAATAGTAATAATAAATAATAAGGCTTAAAAAATCCATTCTGTTAAATAATAATAGTTAAAAAAAAAAAAAAAAAAAAAAAAAAAAAAAAAAAAAAAAGACAATGTCCCCTGTAATGTTATATCACGTTGTTCAAACAAACAAAGTTTCAGCTCTCTGTGATTTCATAATCACGAGTTATAAAAGTTTAAATTTATCGCACTGTTATATTCAGCTTTTTATAAAATTTGAGGGGGGGGGGATATTTTTTAAAAGGGCCGAAATAATGTTCAAATTGCAGCGTTTGGCGGACCCACGACAATTAGAATCCGAGTTATAAGGTGGTGAGTACCAAAATTGCAAGGGACCGAAATGGCCAGGGACCAAAATGGCCAGGGACCGAAATATCTCGGGACCGAAATGTCTCGGGACCGAAATGTCTCGGGACCGAAATGACCAGAGACCGAAATGTCTCGGGACCGAAATGACCAGGGACCGAAATGTCTCGGGACCGAAATGACCAGGGACCGAAATGGCCAGGGACCGAAATGTCTCGGGACCGAAATGGCCAGGGACCGAAATGTCTCGGCACCGAAACGGCGGGACCGAAGTGTCGGGACCGAAATGTCGTGTACCCACTGAGGAAGACCCAAACCCACAGGAGGACAACATAATAAATGCACTTTAAATACAATAAATAAAATAACTATTTACAAAAGGCGAGTCCGTGCCCATGAGGAACCGTGAGTTACGTGTCCCGTAAGAGTATTAAAGATTGTATTTCACTAATATCTTGGAAATGAAATGATCCCTCATCCACTCATTTTCTGTCTGTAAGGGAGGAAAATAATGTCGGAAATCTTCTTTCACGTTCTTCAGGTGTACAACGAAATTTTGAACAATATCAGGGGAAATTCTATCGCCAAAGGTTTGTAAGAAATTGAATAATGTTGGGAATGATTCCAAATTATTATTTTCAAGTCGATTTGTCCGTAAATAAATATTTTTATTGTTGCATCTACTTTGTCCTGTCCCGGAAAATGCGTACCGATGTTCCTTGTAAGCTTAAATTCAGCTCATTCAGAAAACTAAAAATATCTATCAAATATGCCGCCTTGAGAGCCGTTGAAACATTCTTTCAAATGGCATTTGGAATCCAATAAAAAGAACCTTACTTAATCACGCAGTGCAAAATAGCGATTTAAAACTTTTTCTCGGGACAGCCACCTAATTTCTGTATGCAAAAGTAACTGCTTGTGTTGACTGCCTGTTTCTTCCCACAGAATTTTAAAAAGTCTAGAATTTAATGATAGTCCTAGATTAGAAGTTCTAGTCCTGCATTTATCCGCAACTACAGCTGCAGAATTTCCTGCAGAAAGAAAAAAGGTCTGAATTCAATACTGGGCTTGAGGACCACCGTCTGTAAGCTCGCTGACTCCCGGGGGTCCAGTTTAAGAAACGTATTTTAATTATGTTAAACTATTTCATGTATAATGAAATTGATATACGTCGCTGTGGTTGATTAATACTTATTTCATGCATAATACGAAGTGCATAGCATTTACAGGAACACACAAAAGATTTGAGATACTATGTTATATCCGAAGTACTGTACAATAGCGAGAATTGATGGAAATGCATTTTTAATTATGATATGCGCTTTTATGTTTCGCTATATTTATGCATACTATATAGTGTGCATAAATGCTATAATTCATATACAGGGCTAGACAAAAGAATTCGTAAGGGTTACTGGGTGTAAGCGCAAATTGCTTAAAGGTGGTTTTCAAATGAGTTATGCATTTTTACGCTGAACCGCATTTAGTTTACTAAGATATGTTTCTAGAATATAAATGAAATGATATACAGGGTCACGCAAAGAATTAAATACACGACCGTCTTATAAATGATAATTTCTGGAAATGTGATTTCGGTAGTTTTAAGGGTGTTTTAGTTTGAATTAAATTTTACCAAAATAGTGGCTTCTAATAAAATGACTAGGCGAACTACAGGGCTGAACAAAAGTATTCAAGTATGTTTTTGTCTCTATCTATTAGTATAAATTGCTGAAAGACTTGTTATGCGTTTTCCTGCTGAACTAAATTTTTCCATTATATAGTATATATATATCAACCTACAGGTCAAATACAGGGTTGTTGAAAAGAATTGGAATACATATTTAGCTATGGACGGTAACTGCTGAAATCAGTTTTTCAAATTTTTTATGCATTTTTTAAAATGTTTGTCTAGGTCAGGGATGAGAGCGCTCCGACCCAAATGACCGATTACTACCACTAAATTTTAATACTATTTCTCACCGTATTTATTGACAGAATTTCTCAGATTTACAAAAGCAAAGAATACTATTAAAATTTAGTGGTGAAAATCAACCATTTCGGTCGGAGCGCTCTCATCCCTGTTAGTTACCTTATTCACCTTATTTCCCTAAATAACGAAGTTTTGTGAAAGCATTCAGGAAGTGTTAAAGTGTTTCATAATCTATGCTTAAAGTCTGATTTTTCGTGTTAATTTCCTGCTTGCAGTTTAACTTGAGTTTTGTTTTATTGTATAATGTTTATTTGTATTTTTATTTTAAATATATTTTTGTATTGATATTTTAAAATCTGTGAAAATCTGTAGTTTTGAAATGATTACTTTCGCACCAACAACGTTATTTATTTTATTTTTCAATTGTTCTATTTGGCACAAAGTATCATGCGTGGCAAGAATTGTGCTGGTATAAAGGAAGATACCCGTTTCTCGGCCAACAATTTTTATTTTAATGTCTTTTCACGCCGTCATTGAAAACAAACAGCACGATTACGTGATCGAAATTAACACCTTGAGGGGCACCGGTATACATTATATACCTCCTACGATTAATTAAATTTTACACCAGAAAAAAATTAAATTTTACAATCAGAAAAAAATTAAATTTTACTTTTCTAGCTTTGGTTGAAAAAAAAGCCGTAAAATTATTTTTACGTATCTTCAAATAGAATTTTTCAAAGATTCCGGCACGAGTTCAACATTCCAGGTACACAATCACTTGTCCCTTAACCCCTTGGGGACGAGCGGCACGTATACGTGCCGCATGAAGCGCTCCGAATCCTTGTTTTTCCTCACCAGTAAAATTTTACTGTAAAATTTGTCTTATTTAATCAGCGCATTTTCTCGATTCAACAACACACAAATTTCTGTTTTTAAAAAACGGTGACAAAAGATTAAAAATTTCGTAGAAGGCTCCCGTCCCGAAGGGGTTAAAGTGTTAAAGCCATTAATCGAGTATTACAGGTAATCGAAAAATATTTGATCTACAAAACTTTTTAAATACTTTTTCCGGTGTCGGCTTAACTTTTTTTATGTTGCTATTTAATAGATCGATTAGTTCTCGCTCCCGTGATATTCAAGGATTGTGCCTTTTATTCAGATTGTTTAATTCCCACCAGTTTTATAAAATAGTGTAATTGGTTATTTATGGTATCATTTTACTTGTCATTAAATTACGCGAATATTTCTTTTTAAAAAAAAATGGTGCCAATATGCAATTTGAATTTTGAAACCGTAATTTAATGCGACCGTTAAGGGGTTTAATGTCAATCCTGTAGAAACGTCATTGCATCTATTGCATAGTTTGATACATTATTTTCAACAATTATTTTCAGCATTAATAGCACGAAATTTTTAATACTGTACGTTTAGTAGGTAATTAATTGAGCTCATAAAAGTGAAGAATTTTATGTTTAAAAAAATCAAAGATAAATAGCTGTAAATGAAGGTAAATAAAGTGAATTCGTAAATAGTGATAAAAGAAGGAATAGCAGACAGATATTTGATTTCTATTGAGTTGTACTATTCATCTTATTTAATTGCAGAATTGGGTTAATAAATAAGGTTAAGATTACTTTTCAGAAATAATCATGAACATAACATATGAAAATATTGAAATGTTGTCCATAAAAGAAAAATATATTTATTCAGCATTAAAAAATTACATTATGATAATGAAAAGTTTGTTTTTCTGTTTCAGAATTTTTATATTGAAATATTTTCCGGAATAACTTGTTCACGATTAAATCAGAATTTAGTAAAATTTAGAAACATTACTAATTGCAACGGATTTTCTCATTCAAATCATAATTAATAATAAAAATAAATTTTTGAAATTCTGTTTTAAAAATAGAATATGATTTTCGTTTTGAAACGGTCATGTTTAACCCCTTAACCTACGATTCACATCTCAACAGCTCCACGGTTTGGCAAATCCATAGCTACCACTAAAAATTAATAGAGATTTTCGCCTTGTTTAATCATGAAATTTCGACAATTAGATTAAACTATATTTACTGTGAAATTTTTGTAGTAAGAAGAATTTACATTTGGCTCGATCATCGTACGCGGGCTATTCCCGTCATTGTAGGTTAGGGGGTTAACCATGTGGAAATTAAGGAATTAATTGTCTATTTGGTTATATAAAAGAGAAAAGTACTTTAGTTAATATCAAGCGACACAAAGTATGTTGAGTGTCTCGGATTATGTGGGATACATTTAAGGTTCATCGAATTAAATTACAGTTTCATTTCGGTAATTTTTATCCATTTACTCTTTTGTTAATTAAGTTAGCGTAAAAATAAATTTTACAACTATAAGGGTTATAATAAAAGGGTGAAATGAGCGAAGAGCGTTTAAATTACAATTTTCAAAAAATGTCAGAAAATACTAAACCGATTTCAGAAGAATAGATTTCAAATTGATGATGACAGTCACTTGGATAACATAGGCTACATTTTATATCACACCAGGGGGTTACAGGAGATAAAATCTTTTTAAATTACGATTTTTGTGATACTGAAGGGTCTAGAAACTTACAATTTGGCATGGTAGTTACTTATAATATATAATTGCTTCTAAGAACAGTTGAAAAAAGGTCTGAATTTAAAAGGGGTCAAAATGCGCAAAAACCGTTTTAAAAACGTTCTAAATTTCAATTTCTATGCAATTGTTAAAGATAGAATATTGCATTTAGGCGTGGTAAAGACGTAAGTTATAAATGATCTCTAAGAAAACTACTAATCATTTCGAAATTTAAAAATGTGAAATTAGCAAAAAACATTCTAAATATTTTCTAAATTACGACTTCTGTGGAATCGAAGGAAATACCAGATCGATTTCAAAAGTAACGAAGGCAAATTTATGGAGGCAATCTGTGTTTGAACATATGCTAAATGTTTTGTCAGTGCCAAAAGAAAGGTGTAGGAGCAAAAAAACAGTCTAAAATCGTTATTTTTGTGATATTGAAAGTGCTAGAAACTCGAAGTTTTGCGTGTCACTGACTTATAAGGAATCAATTTTGGAATTGCTAAATATAGAAATTTGAAATTTTTGACTGGTAGCTACTTATATGATGTAAATGCTCTCTAAGAACAGATAAAAACAAAATCGAAATTTATGTATGAAATAAGCGAAAACCGTCCTAAAAATGTTCTAAGTTACGATTTTTATTTAATTGTTAAAGATAGAAACATAAAATTTGGCATGATAGATACTTATACGTCGTACATTTTCTCTAAGGACGGTTTCTAAAAGATTCGAAATTTAAAGGGGTAAAATGAGCGAAAAGCTTTTTAAAAACCTTCAAAATTACGATTTCTTTGCAATCTCAGGAAAAACGAAACGGATTTCAAAATTTATATTGGAAATTCATAGTGTTCCAACATATGTTATATTTGACGTTGGTAACACTACAACCAGAGGGATGATAAACCTTTAGACTAGAAGCTTGAAATTTAATAGTAACCATATGAGTTGATGGTTGCTTTCAAGACGTAAATGCGTGCTAAAAAAAATGGTTGCTAAAAAATTCAAAACCTCAAATGAAAACTGTAAAGAACGTAAAATACATTCTATTATTTATTTAGAGTTGAGTTATTCTCATTAATTTAAGTATAATTTTCCCTAATGCAGTGTAATTATGCAGTTCGGTGAAATTGTCTCCGAGTGGTCAGGGAAAAACACAGTCAAAAAAAGTGCCATACCAGTATTTTGTTAAAGAAAAATTCGTCTTCTTTAATCCCTTTATATTATCGAAAATATTTTCTAGAAGAAACTACTGGTTGTTTCCACTTTTTTTTACTCTATTTTTCCCTGACCACTCGTCACAATGAATTAGTTGTTCTTTAATTATTAATAATAGTGTAATTTTATTCTAATAAAAATAGGAACATAAATACCGCGGCGTTATTCAGCTATTACACGAGCAAAGCCGCGGGTTTTGCTTGTTTTTAATAAAATTTATTCGGAAATCGTACAGCGATTTATGGATTTTTCGTGAATATTTTTATGCTAATTTTAGCGGTGTTTTTTATCGATTACCAGTAAGTTTTTCACATTTGTGAAAAGAAATGTTGTTTTAATATTTAAGTTCAATATAGTATATTTTGTCGCCTGCGATTTTTTTAATTTAAGGGATTTTTTATGCGACTTTTAGAGTTTTTTCGCAATTCACTGCGATATTTCCACATTAACTCATTAACCACTGGTGTTGCGTCGACACAACAGTAAAAATAATGTGCATGCTTAAATTAATTATCAAGCTACCACTATTTTTGAATTATTTTTTTTTTATTATTTAATAAAAGAAACGTTGATCATTAAATAAAGCGAAGATTACCTTTCAAAATTTGTGGTTGCAAAACTTTTTCTGCAAAAAAGTTCAAGATCTTTATGCTATTGTTTCGGCGGTTAATGGGTTAATAAAATGAATCCGTTTTTCATCTTGTAGCCCAGTATAGTACATTTTGTTCTATTTTAAATAAATTTCAAACGGAATTTGTGCAATATTTTTTCAGGGATGAGAGCGCTCCGAACCAAATGACTGTTTGCTACCACTAAATTTTTATGATATTTCACGCCTTATTTAATGACAGAATTTCTGAGTTTAATAAAGCAAAGCATACTATAAAAATTTTAGAGGTGAAACGTAACCATTTGGGTCGGAGCGCTCTTATCCCTGATTGTTAGATTTTTCGCGATTTTTAAGGCGAATTTATGTGTTATTTCGTGCGATATTTTGACGGACCAGGCGGTGGTCGGCTGGTCAGCTATTTCTGAATAAAAAGGAGTATATATATCCGTTTGCTCTTCTATCTTTAAAAATTCCCTAAGTGTGATTCATTTTAAAGTCGTTTTATTATTTTTTAATTGTATAGTAAATTTTAGTGATTTTTCAACCGACGTTATATTTTTGAAAGGAGAAATAATTGTGTTTCTGAAATTCACACCAAAATATTTGAAAATTGTAACTTAAAAATATGAATAGACAATTATATTTTTTTTCACCAAAGATGTAGCAGTAAAATTTTATTCAACCTTACTGCTACAAATTTGATTAGAATGAAATAGCATAAGTAATACACCACCTCCCTTTTAAGGTTAAAAAAGAAATGGTGTATTTCCACAATTTTCTATGTATATGTATACAAATTTTTATATGGATGCCTCGATGTTCGTAATTATTAATTAGTACAACTCTGTATCAACCATACAACCCCTTTTATTTGCGCAGATTTTTAATTAAGCAAGGCATTTTAAAATTGCAATAAAGTCTGTCTAACACTGATTTTGTGTAAGACGACAAATCTATCTAACGTGAAAAGATTTTAAAGTACGTACTAACCACACAACTTTCAATACAATAAACTCTGTATAAGGTGAATACTATCCTAGACGACAAAACTAACAGCACCGATTCATAATGATTGGGACAAAATTTACCAAATTTAAAGATAGGAAATTTACGAAAAATATCTTATTATATAAAATATACGTAGCAGTCACCATTCTTTTTTTACTTCCTTTTTTAATTCAGCTAAATGCAGAAACATTTTTTGATAAAAGAACCACATAGAAAGAAGAAATGTTTCACTAAGTTTTGCCAGATTGGGGACTTTTTGTCCCCCAGATTGTTGATTGTCACCGCTTTTTTGAAATAGAAATATTCGGCCTATTTAAAAATAGATTAAAAATTCTGAAGAAAGCAAATTATAGTATTTTTAGAAAGTGGTGACACTCAAATAATCTGAATTAAGAAAGTCCCCAATCTGGCAACACTGGTTTCACTTAATCATTTTTCTTATCCAAATTAGGAATATTTGACTTCGGTGGGAAACGGAAGGTTGCCATCTGCATGTATAGTTCGTTTAAAAAATTTTAAAACTTTCATATTTATTCATTGGAAAACGCTCATAACATAAAAGTTTAGTATAACTATTAGACGGAATGAATATTTTTTTATATTTTTCGACAGTTGAAATATCTATTTTGAAATCGGTCTTCCAGGAGAGAAATTCAGGTATTTTAAAATGAATTTTATCTATCACGAACATAAAAAAAGAGTCTTGTTTACAAGAAAAAAGTACTTTTGCATCAAATTAAACGAAATTCTTAGTATACTTAAAATTTGCTGCAGTACAATGTTTCAGAATTATTCTTCATAAATAAATGTGATTAATGAAGTGATAGTACTGGAAAGATTTAAAAAGAAAAATTATGTATAAATAGCAGTAAGGGATATGCACACATTCTAAAACAAAGGGAAAGTTACTTTAATATCTCTTTCTGTATTGCTTCCAAGTTACATAAAACAGTAACTTGGACTTCGTGATTAGATAAAAAGAGCTTAAATCCGTAGCACTTTAGAATGTGCTTAATAATTTACATTTTTGTTTTATACTTTTTTCCGGTACGTAATTTTTTTTTATTTATAAAGATTTTTCCTTTTTAAATACTACGGTATAAAAGAAAAGAGAACACCTATCATAAAAAGCATTTTTTCTTTATCTGAAACCAGTATTAACCAAAGATTATTTGAATGCTTTTGAATTTGTGTTTTGAAATAAAATGGAGCCATGGAAATAATATTTCTACTTATCCTGATAGTCTTGACAAGTGCATGCTAAGATTAAAATATTATGGAGTAAAAAATGTTGGCTGACAGTTGTATTTATGTATACAGTAATCCCTTAACATTCGCCAGCGTTAGGTTCACGGAAACTCCACGAATGTCAAAATCGTGAATGTTGAGACTATCTTCCCGTGCATAAAAGGGATTAGGTTTTAAGATTTTGTTTTAATGTAAAAAAAGTAATTGAAATCTACAAATATATTTATTAAATATTAAAAAATACATGCTATAAATACATTTGAATAATTATAAACATATTGTACAAAGTTTAGTTGCTAGTTGATGGCAGCAAAATTTTATGGATACACGATTGTTTGTAGGAACAGATATTTTGTTTATGAATTTCCCTATAAGGAAAAGCTGCGGTCTCGATTTTTCTTTTAAATTTGAGACTCCTCACCAGTTAAGGATTGCATTCTATTGCTTTTTCAACAAGTTGCTGTTGAAGTTTTAAATTTTCTCATACAATTTGCAGAAAAAGTTTCAGCTGGAATAAAAAATATGAATTTTAGAAAATTTAGGATTAGTTTAGTTTTATCAATTTACGCTTCTGGATTCTGGGAATTGCTGGTCTATATTTTGCTTCAATACAATGATTCATGTTAGGCTATACAATACAATGCAGCTGTCCATTGCCAAATATTTTTATGTACTTGGTAAAACAAAGAGAGTTTACTCTGTAAAAAAATATTCTTTATGAAACAAAATTCGCGAATAACCAAGTTACGTTTTCGCGAATGTTGAAATGTTCTTCTTTTTTCTATTTCGCGAATAATCAAAACTCGCGAATGTTGAGGGATATCTTTAATTATTAAATATATCAACTTAAAATGTTATTGTAGTGATTGTGACGATATATTTAAAACTTTGATATAAAAAATATATTTTTTTTTGCCTATTTCAGTTCAGCGGCAAAGTGCGTTTCCAATATATGTTATAAGAAATGAGTTTTACAGTTATTTTAAATTTCAAATCACCCAGCCATAATAGTTCAGATGTATAATATTTCCTTTAACATCGTTCAACGTTATATTTGAAAGTATTTACAACGACAAATAGTTGTTCACGGCAAGCACGATTGTTGAAAGGAAGAGATTTTCATATCCCTTTATTAACCCTTAACAGGTTTTTACGAGCACTACTCGAGCAATAGAGTTTGCTTACGTCGTAGCTAAAAGATTTTTTACACCACTAATTTTTAACAATAACTTTTGTGTTATTAATTGGCAGATATTTTCGATTGCACAAGAAAGATATTTTGATATGGAAAAGTGGTACTTTTTCCAAATTTTTAATTTGTTGTCTCAACAAAATGAAACTGTTAAGGGTTAACACATAACTTTAACCCCTTGGGGAAGAGCGAACGCATAAGGTGCTCAGAATCCTTGATTATTCTCACCAGTAAGTTTTTATTGTATTTTTTTTCCTTATTTAATCTGCGCATTTTCCAAATTCAATTAGGCATTTTTTTTTAAAACTGGTGATAAGAGATTAAAAATTCTGTAAAAGACGCTCTTAGTGAAGGGGTTAAGGCTACAAGTTACAATTAGCTTGGATATTGTGAGTATTCTGTTCATGGGAAGAATTAATTGTTTTCTTTCGAAAATGATTTAGTTAAAAATATATGTAATAATTTTTCAGGTATGTATAAAATTTATTAATTCTTAAAAACTTTCGCTTATTTTAAATAATATAGTAGAAAGAAAGGGGGCAATTATGCAAAATTTGGTGGAAAAAGAAAAAAAGAAAAAAGTGGCGTTTCTACTGCTTTTATCTGAGTCATCTGCCTCTGATTCTCCAACTTTTAAATCCGTTTCTACCCAAATGTTGATATATGAACTGAACTTTAAACCAGAATTTAAGCTACTTATTTCAAAGTCTATCTGAGACATAAAAAAATCCGGTGAACCCGTCTTTCTAATTCGCATTTATTTATAACAAGTGCATTTTAAGAAATTCATTTTTTCCCGCGAAAATTTCACTTTACATATACAGGATATCCACAAGGCCTCTTCTGAATTTAAGGTTTTCATTACAAACACAAATGAAATGACGGAAAGTAGTACAATATTAGGAACATATATTGAATATATTTTTTTTACATCCATCAATGAACCTTTATATGTCACCGTTGTTTCAGGAATCACATCAGAGTTTCATCATGGACGTTCCCTCAGATGATCTTTTTCGTCCACTCCTGCTTTTTTCAATACTAAGCCAAGCTCCCCTAATTTCTTGTGCTGAACGCCATCCATTTGTGAATGTCTCAAATATATAAACAAGGAACGAAAATAATGCGTCAAGCATAGATTACCAAATGCTATCCAACACATTCAGAATGCTGTAACGAAATTTGTCTGTTTATTTTAAATTGAAAAAAAAAAATATATATATATATAGTATACTATCGATTATCCGTGCGTGGATTATCCGTGCTCATTCCGGACTCGCAAAAAATAAAATAAGGACAAACATTTTCACGCTTATCATGCATTTAAAATCGATGTCGATGTGAATTAGAATCTTTTCCGGTTTAGCTGATAGTATTCAGAAGTACGTAGAGGTAAAATCGAACGCTCTGGAACCCATTTGACAGGTAGGGCTAAAAGGGGATGGGAGGGCATGTGAGCCTGGAATCCAGTATTTTACAGATGAAGACATCGTTTCTAACTGTGTTGTTAAATCTAATAGTGATGATAGTACTGATGCAGAAAATGTACTAAATGAGGGAAACACAATTTCTCATTCTACTGCTACAATTTGTAGGAAGTTTGTTAGACTATATGGGAGAAAGAGAATTTGATTACAGTGACATTGAGGTTCGTAAAGCATGTATTGATATAAGAAAAGAGATGAACAAACAGCAGAAGCAAAGATGCATTACAGATTTTTTTAAGCAGTAAATATTAAAACGATAATTCCTAGTTTGAATATATACAGCGCAAATGTAAGTAATTTTTATATGTCTGTACTGATGTTGATTTTTTCTTTAATAAAAAGAAGTTTTCAGATTATCCGTGTTTTTCGATTTTTCGTGCGACCTCTTCCGGTGATTAACCCGGATAATCGGGAGTGCACTGTATATATATAAGTAAAATATAGGAAAACTATCACACATTTTAAAACCCCATTTCAACACCAACTATAGTATTCAATTTCTTTTGTGAAGAATCTTTAGATTTGTATATTTCAGTTGGGAAACGCACTGCACAGTTGGAAATTTCCCGTCAATACCTGGAAATGTACCCGAGATCTTTTTTTGCAGCCCTGTTCAATGCAAAATATTAGTTACATTTAACAAAAAACAAAAGTCATGCGTCAAGCAAACATTGTGAAACCCTTTCCGACACTTCCAGAATACTTTAAAAAAACTTCTCTCTTTAACCCTTTAAGGGGCGGTGGTATGTTTATGAAACCACATAATTTTAATTCCCAAACGCCACAATGGCACCAGAATTTTTATGAGGAAATTTTATGTTTATCATGTATGTGAAATGTAGTTATTTCTTATTTAAAAACAAATTCTTTAGTAAATTCCGGTGTCATTCATTTATTTCAACATTTTAGGAATGTAAATGCTTTGCCCCTAAAAGGGTTAATACGATAAAAAAGATTCCTAAGTCTGATTGAATGTCTGAATCATTTTCGAAGGCCCATAAAACATTTGAAAACCAGATTTTAATAATGGCTGCAGACAGCTCGAAAGCTATCCAATTCTTTTGTGCTTCTCTGTATAGGATCTGTAGATTTGCTTATATTCCACATGGTATGCTAAAATTTTGTTTAGTTAGAAAACATATAACACTATTTAAATTTCACCTTTAGCACTTTAGACCAATAGATTGAAACGTGCTTGAATTTTTTTGTAAAGCCCTGTATATTATCTAAAGACTTTTATACAAGCCCTTTTATTAAGCCGAAATTTAATTGAAGCAGCAGACGTTTAAAACTACTGAAATCACACATCAAGGAATGACTATAGATAGCCAGTCATTCTTGTAGTTTCTTGTATATTATTTTATTCATATACCACTAACATCTCTGAGTTCACTAACTGTAGTTCAGTTTGAAAATGCGTAAATAAAATTAAAAAAATAAATAAATAAAAATAAACAATTCACACTCACTCTCTGTACACTGTTAAAGACTTTCTGTGAAATTACAGAGAATCTACGGGTAATCCATTATCTTAAGTCTTATGTAAAATTACAGAGATTAGGAAAACAGAGATTTTGTTAAATTACAGAGAAGTTATAAGCTAAATTTACAGTAGACTCTAAATTAACATCGTTAAAAATACACAAGACTCTGTAAATTTATTTTTAATGATAATAATTTAATTTGGTTTTCAAAACTCGTGAATCACCCAGTTTTTAGTGACCTTCAAAGAAGTTGAAATTTTCGAGTAAATTTGAACTGCTGCGTCATTTAATATTTACACAATTGATTCTAGCCGTCCTGGGGTTTGAATCCGGGTCTTCCAGGTAGCAGAGGAAAACCTTACTGACTGGGCTACAGGAGCTGTTAGTACGTCTTTTATGATTCAGCGGGGAAAAATCTATTGTGCTTTTCAAGATTTCTCTTCAAATATATTCGTTAGAAAATTCGTAAACGGTTTATTTTAATTTATTTTAGGCCGATACATAATACCTATTATTGTTTTTAATCAAATTTTAATTTTTTAACTAGTTTAAGTAATACAAAAAAATGAATCTAATTCATTTTTTACAACAATAATGTTTTAGAGAATTTTTCGAAATTGTCGCATACTATTTATTTTTTAATGTGCTAATATTTTTTAAAAGAATTTTTTAGTAAGAAATAAGAGAAAAATAAACAGAATAAATATAATTGATTATTTTAAAGTGATTTTGTACGTTTTCATTATTTTATTCATTTTGTGTAATATGTTTCTAAAAGATTAATATTTTTTATGATCCCCCTTTTTATGACGGATTTACCAATGAAGTAATAATAATAATAATAGCATTGTAATGATAACAACAGCTTTGAAATAATACTATGTAATTTACTTTTAATACCGCCAAGTTTCTGATTAAAAAAAACGATTTTTAAACTAAATTTTCTTCTTAAAAATGTCTAACAACACTGGAAAAGAATTTTAAAAGAGTGTATTTTGAATTAAAAGTTTTAACAAAGATAAAAATGTCTGTAAATAAAGACATGGAAATCAGCTACAGGGAATTAGATATAAGATAAGGGAAATGTGTGTAAAATGGTGATCGAGAAACACAATCGAATGCATTTAACCAAGAACTAGTGTAAATTTGCAGACAGTCTCGCTTTTTTTTCTGTGTTTTTACAGAAAATTTTAACTGTGTAATGCTTACGAATTGTTTTGAATAGCTCTGTACAGGGTGTATAGAATTCATATATACCATGTAGTGTGCAAAAACTTAGTTAAACTTTAACCGCATACCATAACAGAAAACGCAGTTTCAGCAATCATCCTAATAGATAATACCAAGGCTCGCACCGTTCCTAAAATTTTCACACTTTGTTACCAGTATTTTAAAAAAGAATTCTTTGTGGTAGTGTCCTTTAACATCTATAATAGAATTATACAACAAATTTTATCGCTTTAATTTAGTGGCAGCAAACTGCGAAAATTTTAGGAACGCTGCGAGCCCTGGATAATACTTCAAATAAAATATTGTATCTGAAAACGTTTTATATGTCCCTGTAAATGAACGATAGACGGGATAAACTTCACATTCTACTGCAAGCATCTTACACTAAACCTCAGTAATGTATATCTTCCTCATCGTGTTTCAAACAGTCCGACTTAATTTAAATATGCTGCGAACAGTTTTTCCCTTAAGTATATAATATGAACGATTTTTTGTGTGACACTCTAAATGAATGACAAATACTTTGCACCCGACCGAAAGCATGTTCTAGTGCACTTCAGAAATTCATATCAATTTCATTATGTTTTTAATGAAGCAACGCCATTAAAATACGTCGCAAACGATTTTTCTTCATAGACCGGAAAAACACATAACAGAAAACTTTTGACTTTCTTTGTACGCTTATTGTATGTGCTACAGATAAATTATTCTATATTAACTATCATTTGATTCATTACAATAATGTATATACATTTCATTATGTTTACAAATCTGTAGCACTGTTGAAATACAAAGCAAATGATTTTCTCCATACACCACAATGCAACGGAATTCTGTGAGTGTCCCTGTAAATGAACCGTAAATGCCACACATTTCATTTTCAATATCAAGCGTACTATAGTGATACCCAAATGACCTCTATGAATTTCACGCGAGTTTGAGCTCGAACAGGCCGACGTCAGACAGACAAACCGAAGTCATAAATAATTTTCAACTATGTTGGAAAGTGTTAAAAACGTCAAAAGTGTACACAACTAAATTTCCAGCAATTATCGATCCTAGAGAGTACTGCGATCGAATCCTTTGGTGAGAACGATGTGTCTATTCATACCCTATTCTACAATAAGAAGTTTAGTACTTTAGTGCTTTATATCGATTTACATGTTTGGATAATGCAACATCGTTAACCCCTTAACCTACAATGACGGGCATAGCCCGCGTACGATGATCGAGCCGAATGTACATTCTTCCTACCACTAAAATTCACAATAAATATAGTTTAATTTAATCGTTGAAAATTACATGATTAAACAAGGCGAAAATCTCTATTAAATTTTAGTGGTAGCTATGGATTTGCCAAACCGTGGAGCTGTTAGACGTAAATCGTAGGTTAAGGAGTTAAAATATATTTCATACGAATTTTCTCCATAGACCAC
Organism: Maratus speciosus; assembly: GCA_963932465.1. NCBI lineage: Eukaryota > Metazoa > Arthropoda > Arachnida > Araneae > Salticidae > Maratus > Maratus speciosus. Next base: position 603,904,836 of record OZ010792.1, read on the forward strand.
AATTAAATGATATTCTTTTGAGTGTATCTGTAAACGAATTATACAATAAGACACTTCATTTACAAAACCGAACCTATCATGGAAAAAACGCAATAAGATATATATCATTTACATGGAATTCTATTTAGGCATAGTTAGAATACGGATAGACAGACACCCGGCCAGTTAAACTGAAGTCATAAACACTTTTCGACTGCGCTTTAAAGTGTAAGAAAGTAAAACACACTAATAAAACTATTACATGAAAATAAAATATTTTCACCCCTTGAGAGTCGGTGAATATTATATCCCACCTAATTTGAGCAAGTTTCGCACCAGAAAATTTTAACTAAATTTTATATTTTTAACTTTGAGAGGAGAATGCTGAAAATATTGCTTTTCATTATTTTAAAATAAATTTTCAATTATTCCGGTGAGAATTCAATATTACAGAGGGATTATCTCCTCAAAGAATTAACCCTTTGCCCTCGTATGTTCTGTCTCGCTGAACAACATTTTTCTTTGCAAAATTTATTTTTGGCAGCAGTTACAATGTATAATAAAATTTGGCTTATTTAATTTAAAAAAAGGGGTGTCAACCGAATAAAATTTGTGTAAGGGACGCCCGAGTCGAAATGGTTAACACATCTATGTTTTTGTTTTTCTTATATATAATTAAAGATTGTAGTTTCCGTCAGTTAAAATGACCTATCGTACTTTTTCCCATTTAATTCTTCTTAAATCATTTCAATTCTAATTGCCCTGAAAAAAGACTAAATTAAAAATCAGCTTTTTTTCATTTTTAAATGATTATTAAATATCATTAATAAAAAATGATTTTTATTTTTTTTCCTTTCACTAAACGATGGTTGATACTATAGTTTATTTTACAAAAGTGCATTCAGATGTCTCCCTTCTTCTTCTTTTAATAACTGTTTTCCGATAAATGAGCTGAGAACAGTTGATAGCATTACATTACAATGTCCTTGAGAAACATAAAGGAAAGAGTTTCAAAATTCTTTTTCCACGCTTTGAATGGAGGAAAATAGCTATTGTTTTAAGTTTTTTTAAGGTAGATTTCGTATGAAATACTACCTAATCTCCCCTATGTTGGAATCTCAGAAACATTTTTGCAGATCCACACCGATCATGAACCCTAGAGTCCAAAACCACCTTCAGTAAAAAACTTTATATATCTGTCTATTTACCTATCTATGTATGTATATATATATCAATTTTTTATGGACACCATAACTTCCATAATTCTGTACAAAACTTTTCCACACTGATACATAAAATCAAGTGGCATTAAATCTCGGTCAAGTTCGTTAATGGGCAAAATTGGCCAAAGGGTGTGGAACTTGGGAGGGATTTTGTGAAAAACGAAAAAAACCCATAACTTCTTAATTATAATACATATCGAATCAGTTTAAAGTTGCTTCTAAAAAAAGGGCCAAAAATTTATGTATGACAGATTTTTGATAAAATAAAAAATGGGCTCAAGTGGCGAAAAAATAGGGATTTGCGGAGAAAAGAATTCATAACCTTGTCACTTCTCAAGATATCAAATCCAATTAAATTTATGATAAATACTCTTAGTATAATCTAAAATTTTTATATTGACAAATTTTTGATAGGACAAATTCGTACCGCAAAAAGAAATTAAAAACGAAAACATAATGGAGGGGGGTTGGAGAAGAAAAAATTCATAACTTCGTCAATTCACAAGATATAAAATCTGCGTGAATTTATTATATATCTTCTTAATATTTTCCTCAAATTTCATTTTGATAGGTTTTTGAAAGGACACATACTTACAGCAAAAACAAATTAAAAATATATAGTGTTTGAAGAAAAAATCATCGTATTAAGGGTGTACTCAAATCCAAACTGCTTATTTTCTGAATCATTTTTAAATTCATTTTTGCTTTCAAACGCATCCAATTGCCATGTTATCTAATTCAGAAACTATATACTACATGTAAATGTGCCGTAATGTTCGATTTTTTGATAGAGGAAGAATATACTTCAAAAAATGATGTCAAAATGCGCATTTTGAACCGAATTTCCCTAAGTGACTGTGTTGGAAACGAAAAATATTCTATTACTGAGAAAATAATTGTTTATAAATAAAGTTCTAATGAATTGAACGAAAAATAAAAACACAGGTCGCTTATAAATCTCTTCAAAAATCACGCCAGTAAGTTTCATGTTTTTTCTTTTAAAAATGAATCTGAAAATGTGTCAGAGAATTTAGAGTTGTTGAGCAAGGAAAAACATTTTTTTTTTTTTTTTTTTTTTGGCCTCAACATACCGCCTTAACATGATTCTGATAAAACTACCTCTTAAATAAAAATGAAATTAAAACCTCGTTAAAAGCGGCCAGATAAAATTGTTAAAGCGAGTTTATCTCTAATCATGATTTAGTTTTTGTTGTTCAAATTAGTACTTAACTTCGAAGTCTACCAGCGCCTGTAGGCCGAGCCAGCAGGCATTTTTTCGTACAGATTGCGAAAGAGATTGAAGGAAAATGCAGAAACATAAATGTATATTTTGATTTTTTAGGTTTTCAAAAATAAATCATACTCCCACATAGAGTCCTTCACAGATTGGGACCCGAACGTGAACTTTCGTTTTGAAGTCTGTACACATCCATAATATTTGGTGATGGCGTTGTATTTCTCACAAAGAAACGGGAATCTCTTGAAAATGTCTTTAAAACATCCCCATTATTGCTAAGTTATAAACACAAACACCAGTTTGGATTGCAGTGAGACACTTCGTACTTTTTGAGTGAATGAAGGGATTGTGACTTTAGGTTACTCCACAGGAATTGTACCACATAAGATGCTCTATCATCCTTGAAAATAGAATTTTGAATCTCCGGTATATTTAAAGTTATATAATAATTATACGATTTTCTATGTTTAAATTTACTTGAATATAATATTTAAACAACTTGAAAGTCGGCCAAGTAACACTGTCTAAATTAAATTCTGTCAACTCAACTTGCTGTGGAGCAATGTTGCCATTTGGCCGGAGTTTTTTTTTTTTTTTTTTAGTTCAGATTGCTGACCCCCCCCCCCCCTCTTTTTTTTGAAACAGATAAGATAATAGATAATTTCAAACCAATCAAGCAATCTGAAAAATATAATAAAATCCAATAAAGTCGTAACGTGTCAAAATAACAATAATATTTGAAGGCTGACATTTTAAATCATGTTTCAAGTATTATTTTTAAAAATGTAGAAAAAATAATACGGTTTCTGACAATCATCGTAAACGTGAAGTCGCGCCAACTAGGAAAGTGAAATCTGATTATGGAAGACAAATCAGCAATGCAGTGTTGCCAGATGGGCTACTTTTTTAAAATTCAGATTCTTGATTGGCACCACTTTTTTGAAATTGTAAAATGCTCCCTATTTAATGACATATTAATTAAGACGGCAAGGGCGGATCTGGAGAGTCCTCAAGGGGGGGGGGGCGATTTTAGAAATTTGGAAACTACAATCTGATGCGCGGGTCGGGGCTAATTTTTTCACTGCGGGTCGTGTTACCTCTACTTTTTGCTGTGGGTCGGGTTTGGGTCCGGTTGACTTCTATTTTTTGCTGCTGGTTGGATTATACTTTTTTGCTGTGGGTCGCGTTTGGGTCTGGTTGATTTCTATTTTTTGCTGCGGGTTGGGTTAATTTCTACTTTTTTGCTATGGAACGGGTTAACTTCTACTTTTTCGATGCGGGTCGGGTTTGGGCCCGGTTGACTTCTACTTTTCTGCTACAAGTCGGGTTGACTTTTACTTTTTAGCTGCGCCTAGCGCGTTGGGTTTGGGGCAGATTGATATACATTATATCCGGTTTGGGTTAGTTTCGGATTGGGTTTTCACTACTGTGACCTGCGAGAAGGGTTCGGGTTGACCCGTTTTTTTTTAAAGAAAGTCTACGTATTTTTGAAGATAAAAAATATATGCAGTAAAATCTCCATAACAGACACGTCCAAATAATTATTTAGGAATACTTTTTAATCTCCAGAATTATGTAAAAAAATACTAATTTGGTATAAGACTGATTGTCTCTTTATATCTAAGGTGAGTTGTAATTCAGTAAAGAATGCTTTGAAACTTATTAAAAAACACACCGGGTGTCCTTAAATGGATTTTAAAATTTAGTACTCTTCGAATGGTGGCAGATATTTAAAAAAAAATCTCCCTCGAGGTTTATGTAAGATGTCATGAGATTTTTTATTGTGATTCTTGATTTTACTGTATAATAGCAGCGATAGATGGCGCTGTAAACAATGGTCGTTAAGCCTACCTCCTCCGGGAAGCTTTTTCAAGAAGGCTCACGTTTTGAGCACCTTATCGCCAGAGTAACGATTGGCGCGAGGATGAATTCACACTACGCACCCTTTCTTCTTCGTGACGTCATACGCGTAGCGAACAGCAACCCCATAGCACTACCCATTCCTTTGCTGAGAGCAAAGATATAGTGTTTTTTTTTTTTTTTTTTTTTTTTTCCGCAAATGTAAAAAGCTATCAAGCAAAGAATAAAGTATGACGAAATGTTATTTCACCGTGGTTTACAATTAAAACCTTGGTTAAAACAAAGAGCTTTTTCGGATTAATATGCTTTTAATTTTACAATATATATAATTCAAACATAAGTTATTTTTTTCAGTTCAATAATATTAATTTATTTCATTAATTTGCTATGTTCCAAGAAATTGAGAACGTATTTTATTTTTTAGGAAAAATAAAAACAGACGTAAAGATTTTCTTGTAATAAATATAATTCTATTGATCATGTTTTTATGGCACAATTGAACTTAGTTTTATTAGCATTACTACTGAATTAATTTAGTTTCAGTTTTTTTTCTCTCTCTCTCTGTCTCTTAAGCGGCATAATTCAGTGACGTGTTATTGCATTAATAAAACATATCACTGAAAATTGATTTTTACTGAAATAATTCATTAAAAATGAATTGTTCTTAATTTAATTGCGATTAGAAGTTAATAGGAAATTGAAACTAAAATCAATTCGATTATAATTGGATTGAACGATAAATTATAAATTATTTAGCTGTATCTTGCAATTAAATCAATCAGCTAAAATAACTGCAAGTTGATGCATGCAATGAAATCAATTACTATTACATTTTAATACTGTTAATTCTTTATCATTATTTGAGTTTTTATGAAAAAAAAATTGGTCTGCCCCTAGTGCAAAAAATTAAAATCTTTAAAATTCTTTTTATTTTAAAATTTTTGCCATATTTTTAAATATTATTTCGTCCTAGTTGTTTTATTTGTTATTTTAAAATAGTAATTCGTCATATTTGAATAATCATCTAAATTCTTCTTCGAATGAAATCTCCCCCCCCCTTCGCCCCCCCCCACACACATTCCATTTTTCGTCATTCTGCACACACATCTCCACTATTTATTAAGTTGAAGTGGCAATAAAATAATGATCAGTCGTCTGAGGCAACCTCCCATTTCGAATTTTCTCTCCCTCCCCCCATCCTCTCCTCCAGTACACTATTTTTTGACCATTTAAAATTCATTGTTGCCTTGCAGAAAAGATTAGTTAAAATTGTGTCTGAAATATTAACTATCCCTTCGCTTATCCATAATAGTGCATAAAGTTTACTGATACCATAAAAAAAGAAAAGGAAAAAAATAGAATAAAAGATTAAAAAAAAAAGGAAAAAAAAATCAGGATTAACCTTTTGTGCGCACGCTTTCATTTTTTTTTTTAATTCTTTACATTTTTAAAAATTTTTTGTTCCATTTATGACTTTGAAGTAACTATCAGTAAAGGATCAATAATTCAAATTCTGCTCCCCCCCTCCCCAAGTTAAATATTCCAAGTTTTCAATTTTTTTGTTTGTTTTTTCTATAAATTTAACTATTTAAATCTACAGCCCCTCGCTATCATACACAGTTAAAAAAATTCTCTAGTGATTTTATTTGTTAATTTAAAGTAACAAAAGATAGTCATTCAATATTCCTTCTCCCTTTAAGAATTTCATCTCACATTAAAAAGGCAATTTCTAAACATCAAATCTGTGTTAATATAGACCAAAATACACTGAAACTGCATTAATTCATCATCCCCATAAATCCATCTTTATATGTAATCAAATATCTAGATTTATGAAGGTAATGAGTTTTTGTTTAACAGGTATGAAATTAATAATACTCAATTGAATGAAAATGTAGATTTTTGAGGGGATCAAGTAATCAAAATTTTAATCTATATCATCAAAAGTAATAAAGGCCTTTGATAAAACAGAGTATAAGAGTTCGTAATACAATTTCTTTCGAAGAAAATTTCTTTCATCTAGAACAGATAATCGAAAATATTTCTTCAATTTAGGTGGGACTGTTATTCTAAAATATGCTAGTTCGTCTTCCGCCATTTTGGTTCAAAACAAAACTCAAGACGACGATTGGCGTTACAGCTGGCTGAACGTTCTCGCTTTCGCCAACTCGCCAACGCTGGTGCTGAAAACGTGAGCCTTCCCGAAAAAGCCTCCGGGAACCGATTTAGCGCCTCTTGCTTCCAGCATCATCTTCGTTGCTATTTTAAACTAAAATCAAGAATCTCAGTTAAAAAAATTATCAGAGGTAGAGTAAAAAAGAAAAAAAATTCTGAAATTCAAAGAAAATTTTCTGAAAGGTTACAGCAGATGGGGGGATTCCCTTCTGGCACTAATTATTTTTGTTGCAGGTCGGATTAGCTGTTTTGGATTCGGATCGATTTCAGGCTGAGTGTAGATTCCTACAAGCTGGGTTTGGGTTAACTTGTTTTTTTTTTCAAAAATTAGTTCAGTATATTATTTCAAGTTAAAAATTATACCTATAATAATAAACGTATATAAGTGTGCTGTTTTCTAAAGAGACCACTGCATTTTTCCAACGACTCTTTGATGAAATTCGCTCGTCTTCGATCCTTTGATGAAATTTGCGTTTCTTCTGCAACCCTTTGTCGAAATTAGTGTAATTTTGCAGACCTTTGGTAAAATTCGCGTTTTTTTTTTTTCCGTGACACTTCTACAAAATTCGCGTTTTTTCAGCGATCCTTTGGCTAAATTCGCGTTTTTAAAGTAATTCTTTGACAAATTTCGTTTTTTCCACGATTCTATGAAGGAATTCGTGTTTTCTCCACGATCCTTTGATGAAATTCGCGGAGATTTTATTCGCGGCTATTTGACAAAATACGCGTTTTCTCCGCGATCCTTTAACGAAATTCGAGTTCTTTTCCGCTGCCTTTTGAAGAAATTCGCGTTTTCTGTGATCATTTGTAGAATTTCGCATGTTTTCCGTGGCTCCCTGATCAAATTCGCGTTTTTTTCTGTGATCATTCGGCGAAATTGAAGTTATTTTCTGCGAACGATTGATGAAATAGATTTTTTATGGAGGCCATTTATCAAAATTTGCAATTATTTGTATGTCCGAATTTTCGGATAGGAGAATTTTTTAAATTTTTGGAACATTTTGCACATTTCAAATCTGCACACATTTTAGAGTAAAATATGTCCCAAAATGTTTGTGAAACAGGGTTTTTTTAAATAGAATTAGATCATAAAAAAAAAGATTTGCTGCGGAAATTGCGGGTTGCAAAAATTTTGCCACTTTTACGTTGGCCGTGGAAATCGAGGGTTGCGCAGCGAGAGGGTTAAATTTTCGGAAAATTTGGAACATAATCACCCCTGTTCCCGACATCTATAACCCTCCTGCAAGTATTTTTTTAATATCTGTCACCTTTTGCAATTTATTGAATTTTAAAATCAGTCAGTCCATTTTAGGACACCCGGTATATTCAGTAGTTATGGGATGATGGCTGAAATTAAGCATTTTAAAAAAAAGTTAAGCTGGTTTCGATATGCCAGTTAGAGGTTTACCTGGGCTGAAGTTATCAGGCCCAAGCCCATGTCCAACCCACATAAAAAAATAAAACTATTGCCCCCGCCCGGTATAAAAGCTAAAGAATCAACTCCAGCCCTGCCTGCATTTTGCAATTAAAATTATTCATAAAGTACACTTGCCTATGCTTATATTTTATTTTCAGATTATGTTCGAAATTCATGAATACAGAAAAACAACAATATTAATGACTATAACGATAACTATGCAATTATGTACGTAAACACTACGAATTGAAAAAATATGACTTAGACAATTACATTCAAATAAAAATCCAGTAAGATAATCAGTTTAGAATGAAAGAAACGATTGATAAAAGAAAATCATAATTTAAAAGCTCTACAAAATAAAAAAGTAAATTTTAAAAAAATGCATCTCTGTAACATATCAAATCAAATTAAATTTCTAAAGATTTCGCTAAACAAATGTACAAAACAAATATAATTTTTACGAATGACAAATAAGTAAGATTGCAGACCAACTTGGACTCAGGAGGAAGAATTTAGAGGAGTGCACGGGTCGTGTTCGGGCCAATAATGCTAATCATACGGGCTGAAACGGACCAAATGTTTAGGTTTTATTCCGGGCAGAGTCTCGACCTGGAAATTTTGGCCAGTGCAGGCTTCTAGGAAAAATGGAGTCCAGGCCAGGTTCGATCTGGAGGAAAAAGAAGTCTGGCCCGACCCGAATCTGCAGAAAAAATTAAGATCCGGGCACGACCCGACTCTAAAAGAGAAAAGACCTGACCCAGCCCGAGTCTCATGGATTTAAACTGGCGCGAACCGGTCGGGTCGGACCAACTTGGGCTCGGGAGGAAGAACTTAGAGGAGTGCACGGGTCGTGGTCGGGCCAATAATGCTTATCATACGGGCTGACACGGACCGAATGTTTAGCTTTTATTCCGGGCCGAGCCCCGACCTGGAAATTTTGGCCAGTGCAGACCTCTAGGAAAAATGAAATCCAGGCCAGGCTCGATCTGGAGGAAAATTAAGATCAGGGCACGACCCGGTTCTAAAAGAGAAAAGACCTGACCCAGCCCGAGTCTCATGGATTTAAACTGGCGCGACCCGGTCGGGTCGGACCAACTTGGGCTTGGGAGGAAGAATTTAGAGGAGTGCATTAGTCGTGGTCGGGCCAATAATGCTTATCATACTGGCTAACACGGACCGAATGTTTAGCTTTTATTCCGGGCCGAGCCCCGACCTGTAACTTTTGACCATTGCAGACCTTTATGAAAAATGAAGTCCAGGCCTGGCTCAATCTGGAGGGAAAAGAAGTCTGGTCCGACCCGAATCTGCGGAAAAAATTAAGACCAGGGCACGACCCGACTCTAAAAGAGAAAAGACCTAACTCAGTCTGAGTCTCGTGGATTTAAAGTGGCGCGACCCGGGTCGGGTCGCGCCAGGCTCGAACTCCGCCCCAAGTCATTTTCCGTGAAGATGCATAATGTCGTTTTACAAACCCTTTATTAGCCCAAGGGGGGGGCGATCGCCCCTTCGCCCCCCCCCCTTAGATCCGCCATTGTAAGACGGAAACAAAGGGAATTTTACCGTTTCAAAAAAGTGGTGGAAATCAAGAAATCTGAATTTAAAAAAATTATTTATTTGACTTGCTGACACCGAAAACAGCAAGATTTCATGATTTTACGTCATTAAAAATATTCTGGCTAGTTAGCTGCAGCAAATACTTAATCTCTTTCACATTTATACCATACTTTTCCGGGTGTGAGTTAAAGTATAGATGTTTATATGTTTTAGTACGCAAAATTAATTGTGTGGAAATCGTAAGTAATACAGCGTAGCCTCCATTAACACTTGATCAGTTAAAGATATTTTCTGTTTTATAGATGTGTATTTAACTCTACTGCTACCTAAATGCTCATTAAAATGATGCACTTTTAGATAGATTAAAAGAATCTATACAATTCGTATAACGAGGAACGTGATATTAATGTAACAGCTTCGTTATATATATATTTTTTTCTTAGCGTTGAGTAACAACGCTTTTATCATATTTCGTTTGATATGCAAGATAATCAATGGAGATTTACGATGTTTCATATTTTGTATATTGCAACTGTTTTTAATAAGCATCATTTTTTTAGTAGTACCAAATACTGTAATACCACTTAGTGCAATGCGTCAGTGGAATTATACAATTATAAACAATCGTTCGAATAACTCAAAAATATAAAAATAACTCGAAATTAATATTTTCTCGAATCATAGAATTTGAAGTTAAATAAATATAATGTAACCCTACAAACTGTATTTATATGTGGCAATTAAACTTTTTCTTTAAAAATTTCTCGTTTTATTTTACTTAAAAAAAACGAAAGATTAACAACAATGCTTTTGCGATTGTCGGAGTAATACCATTAGACTATCCTTCCACTTGTAAATCACTTGTTTCATCCGAATGATAGGATATCTTATTTTTGCACATACTCGAGTAAACCACTCGAAACTGATAATTCAAACGATTGCTTTTTCCGAATGATAGCATGTCCATTTTGTGCTTGTTCGAGTTACTTCATTCGAATGTTCCACTTGCGACAAAAATCGCTCGTATAATAAAATAATAAAATAATAGAATGTCTGCCTTTTGCGTATGTTCGAGTCATTTAATGTGATTATTTCTCGTTTGGCGGAAATCGTCTACTTTCAGCGTATTTCGAATGATTTACTGCTATTTTTCCAAAATGCAAACTTAGGCACAGGATAAATCTGTCCTATAGTTTGGGCATTTCTTATTTATTATTTCGTCAACAAACTTTGTCACCGACTCGTTCTTGTTAGTTCCGGTTCGGCGTGTCGGGGATATTTTTTTAATTTCCAAGTCTGTCGTCTAATTGTATGCATCTATTACGTTTTTTTCCAATTTTAAAGTTTGAGGTGTGCAGAAAGATTCTTAACTTTTATTTCATTTGGTTCGATTTCGTGACATACATACCCATTAATCTATAAATAAATAAGAATTGATATATCCTGAAAATGGTGAAGCTTCAACTGTAACTGGTTTCACAGTGGTTCATAACAGCCAGGGAAATTTTTCATCAGTAAACTTGAAAAGAAATGTTTTCCTTATTTAAACACTTAACCCTCCGACTGTCTTGGAAAAGGGCAAAATTGTAATGTTGTTTTTTCTGCATTTTGTTTTAAATGCTTAAAAAAAGATTCTTTGAACATTTTACAAAAAAAACTTAACAACGAATATAAATGCAATCCTTGGAAGTATTTAATCATTGTTCAATGTATTAAAAATACATTAAATCAATTGAATTACATTACTTTAAATACTGCTTGTATTGCAGTGAAACCTGGAGCTTAGTGAACGTATTAACACGGGCTTGTCAGTGAGAAGGTTAATTAACCCCTTGAGATGCGGTTGGATAAAATATATACCACCTAATTTAAACAAGATTCTCACCAGAAAATGTTAATTAAATTTTATATTTTTAAATTTGAAGAAAAGTCGTTGAAAGATTGCATTTCCCTATTTAAAAATAAAAGTTTTCGATTATTCCGGTGAAAATCCAATATTTAGAGACATTTTTGATTGGTCCTCAAGGGGTTAATACCGAATTTCATTCATAACTATGGTCAAAAACGGATATTTAATTTTACTGGAGGGAGTTTACTACGATGGTAGTCGAGCGCTGAGTTTAACCTATTGTGACAACCTAAACAACCTCCTGACAGAGTCAGTGAAAGAGATTATGATACCCGGGTCAACTTCCACCAGTAAAAGCAAATAGGAATTTTTACCCTATTTGTGAGAGAAATTTCGCATGAATAAACCGCTAAAATAAGGCGAAATTTTCTATTCTAAATTTACTGGTGGAATTTTGCTTCGACGGTAATCAGAAACTGTTGATCTTTTGTAAAATAAAACTAACGTCATCTTGTGACAACGTCCTCAGTTACTTCACTAGCATAGAACTCAATGTTAAGAAAAAAATATAACGAAGCTATTATATTAATATTAGGTTCATCGTTCTACTTATCGTATAGGTTTTCTTAATATACCTAAAAGTGCATCATTTTAATGAGCATTTATATAGCGATACAGTTAAATACACATCTATAAAACAAAAAATATCTTCTATTGATGAACTGTTAATGCAGGCTACCCTATATTATTTGCGATTTTCACACAAATTAATTTAATATGCTAAATGTATAAAAGTCTATACTTTAACTCACACTGGAAAAAGTATTATATAAATGTGAAAGATTTTAAGTATTTGACATAGTTGGTATTTTAGTTAAGTAAAATCATGAAATCTTGCTATTTTCGGCGACGGCAATTCAAATAAAAAGGTGAAGTTCGTCTCCTAAGCTTGGTACGCGTGGCAATGTTTTCCACAACACCCATACACGAAAATAGTCTTTTTATTAACCCTTTCGGGACGGGAGCATTTTACGAAATTTTTAATCTTTCTGTACCGTTTTTTTTAAAACAGAAATTGGTATCTTCTTGAATCGAGAAAATGCGCTGATTAAATAAGACAAATTTTACAGTAAAATTTTACTGGTGAGGAAAAACAAGGATTTTGAGCGCTTCATGCGGCACGTATACGTGTCACTCGTCCCCAAGGGGTTAATGAATGTTTCTTTTATAAAACTGATAAACGCTCACCGTAAGTCTCCGCTTCCTTATTCACAACTCCATTCATATCAACCATTTCATCTCTTCCTCAGTACTTCGTCCCACCTGTTGATAAGTTTCTTACCGGAATAAGTGTTTTAGTTTTTCTGCTAGAAGCATTTCTCATTTGTTCGTTATTGTTATTATTTATTTTTTCAGAAAGTACAGAGTGGCAAGTAAATAATTGGAATGAGTTGATTCACTTAAACTTTCAACATGTTAATGTCAACTTTATAGTAAGTGTCATTTCGCAAGCTTTATAGAGCCATCTGAAAGTACGTGAATATCCAATGAATATAAAGAGGTTTTTTTTTTTTTAACTGGATCGCTTGCAAAAATGTAATGATTAATATAGCGACATATTTGAATTTAGTTAAGTATATATACCAAAGACATTTGTTCTTGAATATCTTTTTTTTTTCTTCTAACAATGTATGTTAATAAGGATATAGGAAAAATGCCATACAATATGCAAGTACTTCAGTATATTTATTAATCCTTAAGCGCCTTGTTATTACAAAATTTCAGTCATAAATAATGGTAAAAACAGATTTTCATTTTTAAAGGTTGGAGTTTACTTTGGTGGTAGATCCGATTAAAAAAAAAAAAAAAGCAGCCGCCATCTTGTGGCAACCTCCTCAGTTACTTCACTCGCAACTGGTAGACACTACACTATACGTCTCCTCGTCTATATTCATAACTCCATGCGCCACCTAGCCATTCAATTTTTTATACCTGCATCTGATCGCCAGAAGAGACAATCAGGTAGCCTGTTTTTCGACAGAGACTACGTCTTTTTCGCTGTTTCATTAGTTTTTAGTTTCTTAAATAAAACCCTTTCTCCTTTCATTTTTTCGGTAGAAGATTATGCTTTTATCCAACTAAACATAGGTATATTTCGTTTTAACCCTTTCCGGTGCGGAATAAGTCTGCTTGTAAAATGATGAAATGATGGACTGACACCATAATTTACAAACGGATTTATTGGAATATAAAAACTCGGTTATTTTCCCGTACTTTACAAAAGGAAAGTTTAAATTAAATGTTCTTGGTGCCGTTGGTCAATTTTGGAATTAAAATTAGGTGTCCTTTTTGTGGACACCGCCCGCTAAAGGGTTAATACACTGCTCAAAACTGTTAAAGAAGAGAGAGGTTGTGGATGGATCTTTCGGAAGCGGAATTTTTAGACGATTGATCCGTAATCGACAAACGTGGTAGTTTGTTTGAGAAAAAAATACACATCTTTTGCAGAAAATTACGCATTGTATTGGGCATTTTGGTAAAAAAAGAAAAAAAAAAACATAGTTTGTGCATATGAGAAAAAACGAATAAAAAAGTATTTCCTTCAAAGAAAATCATTTTTAGTGGTGCCATTGTTTTATGGTTTTACCGGACGGCCAGCAACGTTGAACACATTTGAGGCATGGAGTCAATGAAGCTATTAATGAGCAGCTGGGTGTTCTGTTCCACTCTTCCAGACGAGTTCATTCCAGTTCTTTGACAGTTTGAGGGTGTGGTAGGCGGCCAGAGACTCGTCTGCTAATGTGACAGACTTTGGGTTTATGGCCGTAGAACACGCTGGCCATTCCAGTCGTATGATTCCTTTCTCGAAAAGGAAATCATCCATCAAGTGAACACGATGAGGCATGCAATTAACCGATTCGCCCATCAAAGGAGATGCCGGGATAGACCATCACACCCCACCGCCAAATCTGACAATTCCTTGCACGAACGCAGGATTCTTTGTAGTGCCGCGTTCTGTTGCACACTCCATGCGAGCGTCATGATGCCTTGCTTTTAACGTAACACGTGCTATTGGTCTGCGAGCATAGAGACCTATACCATAGAGCCGGTTTTGGTTTGTTTGAGTGGAAACTGATGTGCCAGTAGTTCAGAGAAATGTTGTTGAAGAAGAGTGGCATTCATATTTCGGTGTCTCCAAGCAGTTAGCGTAAGCCCTTTCAGAGGCAAGCAATTAAGTTTGTGTAATTTTGAATTCATACCGGAATTTTAAAAGAAAATTACTTGAAATTGAGGAAATCCAGGGGGGATACCATTCGTGCGATGCGCCAACTGTAAAGATTTCCTAACTGCTCGCGCATTACGTCACGTGGCTGACAGATTCGCCTCGCTCCGATCGTTTCAATAGTATTTAATGCTGTTCTGCGTTGGAAGCTTCTTTCTGCGACTGATTTTAATCATTCTATTATTTTAACAGACTTTTTGAAAACAAAACCTAGTAAATGCTATAGTAGAATAGCTATATCAAGGTGTTCTAGTAACTTTCGGAGAACACTATACACATTTAACAATACAGTTCAGAGTCTAAAATTCGGACGTCGAAATACACGGCATTTTGTTAACTGCCGATTATTATTCTGGAATATCGCAACGAAAAACACTAAAATCGCAGGGGACAAAATTTACTATATTATGCTGCAGTTCTAAAACCGAATTACTTTTACGAATGTCAAAAAATTTCTGCAGAACACGAAAATCACTAAAAATTGCATAAAAGAATCTCGAGAAATTCCTTATAAACTTTAATGAAAGGGGGAAAAAAGAGGACAGCATTTACTATATTGGAATAAAAGATTAAAACCGGATTCCTTTCATAAATGCAGACAAATCGCCTTCAAATGGAAAAAAAAAGGTTCAAAGTTCAAAACTCTCAGAGGAGAAAATTTATTATATTTGGTAACCGAGTTCCTTTTACAAATTTAAAAAAAAAAAAATGCCACGGAACATTAGAAATCTCTAAAAATCGCATAAAAAATTCACAAAAAATGCATAAAATCTCTGCACGAACTCAGAATATATTTGATTGAAAACATGACAAGATTCAATATATTGTGCTAAAAAAATAAAGCAGGATCCATTTTACTCATATGGAAAAATCGCCGCAAAATTTTTAAACAAGTCAAAAATTGCATAAAAAATTTTCTTTTGTTATTGTGATTTTTTTGTATCTTAAAAAAAAAAAAAAAATCCTCTATTAAAATATTTGCTTTAGCATTAACCTTTTTTTACTTTCTTTTATCTATAATAGAAGAAAGTATTGTAGGCGAAATTTTGTTCGATTTCCAGTGTTTGACGGATATCCACGTTTTAAGGATCAGATAACCCGAAAAACATGTTTTTACAAAATATGTGTCTGTCCTTATCTATGTGTGTCTCATTATATCATAAGAAAGTATATGAAGTTATGCATACATTTGAACCAAACTTCATACATGGGGCGCAGTGATAAGGGTCTTGTGCGATTTTCTCAATTTTTCGTCATTCAATTCAACATCGGCTGCTGATGCAGCGACATGCTCTTCGTATCTAGCTAACCCGGCGCTTAGCAAACAGCTGCCGTACAATATACGCTGACATACAATATACGCTATAATATACGCTGACGTGCAATATACGCTACAGATATTTGAATCATATTGATGTGCATTTGAAACTAAAGAATTTAAAAATTTAATTTTGATTATTAATAATGAAGATCAATGATTTTACAACATGATAGTGTGTGAAAAGTATTAGTCACATGCATTATTGAAAATATGATATTGGTTCTTACTTTTTTTCCTCTTATATCTTTTGAAAATGTTAGCACATTGTTAAATCTGTATACCTCCATATATTTTTTTTTATTGTTTCCTATTTGTATGGAGAAATGTTATATTTGATGTGTTTTATAAGATAACATGGATATTTTATTACTGAAGTTGTTGTAAATTTTAGAATATTGTTATTTGAATTATAATGTAAAAAATATGCTTAGTACATATTTTTTACATAATGAAATTAGTTTAATTATAGAGCAATATTATTGTATTATTTTGATCCTGAATAAGAATAGTGACATTCGAAATTTTTTGAAAACTTATATTTAGTAATTGGACAATGCATTATTGTTAAAAGTTTTAATGTGTGAATTTTGTTTAATTTATTCTGTTTGATAATACTAGTCTTTTTTATACTACTGCTTTGTAATCATATTCACATAATTCATTCATTCATTTTATTTTACAATAATTTAAAAGTTTTCATTTGTCATCAATTTATCAAGTCATCAATTTTTTGGGGGGTCGCCGGGTGAAATTTTGGTGGGATTTCGACTCACTTTATGTTTTTTGGGTCGCTGAATCCGAATTTGTAACTTCCCACCAAAATTTCACCCGGCAACCCCCCAAAAAATTGATTTTTTGAAAAAAATTGGTTTTTGAGAAAAGCGCGCGTGGAATGTTCCGAGGCAGCCCCCCCTCTCCCCGTTTATCCTACGTCATAATGTCATACATCCTATTTGTTGCATATTTTGTCTAGCTTCTGAATTTCGTAATGCTTTTCCCCTAAAACAATAAAAAATTTAAGTTAATAACAACTATTTTGGGGGGTTTTCGGGGGCGGGAAATTTTGGGGGGAAGTTAAAAATTCGGATTCAGCGACCCAAAAAACTTAAAGTAAACCTTATAAGGAAAGTTCGGAGGGGAGATGGGAGGGCGAATGTAAACGTGTGAATGGTTAAGTGGAATTGCGCAACTTAGTTCACGCAGCATCGCGCGCATGTTCCGAGGCAGATCCCCCCTTCCCCTTCATCCTAAGTCATAATGTCATATATCTAATTTATTGCAAATTTTGTCTACTTTCTGAATTTCTAGATATTTTTCCCTAAAACAATAAAACAATTGATTTTTTCAATAAAAACCTTTTTTGGGGGCCTTTTTACCAAAATTTGGGGGAGTTGCCGGGGGAAATTTTGAAAACATCTAGAACACAAAACATCTAGAAAGCCGACTTCCAGTACTACCATTAATTTTGCTAGGTAGAGTCCCTATACGGTCTCTATTGCCTGGACTATTATTCTCCAAATTTGTTTAGAGAGTTAAGAGGTAATCATGATTTGAGGAAGGGTTTCCTTCGAGTCAACTTCGTCTTAACACGTTGATTGCTGCTGGCTGCGAAAAGTGTCTTTTTTGTGGACATTGACAGTACGGTTTTCAGTATTTATGGAGTCTGTTCCCAATTCCCAATCGCGACAATGGCTGTTAAAATGTGTAATATGAACTTTAAAAAGTTCACTGTTTTATTTAAAAGGTGACTAAAATAATGAAAGAGATGTTACAGTTTAAAAATATATATTTTATTTAAAAAATTCTTAGTACTTTCAGGCTTTACCAAGCCCTTCATCAGAGAACATTCTAATAATTAATTGCTGTTTATTTATAAAAATACGTCACTTCGGTTTGAAAACAATAGACCCAATAATTATTAGAGTTGAAAGTAGAAGTAGTTGTTTCTTGGATTGAGCTTAATTAGAGAAAATATATATTAAGTGCAGTTCGATTTATTTTACTATATCACTTTGTTCACATACGTCACTTTCATTTTAAATGTTATTCTGGACAATCGAAGTAGCTGCGTTTCCGATTAAATTTGTGTAGAAGAAATATTTCACTGCCTTACCACAAATTTAATACGTCACTTTAATTTTCCAGAATTTATTTTCAGGCTATTTAACCATAAATTGAGATATTGTACGACAGGGCGTCGTTACATACTTGATTGTTTTTCACAGGATTTCTATGGATTGTGGGAAAGTGACGTATTGAAGATTGTGGTAGGGCAGATAAATATTTCTTCTACACAAATTTAATGTGAAACACTGCTACTTCGACTGTCCAGCTACACATTTAAAATGAAAGTGACGTATGAGAACAAAGTGATGTGATAAAATAAATGGAACTGCAGTTAATAATAATATATATTTTCTCTAATTGAGCTCAATCCAAGAAACTGCTACTTCTACTTCCAACTCTAATAATTATTGGGTCTCTCGTTTCAAACCGAAGTGACGTATTTGTATAAATAAACAGCAATTAGTAATTATAATATTCTCTGTCAAAGGTCTTGGTAAAGCCGGAAAGTACTAAGAAGTGTTTTTAAATAAAATGTATAATTTTAAATTATAACATCTCTTTTGTTTTTTTCGTCATCCTTTAAGTAAAACTGTGAACTTTTTAAAGTTCATATTACGCATTTTATGTTTGAATCAACGTAAAATATTGCGTTTCGTCTTATGATTTAATTGTTTGTTAATTTTATACAAAGTGTTCATTTTATACATTTTAATTGAAAAACATCCAATTTTAATTATTGAACACCAAAGGGTAAAACCTATTTTCTTTGTGCTTTTCAAGATCTTTTTTCGTCATTTTTTATTATCTAGATTTTACTAAATAACAATAATTTTGTTTAAATATATATTTAAGCTGCACAAAATTAGCATCCGCACAGAAAATAATCAATTTTACAATTAAAATATAACCTTGCAAAGTCATACTAGCGTAACCTCTGTTACTGGACAGTATTTGCTTAATTTATGATACAAATATTTCAGCAAAAAATATAACTTTTATATATTACTTTAGCAAAAATGTCCTTTAGTTAATAGTTATTAATAGTTAATAATATTAATAATATAATATATAATTATTAATATTAATAGATATTAATAGTTAGTTTAGTTAATAGTATAATAGTTTTAGAAAGATGAATAATAAATAATAAAATTTAATTATCATTACAAATGTAATTTTATCTCGTTTAGAAAAAAAAACTAAGTTAAAGTTCATAATTACCACTTATTTTAGTTTTAAAGAGAAGATTTTTTTAATTATATTTAAAGTACATAACATATTCTTTGTTTTAAATACATTTGGTTTATTATCAGTTTACAAATATTAAATCGAAATAGAAATTTCTTCAAGTAACAGGGGTTACATCCAGTAACAGAGGCTAAATCCAGTAACAGAGGTTAAAAAAATTTACAAGATGTAAACAAACTGACTTTTTAGCAACTAACAAAAGCACATTGAATAAATCAGACATAATTTTATTTTCCAAAGAAATTTCCACAAATTTTTAACACTGCAATTATTTTTCAAATACGTCAACAGGATGGGGAAACTTGTAAAATAATCTGCCCCCTTTCTCTACTACAGCTGGCATGGGCAAAGTTTTTTGGATCTGTTCGAACTGTATGTATGGAATATAATTGTCATCTAATTTAAAAATAGATAATGCATCATCACAAGCTTTCAAAAACATAACTTGCACTTCACCATCTTCTAAATCATCTTGTGTAACGGCTATGTAGTAATACTTCATTTTTCTCTTTATTTTTCAGTTTCAAATTCTACTAGTATGTATGTTCCTTTAATTATTTTATCTAGTGTCATTTCTTTAATTTAAATTTCTTCAGCAGTAGAATCAAGAACTTGAAAACTTGTTTTCTTAGGAGACATTTTTGATCTGGAAAATACCGCAAATAAATAATACATGCTACTGCAAAAATAAATATAAATAAGTAATAAGAATGGCAATAAGTACCACAAAAAATGTATATTCCGGGATAAAATGTAACCCCTGTTATTTGTATGTAACATCTGTTACCGAAAGTTGTAACAGACGTTACTTGTAACAGAGGTTACATTTAAGCAAAAACAATTTTTTTTCTTAAATAATAACATTCTAAAAAATAACTATGTTATTTATATAAACTTATTTTACTTAGTGTTTTGTGATTTAAAGAGAAATTTTATTTTTAAAACAATATTTAAACCTATAATTGGAGTAACAGGAGTTACAAAGAGAAAACACACTCGCCTTAGAACTTCGTAATACTGCTCTATACACTAAACATGTGGCAGACAAAGTGAAAATGGCACTTGACTTCTATTCTAGATAGTTCTTTGAGCAATACAGATTAGTAGCGTCTTTTGTTGGACAATTTTTTTATTATTTATTCTGCTAAATGTAAATAAAGTAACAGAGGTTTCATTTTCATGGACAAATGTTAAATTAAACTTATGCAGTTACAAAATACATATCTTAATTCATTAGTACACATTTATTAAACTACTATATCTGTTATTTAAATAAAAACAGATAAATATTTTGTTGTTCTTAATATTGAGAATTGTAGTCTGTTTAAAATTGTCTCTCTAGTCATTTGGACAGCTACTTTTCATAGATAAGAATAGATAAAGTGCATAAATTGTGCAATAAATACAATAAAATTGGCTAGAGCATATTTCATACCAGTTAAGAATAGTTTTTTCTAAAAGATGGCATAAAAAAATTGGAATTTCTTTGTATGTTAAATTAAAAAAAATAAATTAAAGTTTTGGACATGAAAAGCACATATATTTTTGGTTTCACCCATCTCTGAAAATATAATACCTAACATTAAAATAAATGTATTTTTTAGTTACGTAGTATTAGCGTTACGAAAGTTTTCACGCGATAAATAAAAAAAAGAAAGTTTTTTTTTTTTTTTTTTTTTTTTTAAGTGTCTTAATTGGCTCCTCTGCATATTCCTAAATATATTTGTGAATGCTTAATAATCTGTAAATATGTGTGTCAATAGTCATTATTACTTCCCCCAATTTGAACTTTCCACGTTCCACAGTTTACGATTAAAATGGGTGTGACAGACAGACTCAGGAGTGATCTTATAATGGTTCCGTTTTTGCTTTTTAAGTACGGAACCCTAAAAAAGGCAATGTTGAGTAGCTCCAAACCAAATTTCGCGTTTTTATTCATGATGCATTTTTACACATGTATTAATGTGTACACATGAGTGAAATATTTATGTGGATACATAGAGCATAATTTTGATATCTATATTATATAGGCTCTCTATATTCTGGTTTTGATAAGGACTTGTACATGATAGCCTAAAATATTTCCAAAAATGTACTAAAAATTCTCTTATTTTAAAATATGTGGCAGAGCATTTCAACTTTTTAAAAATTTCTGGAGATTTAAAGAAGTTTTCCCCAAAGCCGAATACATAGTACTTCTATCAATATTTAGTTTCTCCTAAATAACTGAAATAATTTAAGTTTCCCTAAACGATAAGCAGATTAAGAGCAAAGTGTGCGAGTTCTTTTTAAATGATAAAATTACTACATGTCCTAGTACTACCGAATATATTTACTATAAGAAAGCTTTATAATCATTTAACGAAACACTGTAACATTTTTCCGGTGTAGAATGCTTTTTTATTCTTCACGTTTCATGCATCTGTTTTAACCCCTTGAGGGGCAAGCAATTACGTTTGTGAAATGCTGAATTCCCACCGGAATCTTTGAAAAATTCTATTTCAAAATAAGTAAAAGCAATTTCACAGCCCTTTTTTTTCCACCAAAGTTAGAAAAGTAGAATTTAATAAAATTTTTCTGGTGTAAAACTTCATTAATCGTAGGTGGTATATAATATATACCGGTGCCCCTCAAGGAGTTAATCCTGTAAGATTAATTTCAAAAAAAGAAAGAAAGGAGGAAAATAACGAAAGTTTAGTTCTTCTCCGCAATTATTATCTAAAAGTCCGAAACTGCTTTAAATCATTATTTGTTTAGGAGTAAACTGCATCTAGTACTATATCAATAATAATAGTTTATACATGGTGAGTGGTAGAACGTGTGGTAGAATGATCGATTACTACCACTAATTTTTTATAGTATTCTTTGCTTTATTAAATCTCAGAAATTCTGTCATTAAATAATGCGAAAAATATTATTAAAATTTAGTGGTAGTAATCGGCCATTTGGATCGGGGCGCTTTCATCCCTGTAGAATATAGGCTGTGGGGCGGTCCTGGAAAAGAACAAACTTCTGTTGAAACTTTCGGAGGCAACTTAATTTTAAACTTTTATGTTATAAAAAGTTCTTTAATTGTTAAAGTTCTAGATGCAAAAGTTGCACATTAAGTAGAAACAAGTACGAAGCGTCTCCCACTAGCCAGACCGTCCGCATATGTACTACTCCATAAAATGGAAGAGCATATAGAAAAATGAGCCTTGCTAAAATCACGTGTTCCTTGACGTTGCTAGCTCTTACAAGGACAGGGCCAATTTTGTTAACCACAGATTTTGATTATTTTAATATATGTTGTAGGGTAGAGACCCCTTAGTGTTAGGTTCAACGGATTTTATCCAACGCTCCTTAGTTCTCCAGAAACCGGGGGGGGGGGGTCTAATAATAGTACACAACTAAATACTTACTTTTCAACCTCAATGATAGGTTGGTCGTAGATCAGTTGGTACGGCGTTCGCTGGCTGATCTGCGGGCCCGGGGTTTGGTACCTGAACGCGCTTCATCTGTTTTTCTCATTTTTTGTTTTACAAATATACTTGTAATTATAATTTAATAATTTCAATTACAAATTTTAATACGCTACATTAATTATACTGTTAACAAACTTAAATTTATCATTTTTTATCTTTAAACTATTAT
Organism: Maratus speciosus; assembly: GCA_963932465.1. NCBI lineage: Eukaryota > Metazoa > Arthropoda > Arachnida > Araneae > Salticidae > Maratus > Maratus speciosus. The sequence continues at coordinate 603,927,685 of OZ010792.1, forward strand.
TTCTCATTCTTTAAAGAGGTTTAAAAAGAAATTGGATCTATTATTGAATGATAAAGTTTCAAAATCGTGATAAAATCTGTTGTGGTGCCATCTAGTTATGATAAAATAAAAGAATATTCAAATAAAATAAAAATAAACGCAGAAAGAAAATAAAGGTGAAAGCAAAATTATTGAAAGTGCAAGCATACGTATTGCAAATTTAAAAATCTTTAATATGCAAAAAATCGGTTGTAATTTAATTCTGGTGCTAATTTTTAATATAATTATGCTTGTTACTTTAAAAACAGAATAATAGTATTATCGCATTGATTTCCTTTGTTAAAGCAACGCGTAATTGATGTTTCTTTAAAATCACGAATTGACACAATTGCTCAATATCATTGCATCGATAAAGAATATATCAAATACATTTTAAAAGTGATTTTTAAAAAATTAACAGTTTTATGATGTTTTATGCAACTATTTAGTGAAAAGTAAAAAATTAAATAGGTTAAAATTATAATTGATATACAATATTATAAATTTTAATTGACAACGAGATTATTAATTACACTTACAAATATATTTATAATACAAAAAATGAGAAAAACAAATGTAGCGCTATCAGGTATCGAACCCGGGCCCGCGGATCAGCCGCAAACGCCATACCAACTGAGCTACGACCACCCTATCATTTCGGTTTTAAAGTAAGTATTTAAGTTGTGTGCTATTATTAGACGCCCCTTGGTTTCTCAAGAACAAAGAAGCGTTGGATAAAATCCGTTGAACCTGACACTAAAGGGTCTCTACCCTACAACATATATTAAAATAATCAAAATCTGTGATGAACAAGGTTGGCCCTCTCCTTGTTAGACTATAATTAGAGAAAGCGTGTTTAATTGAAATCTCTTTCAAAGGTGTACATTCTATAAAGATGTAATTGTTGGAATTCAGGTATATTTTGGGGATACTGCATTCATCCGAACTGCATATTCAGTGGAGATTACGTTCGTAAAATTCATTCAACGAGATATCGTGTTATTTTTCTGTTTGCATTTTTATATCTTAAATATCGCTTAAATATATTGAATTATTATTTTATCACACTATTCAGATAAATGAATGAATGTGTAGATGCATTCCAATAAAAGTAATTATAGCAGGAATGTCAGAGTTTTCTGTTGTGTTTTGTATTTCTGTAATGGAACAATTTCTCGCTTTTATGAAATATATCGAAATCAGCCTTATTTAACACTATTGAAGATAATTAAAAAGTGTTTATGTATTCGATTTGTCTGTCCGAGTCCGATCCTACATCCACAGAGTTCGATTTCATGTCATTCGTAAATATAATTGAGCTTTAATAGGGCATGTTCCATATTAAAATGAATTGTCTATCATTTATCGTTCGTTTACAGGGCCACTTAAAAAAGGTCGTAACATGATGGTCTTTGCCGTTTATTTTAATGATGTTAGACGATTTCAAACATATTTAAATAGATATGCATAATCGAGGTGCACTATATGATACTTAACTTTCTATATAATACGGTGTGCGTAGCAGTTATCGTTCATTTACAAGGACACACAAATGAATTCGTTTATAGTACTATATTTCACTAAAAACTTCTTTTAATAGCTATTTGTTTTCATATTAATTTGTGTGTATAGTTTCTATACAGGTTTGCTCGAAAAAATTCGATACATTTCCGCTTATGGACGGAATTTTCTAAAGTGAAATTTTCTATAGAGTAGGGTGTGCATAGGATTTACTGTTCATGTACAGGGACACACAAAATATTGGTATGCCTTTTCCAATTTTACATATACAGTAGAACCCCGTTAATCCTAACTAATTTCGACCGGTGCCAGTTCGGATTCCAAAAAATTCGAATTACCCGAAAATCTGATAAAAATTGAAAGGAAAAAGATGCGTGCTATTAAATATGTAAGTCGTATATACTCAGTATTACAGTAAACATACTGTAATACGCCATCTTGGATAATCCGGTAAACTTTCGGAAAAAAATAGTATTTCTATTTCTTCACTCCCGGTATTTATAATAATCCAATGGAACTTCAGAACGTTTAATTACGTAACAACCCATTACAAATGGTTCAAAATCACAAATCTATAAATAGCTCAATCACCACATCGACGAGAGGTGAAGAAAAAACATTTCTGTAGATAACTTGCGAAATGAAACTGTTGAAAGGAAAAGTAATTTTTTATTACCTGAATTAAAATTTTTTGCATTTTGAAAAGAATTTTAATAGTGACTGGCAAACAGATAGAGATTATTTTGAAGATGGCTTCCACGAGTAGGCCTACACTGCACGTTTTCATTCTATATTTGTGTACATATGTTCTTCATTTACATTATTAAGTATTTTTTTAATCTGTTCAAGTATAATTTTCGAAAATACAATCGGTTGGGATTAACCGGAATTTCGGATGAGTGGGGTTCGGATAAGCGGTGTTGTACTGTAGTTCGCACATTAATAGGCGAGTATAAATAATACAGATTCAAAACTGCAAAAAATAAAATCGACTTACATTTTAGTTTATTGACAGAAATGGCGGAAGGGGGATTTTATATGGTTACCCGTTTCCTAACCGATCTCAAAATGTGTATACTATGTCATATATGTGTATAAACTTATAGATTCTGTACACGGTTCCAGTAAAGAATTCGAAATTATTTCAGACTCTAGAGGATCATCGCTGAATCTGAATTTCTAAATGTGTTGTTCGTTTTCGAAATTGTTTACTGGCGCATTACCTTTGATCTTATTAAAAGATGAAGTTTTGAATGTATTGGGAAGTGTTTCATAATGTATACTTGACGCATAATTTTTCTTTTTTTTTTTTTTCAAAAACAACTAGAGAAAAAGGATAATATGTTTTTTTAATTATATATATATATATTTTTAAATTAAAATTGCAAATTAACCTTTCTATTTATTTATTTATTTGACTTTTAGATCCTCCAAGCATTGCTTAAGCAAATCACAAGTGTTGTTTGAATGGATCACCCTTCACGTCCAAACAAGATTGAGTTATATAAACTTAAAAAACTACTGAAACATCACTCCCTTTTCGGAATAATTCTTTTAAGATACATTTTAGTGTCATTCGGATGTGTTTTGTGAATGCGTTTTGCATCAAGACTATCTTAACAGTGGAACTCCCGGAAATTTGAGTCAAGTTTTATAAAAAGATTTCATACCAGAATTTTGATTTAAAACAGTTTCACTTTATTATTAACCATTTGAAAAAATGGTTATTGTTCTCGTCATGGTAGGAAATCAAAAGCATATCTGAAGGTTTTTATTGGTTTAATCCGCGTTTTATTCGTTTTCTGATGGGTCTATACAGTCATCTGTATTTCCCTTTACTTTCAACAGAGATGGATACCTTCTGTTGCCACTATGACAAAAAAGTAATAAAAACTAAAAAAAAAAAAAATTAATAACTCAGAAACAAATTGAGATACAGCTTTCAAACATATTCCATTTAAAAGTACATTTTTTTTCTCTCTCCGACGGTGTAAAAAGTAATAGTATGGAATGTTTAGAAGTTTAAGAATGAAATTTCATTTAAAATTGGTAGTCAGATTTCTTGGAAACCTGACGATGGAAAAGCCTTTTCCGGAACAGCCAATGACATGCTTGGATAATACGTAAGTTTCAGGTGGATAATAACTAATGAAAATGAAAAAAAAATGAATAACAATTTCTGCCAAAGAGTTAATTTTAATTTGTAAGATTTTCACGTGCAAAAGGAAAATGGAATAAACCAATTAAAAATTTTAAAAAAGCTAAATACCACAGGAATGAATACATATAACTATTTCACACCAAATACGAGTCGCAGGCGATTTTTGTCGCTTGGAATTTTTACGCGTAATAACACTACTGATGTTTAATTCATGGCGTACGTTATGTATGATCAACTCCGTGCGATTTTTTTAACGTTTATCTTCTGTGTATGTTTTAAACTTATTTCATAATCAAATTTCTGGTTTGAAAGGAAACATATGGTAACCATCAAAATGGCGGCTCGCGGTAGTTCTGGTGTTAAGGAACGTAAAGGTGTTTTACCTCAAGATCACGTGAACAAGCTAATAAATTTTGGGGAAAATGCCAACTAAAAAATTATTGTAACTCACACTATGCTATTTTATCAGTCCCAAAATATCCCCATATATTTTATATCCTACTTTTGTGTGTGTGTGTGGGGGGGGGTACCATGCATTATGTAGAAATAAATAACAAGCATTATTTTTTCTTGAAATCTATTTTAAGAATGAACATTAGTTTGCAGCCATACTGCTTTTAAATAATATAAAGTGAATTTTTAATAATATAAACAAATTCGCAAAGTTCAGTAGTAAGTGGTACCAATATAGCAACTGTGGTAAGGCTATTTTATCAATTCAGGTTTGGCGAGAATTCCTTCAACACTTTTCACATATAAACAAACAGAAAGCTATTTATTGCTGCAAAATAGAAATAGGTTAAACTCATTCTTCTGAAACTTTCTACACTTTCTACACTGAAACATAACCTCCGACGAAACTATACTCTACGTCTTCTAAATTACTAATGATTCCGAAAAGAGGATTTTATCAGTAGAAATCTCAGAAACCAATCAATTTTGGAGGTTTAAAGAATCATCTTTTTATATTGGGTTTCTTTTGGTGCCACTGTTATTCGGAAATGGGCCCGAGTCTTTTTCTGGTGAATTAATTTGTTATTTCAAACCAGGATATTGTTTTTAGGATGATTTCCAATGAAACATTTCAAGCTACGTAACATCATTAATGCGTGAAAAAGTAATTAAACAATATTGATGTTCATGTTAATGTCGATGCTATTAAAATAACATCTTTGACTGTAAAATATGTTTGTTGAACATGGAAAGGTTTCCTTGAAAATTTATAACATGCGTAAAACCTATATTCCAGGTTTATACACTGTAAAAACTGATGGGTAACTTTTCAAAAAAATCAGTGTCCACAAAGGAAACTTTGTTTTTATAAAGGCTTCTTGATATCTCGAAAACGTATTACTTTCTGATGTTTCTTAATTTAACAAAAACACTTTTTCTAATTGCTTGAAAGTGGTTATTGTATTGATCTTTGTTTTCGTAATTATATTGTATTTTTCTAGATAACACTTTATCTACGGCATTATGATCTACTGCAATTTCTTTCATGTAATACTTATTTTTTCAGTTACTACAATGAAAATTAAAGGATAAACATAAAAAAATACTCACCCGTGAGAAATTTAATTATTCAGAGGTAATTTATTAAAGTGGTACTTTAAAGTACCATCAGTACACTATGACTCAAATATCGTAGTAGAAAACCCACAATAATTTCATCTGTTTCCATAAAATATTTTCGATTTAATAAGTATGTGAAATATAGTCTCTTTCTTATTTATAAATAAATCGTTTGGCTAATTCCGGTGCCAATCATTTATTTCAACACTTTAGAATTGAAAATGCTTTACTCATGAAAGAGTTAAAAAACAATTTTTTGTTTAGGTTTCGATCTTGTTAGCGGTCCATTAGTTATGCGACGTCAATATTCCTGGGACAACATGTTCTCTCGCATCTCCGCATACGCAATATATGATATTTATATATGCCATTTCTAGCGTAGCAAAAACGACCCGGTGCCACAATTTTTTTTCAATTTCCTATAAAAAAATAACAATAAAACAGAAAAGAAATACCAGAGAAATCATTACTACACTATATTTTAGTAATTACATTTTAAAGCAGATGAAAACGATGGATAACTACATATACGAAAAGTAAACATGAAGTTTTTCTCCAACACCCAGTGTACTGACGGTACTTATAAGTACCACCGAGTCATTCAACTGTTAAATCAAATACAAACACCGTTCACCTAAAATAGCTATTCAAATTGTATTCTAAGATCATAATGAACACATAAAAAAATCCAACACTTATCTTATAACATTTCAGTGATGGAACAGTGGCGCAGCAATTGAACGATTGTCACCACGGAATTTTTATAGTATTCTTCACCTTCAAAAATCTTAGAAATTCTGTCTTAGAGGTAGATGAAGAATACTAATAAAAATTCGTGGTGTCAATTGATTCTCTGCTGCTACACTGTTCCATCACTGACATTTACCGTGTTTGCAGCAATGAAAAGACGAGAGTGGCAATTTGTACAAAATTTCGGCACAAAACACATCGACTGCTTCAGAGATAGCCTCTAAAATAACAAACCTAGAACTACTGTTGCCATGTATTCGGATAAAGCGAGATTAAAAGAGCGTGTTTTGCAAAGTAAACATTAGAATAATAGTAATATTCACTATGGTATAAACGTTTAAATTGAGTGGTATTTTTAAGTACCGTCAGTACATAAAGGGTGAAAGAAATATGGGTTTGTTTTTCAGAGTAGAAAGGCAGAATATAAACGAGATCGGCATTCGGGCTGCTTTTTGGTATATGTGCTTTGAATAAACTTTATTATTTGATAACATGATATTTTTCATATGAATGAATTTTTGGTGAAAAATGAGTTTTGAGCTAAAAACGATTTTCATTTATGTTCTGTACAGCGAGTAATGAGTTCTTCGAGCCGGAAAGTCCGACTTGGATTTCCTTTTTTAAATCGTCTAAATTACAATCGAAGATAATTTACCATCATCTGCAGCGAATACAGGAAGATTCTTTGGCTTTCATAATTTCCATAATGGGCTTACGCAGTCAATAGGAAGTTATCATTTCAGGCTGTGATTAAAACAAAGGGATGCATTGTAGCAGTTTCTTTGACGACTGAAATAACAGAGAAGCGATCCAACTCCACGAATACTAGAATAACACGCCTTCTATTTACATATACATATTTGCAGCAAATTCAGTAAGGGGACTTTCAAAGTTAATAGAACTGTTTCATTTAAGTACTTGCAATGGAGTTTTGTTTATTCTTAGATGTTTTCAAATACAATCTACATTCATTTTGTATTGCATATGATATTATTCTACATATTTTCAACCTATATTTAATATTATGTTAGCTATTCAAATGTAAGACTGTAATCTTATATTGAGAATTATGCATTGTTATATTTACACACATGCATTCAAAGCATTATTATATAGTACAAAATACAGGACAGTGATCTGAAAGAATAAATTTAATATTTTATTAATGTTGTGCCAATGAAAACTAAATGCAGAAGGTCTTTCACATTTTATGGAAACGATTTTTGTCGTTAATTTTTACGCTTAAACGCCGTGTTCTTTTCGAATCTTTGACTCTATTCGACAGCCTTAACTCTTCGTTATAGTTCTGGTTAAATGATAATAAACTTTTTCTTAGTATCCTCTTCTTAGTGGAACTCTTCTCTATAAATAAGTAGATGGGGATAAATAGAAATTTGGGTTACCATTGAATAAATATGGCCCTATTTAAGTGTCTGTAATGAAAAAAAAAATTTTTTTTGTCTATAAAGTGAGAAAAACTTGAACTTTCAGAAATGTTGAACAGGCACTAGATTTCAGAGCTTTTTTCTCAAAAATATCTTAATAAAATAACATGTACAAGCCATTACCCCAGTTGGCGTCGTTAACGTTATACTTTTAAACTTATAATTTAATTTATACATAGACGTAGACATAAATTGATGGATTAAAAAAAGTATTTAGAAAGTATTCCCGAAAACAAATACTTTCGAATAATCATCAGTCTTCAATCGCATAGCTGCGAATTTGCACGGATTTTTGTTAACAGTAAAATGCAATAGTCTATGTTTTCTTCTGTTCTCTTTACCAATCGTTAGATTTCGACGATTGTTTAAGATAAAATTTACTATGAAATTTTAGTGGTGAGAAAAATCTGTACAAGCTAGCAGCTATGCAATTACTTTTCAAACAGAAATTGTTCAAAAATTATTTTCAACCAGAAAAAGTAGTCTAACATATTTAAATATATATAAAGCGATGTTATAGCAATTGCTTGACCATGGCATTTTGAATGTGTTTCATGATGCAATCTTGTCTTCTAAAATTGTTTATTTGTCGGAGATAAGCTCAGGAACTACCGAACCGATTCCAAAAGTAATGGTATCAAAATGATGGTGTTCGCCCAACTTAGAACATAGGCTATATCTTATGTTGGTGCCACTACCCCAAAGGGGCTGCAGGAGCAAAAAACGTTCTAAAAATGCGATTTTTGCGTTACTGAAGGACCTAGAAATATGAAATTTGGAATATTAGTTACTTATAAGATATAAATGATGTCTAAGAACAGTTCTTAAACAATTAGAAATTTAAAAGGGGTGAGAATGCACAAAAAGCGTTCTAAAAAACGTTCTAAATGATAGTTTCTACATAATCTCAGGAAATACCGAACCGATTACAAAAGTAATGGTATCAAAATGATGGTGTTAGTCCAACATAGAACATAGGCTATACTTTATGTCGGTGCCACTACACCAAAGGGGGTGCAGGAGCAAAAAACGTTCTAAAAATGCAATTTTTACGTTACTGAAGGGCCTAGAAATATGAAATTTGGAATATTAGTTACTTATAAGATGTAAATGATGTCTAAGAACAGTTCTTAAACAATCCGAAATTTAAAAGGGGTGAGAATGCACAAAAAGCGCTCTAAAAAACGTTCTAAATGGTAGTTTCTACATAATCTCAGGAAATACCGAACCGATTCCAAAAGTAATGGTATCAAAATGATGGTGTTAGTCCAACATAGAGCATAGGCTATATTTTATGTCCGTGTCACTACACCAAAGGGGGTGCAGGTGCAAAAAACGTTCTAAAAATGCAATTTTTGCGTTACTGAAGGGCCTAGAAATATGAAATTTGGAATATTAGTTACTTATAAGATATAAATGGTGTCTAAGAACAGTTCTTAAACAATTCGAAATTTAAAAGGGGTGAAAATGCACAAAAAGCGTTCTAAAAAACGTTGTAAATGGTAGTTTCTACATAATCTCAGGAAATACCAAACCGATTTAAAACATATTGGTGTCCAAATGATAGTGACAACGTTTGCTCCAAGATAGGCTATGTTTTATGTCGGTGCCACTACCCCAAAGGGTGTGTAGGAGCAAAAAACGTTCTAAAAATGGGATTTATGTGTTACTGAAGGGCCTAGAAATATGAAATTTGAAGTATCAGCTACTTATTAGATATAAAGGATTTCTAAGAACAGTACTTAAACAATTCGAAATTTAAAACGGGTGAAAATGCGCGAAAAGCGTTCTAAAAAACGTTCTAAATGGTAGTTTCTACACAATCTCAGGAAATACCAAACCGATTTAAAAAAATAATGGCGTCAAAATGATGGTGAAAATCCTTGCTCCAACATAGGATATGTTTTATGTCGGTGCCACTACCCCAAAGGGGGTGCAGGAGAAAAACGTTCTAAATTGCGGTTTTTGCGTGACGGAAGGGCCTTGAATCGTGAAATTTAGAATGGTAGTTAGTTATAAGATATCAATGATCTCTAAGGACATTTCCTAAAAAAATCGAACTTTAAAAGGGGGGTCAAAATGCGCAAAAAGCGTTGTAAAAAACGTTCTAAATTGCAATTTCTATGCAATCTCAGGAAATACTGAACCGATTTCAAATATAATGGTGTTAAAATGATGGTGACAGATCTTGCTCCAAGATAGGCTATATTTTATATATGTTTCCACTAACCCAGAGGAGATGCAGGAGCAAAATGAGCAAAAAGCGTTCTAAAAACGTTCTAAATGCCGATTTGTTACCAATATCTCAGGAAGAATCAAACTGATTTCAAAAGTAATGTTAAGAAATTGATGCTGACAGCCTCTGCTCGAACATAGACGCTATTTTAAGTCGGTATCACTATCACCTAGACGTTGCAGGAGCAAAAAAGCGTTCCAAATTTCGATTTTTGTGATCGGTAGGGGCTAGCAACTTAAAATTAGGCAAGGTACATATGTATTACATATAAATGATGTTTAAGAACAGTTTCGAAAAAAATTGGAAATTTAAAAAGGGATGAAAATGCGCGAAAAGCGTTCTAAAAACGTTCTAAATTGCGATTTCTACTCAATCTCAGGAGATTCCAAAGCTATTTCAAAAGTAATGGTTGCCAATCAATGGTGACAGTCCCTGCTATAACATAGGTTATATTTTATGTTGCTGTCACTAACATCTGAGGGTTGCAAAAGCAAAACATGTTCTAATTTGCGTTTTTTGCATAACTGAAGGGTCTAACACTTTGAAGTATGGCATGTTATTTACTTACAAGATACAACTGCTTTTTATGAACTGTCGAAAGAAAATTTCAAATTTAAAAAGATGAAGTGAGCTAAAAGCGTTATAAATTACAATTTTTATGTAATCTTTTCAAATACCAAACCGATTAAAAAAATAATGATAACAAATTGTTGGTGATAGAACCTGCTCAAACATAAACTATATTTTATGTCTGTGCCACTACCACTAGAGGGTTGCAGTAGCTAAAAACTTTCTAAATTGCGATTACTGTGATACTGAAAAGGCTAGAAACTTTAAATATGGCATGGTAGTTACTTATAAAATATAAATGCCCTCGGAGGACTGTCGAAAATAAATTCGAATTAAAAAGGGCTGAAGTGAAGGGGAGGGGCGAAAAGCATTCTAAAAAAGTCCTAAATTACGATTTCTACGCAATTTCAGGAAATATAAACCAAATATAAAAGTAATAGTTGCGAATCAATGGTAACAGTCTCTGATCCTACACAGGCTATATTTTATGCCCATGATTCTACCACCTGGGATTCACAGGAACAACAAACGCTCTAAAAAAGGCCTTTAAAAGCTTTCTAAATTACGTTTCTGTGGAATATTAGGAAATAACAAACCAACTTCAAAATTAATGTTGGCAAATTAATGGTGACAGTTCCTATTTCAACATAGCCCTTTATGTTGAGAGAGGTGGTAGGACTTGGAATTTGACATGATGGTTAATTTTAAGATGTAAGAAGATGGTTTCTAAAAAATTCAAAACTTCAAATGAATACTGAAATGAGCGTATTAATTGAGCATAAACGTTTCAAAATATTTTCAAAATTATTATTTATTTAGTTTTATTTCGTTTTATTAATTTAAGTCTCATTTCTGCCTTATGCAGTGTAACAGTGATGTTTAATAAAATTGTGTTTTAAATAGTAATTTTTTTAAATTATTCCTAAAAGTAATAAGTACCTTTTAATGAAATAAAATATTACCTTTTAATAAAATAAAAATTTAGTTAGTACCTTTTAATAAAAATTAGACATATAAATATCACTTGGCATATTTCAAATATTACGCGACCAAAGCCGCGGGGTTTGCTAGTATTTAATATTTTTGTAAATGATCACATATACATCACTGAAGAATGTAAAAGGGATTTTACGACACTATTTATAACTTAAGATCAGGGGCGCCATTTCAGAATTTTCTTGGGGGGGGGGGGGCAAAGCTGTCTTTGAGGACAGTGGCATAGCCAAGGGTGGGGTGGGATTCGGTGGCGGGGGGGAGCCTGTACTCTCCCATCAAAACGAAAACCTATGAAAAATTCCGTTTTAAGCAGGGTTTTTTTTATCTTAGCAGGTATAATTTCAAGATAGTGACTAACAATTTTTTTGTTTAAGACAGTATTCTATTATAGACAGTTTCCCTTTTTACAAGTATTCTTAAAGGGTTAACATCCTTTCTATAGTACACCTCTGAAGAGAATAGGAATATTACATTTATTGTAAAACTTGCGAATACGAAACCTGTCAAAACAAGAATTGTTTCGCAAACGGAAAAAAAATTAAGTTTCTATGAAGAAAGCACTATATAATTATACTTGCTAAGAAGGGTACCTGTCTAAAACGGATTTTTTTTCTTTTTTTGACTTTGCAGGCTTTACGGACAGGACAGGGAGCCATTAAATAAGTTTCTTGGAATGGGGAGAGGAGGCAAGATTTTGTTTGAGGCGAAGGATTTGAAATAGCATGCCATTCCTAACATTTTCATAAGCATGGGATTCTTCAAGAAATATTTTTAACACTTTCCAACGCAGTTGAAAAGTGAATTGGGTTTGTCTGCCCGTCTGGTCATACTCTAACTCACGTAAATATACTCGGATTAACGCGTAATTGATATATGTTATTAATATTTACAATAGAATGTTCGGTATTCAAAATGAAGTCTGTATCATTCATAGTTCATTTACAGGAGGACTCAAAAGTATTCCGTTAGATTATGGTCTATCGGGTAAAATCATTTGCGGTATATTTTAATATTGTTGTATTACAGTATTTAAACATATTCTATGAAGAAATAATATTTGTGAGGTATTTTAATAATGTTACTCCGTTACAAACATAATGAAATTGATAAAAATTTCTGAGATGTGCTAATTAGAGATGAGTTCGGGCTCATTTTTCAGAGCCCGGGGCCAACAATTTTAAATCCGAATCCGAAAAGTTTTGTGCCATCATAGCCCGATTCCGATACCAAAAGTATACACGGGAAAAAAAAAGGTTTAACAAAAATGCATAATATTTAAAAGTTGTTCTAAATGTAATAGATCTCATTTTTTAACAACTGTTAATCTCTAGCACATAATTAATTTTATGAAATTTACATTAAATCTTATCAAAACAGACGTTTAGTGTCAAATAGAAATATACTTCCCTAAAAAGATTTTTAAATTTTTCTCCCGCAACATGTAGGTATCTCTGATGGATACAATAACGAAGAGCATTTTGTGTATAAATTAATGAAATTTGCAAAAATTATGATTTATATGACGAAGAATCGAACAACGTTTTCTGTTTCCTATAAAAGGTGTACATTTTTCACATTTATCATGACTTTGAAAATCAGTTTAAATTATAAATTTGACACCGTTACTGAAAAGATCCGATGCTTTTATAGAAAAAGAGGAAACGCTGCTTGATTGCTTTCAATCGGGAATAACAACACATGCCAATTTTATCTACTTACGTATGAAAGTGATTGTATGAATATGAAGAACAGAGCCACAGAATGAGCAGACTTCAAGAAGAAGCATGAATAAAATCACCAACATTATTTTCATATACAGAGCGATTACAATCGCAGACAATAGGAGCAGGGGCGCCATTTCTGAATTTTCTTGGGGGGGGGGGGGGGCAAAGCTGTCTTTGAGGACAGTGGCATATCTAAGGTTGGAGTGGGGTCCGGCGGCGGGGGGGGGGGGCTGTGCTCTCTCCCATCAAAACGAAAACCTATGAAAAATTCCGTTTTTAAGCAGGGTTTTTTTTTATCTTAGCAGGTATAATTTCAAGATAGTGACTAACATTTTTCCGTTTAAGACAGTATTCTGTTATAGACAGTTTCCCTTTTTACAAGTATTCTTAAAGGCATTTAAAACGTCCTTTCTATAGTATACCTCTGAAGAGTATAGGTATATCACATTTATTGTAAAACTTGCGAATACGAAACCTGTCAAAAAAAGAATTGTTTCGCAAACGGAAAAAAAAATTGACTTTCTATGAAGAAAGCACTATATAATTATACTTGCTAAGAAGGGTACCTGTCTAAAACGGAGATTTTTTTTTTTTGACTTGCAGGCTTTACGGACAGGACAGTGAGCCATTTAGTTTCTTAGAGTGGGGAGAGGAGGCAAGATTTTGTTTGAGGGGAAGGGTTTGAAATAGCATGCCATTCTAAACATTTTACATAAGCATGGGATTCTTCAAGAAATATTTTTAACACTTTACAACGCAGTTGAAAAGTGAATTGGGTTTGTCTGCCCGTCTGGTCATGCTCTAACTCACGTAAATATACTCGGATTAACGCGTAATTGATATATGTTATTAATGTTTACAATGGAATGTTCGGTATTCAAAATGAAGTGTGTATCATTCATAGTTCATTTACAGGAGGACTCAAAAGTATTACGTTAGATTATGGTCTATCGGGTAAAATCATTTGCGGTATATTTTAATATTGTTGTATTACAGTATTTAAACATAACATTTATATACATTATTGGGGTGTACTAAAAGATGACTACTACATGTAATGTTATGTTTAGCACTTACAGTTCGCGTCCAGGAAAACTCACAAGTATTCCGTTATATTATAGTCTATGAAGAAAGAATATTTGTGACGTATTTTAATAATGTTACTCCATTGCAAACATAATGAAATTGATAAAAATTTCTGAGATGTGCAAATTAGAGATGAGTTCGGGCTCATTTTTCAGAGCCTGGGGCCAACAATTTTAAATCCGAATCTGAAAAAGTTTGTGCCATCAGAGCCCGATTCCGATACCGAAAGTATGCACGGAAAAAAAAGGTTTAACAAAAATGCATATTTAAAAGCTGTTCTAAATGTAATAGATCTCATTTTTTAGCAACTGTTAATCTCTAGCACATAATTAATTTTATGAAATTTACATTAAATCTTATCAAAGAGACGTTTAGTGTCAAATAGAAATATACTTCCCTAAAAAGATTTTTAAATTTTTCTCCCGCAACAAGCAGGTATCTCTGATGGACACAATAACGAAGAGCATTTTATGTATAAATTAATGAAATATGCAGAAATTATGATTTATATGACGAAGAATCGAACAGCGTTTTCTATTTCCTATAAAAGGTGTACATCTTTTGCATTTATCATGGCTTTGAAAATCAGTTTAAATTATAAATTTGACACCGTTACTGAAAAGATCCGATGCTTTTATAGAAAAAGAGGAAACGCTGCTTGATTGCTTTCAATCGGGAATAACAACACATGCCAATTTTATCTACTTACGTATGAAAGTGATTGTATGAATATGAAGAACAGAGCCACAGAATGAGCAGACTTCAAGAAGAAGCATGAATAAAATCACCAACATTATTTTCATATAAACAGCGATTACAATCGTTGACAATATGAGACTAAAAATTTGCAAATCTTAGGCTAATGCTGATTGATGTCAAAGAAAATATTTATTTCGCGTTAGATCTCTGAAAAAAGTAATAATAAATAAACATTCCAATTAAACAGTATCCTAATGGCGCCATATTCTGATTGCCGCCAACATCAACAGGTCGTTACTCGCGTTAAACTACAGACATAAATCATCAAATATCACAAGTTTTCTGTCAAAATAATGTTCGACAAATACTAAAAAAAAAAAAAAGGGATAAAAATCTATTTTTCTTTCTACCTGATCAAAATAGCATTAAAAAGACTTGCAATGGGATAGTTAATTTTTAAGGGGTAAAAAAGTTATTTTTTGTTTCTATACGAGTACGAGAATAAATAAAATTGCCAATTTGAGAAAGAATGGGCCCGAGCCCGAAGGCTGATATAAAAATCAAAGCCGTGTCAGGTCCGGGTTGAGTCCGTCTCATCTCTAGTGCTAATACATAGTTTCTGTAGAATATGGGGGGGGCGAAGCATTCATCACTCATTTACAAGGTTATGCAAAAGAGTTCGATTATATGTTGGTCTACGGGTAAAAACTGTTCGCAGCGTATTTCAATTATGTTGCACTATTTCAAACATGATGAAACTGATATACATTACTGAAGCTAACAACAAAATGCTTGCAGTAAAATAAGATGGGGATTGCATTTATCATTCATTTACAGGGACACATAAAAGATTTCGGGAATAAATCTGTATGCGAAGTTTGGCTATTAGGATTGATTGCTGCAAGTCCGTTTTCCCTTATGGTATGGTTTTTTAGTTTAACTAAATTTTTGAATACTACATTGTGTGCATAAATTCTATAGAACATATACAGAGCAATTTTTAAATTCGTAAGACACACAGAAAAATTCGTAAGCATTATTGAGAAAGAGCAGGAATTGCTTAAAGATGTTATTTTTAATTTGAGTTATGCAGCTTCAAGTTGTCTTTCAAGCTCAACTACATTTAGTATAATATACTAAGGTAAGTTTGTTGCATATAAATAAAATCATATACAGGACTATGCAAAGAACTGGACATATAATCGCCTATGGATTATTCGCCTATTGGCTCGCCTATATGGATATCTCCTATTAACTCATGGAAGCGTAATTTAAGTAGCTTAAGCATTGCTTGAATTAAATTTCAGCATTAATATGTGACGTGTATTAAAATCTGTATGTCATATACAGGGCTGTACAAAAGAATTTAAGTACGTTTCCCCCTATCGGTAGAAACTGCTGAAGAGGAATTTTTTACTGTGTTATGCATTTTCTTATTAAACATAATTTAAGCACAGTGTGTAGCATATGTACAAATTTATAGATCATTTTATAAATTTAGAATGATCTATATTTATGAATGATTTTTTTATAAATTTAATTTATAGATCCAGTTATATTGCTTCACAAAAGAACTGGATTACTTTTACGGTTATGGGCGCTAAGTATTGAAATATGGTTTTTAAAAGTGGTATAAGGACTGCTTCCTAGAAATCTGCACAAACTTTTCTTGACTTGAAAGTTATTAAAAAACGAGATAAAGAACTCAAATGAGCACTGTAAGATGACTTCAATAACCACATTACTCTGTAAAACTGTTATCGGATTTCAATTAAACTGTTTCGTTTGACATTATCGATTTTACTTTTGGTGGTACTTGCTAGACATTGTACAAAATTTAAGTTCATAATTTTGAAACAATACTTGATTCGATTGATAAATTTCTGGATGTTACCTGCTTTCTAGCCTTTGTCATACACTTTTGACTTCAGATACTTTCAGAACCGCTGAATTGATCAAATTTGGGGAACGCTAACCAAGTTGTCAGACTTCTTTATGAAAGTGATGTTTTGCTGGCGGAAATGGCTGAGAACGATTTTGCAGAGATGACTGCTATCCAAGTCTGGCCAGATACCGTAATCACCGTCATTGTGGTTGCTACAGATGTAGGGGATAAGAAGACGGCGAATGACCTTGTTCAAATGTCGTTGCCCATTGACAGCGAACCCAGACTTTCGGATGAACGGACGACTCAAACCTTTCGGACCCATTGCAATCCATACGAGGATCTTGTCTTGGAATTTCGCTTTAGTAAACAATTTAATGATATCTTGGGTCGTGGAGACGTCAGATGTATAATAGCCACCGTTATAGTTAAACGTGGAGTGCTTGAGCTTAAAATATGAGCCGTCACCGTCATCGAAGATGAAAATTCTATCAGAAAATTTTCTGAACAAGTGACCACACTTCGTTTTCACGACAACCATTTGTTTTTCTGTTCGTTCTGTTATGACCATTTCTTGTAATATTTGATATTCAGGTTCTTAGTGATTGTCTTTTGTTGGTGGTTAGGTGAAACACTGTATTTCGAAGGCATGGGACGGATTAATACTCGGTCGTTTTCGCCAAACAGTCCTTTCAACTGCTCTAACTCTGGCTTGGAGATTTTTTTTTTTTTTTGCCTTCCTACCCAATCCCAGTTCTTTTTTGGCCGAGAGTCCCTCCTAGTAGCATTCTTGAACATCATATGTAGTTCGTTTGGTGATATTTTCGGAAAATAAATAGTTCACGATGGACTTGCTCCTTGATGAATATTGCTTTCGTAAAACTTGTACACAATAATACATAGACACTCCTCTTGTGGCTCTATTCTCGGAAAACACAGATTATTTAATGATATCTTGGCTAATGGCCATGCTCTTATATACCATAGCACAACACTTCACGCGCAAGTTTCACCTGATTCGGTTTCCTTTGCTATTTTACATAATTGCAAAGTTTGTGCGGATTTCTAGGAAAAAGTCCTTATGTTTTCTAAAATGTTTAATTAGACATATTATTTACCTTATTGAAAGACTAAGTTTTGCTAAGGCATTCTTGTTGTGTTGGAAAGTGTTTCATAATCTATGCTTGGCGCATGATTTTTCTCTCTTGTTTAATTTTCAAGGGAAGACCATGCTATTTTATTTACTTACTTGTTTATTTTTTTTTGCGGAGTGACGCAAAATCAATTCGTCAGAAAAAAATTGCGAAATTTGCAAATTAGACTTGGAAAAAATAGATAAATTGGCAAATTAGAATTTTTTTTTTTTTATAATTATTAGTTTACGTACCTAAAGTGTTTACTTATACGTGTTTTTATTGTAATAAAATTTGACAAGCTATTTTAGGTTTTGAGTAATTTTTTAAAATTCTTTTGAGTCAGACCTGCGATGGCAGATAAATTTTCTAAAATATCAAATTCCTTGGGCGGGGGGGGGGGGGTGGCCCCCCAGCCCCCCTCAATTGGCGCCCCTGATTAAGATATTCAAATTTTGCAAGTATGAAACTATTTAAATATCTGAAAATTTCTGTGTTTAGATTATTATTAAAAAAACGTTAAATCTTTAAGAAGAAATGTTTAAGTGTTATTTGTAAAATTAGTAGTATCTGCTTGATAAAATAAAACACGTTCTATGTTTTAAACAACAACAAACGTAAACAAATGCCGAAATCGCTAGCGACGCATAACAAAAAAGATAGATACTATACAAATAAGACAAGTAACAACTACCTGTTGCGACTTGGCGGAAACGTTTGCGAGTGTTGTCACTAGGGGCTCTGAAGTTGCGATTCGGTTACCATGGAGCTTATGGAAGAGTCATATCTGTATGAGATATTTAATCTGCGTTCCACCCTAACCCGATGTACTTCCAGTGAAGCTTACGTCGTTATTTTAACACGGAAGAAGACTATAGTCTGAACTCAAAACGATATCAGTAAGCGTCCTATCTTAAATGGGTGACGTAACCGCAAGATTAAAGGCGAGCTCACATCAATCAAGGTCGCACGCCACGTAGCGGACGGGGGTTAAACTACAGGAAGATGCCTAACTGCTTTCTTACTTGACACTACTAAAATTGTAAAGTTTTTTTCACCTTGATTAATAGCTGAAATATCCCTGACAAGGCGAAGAAAACTTCGTGGTGTACTAGTGTATTTGGACGCCCCTCTCGCTACGCCATTATTTTGCAATAAATGTGGTAAACAAGATTCAGTTCCATGAGTGGCTAAAGATTTAGAAAATATGCCTAGATGGTAGATATCCTGTCATATATGACGTCACACTAAAAGCCCGCGTATGTGGATTATCACACCGTCCACAAGATGGCGCAACTGTGTTATTTTACGCCCGATTCCAGTATTAAGATTCTACGCTTACTTGGTCTTTACTCTCTTTTTTCCCATTCAAACTGGCTTCTCCCTTAACAAAATGAATCAATTAAACATCCCTTTATTACTTCATTGAAAACAACCTGGTTTCATTTATGCTAATACAGTTTTACTTATGGAACTGTGATCTGTTTTTAGTAGAATTTTGATTGATATGTATCCGTTGTCACTCTCAAATTAGATTTGGCATAATTTTGCTCATAGCATTGATTTAAATGGCCTGTATAGAGTGTTCACTAGAGCGGAAGGCGTTTTCTCAAAAAGACACGCAGAACTGTGAAGAAAACCTCTATTATGTACTGTAAAAAAAGACAAATGCTTATTAATCTACGAAAATAAGATATGATTATGAACGAAAACATGCAATAAATTCTTCCGAGTTACTCGCGATTCCGAAAAGCGTTCTTTACCTTTAGCAACCTCAAAAACTATATAATTTTAAGATTCAAAAGAAGCATTTATAAAAACAAAATTTCTTTTGATGCTGTTGATTTTCGGAAACGTTTTAGTGTAGTTTTTAGAGCGTATTCATCCGTTTCCGCTTCTCTGAATATTGAATTTTCGGATACTAAACATTCTCCATGAAACATATTCAACTGCACCAGTAAATTTATACGTGCATAAGTAACAAAATCACCTGCGACAAAGTTTTAGGAAACAGTGCTTTTATCCCCGACATATCTCGAGGCAAACGGTGAAGTGGTTATTTATATAAGATACATTTACTATTACACTCACTTAAGTACAGTAATTTGTATCCAGTGGTACCATAAATTTCCATTTTATTCTTGTTAATTACGCATTCTCTTATCAATTAGTTCAATTATGAATTTGTTGAGAAAAGTTGAACTGAGAAGTGGGTACCGTCGTACTGACGTTACTTTGGACCACTTTTTCTAAGTTCCACCCACATTTCCATTATTAAAAAATATTATATATGGATTTCCAACGTTGAAATAGAATTGTAATAAATTAACAGGAAACAATGAAGCAAATTGTATGGTTTTAAAGAGGCAATTTTCTATTTTTTTAAAACTATTTTTAAAGTTTTTGAACAAAGTAGCCCCTGCTGGGGGCTTCTTTGGTCCATTCACTTATTTTCATATAAAAAGAGTACAATTCATATGTTGGAATATCGAAACCAATTAGCAATTGATTGCAATAGGATTTGCTAATGTATTAACACCACGGACTTGATAAACAAATGTATTTTTTTTTAACATTTAAACACAATAAATCAAATGCTAATGTTAAAGACACAAGAAACAGTTTTCATCATGTTATCCTCAGCAACTGAACAAAAATAGTTACTGTAATATTTTGCTAAAGCACCATTTGAAAAAAATGCTAATACATTTTTTAAAGATTTAATTGTATAAAAGGCATTTCTGAGTAACTGGGGCTATTTCCGGACCAAAAAAAGGCCTGGCACAAAGTAGCCCCGAAAAACTAGTTTTCATTTTAGCTTTATGAAAACGTAAACATTGTGTCAAAATAAAAAGTTAAAGGAAAAACTATGATCACACATGTTTTTCAAGATACTAAAGGTAATATTTTGACACTTACATTATTTATGTCTCTTATCCAGATTGTATCACTGTAGCAAGTTAGGGGAGTTAAAATCTACACACGAAAACAGTTGCTTACAAACACACCTTGTGTTGCCGTTAAAAAAAAAAAAAAAAAAAAAAAAAAAAAAAAAAAAAACCTAAACTATTTAAATACCCTATAGTAGGGTCTAAAATACTTTTCAAGGACAAAAACTCCGAATTATCTTGTAGTGTTTGTTCAATACAAAGAATAAAGCCATTTTTAATGGGCTGGACTAAAGTAGACCCGATCGACGGTACTAAAAAAAGTTTATTATTATTACAACCAGAGATGCAAGAAGGAGTCAAGGCTATCGAACAAAATCAATTGTAAAAAAAGAAAAAATTAAAAAAATTAATAATAATAATAATATTAATAATAACATTTTGGCGTAGAAATTAAGTACAGAAACTGAATTATCTGCATTTATATAAATGCTTTAACGAAGTCCCAGAATTCAACCGGTATATATTTCGATAATGAATATAAGGAATAATGATATTTATGAATATAGGAACTTCCAGGACAACTATTTTTACCGTACCTTACATCTCACCTTTCTGGGTCGGTTTATTGTGTCACGGTGCATCACTTCCGGCTTTATCTCGTTGGTTGGTGGCACAGAATCGTTTTTCGGTGCTGTTAAACGTCATTGTTTTAGTGTTCAGTTGTCCAACAAGATTTTAATTCATTGCCAAAATAGCTTTTCAATGTAATGGGTGAGCAAATCTAAGAAAATACACTACATGTAAAAAAATTGTTGGAGTTTTCATTTAAAAATAATTTTCAATTACGTTCTGTATATCGGCAATTTTAACCCAGGTTCAGTCGCCTGGTTATAATAAGAATAGAAATCTACGTGAGTGAAAAACCTTCGTTTGAAGAGATAATTTTTGCCAGGATTTCAACGGGATACTTTTGAAGCTCTCATATGTCCGGCTGCTAAAATAGCATAGTGTGCAATACACACGAATTCCAATAACTTTTTTCATTTACCTCTAAGAAAAAACGGGATAAACATTTTATAGAAGTACGCAAGATACTCGAGTCAATACTGTGTTTAACCCCTTAATTCTCGCTCCCGTTATATTCACGGGTTGTGACTTTTATTCAGATTATTCAGATTTGTTTGATTCCCTCCAGTTTTATAGAATAGTGTAATTTACTTTATTATGGTATCATTTTACCTCTCACTAAACAAGTTGGGCATTTCTTTTTCATAAAAGTGGTGCCAATAAGCAATTTGAATTTTTGAACCGTAATTTAAAGTGACAGTTAAGGGGTTAACCGCGGAGAACGCGCTAGATCCAGAGTGCATATGGTTTTTTACAATTGTCACCACTATTTTTTTTAAGTAATTTTCAACTTTTTTTATCGCAATTTTTTTAAGAACTGTCCCCTTCTAAATAAGGTGACGATTATTATTTGTATCTATTGATGACAAAGTAAAAAAGAGTCATACTCTGGGTATGAGCGCGTTCTCCGTGGTTAAACAAATAAAATAAATTACATTTTTGAAACAAATTTACTTTGAAAATAAATTTTGTTTTATATTCGACTGTTTAAAATTTGAAATGATGCATTATTTAGAAATGAATACATATTCGATAAAAGCGAAATCGATAGCACAGGTCGAGGCTCCATCATTATGACCTCAATTCATTACCCATAATGGCTTTCAATTAATAAAAATTTTCGCATTTTTAAATAAGAAATATATTTTTCTTAAAAGGTTTAATATGCATATCCTATAGGAATTCTTGGAAAATGGATGAAACATAACAAAGAGGTTATGCATCCATGGAAATTACAATGCAAATAAGAACACTAAGATAATAATGTATTTTCACATCCATTGGAAAGAGATAAAACTATCGTTAAAGCGAAACGGTTCCGATAATAAATTAATGAAATAATGAGCCTGCAAATGCTAATAGTTAAATGAATCCATGATATATACATGTTACCATGATTTATAGGCGCAGCTTTTTAATAGAGAAGTTCCGTTGTAGAAAATTCAATGCAAATAATGACGTTATTTCAGCTGTAAGAGGAAGCTCCAGCAGCTCCCTAAAAATGCTTTTCTCACTTGCTTTGATATGTTTAAAAAACGGTCAGATGATGTAGGAAATATATTTTAACACAAATAAATAATTTTTGATGCACCTATTTTTCTTAAAATTTGGAAGTCATTCTCAATTTTTACCAAACGAAACTTGTATGTATAGATCAAATTATTCTTTCAGAATTTTCGCAAGTATATTAAAGATCGAGTATTTTTTAAAAAGTGTGCTTCTATAAATAGGATAACCATTGTGAGTAAAATAACTATACACTGCTTGTAGAAATTGACTACAAACGTCCACAAATATCAAACTTTTGATATAACTTATAAAAATCTACTACAACCTATGAAGGTTGTAGTAGAATAATTGAGATTACTTATAAAATTTCCCCACATTGGATTTTCAACCGAAAATAAGCAACTAAATAGTGCTAGTTCTATTTCACTAATGCTACTTTTATTCTGCCATTATTTACTATACCATTATTTCTAATCTAGTTGATGTCTAAATAATAAAACAATTACCACTTTTGTGCATGACTGCTAGAAGCAAAGTGTAAGACAATTTTCATTCTCACTTACACATAATAAATGATACATTTACGTACATTACGTACATTACGTACATTACGTACATTACTTTTTCAAGTATGGCAGTAAAAGAAAAAATATCATAGTTCACAGAACAATTTATAAATATAAATTTATTGCATGGGAAAATACTTATGTTCAGACATCTTAAAATTGATGTATTGATCCCTTCGAATGAAATAATGCCCACTTTTTGTTATCTATTCTGATATAGTGCAATTTTATATCAAGTACAAGATAGACATAGATCTCAATTTAAAAGAGACACTTTTGCGTTAAGAACCGAAGTATTAATTTCCTCTATTAAATAGGTTATGCAGTGTTCCTATATCTCACCGTACCGTACAATGCCTTTTAAATGAAAGTATATGTGAAATAGTGTTCATTCATATTTATATTTATCAAAATAGAAATAAAAATTAAAAATAAATAACAAGACAACGAGGTAAAATTGGTGTTGGATCGTGAGAATATTTTTATCCGAAAATAGACCGATTTTTAGAAGATTATAATTACAGGAGTTATTTACTTTAAAGAAAATAATCAAATAAAACATTTTTAAAAAAATAAAATACATTTGATTAAAGAGTTTAAAGTAAATATATAAACTTAAAAAACTTTTAGATAAACAGGGACTGCAAATGCTAATTTATCCATTTTCGCATAAAAGTTGAACTATGTACGTAACAATTTTAGTTTGAATTTCAAACAGGAATTATGAATTTCAGATTTTTTTTCATGTTTTATGTAAAAATCTCTATTTATCATTTGCATATTTTTAGAACTTCACCGTTATTGTACGTACGAAATTAACCTCATCTTTGTTTAGTAATATGTTCTTTAAATTCTTGCATTTTCTGCAATCACGTTAAATATATGCATTTTATTTTAATGATAAAAAATGACTTTCCTATTCTATTTTGTATTCTGTATTTGTATGTTTGTGTATTTTTGTACATAATTCTAAAAGAGTTTAATTTTATAATATTTTTGTTTAGCTTATTGAATTTTTTAAGTGCTGTTGATTTTAATAATATCTACGTTCAAGGTTTAATTTCTAACAAAAAAAAAAGCGCCGAATCTCTAATATTCCGCAACAACATTGCTTAATTGTATCGCCCCATTCCATCCACCCGCATGTTCATATTTCATACACTATTTGTAAAATTGGCAGCAATTCTAATTTAACACTAGAACCGCCATAGCGGTCATTTTGACCGGTAAGAAAGGAAAACATTTCGATTCGAACCAGGATTTTTTTTTTCTAAAAAGGGATAAAGATGTACAAGGGAGAAATAAGTTAAATAAATAAGTTAAATACTTTTAAATAAAAATTCTGGTGTAAAATAGTTTTATAACATTTGAGTAAAATTTCCGGCGGTTCTAGTGTTAAAGCAAATTTTCAACAGAAGATAAAAATTAATAAAATTTCACTACCTCTATATGCATTTCTATATAATAAAATATTTAGTTCCATTTTCAGTAAACTTTGTTCGGAATTCGAAAAGCGATTTATGAAATTTTCTTGGATTATATGAAATCCTATGTCAACCGCCCGCCGAGATGATGTATAATGTATCATGATGCAAGTTTTAAAAATAAATTTTACTTGTTAAAGTGTATTAAAAATACTTATAGTTTTCTATTTCTTCTTCCTTTTTTTAAATTTACATTAAATAGAATCTCCATCATCCGGCTAATATTTATTTTAAAATTATTACGTTTTTGTAAAGTATAATAATATATCTACGATAAATAAGTTTCCTGGTTTTTTTATTTTCTATTTCTGGCAATACAACATATAAATGAATAAAAGGACGCTGATTTCAAACACATTTTATAAAATTAAATCTATTTAAATAATTTCTTCTATTATTTTTATTTTTATACTTATCACCGTAAAATTAAAGATTTCCAGCAAAGTCTGTTTTTTTTTAAACTTTACATCTATGGCTAGTTCCATGGGTTTTTGTCGTGTAAGTCACATAGTTGATAAATGCTATGCTTGTTGGCCACCGTTATTTTAGAAATGTTTGCCTGGCCTTGTACAATTAATGAGATATCTCCGATAAAAGAAGTCGCATTTTTCCGTTCTAAAATACTGGTCGCCAAAAATCGCAGCATGTGACATACACTACAAGTGCTCATGGAACTAACCCTATCAATTTCATAAACAAATCAAATTCTTGTCATATCCTTCTGAGACCCCTCGTCCATTCTATTGGACATTTTTATTTTTTATATAAAATACTTAATTTCAATTGGAACTTGTAAATACTTGCTGTCCACTGTACTAGATGGTCCAGTGCTACTATCTGTATGCCGAAATAATAAAAAAATTGCAGATAAATAGGTATTTTAATCATTTGAACGTGGTAGAGAACAAGAGAAAGACTCTTGAAGGTAAGCAGACAGTTTTAACTCTAATTTTATATATATTTTAGTAGTATTTTGACATTAATGCTACACACATCTAATTTTAAATGTTGTGTCAATGAAATGACATCGCAGTTTAAGTAATCTGATGTATATTTTAGAGGATAAACAAAATTTTTGGTAATGTCCATTCTATTGGACGTTGGGTCTTCGTCAGTTGTTTTTATTCATATTAGTCTGTTTTTGTATACTGAAGAGACGCATTAGTTTTTACTTAAAAATCAACACAATATTGAAATAAATATTAGATACACAAGTAGATAACATATTTTCTTGAATAAATAAAAAAATATTTAAATATTATCCTAAAAATGTGTAATTTTACTGATAAAATGCCTGTTCTAAATCAGTACATTGTTAAATTTTTGATTACAGTGATATATATATATATATATATATATATATATATGTATATTCCGCATTTGCTAAATATAGATATTTATAATTAAGCTTTTATTATGTTTTATTTTTACTCATTGATATTAAAATAGTTACAATTAACTATTTTTGGTATTATTATTCTGTTAGTCTGCTATTTATAATTGCATAAATTTAATCATATTTAATTAGCAGAAATTTTTCAAGAAAAGATAACGAAAGATAACAATACAAAATTATAAACAAACTCATTTTGATTTCTTATAAATTTCTGCTTTGCATTTACTTGCCAACTGTGGTAGCTGCGCCACTAATTATTATCATTATTCTAACGAACAAATGACTGGTGCTGAGAAGAGATAGAGAACAAAACAAAATGTTATTAATTTTTTTTTAATTACTAAATTGATTAACATCTTAGTTAAAGTACGCTTTTTCTATTTGATGATGCAAAAATTGAATTTATGTGATATTTGGAAGTGACGTATAAACGATAAAAACACACTTCTGATGTCAGCAAAATACTTTGATATGAAATATAATAAGGTTGTGTGCATGAAATTCAGCTTGTATTTGTGTATTCGTTTAACTATAAAAATAATTGCAAGCTTTTTATATTATTTTACTGTTCGTATGTTGTTCATATTTAAATTAATTAATGTAATCGAATTAAACAGAAATAAAAATTTACAGAAAATATAACTGAAGATAATAATTTAAGATTATAAATAAACAGCATATTTCATTTTAATTTCCTTTTGGCATTCAAATGTCAATTGTGATAACCGTGCCACTAACTATTTATAATTTTTTTAAGATAAAACTTTATTTATATGATAGATTTTTTAAAATTCATTTTTAAAAAGTCACAAAATTGATTTATACTTTTTAAATAAATTTCATCCAAAAATACTTTTTCTCTTTGATAATAAAAAAATTAAAAGTGTGCAGTACTTAAAGGTGGTGTATGAACGGTAAAAGCACATTTATAATGAAACAAAATTTTTAAACATAAATAAAAATTCAAAGAAAATATAACAGAAGACAAGAATTTAAGATTATAAATAAACAGCATATCTCTTTTTAATTTCTTTTTGGCATCCAAATGTCAATTGCGATAACCATGCCACTAATTTTTTTTTTCTTAAGAAAAAACTTCTATTGATATGATAGATTTCTTTAAAATTCTTTTTTAAAAACTATTTAAAAAGTAATTAAATTGATTTATACTTTTCAAATAAATTTCATCCAAAAATACTTTTTCTCTTTGCTAATGAAAAAATTAAAATTGCGTAATGATAAAGATGGTGTATGAACCATAAAAACACATTTATAGGGAAAGAATATTTTTCAATTAAGAATTTTTCATTCAGAATCATGTAATTCAATAATATGATTTTTACAGGACTAAGACCCAATGTCCATTATTTTGGACAAGCCAAAACTCTATATATTTTTTAGTTTTAAAAATAATTGAATATATATACAGTTTTCCAGCCCCAAAAAGAGCTTTAATCCTAAAAATGGTAAAATTTGGGCGAAAAATGCGAGTTTGGGTCTCAAGAGGATATTTTAATAGTTCTTACGAACTATTGATTTTTTTTTTCTAGAAGGGAAAAATTAATTCATCCGTATCTAGCTTATAAAGAAATACAGGTTGAGTATGGACCCGATTTAAAAAAATCATATTTTCGAAACTACTGCACATATTACAATAACTGATACCTAAATTTAAAGAGAAATATACCAAGTTTTTTTCCGTTACAAATGTTCGATGCGTGACCCTCTTGTTATTCAGCATACGTCCAATCTGTAATCCAGTTCGTTCCAAACATCAAACGCCCCATCCACCGGTGTGAAAGCTTCTCCCTCGTTCAAGTAACTACGTACCTGCAAAGACCAATGATGGCTCCATCCTGCTGAAACACAAAATCTGTGCTGTCCTCAAGCGGGTGATGGTGATTTAACCAAAATCACATGGTCACCAACATCCTCAGACCTAATACCATGTGATTTCTTTTTGTGGGGTTACATCAAAGAAAATTGTTTATGTACCACCAATGCCAAAAACACTGCCAGAACTTAAAAAAAACGCATCTGTGCAGCATTCAGAATCATTAACAGAGTGATGGCACAAAATGTTTGGAACGAACAGGATTACAGATTGGACGTATGCCGTGTAATAAGAGGGTCACATATCAAACATTTGCGACTGAAAAAAAATTGGTATACATTCTTTGAATTCATGTATCACTTTTTGTAATATGTGCAGTAGTTTCGAAAATACGTTTTTTTTTTAGAATCGAATGCATCATTTGTACTCACTCTGCACTACGTTTTCAGTCTTAAATCTTTTGTGTTTGATTACTTTTTTTTGGAGGGGGGATCACGCTTTTGTTTTAACACTACAACAGGCCGGTAATTTTATTCGAATTTTTCAAAAGTATTTCACATGAGAATTTTTAGTTGAAGCTATTTAAGTAATTTATAAGCTTTTTTTTAAGCGTAACGTACTTTTGTCTGATTTTAGTTTTATTTCTTTTTATAAATAAATATGTTTTTTGAATCGAAATATTTTATTTAGTATAGGTAAGTTCTAGGCATTATTTAGCGGTAAATAAATAAAGTAGTTACCAAAAGGCAAAAATTGAGGTTTACGGAAATATATAGAACATTTGAGTCGTTAATTTAACTATTATTGTGAGAACAATTTACAGAAGAATTTTTGAGGAGGTTTGGAAAAGGACTGTATACTACTGGAGACAGAGAAATTATAGATCCGGAACTAGCTCCTATTTAAGGTTACAATTTAACACTAGAACCGCCGGAAATTTTACTCAAATGTTATAAAACGATTTTACACCAGAATTTTTATTTAAAAGTATTTAACTTATTTATTTAACTTATTTCACCTTTGTACATCTTTATCCCTTTTTAGAAAAAAAAAATATCCTGGTTCGAATCGAAATGTTTTCACTTCTTACCGGTCAAAATGACCGCTA